>BPLQ01009615.1:0-633729 GCA_021605075.1 Caerostris darwini
GAAGAGAACTAACCAACTGACTATCAAACCGTTAAAAGACGGAAAAACCTATAATCTCTGTCAAAACGAAAAGCGATACGATTAATGAGTTTTTAAACTGATATTTCAAAGGCGTCTTATGTAAGCATTCCAAGAAATTTTTCTTTCTTTTTATAATTTATTAATTTTTTAATGCGAAAAAACACTTTCCGACATGTTACTTAGAGAACACTCATTCCTTCAGTTGTATCAAAATAATGGGAATACTGATCATTTTAGACAGCCTTTATTATTTAACTTTGGTCACCTTCAGAAGCTTGCAAAATTTCTGATGGAATTTATATGTGATCTACACCACAAAAGTTAATAATAATTCTTCAAAAAACGTTGAAAAATACGAAAATTTCTGCTGATGGCGTTAAAAAATTTCAAAAATGGCGCAACTATCCTGATGTCGAACTTACTCCTAATCATGTTTTTGATTGCGCAGCTGTTCCAGCCTCTATACATTGTCTGGACCATCCCTCGGAGAAGGATTTATACTTCGAGCTAGCAATCAACATAGCCCATATTATTCGGGAGCACTACGATATTTGATTTTCTTATACTCTTCAGGGGATACGACAACAACAACAAATAAGAAAGTTGTAGATTCTTTTTACCTAGACATCATTAACATTACAACATGAAATGTAATTAATCCAACTTCGCGGCAACTTTGCAGTCATTAGAATTCACTTGCATTTCACTCCACTTTCCATCCATTCCCAGTCAATGCACTTTTTTTTAGCATTTTTTCCTTGTTGCTATGAGTGACTTTTAAGTAGCAACAGCATGGCAATACTAAATAGTAGCATTCAGTAGCGTCTTATTCTTACTGTTGAAAAAGATTCATTACGACTCACATTTATCGTTGCCATTGTTCGTAGTATTGTAGTCTCATGAAATTTCAACAATTCCGAATTTTCTTTTTCGGCATTTCAATATTAGTGAGTTTGGAGGCCACTTTCATTTCATGTAACAGACCTACTTTCTAGATTGTACTTGCTCCAGTAATTTCTATTATTTAGTTACAAAATCATCTTTAAGCCTACGCCAATAATGAATAATTTTTATCAATTATTAAACTTTAAAATTTTGGAAAATAACTGTCCAACAAGTATTTCAGCATCGACTATATTATAACTTTAACGGTATAGCTGTAATTATTAAGACAAAACCGAAAAAAAAGTCTCTACAACTGTATCTCTATCTTAATTTTCAAATAACACAATATTACTGTGTCCAAAAAGTAAGACCAACTTTCAATTTAAAATTCCCGGGGTTTATGGAATTTCAATTTTTTTTCTTTTTTAAGTTGCTGGCACTGACCTTGACATCTGCGTGAAATTTGACGTCAAAATATTCATTAGTGTTTGAGTTACGCTTGTCTTTGTGGCTTTTTTTTACGCTAAAACTGATTCTGGCTTCGATTTTTGAAACTGAATTAATTGAGCAAAGAACTTGCATTAAATTTTGTTTGCGGAAACGTATACCATGTTGCAGAAGGCATTCGGTGAGCATTCCTATATCGGAAAGAAATGTTTAGAAGTGGTATAAACAATTCAAAGAAGACAGAGAACGCGTTGAAGACGAAGAGACCTCTGGTCGACCGTCAACCGCAACTGACGAAGCCCACGTCCAAAAAATTAAAGATTTAGTGCTTGCAAACCGTCGATTTACAATTAGAGACCTTGCTGATGATGTTGGAATTTCAAAAGGATCAGTCAATTCCATTTTGGACCTCAAACGCGTCAAATCTCGATTGGTACCGAAAACACCGAATGCGGCAGCTCACACTGCATTGATTCTTCATAACTTTTTGCCAAAAAGGAAACCCATATCGTTCCACAGACACCCTATTCACACCATGCGACTTCTAGCTATTCCCTAAACTCAAAAAACCACTCCGGGGACAAAGTTTTGAGTCGATTGAAGAGATTCAACGTGAATCGCCGCTCGCTTTGAAGGCCATCCCTGTCGATGACTTTTTAGCATGCTTTGAGGATTGGAAAAAAAGTTGGCATAAGTGCATTGTGTCCGGAGGGGATTACTTTGAAGGCGATGAAATAGTTTGGAAGAATAAATAAAGAGTTTTTGGGAAAAAAAAAATAATAATAATTGGTCTTACTTTTTGGGCACAGTAGTACTTCTACATTATAAATTGTCATTACATTGAACATCAAAAGTATACATAAATCATGTGCATTTTAGGCTAGTTAGACCGGGACCTACAGTTTAACGTGGATTCCGAACCACTAACAAACATCCATGCCACCGTAAGGATTCGGACCTGAAGCCTGTAGTACCAAAGGCCTAAGCGGTAGCCAATTTGCCCATCAGGTCGACACATGAATCATGGAGATGTAATTCTAATACATTGTAACATCTAATTAGTCATGGCCAATACTGTCTAAGACACTCACAAAAATATAAAAATAAATTTAATGAGCATGAATTAATTTGCAAACTTTAATATCTCCACTTTACTCCTCTTCAAAAGAATTATAAAATTCTTATTAGATAAGAATTTTTTTTTTTTTTAATATACATGATTTCTGAGAAAACTAACAAAAAGTCATCTAAAAATCAAAAGGTATGCTGTATGTTTATAATTTATGAGATATTATTTTAATTGGTTTATTTTAATCATATTTATTGGTTTAATGATTTTAATTTTTTTTTTCTCCTTAATATGTGACTTAGTGTTTCACACAGGATGTGTTCGCATGTCAGAAACGGTCTCTGAAGTGTAGAATGCAGTTACTACCTTCCGGGAGAAAATGAAATTCGTATTAGACAATAATTAGATATTTTATTATTAGGTAAATGTCTCATATTCGCTTGTCATATAGAAGAAAACGAGGAAAACTCCTACAAGGCAGCTCGACTACGGTTGGTGGATTAAGGTGATAAAAATGTTGTGCATATAAGAAGTATGCTGTACGTTTTTAATTTATGAGATTATTTTAATTGGTTTATTTTAATTATTTTTAGCGATTTAATTTTTTTTTTTTCTTATTCTTCTTTAAAACAAACATTCGTACTGAATAACTAAAGCAATTTTGGAAATAATTTTTTTTTTTTTTTTTTATGTGATTAATTAATTTCCAAGAACATAGCTTATATTTGTAAGTCATTTTATTTAATCCTAAAAATGCTATTATTAAGAAATTACCATTAAAATTTTTTATTGCTGTATAAAAAAAACTCAGTTAAGGGGGAGAAATGACGCGGTTTTTTAATTTTTTTATTTATTATTATTTTTTTTAATAAATAAAACATAGAAAAAATTGTTCCTTTCTTTTAAACTCTAATAATTTCAGATTTTTCTAAAACCATATAAAGAAAAATCAATTTTATTATTGATATTTTGATATTTAATGAATAATATTATATGCATTTTTTTCCAACCATTTTTAACTTTCATCCTTAAAGATAATTTTTATAATTATAATTAATTTTTTAAAGTAATTCAAATATCTATTAGAAAAACAATTTTGAACGATTGATTGTAAAAATAAATAAAAAATAACGTTTGATAAGAGATTTATTGTATTTTAGTATTTTTTTTTAAGTAAATTTATTTTATTTTCATTACTTAGCAATCTTAAATTTATTTCTAGAAACTAGTTTTTTAAAATATTATCAAAATAGAATGTTTTATTAGTAAATTTTAATTTTTTATTAGTAAATTTTTCAGTAAATCGTATAAAATGCAATTAAACAATGTAAAGCAAAATTATTGATATTTCCATGAATTTCAGCTTCGTGTTCACATTCCTCCAATACTTGAAGGTAGTACTGGTACTGGTTGCTTCTAAACCAATATGCGATGCAAAAATCTTTTGTGTGTAAAGAATAAGAAACTTTCCTGCTGTACAGATGGAATGATATAAGAAAACTCGTTCTTCTGTGACATAAAACAAGAATTAAAGGCTCAATGGAACGTGAAACTCCTATCGCCCTCTACATGCAGAGAGTTGAACTATAAATATATTTCAAGATTTTCGTAAATATATTATCTTCTTATTTATATGTCGTTCAAATTGTTTTTTTTTTAATTATGAAATTAAATTTTCTAATTTATAAGATAATCAAATAAGTTAAAAGAGAAAAAAAGAAATTAAAAATTACTAGAGTTAAAATTAAGTATTTCAAAGTTATAAGATTTATTTCCAAAACAATAAAATAAAAGAAACAAATTACATATCATTTGTAATTGTAAACTGTCTTGATATTAGAATTATTGATCAATTATTGATTATCAATAGTCATTTTCCTTACTCCATCAGGTTTGATAAAAAATATAAAATTTATAGATTTGTTTCTTTAATTTAATTAAAAAAAGAAAAAAACATGGGGAGGAGAAATAAAAAAATAATAATGTTGAAATAAATTACAAAAAAAAAATGAGAAAGAAAGAAAAGTCAACATATTCCAAAACCTGCTATTCGAATAATTTTTTATGAATTTAAATAATTAATTTCTTCTTCAATATCTTTCGTATCTTTTCATTTTTCTTTTTATTTATCAGTCTTTAATTTGGCTAATTTTTATTGTGTTTTATGATAAATAAGCATATTTTTTATTTAATTTGTTACTGAAAATCCCTTAAACTATAAAATAAAGTTAATTTGTTTTGTTTTTTAATTTTAAATAATTAGTTCAACAATAATTAATGATGATAGAAACAGTATTTAAAAAAAATAAAAAAAAGATTAACTTTGAAATAAATTAAAAAATTATGTGAAGGAGAGAAAAATCAACATATTCTAAAACCTGTTATCTGAATAATTCTTTATGCATTTAAATAATTAAATTCTTCTTAAATATCTTTTATATCTTTTTATTTTTATTTTTCAGTCTTAAATTTGGCTAATTTCTTTACTATTTATACATTTTGTATGCGTCTTATGATAAACAATTTTTTTATTTAATTTGTTACTGAAAATTCTTTAAACAATAAAATAAAATATTATTTTGACTTTTCTTTATTCTTAAATAATAAGTTCGTCAATAATTAATGATTATAGAAGCATTATTTAAAAAAAAAAGGGTAATGAGGTAAAAGATTAATATTGAAATAAATTAAATAATGTGAAACAGTAGAGAAAAATCAACATTAATTTATTTTCCGTTAATCAGAAATTAAATTCGATTTTCAATATCGTTTTCGTAAACCCTGACCAGCCAAACAACATATGGTTTTTATTTTTAAAAGTTATACGATAGATAATTTTTTGTTAAATAATAAAGAATGGTTTTAAATAATTCATTTCAGATTTTGATAAAATATAATAACATGGTACAAAACCCGGAATTAAAGTTAAAAAAAAAAAATAAGCAATTAATATATTACAAATTGGTGATGAGAATTTTTGTCACTAAAGCGTTTGTTTGAACTCAAGATTTTGAACTACATTTTATTTTTCTTTCTTACCATATTGCAATACAGCCGTTGTCGTAATTTTATTGCCGGCATTTATTGCATATTA
Organism: Caerostris darwini; assembly: GCA_021605075.1. Taxonomy (NCBI): domain Eukaryota; kingdom Metazoa; phylum Arthropoda; class Arachnida; order Araneae; family Araneidae; genus Caerostris; species Caerostris darwini. Next base: position 5,517 of record BPLQ01009615.1, read on the forward strand.
AAATCGTTCTGAATAAAGTATCCCTGATCGTCGCCAAATTATGCATTAAGATGCACAAAATATATTTAGATTAGCATTTATTTGTAAAAAAACTTTTAGTCGAGTATATTATAAAAAAAAAATTGAAAAATAGACATTGTTTGGCTAATCGTTTTTTCGCTTGGTTACTACTGAGAAATTTAATCAAGTATTTACTACACCACTAATATGCCCTTGTAATGTAGTTTATTTTTGATTAAGTAATAAATTAATACAGAAATATTCAAATTAGGAAGCTCCAGAGGGCTAAGACTAACATTCTCACTGTGAAATCTTAATATGGAAAAATACAGGACGTCTAGCGTTATCAACGATCTTAGGGTGTTAAAAATGGGTCAAGCAGTTTTTGCCAGTTGGACGATATAATTTAAAAAAATTTCGCTTTTCTGATACAATGCCATGAACAAATTAGTTGCTAAGAATCAAGTGGCTTAGAAAAGGCCTTAAAAGCTGTCGAAGTCGTGGAAAAAGTTTAGAATATAACATTAAGCAAACATATATATATATATTTTTAAATTAAAAAAACCTTGTTAGCTTTCCGCTGTTTTTCTATTTAAGACTAATACAGCTACTTTAGCTCATTGAAGAACATATATACGCGGCCTGATAGCCAATTGGCTATCGCTCTGGTTATTGGTACCACAGATTTCAGGTGGCGGTGGCATGGATGTTTGTTAGTGATTCGGAATCCACGTTAAACTATAGGTCCCGGTCTAACACTAGCCTAAAGTGTGCAAAAATTGACCTTAGAGTGACAAACCAAACTACATTGAAGAATATGAACTCTGTAATTATTTCGCGTTATTCTTATATAAAGTTCCATTACTAAATATATCTAATGATTTTTTATGCTGCCCACTGTCAATTTATAATCAGTTTATAAGCCTTGCAAACTTCACAAATTTGGCCAGCCTTGCTTTATCCTCAATGCACACTCCTTTTCGACGTTAAAGAGAGCGCGACATCAGTTTAACCATGACTTTTGAACTCCTGCTTACCACCTATCAGTTCCAAAATATTAATTTGTATCTAACAAATGGATGATCTTTATTTAAATACAAAGTTCATTTACTCACTTTTTCCGCAATCTCTTCTGTCTCGGAGCAATCGTTACTCCATAGATGACAAGTCATCCGCAATTTTGAGTTTTCCGCGTTTTATCTCTGTGTCTTAACAGTATGGATGATTAATTCTTTGTGTTCGTTTATTACAGGCGTGGTGATTGGTGATTCGATCGGCCAAATCCGATTTTGCAATGGGAAATCGAATATTATCGGTAATTTTTATTTTAATTAACAGTATTAATTGTGTTGCAAAATAACAGAGTGCTTTTTTTAATCCACTCTTCTTATTCTCAAGGACGCATTTTATTATCAGTAAAAATCTACAAAATTATATCACGAAATTGGAAAAATGACTTATCAAATGGAAAATTCGGTTTAATGTTGAGAAAACTACTAAAGTAACGCTATTCACTCGAAAAAGGAAGTTCACATCTCCATTAATTATTATTTATAAAAACCCTATTAATTAATCGTAACAATCTAAAAACCTAGGAATAATGTTAGATCGAACCCCTACTTGCCGTTCTTATATTGAAAACCTCCGGAATATATTTAATATTAAAATTCGCGTATTGTGCCCACTTATTTGCCGAAATTTTGCTGTGTCTCTGGAAAATAAAAAACTCATTTCTTGCTTATCTGCGTCCAATAATTGCATATGCTAATCCTAATAGTATAATCCTTTGGGATTATACTATTCTTTCGAACTTGAGAAAATCGTTCGAAGGCTGAAAAATAAAATCCTAAGATTGATTTCCAATTCGATCTGGTATTTCAGGCAGCTTTAAACAATTTGTGCATAAAATTTCCAGTTATTTCCATAAGTCTATTCCTAGCATTAATAACCATGTTTTAAATTATCTTAGAAATTAGGAATATGATATTTATCTTTTTAAAAATCGTAAAAGACCTCGTGCAGTACTCAGTATTCCTCATTAATTTTCTGATATCCTTCTTCCAGAAGTATCAGTTAGTATCCCATTGAGTCATCAATTCCACAACGCTCAATTTTTTATTTTGATTAAACTTTAATTAATTCAGATCATTTGATCATTACGGTAATTTTTTTGATTTAATAAGATCATTTGATCTTTTACATTACATATTTTTTTCTTATATTCACGGGCACTAAGTCACAGCCAGCTTACCTTCATACGCAACATAGAAGATAAAGGTCGCTTTGGCACCAAAGATCTCCGATAAACTTACAGTTACAGTGTCATTTATAATCATCTACAACTTTACCATCAATACATCTTTTTTTTTTTTTTCTCATCTTCCAAATAAGCCAAAACGTTTGACGTGATTTTTAACATTATTCAGTTACTCAGTCTCATTCTGAAAAATTCTAAGCAAAGATAATTTTTACTTAGTTAAAAAAAAGGGATATATTATTCTTATAAAAAAATTTTTTTTTTAAATGTTAATATCAAAGCTTATTTTACCATGCGTACAGTGAATTAAATACTTCGATTTAAAAAAAAATATTTGATTTTTAAAATAACAGCCGGAAATGATCAGTCGCAAAAATACGTGAAATAAACATCTGTTTAGATGTACACATAATAGTTTTATTAAAAAAAAAAAAAAAAAAGTGGTTCGGAATATATATTAAACTGCAGGTCAAATGTAGAGCTGAATATATATATACCAAAATGCGTTTTAAAATTTCTTTGAAAGAAAAAAATACAACTATACATATTATAAAATAAATAAATAAAACCAATAAATCCATGCAGAAATATTTCATGAAATGCGCCTATTTCTTCTCTTGTTTTTAAACTATACTAATGCTTGAATAAAATTTTATCCCATTGGTTTTTTCTATAGATTGTTTCAATAATAAAAAAATTAATCAGATATTTTATTCTACTGAAAAGTAAAGCATCTTATATTACTCCTATTATAGGATAACAATTTTTCGTAGTGTCATGTTCCCTTATTTGTCACAAGACAGTTTTTCTTTCTACAAACGCAGTACAAAACTAACCTCTAACCTCTGAAGATTCTTCGGAATGCTCGAGCAAAAGGTTAAACCAGAGCAGGGTTCAGCATGTGAAATAGCCGCCAGTTTAACCCCTACAAAGATATTTGACAACAAAATAGATGGATTTTCATGCCTTTGACCAATTCTATGAATTCATGCGCATCAATACAAACGACCACCTGAAAAGTGACGCTTTTTCATCCTTCACAAAGCTATGCTTAGTTTACATAACAAGGATTTCCACCTGCATCAGCGCTACTGATTTATAATATACTGAGAATCAGTAGCTAAGTATATAACCGAAGTTTATAAACCTAAATGTATAACTATAGCTATATTAAATTTTACATAATAAAGTGATGCTTTAGTCAAATCCCTCTAGATTAGCATTATAGAGTTGATTATAGTGATTGAATTACTATTGAGTTAAGACTATATTGATTGAATTACTATTGAGTTAGCAAATAGTATAACAGTACTTTATGAATCTGAATGTATTGTATATCCCTAGTTATTTGACAAGTTTGGATTTGAAGGATCATTCTAACCATTTTCTGGATTTGCTATAATTACACAATGCATATGAATCGTTTATGCTGAAAGGTTTTTACAAAGGCATAAATTTTTTGCTGTTGACTTTTGTTGTTTAATAAAAATTGGTAAGTTTGCCTCTATATAAATTTAATTTTAATTCCGTATAAATATTTTTTTAATAATAAAACCATAATTAAATCTGTCTTATTTTCCCCTATTTATCGAGCAATTTTTGAACAATTTTATATAAAAAAAGATCAGCAATAGTATGTTGCGCTATTCATTATTTACACTGAAGTGACAAAAGTCATGGGATAGCAATATGCAAATTTTCAGATGGCAGTAGCATCGCGTAGAACAGGTATAAATGCGCAGTGCTTTCGCAGAGCTTTCATTTCTGTTCAAGTTATTCATGTGAAGAGGTTTTGACGTGATGATGACCGCACGACGGGAATTAACAGACTTTGAACGCGGAATGTTAGTTGGAGCTAGACGCATGAGTCATGCCAGTTCGGAAATCGTTAGGGAATTCAACATTCCCAGATCCACTGTGTCAAGAGTGTGCCGAGAGTATGAAATTTCAGGCATAACATCCCACCATGGACAGCGCAGTGGTCGACCGCCTGCACTTAACGACAGAAACCGGCGACGTCTGCAAAGAGTCGTAAATTCTAACAGACAAGCAACACTGCGTCAAATAACCGCAGAAATCAATGTGGGACGTACAAGGGACTTGTCTGTTAGAAATGTGCGGAGAAATTTGACTTTCTTGGGCTATTCCAGCAGAAGACCGACTCGAGTGCCTTTACTGACAGAACGACATCGCTTGCAGCGACTCTCGTGGGCACGTGAGCATATCGGTTGGTCCCTAGATGAATGGAAAACCGTGGCCTGGTCCGATGAGTCACGATTTCAGTTGGTAAGAGCGGATGGTAGGGTTCGAGTGTGGCGCAGACCCCACGAAGCCATGGACCCAAACTGTCAGCAAAGGCACTGTTCAAGCTGGTGGTGGCTCCGTAATGGTGTGGGCTGTTTTCATGGCATGGACTTGGTCCTCTGGTGCGACTGGACCGAACATTGACTGGAAATGCTTATGTTCAGCTACTTGGAGATCACTTGCAGCCATTCATGGACTTCATGTACCCAAACAACGATGGGATTTTTATGGATGACAATGCGCCATGTCACCGGGCCACAACTGTTCGCGGTGGTTTGAAGAACATTCTGGACAATTCCAACGAATGATCTGCCCACCTAGATCGCCCGACATGAATCCCATCGAGCATTTATGGGACATCATCGAGAGGTCTGTCCGTGCCCAAAATCCTGCACCATCAACGCTTTCACAATTATGGACGTCTATCGAGACAGCATGGCTCAATATTCCTGCAGAAGACTTCCAACGACGTGTTGAGTCCATGCCACGTCGAGTTGCTGCACTTCGCCGAGCGAAAGGAGGGCCGACACGATATTAAGAGGTATCCCATGACTTTTGTCACTTCAGTGTATTACACAATGTTAGATAGAATGTCTGATAGAAGGAAAATAGTCTAATAAAATTATTTATTCAATTGTAACAGATAATTGAACACAATGGAATAGTTTTTTAATTTATTTTCGTCATATCAAACCTTTCAAAAAAATATTTTGAAAATGGATCAACTCAAGAAAGATTAAAATTCTATCAATTTTATAACGAACATATAAAATAAATGTAAACGGTGCAAATGTAATGTTTATGAAAATTATGATATTTTAAACAACATAGAATGCATTTTATTAGTCAACTGGTTGACAATATTGATAAAAAATAATGTTCAAGCACGTTTTTATTGTTTGTATTAAGGCCATGCCAAAAACAAGGTAAATAAAATGTTATTAACTATAATAAATTTTTGAAAACCATATTTGGTGTCCTGTGAGTTTATTTAATGCTCTCATTAAAAAATTGATAAAAAGCAAATTTGTTGATTTTAATCGTTAATATTTATCATTATTTTTCTGCAGAATTATATTTGAAACTCGTAGAGAATTTTTATATGAACATCAAATCTGATGTTCTACTTACTACCATAGAAAATTTATTTATTAATTTCGTGCTACTTAAACAATTAAATTATTAAAATTATTTAACATGATGTAGTTATCATTATCCCATACTGGGTATAAATTTCAACTAATAAGCAATTTTTTTTTTATTACTTGTGTATCGTTTCCCCGTAGAAATCGCTATAAAAAAATTAAGAACATATTTCATGTCTGCTTTATTTAAGATATGAAATTTATAATTGAGTATTTTTTAATTATTTTCTTTTGTATATTTGTTTAGAAACTAATAAGACTATTTTCCAGAAATAAATAAAATAGATTTTTTTCAAAAATATGATCTAAGTAAGTTTTTTTTTCGCCCCTCCGGTGGTCACTGCTGTTAGTTTTGCTGCAAGTTAATCTCATGTAAATGTATATCTTGCAAGATAGTGTATCAAATTTAATCAACACATAATGTGTGTGTGTGTGAAAATAACACTCACTCTTGGACGACAAATATATAATTTTTTTAACAAGCTAAACATACTCTTTTTTTTTTTAGTTCGAAAATTTATGAAAGAAGTAGTTTGTCATGCCTTTTGTTTATTTTACAGAAAGAAACTTATGTTTCCTCCTTTACGCATGATAAATTATCATGTTTTAAGCTTCATGTAAAAAGAAGAAAAAAATAAAAAGGGGTAGAGATATGGAACGTCAGAAATTTTTTGTATCTGTACATGAATAATCTGTGTAACATTTAGAAAAAAAAAGAAATAATAAAAAAAAAAACATGAAGAAAAAATGATTAATTATATTTATTTTGAATATTTTTGTTAGCGTAATTTTAAAATTGTGATACAAACACGATTTATTAAAATAATTATGGCAGAAGAATTTAATTTTTATTAATAACATATATTTTAATTTATTGACCATGATATGATTGCATAGAAATTTTTTTTTATTTATACTTAAAAAATAATGAATATCGCATGCGTTCTTCTTCAACATATGTTTAATTCAATCCTTAGTCAATTTATTTATTTATTTTTACCTTTAAAGGAATTAGAAAATTGAAAATGAATTTCATTTAAATTTTTTTACACTTCTTACATTTCCGAATTTTTTTCATTAATGTAATAAATAAAAAATTTCTTATTTAAAACTTAAGACAGACTTTTTTGTAAAAAAAATTTCTGATATTTTTTAAAAACTGTTTTTTATTTTATATTAAGTTGAAAAATATTATTTATTTATTTTCTTTTTTCTTTCTTTTAAATTCGCTTTTTCACTTTGATTAATTTTTTTATATATATAAATTCAATTGACATAATTTTTTAAACATTTTGATTTTTTTACAAGAATTCATTACTTGAAGAATATTATTTATAGAAAATTCGTTATTAAAGAATACTGAAAAATTATGGATTATTATTTTATTTTAGCTTTACAAAAATTTTTTATAACGGTAATATTTAATTTATTTTAATATATATAAACATACAATTGAACTTATTGTGTAATAATACTGAATATCTAAAAATTTTTTAATAATTATTAAAATATATGGCAAAAATAATATATTATTATATATGTGAATTAAATTTATATATATATATATAATTTTATTGTTTAAACTAAAATTTGCATTTTAAGAAATATTTTTAAATGATAACAAATCTATTATTCAGTATTAATTTCTAAATAGAGGTAAAAACATCAAAATTTTAAATAAAGTGTTATTATTGAAAATATGTAAAACAAAAATTTTCTCCTTTTTAGTATAGATGGCAGCACGAGATATCTATAAAATTTTTTTTTAATTTTCTTATTTTGCTTTTTCGTCTAACATATTTATATGTAATGCTAACATATCATGCAGGGTGTGTATTTTTATTATTTTTTTTCTTCCACTAAACAATGGAAATTAACGATTTTTTGATTCAGTGGGTAAATCGCTATAATTTTTTATACTAAAATAAAATTAAGAATGCTTATAAATACCATGTAACTGAAATATAACAACTAATATTAGAAAAATTGCATTTAAATAACTAAATATTTTTCTGAGTGGGTTTTACTGTAAGCGTAAAGCACAATGATTTTTATAATTATTATTAACGCTATTGCTAACAGAATCATCAAGGAAAACAGAATACTAAATATTTCTTCAAATTGAGATTATAACACACCAAGTTAAAATAAAAAGTATTAGACTAAATTAAAATGTAAAAATGAAATAATTTTGAATCACGAAATGAACGGTAAATATTAATTAACTTAACGAAAAAACTCATTTACTCTACACAATAACTTTTTAAAAGCCCCAAATAATCGTGGCAATTATTTTAAAATTAAGAGATAAACTGAGAGCGGTAAAAATGATCCCTTGGAAATGGTTAAAAATTATTAACATCCTGTCAAGTATATGATCTCAGTAAATTGACTACAGGTCGAGGTAAATTTAACGCTCGTACTTCTTTTCGATTTAGTTACATTTCTCGTTCCAGTTATTTATCTATTTATTTATTTTTTCTCCCAAGTGACAGCTCCGGAAATTTAGTGTGTATCCCGTTTTCAGTAGTCATCATATACTTTCTTTTCTTTTTATTTGATTTATTTGGTCCTTTTTTTTTTCCACCTTCCAATCTGGCGTATAGATTGAACTCGGTCGGGTCTAAGCCCGATGGGCCATAACAGTAAAGTGGGAACTATAAATTCCCGGAAACAGCGCTTAAAATTCGTTAACGGAGTTGGAAGCAATGCTCGTAAAAATAAAACTCTTATTGATCTGGTTCTTAGTCGACAAGACGAATGGGAGACCTGTCGCTATTCCTTCTAAATACTAGGGGGCATGAAATCCACCGAATTTAAAAAGCCCTCATTCAATTGAAATAAAGGCGCTTGTCACACATGCACTCTCTTGATTTCTAACCGCCATTACTACAGTGCACAGAATGAGAATTTATTTTTAGAAACTATAATCATTTCTCAAACATTGCGGAAAATTTAGCCATCTCAATATCCAGACTGCGAAAATGCATTTTTAATATCTTTATCGACTGTTTAAATAGCTAATGAAAAGTATAGAAAATTTGATGAAAATATTTAATTCTTCATCAATTTACATCGGATAAATATTTACTTTTTTTTTTTCTAATCATCTTTCAACCATTTTTGAAAACATTATTTTGTGCTGTCTTTCTTTCAACTTATTTAAACGCCTACGTTGTATAAAAAAGTTTGTTGATGTAATTACATAAAATATTTATTGTTATTTTTCTTGAGGATTATATTTGCAACTGGTGTACCGACTACGGAATACCAATGGAGATAGATCCCTTAGCTACCTCGTCTCTAATTTTACTCTAAAGATTAAAAAATAAATACTAAAAATAAATAAAAGTAAGATAAAAAATAAAGATTTAAAAAGAATTTAAATTAAGAATTCGGTACAATTAGGGACCAGTTGTCGATGCCATAAAAATATTGAATAAGATTAAAAAATTGTGACTGCTGAACGTGTAACGATGAATCTGTTTGAGGATTATATTACAAATTTATAAACGAGAGGTTTTATATGTATATTCAATCTGATGTTCTATTTATAACTAGAGAATATTTATTTATTAATTTCGTGTTATTTTAACAACTAAAATATTAAAATTACTTAACATGCTTTAGTTATTATTATTCAATAGTGGGCATGCATTTAAAATATATATATTTATATTTATTTTTTTATTACAAAATTTTTTTTTAAATTTTTAATTAAAAATATTAATTAAAAAAAAATTTCTAAATTATTGCAGAATACTAGACAAAATATAAACAATTATTTATGCAAATATTTGTTCTGTGCAAAAAATATCTTTAAAGCCATTTTAAACTGTGAGAAATTGCTAAAATATAAATATATTTTTATTTAAATAAATTAATATAAATATTTTTTTCTCAATCATTGCAGAACACTAGACAAAATATGAAAAATTATGTTACGAAAATATTTGTTCTGCACAAAAAAAACAACTTCAAAGCCATTTCAAACTGTGAGAAATTGCTAAAATAAAAATAAAAATATTTCTTTCTCAACCATTGCATTTACAGCATTTAGACAAAATATAAAAAATTATATTATACGTAAGTATTTGTTCTGCGAAAAAATATTTTTTAAACTATTTCAAACCATGAGAAATTGCTAACAGACAGTTAATGTTAAGTGTTGAATACTAAATATTTAATTTCTCGTACATATTACAACTTACATTGAATTAAATAATTTCTTTTAACAGCTATTTCACACTCTTCTTTCCTCTTACGTTTCGTGTAAATTATAAAAATATTAAATTATTGTCCAACTTATTAAAAATTTTTTATAAAAAAATGTAACGAATAATAAATTTCAAACTTTTTAGTTCAGATTAAGTTTTAATCAACTTCATAATCATACTTGTTATAAAATATAATATGATTTTGAAATGTAATCTGTCCAAAAGCTAGAATTCGTCTTTTTAATGATAAAGTTTATAAATATGACAACGGCAAAATTTTTAAATAATAACTATATAGCAAAATATATAAATTATGAATTTATTTTGTTTATTAATCAATAAATGATACCAAAACTATTGATAAAAGCTATAATTAGACTCTTCTATTTTTATAAAATTCATTACCCTTCAAAATATTTTTTGATTTTTCTTTTTATCTTTTAAATTTATTAAATCCATTACAATTTTTTATTCGTTTTTAATTGTATGTCATCATATTTCAAAATAAAATGCAACATTTCAATCTCAAATTTTGAACTAAATTTTTTTTTCTCCTTTTTCAGGAAATATTATTTGTTTCTTCTTTTTCGAAAATAGTTTTGTTATCTTCAAATTTATGAAAAAAATGAAACAAGCAACAAGCAATTCTTCAACAAGCTTCTCTTTATAAAATGAACCCGTTCCATGAATTAAAAAGAAAAATTATACATTTTCTTCAATTTCTGAGTAAGTAAACTACTTTTTTAATTATTGTATCGCATTTAGGAAATAAATATTTATTATTGTTATTTTGTCATTACACAAGAGTTCACACACACAATTTTTTCATTAGTTTAAAAGTTGTTAATGAAAATATAATTATTTATAACTTCATGTGTGTATTTGATTGTACAAATAACTGATTCTTCCATGATAAATTTTTAGTGTGTTTTTCATATTTCGTACTAAATGTTTTGTATTTCAGTAATGCATTGTTGATCAAATATGTACTATTTACCGAAATTATTACATAAATACCTTTCACATTTTTATGTAAAAGTATGTTTTCTTTTTATTGCAAATAAAATATTTTTTCTAGGAAGTATAGGATAATTTTATTATAGTAATTTTCTTCAGAAATTGAATTTATTTTTTATATAAAAAATGGAGTTGTGTCATTTTCTAAAAAATTAAAGGAATTATATATATTTTCATTAAAATTAAAATAATTTTGCTTGTAATTACTTTATGAAGCTAATATACTAGAGAAAAAAAGTATACTTTTCTTAAAACGAGAAAACAATAACTTGTAAAGCGATGAGAAAAGTGGAAATAGCTTAAAATCTTATATGATAATAAATATTATTAAATTTTTTTGTATTAAAAAGTAAAGGAAAAAAATGACCCAAACACATTAAAATTATTTAGAATTAATTCATATTTTTATTAATGTTTGTATACGTTTACACATGATATTACACATTTGTATATATACATACAATTAAATTTGCATAGTCATGTATATAAACATTTGATGATTATCAAATGAGAAATAAAAGTTAGAAAACGCCACGATGTTTTTCCTTTTTCATTATAAATATTCTATATTTTTCGTAGTTTTTCCATACTTTGAGAAGTTTATTAACTTGATATTTTATTATATCTGATACAAATTTCTTTAAAGATTTTCTTAAAATTCTATATCTTTATAAGCACTGTATTATGTAGCATAAGAACAAGACATTTAGCTAGAAAATTATGCGAAGCCTAAACTTTGTTACAATAATGAATTATGTGATTCAAAAAAGCATTTCTATTTCTTACAATATTTTTAATAATTATGATGAAAAAGGAAGAACATCGTGACTTTTTCTAGCTTTTATTTTTCATTTTATAACCATCAAATGCTTATATACATGACTACACACATTTAATATTTATACAAATGTGTAATATCATGTGTTACACATTTAATGTAATACATATTTTAATAGTAGCCAGTTTTTGCTCATGTATTAGTAAAATAATATTTGAGTTATGGTTAAATTTTGGGGTTTTGATTAAATTTTATGCACATCAAATTTATTTTTAGTAACATCAGCATTATGATTTTTTTTTAAGTTAGACAATATATATAAAAAGAAAATAATTAAATTGTATTATTTAATCTACATAGTGAGACCTTTAAAAAAAACTAAATTACTCTATTCTTTGAAAATTATTATTACTCTATTGGAGTACACTTCATAACAAACTAAATTACAATAACACTCTCTTATGTAGTTTAAAAAAGAAAAATAGAATTACATATATGTATTTTCTAGTAACATCAATTGTAACTTAAATGAAAATTAAATCCTTTGAACAAACAAACCAATGCTTTTCATTCGATAATTTTTAAAAATATATTTTTTTTTAAAGTGTTAAAATATTCGTATTAAAAATTTTTTTTTTTAATACAGCAGTTCCAATTTAAATTTTAAAAATTTTATTAGTTTTAGTAATGGTTGGATCTAGCATGATATTGTTTTAGCAAGTAATTTTTAAACTATTTGCATATTTTCGCTTATAAGTTAATTTTTCGGTTTGATGGAGTTTCTACTTGAAAATCTAAATGTAATGTAGACGTTCTATTTTCAATGTTCTACAAATTTATATTCTTATAAATCTAATGTGATGAAATTGAAGAAATTCGATATAACATGAAAAATAACAATAATATACGATAAAGAAAATTTATAAAATGAATGTTTGTTAATGAAATGTCGTATTTTTTTCATTTGTCACTAAGTTTTCACATTGATTACATTGAACAATAAATTCAATGAGTCAATTTAGCATATTATCATCTATCAAAAATAAGTTAACAGATATGCTACTGAATAATTTACTGAATATAAAATAAATACATTTGTTTTCGAGACGCTTATCAATAATGATCTACAAATAATTTAAATAAAAATATGATTTTAGAACTATTTTGACGAATCAACGCTGAATGTATAGATAATGTATGGATTTTTTTACTTATTATTAAGATAAACGGAACGGTACATATACATAATATGCATAAATAAAGATTAACAGAGTATCTTATTAATAGTAAAGTCGATAATTAAATTTTAAAATTACATCAGATAAAAAAAATTATTTTATTGAAAATGAGTTTTGACATTGAATAAACAGTTGTTTTGATTTTTGAAATATAATTGTAGGATAAAAATTTATGTTTTAACTATCTATTGTAAAATGTTTTTTAGTCAAAAATATTAAATTAAATTTTTGTAAACCTAGTTGTATTATAAAGATATATCAAATATTTGATAGATAGAATTTGATTTATCCTTAAAATGGTGCATTTATAAATGAATCTTTAAATTGGCCATAGTATTCTCTATTAACTGGAAGAACAAATTATTTTATATGCTATATCAGTAAAGTATTAAAGAAACAAAATATTTGTGCTTTAAACAACTGCATGATAATAATATTTCAGTAAAAGTCTTTTTAATGTACCTAAGACAGTAGACAATTTTTTAAAATTATTATTGATACCAGCTTTAATATTAATCTAAATAAATATTCTTTAAACAATTGCTAAATTTTAATCAGTGTAACTTTAAATTGGTCATAGTATTGCTCTCTATTAACTCAAACAAATTATTTTAAATGCTGTATCAGTCAAATATTAAAGAAAACAAATTTTTTGGTATAAGTTAGTGAACATAATATATTGTAATAATTATGTCGTTCTATTTCTGATTGTTTAGAATATTTTGTTTTGCTAGTGAAAACTATTGTGAATTATATTCTTTAGATGGTGCCTTTATAAATGAATCTTTAAATTGGTCATAGTATTGTTTTGTGTTAACTCGAAGGGCAATTTATTTTATATACTATATCAATAAAGCATTAAAGAAACAAATTTTTGGTATAAGTTAGTGAACATAATATATTGTAACGATTATGTAGTTCTATTTCTGATTATTTAGAACATTTTGTTTTGCAAGTGAAACTATTGTGAATTATATCCTTAAAATGGTGCATTTATAAATGAATCTTTAAATTGGCCATAGTATTCTCTATTAACTCGAAGAACAAATTATTTTATATGCTATATCAGTAAATTATTAAAGAAACAAAATATTTGATATAAGTTAATGGCCATAATATATTGTATCAATTACATAGTTATATTTCTGATTGTTTAGAATATTTTGTTTTGCAAGTGAAAACTATTGGGAATTATATTCTTTAGATGATGCATTTATAAATGAATCTTTAAATTGATCATACTATTGCTCTCTATTAGTAAATTATTTTAAACGCTATATCAGTAAAGTATTAAAGAAATATTTGGTATAAGTTAGTGAACATAATATATTGTAACAATTATATAGTTCTATCTTTCATAATTTAGAATATTCTGTTTTGCAAGTGAAAACTATTGTGAATTATATTCTTTAATTGGTATAGTAAAAAATTCCTCATCAAATTAAACCTAGAGTTTTTAAAATATTTTAGAACTTTTTTGGTAGTTTTCTTCAATGCATAATTGTCCTGTATTACTGCTTTATATAATTTCTATTAAATATCTCATTTCTTTATATTATATTGTATTAGTATAAACTGTTATTTAAGCTCGACTGCTCTTTAGCAGTGATACAATAGACTTTAAAAATAGTCATTAATCCGGAACACTTCCACTCTATAGATCAAGAAGAAAAACCGGGGGCTCCCAAAATTCGGAAAGATCTATAATCGCTCTTATTACGCCCATCCATCAATAAGCCAATCGTAACAAGAAAAATTGTCTTCTTTTGTTTCCTATCGAGCCAAACACTATAAAGTTTCGGAGAGTCAGATAAATCTCTGGACTGCCAATGTATGACATGATCATAACTTACAACCAATAAGCGAGAGGTATCTCTGTGGGCTAATGCCGGAGAAGGATCAAACTTTGGAGATTTATGATCTTCTGTTATCTGAAACATGTGTTAGGTGCACATTTGTACCTTATCAAAAGTTGCATGATGCGTAAACTTCTATACCTTGCAACCTTATCTAGAACTTACACACTCTTTCGAGATACGTCATGCCATGATTAATTCAAAACCAGTCACATATTGCACAGCCGTAGATGTGTCAATGTTTGCTGAAAGCAGGAAACAGCCCAAATGTGTTCCTGTCTGCCTACACTCTGCTGATTTTTTACCCCTGACTGCACAAACATTTTAATGAGCGAAAAAAAAAAAAATTTATTATTTATTTATTAGAAACTGGTACGAAAAGAACATCATTATGGATATTTGTTTTTAGTCTAATGCAACATGATTATGTTTTAGTTTATAAAATAAAAATAATATATTCAAGAGGAACAGATACAATTCCAGTAGCATAGTAGCTACTTAAATAACATTTTTTGATTTTAATTGTTAATTTATATCTTCTCTTTGATTTTATAATCGTGGCTGCACAAAAATTCTAATAAACAGAATAAAAATGCTAAAAGTGAAAATGTTAATGTAAATGATTGTTTGAATCGATGGTATGAAAAGAATGTCATTACAGATGTTTGTTATTAGCCTAGTGTAGTAATTTTATGTTTTATTCATTGGAAATAATATATATATATATTCACGATGAGCATATACAATTTCAATTACACATATATAATTAAATGCGCTACTTAAGCAATATTTTGTGATTTTAATTGTTAATAAACTTTTCTCTAACGAAATGTACACTAGCATTAATTTTGATGAGATCATAGTTTCAAGCTAAAGTTGTACTGAAAATTATTAGAAGACTTTTAAAATATATTTAAATTAACTCTTAGATTTTCATCAATTTATTTTATGGTACTCTATTTTTATGTGCGGCTACATTAGCCGATGCATGCATACATTCTGAAACATATTTTAATTATAATTTTTAAATCGTTACTTTTTTGATATTTATGTTTTTAAATGAAGAATTTTCTCTTCATATATATATAACATTGCATTTTTTAAATTGTTGCTATTTTACATTTCGTTTGGGAGAAAATAATTAACAGTTTAGGCCACAAAATAATGTTTAAGTAGCGCCTTTATTATTAATTGCGTTACTAGAATTGTATTATGAAAGCTTGACTACTATTATTTTTTTAGAGAGAAGATTATATTTCAGTGTCTGAAAATATATTTTTAGATTTTCTTTTTATTACCTATTTAAATAAATTAATAACACATGGAACGAAAACTGAATTCGTTGTTATGAAATGCAAATAAACATTTAGAGAACTGCGCTGAATTGGGAAGGTACATTATCAATAACACATCATCTTTTGATGTTTACGGATATTTTAATCTCTTTTAGGGATAAAAAATTATTTCACTTTTTATCAACAATAAATTAATTGATTCTGATTACTCCTTTTATTACTTATTACTGATTTTTTCGATATAAGAATATTGACATAATTTGACATATTGATGAAGATTGCTTAGATGAGTTATAATTAAAATGTTTAATCATAACAAAAAAATAATAATTTAAATAGAATATTTTAATTGGATTTGCGAAATTTTAAAAAGCATTTAAATTTTGATCTAAACGCATGACTTGAATTTTTTTTTTTTTTATTTGTTTATTAAAATTTTAAGTGACTGAATTGAACTTAGAATTGCTTTTTTATTTATATTCAGGCCTGTATTAAAAATTTTACACATATATTTCCCTATACAATTATTTAAAGTTACTGATAAATACCTTTTTCTAATATGTTGTGCCTTTTATTTTGTATACTTATTTATTATTTTATATATATATATATATATATATATACATCCTCATTATTATATATTATATTTACATCATATTTATTATTTTCCTCTCTTACATATTTTTTAAAAATAACTATATAAAGAGAAAAATATTTATATTGCATGTTCATCTATTATTTATGCAAGCTAAAAATTACTCTCTGACTTATTAAAAAGAAAGAACTGAAGATTATGAAAAATTGAATTTTTAATAACTTAATATTTCAGCATATTTTAATTTAATATGCATCGAAAGTCATAAATAATTAAATAGAGCGAAAATTTTGTCTTCGCATAAAAAGTGGTCGCAGACTTCCGTTCTCTTTATATCACGGCCCAGCTTTGATGGGTGATATTAAGTCATATCTCAACCCTACTGAAATGAGGAAAATCTGCACCCAGAAATAATTCGTTTACTTAGAGGCACATGTTATGATGATAGAACTGATTTCATAATCCATGAAACAACTGTACCCCGAATATATTCGAACCCCACGCCATTATCCCCCACCCGTAGACATTCGTCAATGTCAGGGGACAATGAAGTGGGAAGTCTAAACATTACCCCAAACAGGGTTGTCCGATTTTTGAAAGCGGATAAAAAAAAAATCGCCAAATATATAGAATGAAAAATAAAAAAAATTCGCCAATAACAATAAATTTTATCTATAAATAATTTGTTCAATAAATATTAACGATTAAAAAAATTAAACGAGTATTATAGAAATATTAAAAGAAAGAAAAATAAGAGTTTTATATATTTGGGTTTTTTTTTTTTGGTTAATATTATATATATATATATATATATATATAAACCACCAAAAATTGGTTTGGTTTTTTTGGTTAATATATTAATATATAATTTTAAAAAAACTCAAAACCCCAAAAATTTCTCGAGTTTTTAGTTTGTTCGTTGTTTTTCTCTCGTTATAAAACTAAAGAAAACCATAAATATATAAAACTTTAAATTTTTTTTCAACCATAAAACAAAAGATTATTGAAAAAAACTTCATTTTCTATAATACTTTTCTAATGTTTTAATCGTTAAAGTTTATTGAACAAATTCAAACAAAAATATTTTGACAACAAAGGTAAAAATAGCTATTTTCAATTAACAAAACTATACTTTGTCATTAAAATTAAGCGACTATTTAAAAATTGTCATTAATTTATGTAATATTATCTAAACATTGCCTAATTTAAAAAAAACAAAAAACATTTAAATAAAAGTACAATTTATAAATGCTATATTGTTTTGAAGTTGTCAATTTCAAAATATTCACAATTCATTTACACGTATTTTGAAGGACTGCAAAATTCAAGTTAGCTGTGCTGTTTTTAAAGTTTAATTTTAAGTTTAATACTATAAGGACCTTGTAAACATATGTCTACGTAAGAAGAAATAAAGCAAAAAATTAATTCAAGTTCTTTTTTTTTTTAAATTCACAACGTAAAAAATCTTTGTATATTGCACTCGTGTATATTCGTGTATTACTCGTGTATTAAATTACATATGCTTTGATTTTTTTCAGGAATATATTGATATCGAATCAGAACATATAAAACTTTGATTAAAAATATAAAAGGATTGATGATTTGGATTTGCAGCTTGGAAATCTTTATGGAAGGTAATTACATTTTCATCATATAATATCATATTTCATTATTATTTATGTGTACTATCTGCTAGTTGCTTGTGATTTAGAAATTAAAATGATGACTTTATTATGTATCAGAAATACATATCTATTATTTTTTTATCTGTTATATTCTTTATTATTACTTTTCAGTTTATGTTATAAATATTGCATCAATTCTTTATTATTTTATGGTTTGCCTTTTTGCTGGAATCAAATAATTTAAGAAATTTTTAAATATTAAATACACTGCATAAAAATTTACGATTTATAATTATCGATTTAACAATCGCATAAATTCTTCACTATTGGAAACAAGTTTAATGTAGCTTCTTTAAATGAATGTAAAATATTAGCTCAACATTCTGTAAATAATTAATTTCGAAAAATGCAACATGATAATTAAAAAAAAAAGTCCTTTTCAAAAATTCAAATTTGAAGTATCATTTTTTAAAACTCTCATAAAGCGATCTAATGCCAGAAAATGCAACCCCTTTAGGAGTCTTCTATCTCCTCAGGATATTCATATTCAAATTTCTAGGAGAAGGATAAAGCATTACCTCTATTGGCTCCTGCCGATAGGGTAAGAAACAGGAAGTAGGCGGAGAGTTTAAGTATGAATAACAAGTCTTCTAGGAAAAGGTTTATACTATATACCTATATACGGCGATCTCTCCTGTCGTAGTTTTCCTGGAAAACCTTCCTGTCTATGGATTCAAATTCGGTACTGAGTTTTCTATAATCAGTAAATGCAAGTGAAGTGGAATGATTAGGATTTTAATAATGATTTTAGTTAAACTATAATCATGCTGGTAAATTTCCATGTTATAATGCGAAGGTTTTATCACGTCTTGATATGAATATTTTTAATTAATATTATCTGTTAAGTTTCTGTTATATGGCGACATCTTATGTAGTAATTTTCCTGGAAAACTTGCCTAATTTCATAATCAGTAATGCAAGCGATACTGATGTAAGCGATAGCGATGTTGATAAATTTTCATGTTATAATTCGAAGGTTTTATCATCTCTTAAACATGAATAACTTTTAATTAATATTATCAAAAATTGAGCAGAAAATATGAGCGATTTCATTTTATCTCATTTGGAAAAATCTGTTAAGCTTCTGTCATATGGCGACCTTTCGTGTAGTACTTTTTCTGAAAAACCTTTCTGATTGTGGATTAAATTCGCTACTGAATTTTCTATGATCAGTAATAGGATCAGTTTCTAGGATTTTAATAATGACTTAAGTTAAAGTATAATCATGCTGCTAAATTCCTATGTTATATTGCGAAGGTTTTATCATATCTTGATATGAATATCTTTTAATTAATATTTATCCGTTAAGCTTCTGTTATATGGTGACCTCTCGTGTAGTATTTTTTCTGGAAAATCCTTCTGTCTGCGAATTAAAATTCACTACTGAGTTTATCATTAGTAATGAAAGCGAAGTGGAATTATTCTTTTAATAATGACTTTAGTTAAACTATAATCATGCTGGTAAATTTCCATGTTATAATGCGAAGGTTTTATCATGTCTTGATATGAATATCTTTTAATTAATATTATCTGTTACGTATCTGTTATATGGCGACCTCTCATGTAGTACTTTTCTGGGAAAACCTTTCTGTCTGTGGATTAAAATTCGCTACTGAGCTTTTTATAATCATTAATGCAAGCAAAGTGGAATTTCTAGAATTTTAATAATGATTTCAGTTAAACTGTAATCATACTGGTAAATTTCCATGTTATAATGCAAAGATTTTATGATGTTTTGAATATGAATATCTTTAAATTAATAATATAGAAAATTTGCGCGATTTTATTTTATTCCATTCGGGGGAAAAAAATTTGTTAAGCGACCTATCGCGTAGTACTTTTCCTGAAAAACCTTCCTGTCTGTGGATTAAATTTGCTACTGAGTTTTCTATAATCAGTAAAGTAAGCGAAGTTGAATTTTTAGGATTTAAATAATGATTTTAGTTAAACTATAATCATACTGGTAAATTCCCATGTTATAATACGACGGTTTTATCATGTCTTGGACTTGAATATCTTTTAATAAATATTATAAGAAATTCTTTTGAGAGCAAGATATGAGCGATTTTTTTTATTTCATTTGGAAAAAAACTGTTAAGCTTCTATTATATGGCGACCTCTCGTGTAGTATTTTTCCTGGAAAACAGTTCTGTTTGTGGATTAAAATTCACTACTAAGTGTTCTGTTTGTTGTTTCTTATCCCACTTGGCTGGCCAAGCCCACGAGTCCATACGTGCTCATGATTGAAGGGGAAGGAGGCAGCTTCTGTTGTCATGGAGCACCCGTAGGTAGAAGCCTGACTTTTGCTCCGTGACGCTCTTACAGTCATAGGAGACCGAAACCTACGGCTTAAAGTGGATTCCGAACCACTAGAAACATCCATGGCACCGCCGGGATTCGAACCCGAAACCTGTGGCGCCAGAGCGCTAGACACCCGGCCATTCAGGTCCCAAATTTGCCAACGGCACGCAGTGTTCCCAGGTGGTCACCCACTCAAGTACTGACCGCGCCCAATGATGCTTAACTTCGGTAATCTAACGAGAACCGGTATATTCAGCATGGTACGGCCGTTGGCACTAAGTATTCTATAATGAGTAATGTAAGCGAAGTTGAATTTTTAAGATTTAAATAATGATTTTAGTTAAACTATAATCATGCTGGTAAATTTCCACGGTATAATGCGAAAGTTTTATCATGTCTTGGATATGAATATCTTTTAATTAATATTATAAAAAATTCATTTGAGCAGAAAATGTGAGTAATTTCATTTTATCCCATTTGGAAAAAAATCTGTTAGGCTTTTGTGATATGTCGTGTAAAACCAATTTAATTCTGCTTCATTATTTGAAAACCTATAACAAGAAGTTTTTAACATACTTTTCGCATACAAATATAGAAAAATTACATTAAGAAAATAAATTCCAAATAATGTACAATTTTTTAAGGATAAGTAAGTTACATAATATATTTTTTAAATCTTTCATAACCTTAACATAAATTATGTTTTGTCCTCAAAAAATTGTAAAATAATTCTATTAATTTTAACAACAAAAATGAATCACAATATCCTTTTCTGCATATTTAAATGATATACATACGGTTTTTTTTAATATTTATTGATGAAAAATACTGAGTATTTCTTTAAAAAAAATCTTTTTTTATATATTTATTCGATTTACACTCAAATTTATGTGTGTATATTTTTTAAGTTTAACTAGAAAAGAACACAATTTTGAGTAAAGGGGTCTGCTATTGGCTGCAGTTTCGTTTGAGATTCAGTAATACACCTTTGGGATAGCTTTTTTAATTATAAATAAGTTAAATAATATTTTTTTTAAATCTTTCATATCGTTGACATGAATTATAAATGATCTGTTTTGTCCTCAAAAAATTGTAAAATAATTCTACTCATTTTGTCAACAAAAATGAAGCACTTAATATCATTTTGTGCATAATCAAATGATACATATGATTATTTTAAAAAAAATATTTATTGAAACAAATGTTTAATATTTATTGAAAAAATACTCATTTTTTTTCATATTTTGTTTGATTTACACTCTATCCCAAATTTTTCATGTATATTTTTAAACAGTAAAACTTCTCCAGTATGAAATAAATCCTTAAGCTAGTGATTTAAAAAACAGAAACAAATCATTGGAGGTTTGATAATAAATAAATAAAAAAAATTAATTCGAATAATTTATTTTTGAGTTTTAACTAGAAAAGAACACAATACATAATGCAAAGGGGTCTGCTGTTGGCTGAAGTTTCTTTTAGTTTCAGTAATACACTCTTGGGATTGTTTTTATAATTATAAGTAAGTTAAATAAAAATTTTTTAATCTTGACAAAATTATCCTTCACATAAATTATGAATTATCTGTTTCGTCCTCAAAAAATTGTAACATAATTCTATTCATTTTGTCAACAAAAATGAATCACTCAATATCCTTTTTGTCATATTTAAATGATACATACGATTATTTTTTTTTAAAAATGTTTATTGAAAAAATAATAAATATTTCTGTAAATTTTTCTTTTTACACTATCCCATATTTGCCATGTATATTTTTAAACGGTAAAACTTCTCCGGTATAAAATAACTCCTTAAGCTAGTGATTTAAAAAACAGAAACGAATCATTGGATATTTGATAAAAAAAAAAGAACATAGAATAATTTCTTTTTGAGTTTAACTAGAAAAGAACACAATTTCTCGCAAATACATAACGCAAAGGGGTATGCTATTGGCTGCAGTTTCGTTTCAGATTCAGTAATACACCCTTGGGATTGTTCGCTATCAACCCCATGTTGCTCCAGAACGACCATTTGTTTCCATTAACGCTACCAATACCCATTTGTTTCTCCTCCGTTTTGTAATTTTTATTCTTTGGCGTTACAGAATGCAGTCTTCGCTCTCAATTTCATCATTTTGTGCTTGCTTTGCAATTGGAATACGGTTCCTTTCAAAAATAACTAATTGCGTTTTATCGTATCTGCTTAATTGAAAGTAACGTTTGATTTTAAATCATTCATAACAAGCTCAACGTTGGCAAAGGATTCTTTAAATAAACGTTGCATTATCCTTGTTTACTTCGTTAAATGTTCGTGATTAACTGATATATATTTTTTTTCAAAATTTTTTGCTATTTTAATTCTTTAAAAGACCTTATAAAATTCTTTAATAATTTAAATATTGGTCTTTAAATACATAAAAAAATAAAATGCTGTTTGAATAAGTAAGAACTTTTAATTCTTAGTTTATATGAGGTTATAACTTTTTTTATGTTATTTAATGTTTAAAATTATTTTAGTTACTATTTAAAGGATCCAAATGTCTATTATAAATAAATAAAATATATATACTTTAAGTATAATAACTAAATTTTCAACAACTAAAATTTTCATAACTGTTTTATTTATAAAAAAGAATTGGAGCTATTTTCTAAAAATACACATTAAAAAACAGGAAACTGTTCAGGAACTTGCATGAAATAAGAAATTGATTTTGCAAAAAGTCCCCTTCGTAAATATTATTGCGACGAATTCTAATTTCGCCTTCGAAAAGCATGCGTGTCTCAGTGTATATAGAACGAAAAATATTGAAAATATTTAGATGGATAAATAATATTTAAAATTAATATAATATATTAGCTATATACATAAGTTAGGAATTTTAACTTATATATATCGCTAAAATAAATAAATAGATTTTTTTACAACTGCATTTAAAATAATATCTTAAAACTGTCGAAAATAAAATAACGTAAAAAAAATACAAACAGGCTCTTTTGAAGGGCAATAAATAAGAATGGATAAATAAACTAACGAAATAAATATATTACATTTGAATTATTTATCTTTAAAAGTTTGTGTAATCAGCAATTAAGCTTTTAATAAAAATTGCTTAAAAAATTAATGATGATTTCTGTGTTTATTTTCTACCCATAAGCAAAAAAATACATAGAATTTATTATGCATCCTTTTTTACATGTGCAAAATTACAGTTAAGAAATCAATTTATTAAGATTACGAAGATCTTTAAGTATATTGTTATTATTTATGTTATGAAAATTTGTTTTTATCTATTGTTTGTATTATTGAAAACTTATAGTTAAATTGTTTTAAATATGTTTATTTAAGCTATTTGTAACAAATAACATCGCAAAAATAATCTTTTTCTTTACATAGCTGCAAAATATAATCTGTTTGTAATTCATATGTTCATTTGTTTATACAACGTTCATTTGTTTATAACAGAATAATGTATTATTTTTCTACAATTCTGACAATTTTCTTGAATAGCGGATTTTTTCTTAACTTTTGCCTGATCGCAATAGTACTCGCTTATAAAAGAATAATTTTAGTTATCCGAATTCATGTAAAAAGACATTTATGTGTACACTACAGAAAATAACTTTATGTACACTTTTAAAAATCTTTTGAATGAAATTATCTCTTTTTTACTACTCTATAATAACGATTATTAAGCATGTACATTATCTTTGAACCTCTAATGCAATAAAAAAGTATTACTATGTATCTAATCCGTATATATTCAAGTGGAAAATTGAAAATAAATAATTATTCAAGCTAAATAAATTAGTACACATTTAATGTGGGCTACTTTGAATTGATTTTTGATAATATGAATTGAATACGAAAATTTTGCTTTAAAAAGAAAGATTTTGATGATAAGCTGATAAAAGATAATGATATGATATAAAGCTGATAAAAGATAATGATATGATATAAGCTGATGAACGATAATGATATGATATAAGCTGATAAAAGTTAACGATATAAAGATGCTAGCAACAATTTTTGAGTATAACTAGACTAAAATTTATTTATTTCATAAATGTTTTGTTAATTAATTTTACATACATAAAAACACATGTTACTTTAATAAAGGAAATACATTCGCTTCGCTTATTTTTCATCTTTATTATCTTTTTATTTATTTCTAATCTTTTTATTCGGCATTAAATTAATAACTGATAAATTAATGCTGTAATAAATATTCAATTTCACTCAACAATAAGTTTTTTAAATTGTATTGTTTGCATCCAATTATGTAAGTGTAATTAAAAATAAAAATTTATTAAATGGAAAAACACTTTTATTTATATATTAGCATATATAATATTTATTGTAATGTGTCTACATTATACTGAGTGTAATTATTATTTTTTAACACACGAATATCAAAATGATTCGAATAATTTATTTTTCAAATCTGATCTATAAAGATTGTGATTAATAGTGGCACTAATTTTTAATAGTATCTCCTTAAATTGTTCTGAAAATGAAAAGGAAAAATATAAAAACTCAATAATTTTAACAATTTTTAAGTTAATAATTTAATATAGATTCAATAAGCTCATAATCAATATAATAGTAAAAGAAAATGTAATTTTCTGGAAATAATAAATAAATAAATGATAGTAATATAAATAATAGTAAAAGAAAAGATAATTTTCTTTGCATATAAATAATAACCAGTATTAAACTTTTAATCTGAATTTTATCATACAAAGATAATAAACAAGTTCATTTAACCTGAAAATTAGTGGGAATTATTTCTTCATTATTAAAAAGAATTCAGTTGAAATAAAATGTTGGTTTATAGGTATGTTGCTGCTCTGTTAATATACTGTTCTGTAACAACAGGAAAAGCAAGATATTTAAAAAACTAAAAGAGTTTTGAGTATTTTTATGTATAGAAAATGAATTTCATTCATTGGGGAAGCTCTTTTTGTAACTGTGAAAATGCTTACATATCATAGATATGCCGCTAAAAATACAACCATATATACACTCATGCGATTTTTATTCATACTCCTTCTTAGTTTTAAATGTTGAATTGCAATAATGAATATTCAAATGATTAATAATTTACCATACAGTAATAAATCACAATTAACTTCCGAAAATTAGTGCAACAAAATTTAGTTTAAAAAAACGCTGAACAGATAGTTAAAATTAAATTAGCAAAATCGAAAAGCAATATTTTGCAAAACAGTTCCAATTTAAAAAAGTGTTAATTTTTAACCACTAAAATGTGATGTTTTGTTACTTCTTAAAAAAGAAGCCTTTAAAAATGATTTTTAGTTATGTCAAATAAAAACAAAAACATATTTTTAAGACTTTTTCTTAAAAAAATGAAAATAACTTAGCCTTCTACACCGCACTTAAATAGTACACAATTCATTTACAGCACGTGTGTTTAAATATGAAACCTCTTCATCACGAGTGGTATATGTGATGAAAATTTAGACATTTATATGGTCGCAATCACAGATTTCAAAAGTGTTACGACCATTTAGTTTAACACATAACTGACTCTATCACACTTGTTTATCAGAAAGTTAGTAATGCACAATACGTTATACCAGTTTAAAACTACATTACGGTAACATTATCTCTTTAGTTTATCTACATGATAAATTTATAGTGTCTGTTTTCAAAACAATTGCGCGTTAATCTCAAGAACTAAAACATTTCTATCCGAGATGTTTTTTAATGGCGAGAATCCTCACATAAAGCAGATGAATTAAAAAACGCTCACAAAAGCCATTGTAAGCGCGGTGTCTTTGAAGTCACATGGCTGAGCAGGAACATGTCTAGCACTGCTACTAAACCTTGACAGTCACGCTTTTTGATTCTGTGCAAACAATTTATGATGAGCAAATAGCAGACTAAAGCGACAATGGCACTTGTGGCTCTTTTATAGGCTCACTTTCTTATTTTGAAGCGTTTCTTTTTGAAGGAAGATGGCTTTCTGCCATTTAAATGAGGAGTTGACATCTTCCGTTGTTTATTTTTCCTCTCCACTGAAAATATTGTTCTAATTTTTATGCACCTCTTCACACCATACTTTTAAAGTTGTTTTTTTTCCTTCGTTTTTTTAGTAAAAAACTTTAAATCTTTGGTGTTCACTTTTATTTTTGCCTTTTCATACAAAAATCTAAGTATGTTGTTTGGTTTACATGACGTGATATAGTATTATATATATTACAAATTATTATATACGACTTTAAATAGTATTATATATGACAAAATATTACATATGACGTTAATATTTATTATGACGTTAAAAAGTTACAAAAAAACTGTAATAGATTAATATTTTATGGTATATCTTTTAATACGAGGAGTTGACATCTTCAATTGTTTATTTTTCCTCTCCTCTGAAAATATTTTTCTAATTTTTATTGACCTCTTCCCACCATGCCTTGAAAAAAAAATTTTCCTTTTTTTTTTAAGTAAAAACTTTAAATCTTTGGTGCTTGACTTTTATTTTTGCCTTTCCATACAAAAAACCTAAATATTAATTCTTGTTGTTTGGTTTATATGACTACAAAATATTAACATACGACGTTATATAGTATTATATATGACGTTACTATTTATTATGACGTTACTATTTATTATGACGTTTAAAAACTGTTATAAATTAATATTTTATGGTATATCTTTTAATAATTTGTTTTGTCAAATTTTTTAAATTAATGTATTTAAAAGTCGTAGAATCAAAGTTAATAAAGGTTTATAATTAATAATAATTGTTATTTTTAACAATATTTTTTTTAAATTGTGGGTAAAAAAATTTGACTACTTATGCATTAAATTTACTTTTAAAAAATTGGTCAATAAATTTAGATAACAGCATAGTAAATTTACTTAGATAATACAAGATTTTAATGTTACTTTTCCTAGCCTTTTATCACCAATGGCTTCTTTTTATAATTTAGTTCACTGCAAATTATCTCCATTTTATAATTCAAGAAGCACCTCGGATATAAATAGATGGTAAGACTGAACTAATGCTACTTGCGATCAATTTCCTGGTTATGTTGTGAGTTCATTCGCCTTTGGAATAGCTATATGCATTATCTTCGCGAGCTGTTTATAAAATAGATTCAGTGTAAAAGTCGGGTGGCATACCAAGCTTAAGTAGCAATATCTTCTTGACCTCTGTGCATACTTAATTTTTGAAGAGCTCGTCCCAAATATATTATTGCCAAATATTCAGAGACATATTCATTATTTGGTGAATAGAATAAAATATATATCACTCTTAAATTTTTTTTCCTGCTTGACCTTTCACTCAATGTTTGGGGCACAATGGATTCCAGGACCTTTGCAAGAATAATGATAATCTCACTTGCCAAGAATACCTATTCATCTTATATAGTTCGTAATAGAATAGAATAATCAGGGAAAATGCATGATTAATCAATGATTATTCAATTTTAATAATATATTATTCAATTATTTTTCCTGGTTGACCTTTACTCAATGTTTGAGGCGCAATGAATTTCAGAACCTTTGCAAGAATAATGATAATTTCACTTGCCAAGAATATCTATTCAACTTAAATAGTTCGTAATAGAATAGAATAATCAGGGAAAATGCATAATTAATCAATGATTATTCAATTTTAATAATAAATTATTCAATTTTTTTTTCCTGGTTGACCTTTCACTCAAATGTTAGAGGCCTCAATGAATTCCAAGACAGTAACGAGAATAACGATGATCTCATTTGCCAAGAATGCCTATTCATCTTAAAATAGTTCGTAATAGAATAGAATAATCAGTGAAATACATGATTAATCAAAATTTTATTAATTTTATTAATTCATTTATGATTATCTAAGAGCATTCATGTTTCAAATGCTAATCTTACCTATTGTTATTAAATGTATTGATAAAAGAAAAACTTCAGTATCGCGAAGAAAATTGTAAATTCGTTATAATATATAACTAACTCTTAAATTTTTTTCTGGTTGACCTTTCACTCAATGCTTGAGGCCCAATGAATTCCAGGACCGTTACAAGAATGATGATAATATCATATGCCAAGAATACCTATTCATCTTAATATAGTTCGTAATCAGTGAAAATACATGATTAATCAGAAGTTATTCAATTTTATTAATTCATTTATGATTAAACACTATCATTCATTTTTCAAACACTATTGTTATCATATGTATTGATGAAAAAAAAAAAAAAAAAACTTCAATATTGCGAAAGAAAATTGAAAATTCGTTATAATATCTAGTAAAAAAAAATCATTTGGTAAAGTATTCTTGGGTTATTTAAATATAGTTGCATAATATTTATGTAAACTGAATCAATTTGATTCTGCAAGAGCAGAAGCTCCCGTTTATATATGTATAATCTGGAAATTGCAAAGTAAAATTTACTTTATGTCATATATGCGGCTTAAGAAAATTTTTGATGCAAATCATTCAAAATCTTTATGGAATATTTTAGTTTTCAAAATTCTTTTTTTCGTTAAAGCGGTTGTATGGCTAAGGGTAAAAAGTTTAAATCGTAATTTCTCCGATGGTATTATTATTATTTTTTTTTTTTGATTAAAATTTTTAATTGTACACGTTTTTTCTCTCAGAAATGTGAATTGGGTAGGTATTTTAAACTTGCAAATATATCCCTTTACGCTTACTGCCAACATTTAGCTGCCTGAAATTAATTTTAATGATTTATTTATTGGTTTTTTAACAAGTAACTTGTTTACTTTGGAAATTTTTCTTATTTTCAATGTAGGGAAAAAGCGAGCGCATAGGTAATATTTAATATATCTTATCAAATATGAAATGAATGAAATTCAAACGAAATTTTAAATACTATTTTTCGCATGGTGTTGAACAAAATATTTTTTACTTCTTACTATATAATTTTGATTATGCTTTCTAATTTATAAAAGTTTTTCATTATTTTTCCAATTTCTTATTAAATTATTGTCAATTACTACGAAAAAACAAAATTATATATTTAAAAAACACAAATAGATGAGGAATTCCTCGAAACTGTCAACTTCACCTTAAAAGATACCTAAATATCATTATCTGCAAATACAATCGGTTTGATGATATGCGACTGTAAATTATGCTTTCACAGATAGATTTAAACAGTTCTCTCTATGCTTTGTACAAGGAAATCTACCTTTCAGTTCAACTTGGGGGCATTATAAAGATGTCAGAAGGGCAACATAATTTAGAACTGCAACTTGCAATGAAAGAAAGCTATTGCCCTTGCCCTAAGGAGTCTTTCTTTTTCCCAGTCAAACATCAAAGTAAATGTAGACTTTCCTGTCTACTTGAACAGTATACCTGAAATCAGAAATTGTGCCTGTCTCCACTAAAACTTTTCGACATCAGCATAGCAACCCTCCCACCCCAATGTAGATTGTAAAAGAAAATAATTTTTTAATTCATTACATTTGTAACAATAAAACCCTGGATTTGCAATGTACACACAATGGTTCACACGCGCATGGCTCTATGTTATTAATATTTGCATAATCTTTATGGAATATTTCTTATCTGCATAGTGGAGTTACTTCTGGTCTAAGTTTTTTACACATATAAATAATATTAAATATATTTTACTAGTTTTACATATTTTTTGCAGAACGTTATTGGAATTAAAAAACATCTAAAATAAAATGAAAGATATGCTGAAAGAAAATCGGAAATTTAATTCTTTATTTTTCGTGTTTATTTATTTATTATTATTATTACTATTAGTTGTTTTCACTATTTTGGAATTTTATTTATTTAAGAAAGAACAATTCATCAAAAGTACAATAATAATTATTATTTAACTAATTTTTCTAAAAAGTATATAGATAATAAAATAATATAATTAACTATATTTATCACATAACGATACATGGAGATAACTAATAAGAAACCACAGTTTTACGTGCGATAATAACCACTGCGATAATAAACAATTTTTAATTTAAAGACTTTTGAAATAAATTATTTGTTTTATTTGTTCAGTAATTTTGATAAAAGTTTAAGTTTAAATCTTGTAATATTGCATGAATTTCTGCTTAAAAATTAAAAATACAGAATTATATTTTTTTAATTTATTAAAAAAAATATTTAATTTTTTTTTTCGCTCCATAACAGGGATTTTCTCTTAATTATTATAATTTTTTTTATACAAATGCGAAAGTAACTCTATTTCGAAGCATCGTTAATTTTAAAATGCATTATTCATAGTTTTACAGTTATGATAGCAATAAATAATCTTTCAGGTATTAATACGATAACGAATTGATGATATTTCTCACATAAAATGTATACGATCGAAGGACTAAATTTTTTTTTTTTAAATAAAACTTTGCAATGGACTTCCATAGATGAGTAGCCATTTTTCTCCCATTTCGCGATAAGAAAGAAAATAATCCAACTAGAATATAAAATTGTCTCTACATCTACTGAAATAAAGATTGAATTTAAAATACTTTAAGTGATATCATGAAGGACAGGAGGAAAAAAAATAAAAAAACGCCATCACATTGCAACTGCAACTATGATCGAAGTCCGTATACTTCTGACACTATACTCACAATACTATAAAGCATTGCTACTTGTAGTAGTATAAAGTCCCATGAGGTAGTGTCCTTTAAACGCGATCTAAGAAATTGGACGGGTCTGGCATTTATGGCCGTTTTATGGCGTGTCAGGAACGGTTTATGGTAGTGTAATGTTCCTATTCCCTTCTTGCTCGCCCCCCTTCTGGTATACCTCTAGTCTTTCTACCAGGGTTAAGTTGGTGGACATATAAAAGCTTTATATAATGGCCAAAAGCTGGAAACGATAATATGAGTTTAATGCTTCAACTCATACATTTTGTGGAAAAGAAACGGGTTTTCTACTTGGGAGAAACGTTCCTCATTTGAAAGTCAGCAGATCAGCTAGGCAGAGCGTATCTCACAGAAAGAGGGATGTAGAAAAAAAAAGTGAATGAAAAACAACGCTTTATTTTCACTTATGATTTATGGCTTTTATAGTACAGTCGCAAAGCTTTGATCTTTATTTTCTTAGCTTCTTTCTCCAGTCGAAAATGCGTGAAAAAAAAGGGAAATTTTTTTTCTATGTTTATTTGAATAATTTTTATATCCCTCCCCTTTTTTACTTTTGAAGTGATGTGCCTTTTTTTTTTAAGCCTCCAAGAAAAGTGGTCGATGTATCAAGCTATCTAATTTTAGCGAAAAATTACAATCAGCGGTATTCTATATGAGGTATCGAAGGAGCTAGTAGGTAAAAATTGATATGTTATTTAGGATCCCCTCTTAAAATCCAAGTGTTCAAAATTTAGAAAGAAAAACAACATTTTTAAATAAGGTTTCTTCGTAATCCTCACACACACACACACATACAAAGTTATCAATCGCTTTTCGCTTAGCTCAATATCTATTAAAAATATTAAAAAAACTGAACAAAATTTTGTCAACTCAAAGCAAGACAAATGAATAAATTTCAAAACTTTTAATTCGCCATCAACCATACGATCCAGAGCTGAAAAAATATTTATCGGATAAATTTGAATATGATTCTTGTAATAAGTACGGAAAATAAAAAGAATATATATTTTTTACATTGTATGATGATACTGTACATTATACTATATATTTACGTTAAATGAGTTAGAAATAAATCAAATAAAAAATATTTTTTTATCTTGCCATTTAAAGAATTATTTTTGTGCTTTCCGTTAATTTCGCAGTCTAAAATAAATCTGAAAATGGCATGTTGATACGATCCAGTGCTGATAAATTATTCATCTGATAAATAGAGAAAATGATTCTTGATCCGGAAAATCTAAACATATATATTTTTTTTACGTTGTAATACTATTTAATGATGCTATATACTTACGTTAAATGACTTAAAAATAAACCAAATAAAAATATTTTTTTTATCTTGACCTTTCAAGAATTATTTTTATGTTTTCCGTCAATTTTGCAGCTGATGTCTAAAATATAACTGAAAATGGTTATTGTTATATCTACGTAAATAAAAAAAATACCATATATTATTGATTTCTTTTTTTAAAAAACAGTGGGTTTTTTTATCTTTTTATTTTTAAATTTTTTAAAGTTGTAGTTTTTTTTTTTTTTTTTTTTTTTTTTAATTTAAAAGCTCCTTTGAATTACGTTGATTCAGAGACTATTTTAATGAGATTTTAAAAAATTCGATATTTTAAAACAATTTTGTTTAAATAGACATATAAAAATAAAAGAGTCATTTTTCCTCATTTTCTTAATGCGTTTATAAATATATGAAAAACTGAAAAGTACAAAAATGATTACGAAAAATATTGAATCCTATATAATGCAAATTTGACAAATATTTATTTTCAAATTGATGTCTGTAAGCAATTTCATAACAAATTTAATAATTTTGGGTTTCATTGCAATGATGAAAATTTCTGAGACTAATTTTTTTCTCTCCTTCAAACAACAAGCTGAACTTTATAATTTATTACAGTATTTATTTGGTTAGCAAGGACTATATTTTAAATTATTCTACTAAACAAGTTATTATATTATATTATTTAAAACAAGTTACTTATTAACTTGTATTATTTACTTAAAAACTAGTTATTATACTATATTTTTTAAAACAAGTTACTCTTAGCTAAATAAAAAAAAATTACTACATTTATTTATTTCACTCTTACAACTATAAAATCCTAATTTGAAAATCTTTTGAAATTAAGATTTTAATAGCAATATTAAATAATTATTTATACTATTCATTTTGATATTATTATTACAAATATATTATCAATTAGAAATTATGCTGAAAAATGAATGAAATTATGCTGATACTAAAGGATAAAAGTATAATTCATTTCAAATTTTGTAACTTTAATAATAATAAATTAACTTAAACTTCCTTAGAAACATATATTTAATTGAATAAATGTATAATTTTCCCTTTAATCTTAAGACTCACTCATAGTTTTTCTACCTGATTAGTTACTTATAATAAATTCTTTTGTTTACATTTTTAATTTTATTTTTAATCTTTAGGATAAAAAATATCATGATGTAAGAATAATAGCAACACAAACACTATTATTTATTACTAGTTATTTCATTAAGCTTTTTTTTTATTGAATGTAATTGAAAAATTACACTGTATTGTTCTGTATATCAGAAAATTCTTTATAAATGGAATGAAAAGGTGGAAATTTTTTTCACATTTTCACAAAAATTATTTGAATTACTCAATTTTCCTAATAACAGTTAAAAATATATTTTATACTACAAACAATAATAATTCACTTACAATTTTTTAATTTTCTTCTAAATCTTATATATATATTTCAATTTATAATATCTGTGTTCAAAATACTAATAATGAATTAATTGTCTTCAAAATTATATTATATTTTTAAAAAGTATTAATTTTTACTATGGAGACAGTATGTTTTATGTAGAGCATACAAATTTCTTTTCTAATTTGAAATCATTCTTCAACATATAGCGTATTATTTTTTACTTAGCTGAAATCCACTTTTCAAGAAAATTTTACTTTTTTAATCAATCAACTTTTTGTATACTTGTATTTAATCTGAAATAATTTATTGAGACAAGCGATTGCATTTTAAAAGATGCCTAATTGCAAACTTTAAAATAAATTGTTGTTTACATGTTATAAGATGAATATTAATGCGAATCTACAAATTAAAGAATATATAAGTATGGTAGTAAAGTTATTTTATCATAGAAAACTTTTTTAAGTTGATAACTTATCAATATTATCATGAGGAAACATTTGTACATAATGATTAAAAAAATTACATTTTACCAAAAGAAGCTTTACAGTTTTTATAAGGTATATGGCCCCCTAAGATATTCTTACTAATATTTAAGAAATTTATAATCAATTATCCATCAAAAAATTAAAATTAAATTATGAAGTTAGTCTTTAATCTGTTTACATAGTTATAGAACATGTAAGAGAAAAAAAAGTACCACTATGAAACCTCAATATTTTCTTATTCACTTTCTAAAATAAACACAGAGCAAGAATTCATTTTTCAATACTTTTCTATTAATCGATGTTTATATTAAACAAAATTTTTGATTAACACAATATGTTAATTTAATAGTAAATGAATGTAGTAGATGTTGGTTTCTTGAAAATTCAAAAAATGTCTTCTAGGTACATCATATACCTTTGTTAAATAGCATAGTAAGAAATATTCAAAACACATTTAGTAAGACATTAAAGGTTAACTGTATTCAATTTCATATAGAATTTCTTATCTAAGTAGCTTTCCTTTACTAAACTTTAAAGATAAATGAGAGAATTCGTTTAATCAGTAAGATTATCCAATGTAAGCTTTTACTATGTGAGTGAGATACCAAAAAATCAAATATATGAAATGTTAGATATTTCTTTCTGAACCAGCATTTAAAAAAGGATTCTTTAAAATCAAATGGTTTTTAACATCTTTTAATCTTGTTCTTCACAATATAGTCTTAACATTTCATTACAGTACTTCAACAGATAACTTTTTATGCATTTCAAAAACAAACAATATGGTATAATATAAATGCTAGTTATGAAGTAATTTAATGAAATATATCAGATCTGTCTTCTTTATCTAGTTTAAAAATGAAAACAATTTAGTTCTATAAAATCAGTTTACAGATATCTTTGTATCATCATACACCTACTCATGACTTTCTTTTATGTTAATTAGAAAAATATGCGTATATTTTTAAAACATTTATTGACATACATAACATTTTATATATTTCTTTAACAAACTCATAACTCAAGTTATAAGCACAAAGGTGGAAACATTTTTTAATGGATTTTAATGAGATTTAAAAAAGGATAAAGTAATCCAAATCAATGTTTTAGCATATTTAAAATCAACTAGAATAGCTTCATTTTGTTTATAATAAATTTTAAGAATCGCAATAAATACAATTAATGGTGTAGTTCATAAATTTGTGCTTCTAAAAATCCAATTTTATAAGCTAAATGCATCTTGTGTTATTGTTTCTTTTTTGAAAATGGTTTAAACAGATATTTTTTAAATCTGCACATTTTACTGAATTGTGAAATTATATTTTAGCATCAAATTGTTTAATTTCACAGCTTGTTTTACAAAGATTATAGAAAATTTCTACAATTTGTTACTTTTGAAACAAGACATCACACATATTAAAGAGAGATGTTTCCTTAAAATACTCAAATAATATTAATAAATTCTTCTTGACCAACATAAATTCATTACTATTATGCAAAGTATTAAATCATGTTGCTTAAATATTGTTAAATTTAAAGCCCAAAAAGAAATCTTTAAGCAAAAATAAATGATTATATGATATAGACAAATTGTTACTATGTCAAAGATGTGTGTGTGTAAGAATTCTTTCTAAAAATCGTAATGCAAAAATTTAAAAATATATGTACAGTAAAATCATATTAACCCACTTAATGTCATATTGCATAACAAATTAAAAAATTATAGACATTTGACAAGCTGCAAACTGCAGTGCAAATGCTTTTCTGAAAGTATATTGAATCATATGTAAAATAATGAACAATTTAGGTACATTTTTCTTAAAAAGGAAATACTGTATACTACTAGTTTTTGTATCAGATAGAGGTATGAAAATGTAATCTGCAGTAAAATCATATTAATCCACTTAATGTCATATTACTTAACTAAATTAAGGAGTAATTTTAGACATTTGACAAGCTGTGTTCTACAGTGCAAGTGCTTTTCAGAAAGCACATCGAATAATCATAAGTAAAATAGTAAACAATTTAAGTAAATATTTCTTAAAAAGGAAATATTGTATACTACAAGTTTTTGTATGAGATAGAAGTATAAAAATATAGTAGTTTCAGTTTACTGCAAAAATTATATCTATAACTAAATCTAATACAAAATTATTCCTTATTCCAATATTTTTAAAGCATATTTCTAATTTATCTTGACATTTTGCATATAAAATAAAATTAACTTAGAAAATAACTCAGAGCAAGTTAGGTTTCTTTAAGCAGATATGGTAAGCTTCAAAATATACCAATACTTAATACTTTATGAGTAAAATTGATAATGACTTAAATAATACAATTTCATGTGTGTTTAGAAATTGTTGTTGTTGTTTAGAAATGTTGAACATTGTTTTCTTTTAAACAAGATTTGCTATTATTAATCCTATGTAAATGAATGATCAAAGATTTTTATTTTAATTAAAGTCATTGTCTCGAAAAGATTATTTCATTAGTAATTTTAACAATATCGTTATAAATAAGCAACATTGATTAAAAGAATTACAATAAGAATTTTTCGAACATAAGATTAATTAGATGTCTTAATCACAAGACAATAGCCTTTATAACTACAACAATCACTAAAAATGTATAAAAACAATATTGTCCAAAAAGGATTATTTTATTAGTAATTAATTTAACTATATCGTTATAAATATCCAACATTGATTAAAAATATTACAATAAGAATTTTTCGAAGATTAATTAGATGTCTTAATCACAAGACAAGAACGTTTATAGCTACAACAATCACTAAAAATGTGTAAAAACAATTGTGAATTGTATTATATAGTATAGCTTTTTGTGTGTTTGTCTAAAACGAATCAAGACAAAATTATTATACTAAAATCGTTTCAACGGACGACAAATCTTTATTTTAAAATGCATATATTATATTCTCCCATTAATTAAATAATAATTTCATTGAAAATAAATTGATCAAGAACTACAATAGCAATTTCGCGGCGATAATTATTAGTTATAATGATTCCATTAAATCAAGAGGCCAAAATTTGCGACATATTCTTTTACGATTGTTATTTCCAGATCTAAAAATATTTTTAGCAAATACTTATAAGGATACTTTCAAGTTATTCCTAGCTAAGATTCAAATTATTCGAAGTCCGAGGTAGAAACTTTCGTTATGCTACTACCATTACGTTCTCTTTCGGTTGCTCTTCCCGCCAAATTCTTACCTTCACTCTGACTCTACGTTTGTCAAATTAACTGCCCATTAACTTCAATTGCAGCCCTTCTAACAACAGCTAATAATAACGTCCGCGTGTAGGTACTTAAGAGTTTATGGTACTCAGCAGAGCGTTTTTCAAGTACAGTCAACCTCTTAAAGACTCTCGATTTATCGCCTAAACTTCAAGTTGGTTGTTATGGAATGTGTAGCCAGTCTCAACTTTGAGCAGGTATGAGTGTGATAACTCTTTTCTCTCTCTATAAATATTGTAGAAAATTAAACACTATGGTTAAGAAGCAGATTTATCGCGTTTAGCTTATAGAACCGTATAGAATTCGGTACTTAGAAATAAAAATACTTTATGTAATTTGCGCGAATGTTATTGATTAATAGCTAAATGTATATTTATTATTAAATGATTGTGGTAAATATTTTTACAAGAATTCTCATGTGTTTCTGTTACTAAATGGAAATGGCAAAATTTAGTGTGTGATTGCAATAAAGGCAAAATTTAGTGTGTGATTGCAATAAAGGCAAAATTAGTGTCAAATATATAAATTTTAGTAAAATCGTGAAAAAATACGCGATTTCTTTTGAAACATTTAAATTATCTTTGAATGATTGAAACATCTAATTTTTTTGAAATTTTTCTCATTTTTTAATAACTGACTTAAAATTAATGATTTTATTTTTAAATTGCGTCTTGACATAATTAAAGCGAAACACGGCTTATGAAAATGTCAAATAAATGTGATGTTTCATTTAAAAATGCGTTTTTTGTATCCCCCTTATGGTAACTCTAGCAATATGTTGTCAAATGTAAATAGAAAATTTCTACAGTTTATTTGGCTTGAAAAACATTGCTTTGTTTATTTTATGAGAAGGAAACGTTACCGGAAACTGTGTTACTCATCTGATGTGACAATGTGTGTTTAAGCATTAAATGTAGGGGGTAAAAAAAGCGGAAATCGTTGATTTCTATTTAGTGTGGCAATAACTGTTGTGGATCACCATAAAGAAAGACACTACAAAAGATCCTAAATTTAGCTAGTCATTCTACATGTTTATGAGGCTAGGGAGTAAAGCACTATCATAAAGAAGTTGCAATAGTTTACCTTTTCAAAAGGGACTCGCGCGCCGGGCAACCGATGTGTGGTCACAGGAGAGTTTGAGGACGTTCTATGGCTGTTGGAACGATATCCTTTAAACCAATCTCCGCTACAGGAACGCTCGTATCTTGCACGGAGGCGGCGCAAAACGGGAGGGCGGTGCATAACAGCCCCTTGTTGGCCGACGTCTCCAACACAAAACCAATTTTTTCCCCTCCTCTCCCCTGAGTTGGTGCAAAACGCAAAGATTGTTGTATGATGCTTTCTTTCCAAGCTTTTTTTCCCCGTCTTCTTAAGGTTTAATTTTTATGATGTCTTTCTTTTTTTGGCCAGTAAATTTAGGTTTGTCAGAGAATAATGCTCAATGACAGGGGATGGGGTGCTACAAAAAATTGCAGGAATTTCACAGTTATCTGTATTGGTGCTAGGAGTTAATCATTACTGTGGTGGTTTGTAAAAGTTTTAAAAAAGTAGTGGCTTCTTAAAATTTTCGGTCAAGAGGTTTAAAAAAGATGTCTAAAGTAGATTTATATTTTCTGTTTGTTTCAATGGAATTTAATCCTTCTCCAAAGTGGTCATTGTAAAAGAAAATAAATTTTTTGATTTATTAGATTTGTTTATTAAATCGGTTAATCGTTTTATTAGATCGAAAAAATTTCTTCCAAATTGTATTATAAGTGTGGGGATAAAAATTTGATTAAGATATCTTTTACTTTGATTTGATTATTGCTTAAATTGTTTTATAAAAATGAGTTAATTAAATATAAACATTTGTAAAACATTAAAACAATACTGTATTTTGGTCATATTGAAAGTGATAGTTTTAATCACAATGAGTTGATTTGTACAGAAAAATTTTTTAGTCAAAATTAAAATCGTTCATAAATGGAAGTTTTTTTAATTGCAGATTGAATCTTTTTAAATATTTGTTTTGATAAAATATATTTTTGAAAATATGTCTATTTAAATAAGATAATTAGATTGAATATTGGAAACTGATTTAGTATTGTTAATTTAAAATGTTGGGAAATAAAAAGTGCACCTAAAAATGAACATTGATGAAAGTGGTCCACATTTGTGTCAACCAAAAAAAGTTTTCTTTTGGACTAACTCTATTTCTTAGCTTAAAATAGAAAATTATATAAGATGAGTGTAATAAATTTGAAAGGTTTTTGTTCAATTAAAAAAAATGTGCTCAAATTCATTTTAAAGGTATAATTAAAGGGATACACCAAAGAATTCTTTTCATATTTAATCATTTCTTGAAATCTAATGGTCTCTACAGGAAGATGCCTTTTTATTTAATTACTATAAATATTAAATGCTTTATTTCAAGTAAATATCACTTATATGCCTCAGACAAACATGTTGATACTTGTAAAGAAAGCACTCAGGCTATATGTAGAAGGCAAAATACTATCTATAGATTATTATTCCCAAAGGAAGGAATAATTTAAACAATGTTTCCTATTCCAATAAGAGAGATATCATTCAAGCCTTTACTAATGGCTAATCTTGGAATAGCTTACATAGAATAGATTCAGTATGATAAAAGTTGAACAACTGTAATTATAATTTTAATGCTACTTGCTATTGCAAAAGAATAAGCTTATTTCGATTTTTAATTTTGAAAAGACAATAAAGTCTTTTAAGTTTTAAAATCATGATATATAAAATAGGAAGATAATTTGAGAAAAATAGTCCACATTTGAATCAAGAAAAAAACATATATATCATACTTGTTTTTAATTGTATTGATATGATTCTATTTGTGTTTTCATGAAATATATACAAGCCTAACTTATTTATTTTTCATTCAGTATACTAAGATATATGTATAAGTTCATTATAGTTAAGAATGACTGATAATTTAGTGTGGTGCCATAGATGTTTGTAGTGGTTCGGAATTCCCTTTAAACATTTGGTCCCGGTCTAGTAGAACTGTAGAGCATTGGGCTGACAGCCCTACCCCCTAAAAATAAAGCATGTCCTGTCTTGAAATCTGCCAGCTGGCAGAAGGCATTGGCCCACCATGGGGCAGTTGCACCAGTGAAAATGAAGAAGATTATTTGGTGTTGTAGGAAAATATTAAGGAAACCTTGAGACTGAAATTTTTTTAGAGTAGGAGTAAATATACTTCGGCCAATACAGACTTAAAATTTTAATCATAAAATTCTATTTTTAGAGAAGAGGATTACTTGGAGGCTAATAATGTATAACATTTTACTAAGAAGTTTGGATTCCTTGATATATTTAGTCTTCAAAATGAATTAGCATTCTTTCATAAACGAAATAAAAGTTTCTATTTGCACAAGTCAGGGAAAATTAATTCAAATCAGACTCAACCCCAAAACAAATGCTTGTATTTTATCAATGCAAAAAGCTTTGTTATTTAACTGTAAGCTGATAAAAAGAGGTGAAAACCCATACATGACCATGCCCTTATTTAACAACAACAACAATAATATTAAGAAACATGAAAGGGCCCCTATTTAAAAGGTTTTATTAGAATTGCTTTAAAGAACATTTAATTTTTCTTAGTCATTTTTAAATTGTTGATACATTCTAAAAGCTACAATCTATTAAATTGATGATCAAGGTTAATGCAATCACTGTAAATGACATTTTCAGATAGTAAATAAAGAATTTTATCTGTCTGATAACTAAATAAAATCTTAATTTAATATGATTATAGATAATTTACAAGTAATGAGATAAACAACCCACAGAAATCTAACATGACATTTTATTAAATGATTTAGCAAAATAATCATCATCAGTGGTGCAACAGCCCCGTCGTGGGCCAAGGCCGCTTGCCTGCAGGCAGATTTCGAGACAGGGGATCTTTTTTTTTTATGGGGTAAGATTGTCAGCTCTATGCCCAACACTCTACAATCATATTAGACTAGAACCTACGGTTTAAAGTGGGTTCCGAACCACTACAAAAAAATATGCAACTCTATTTATCATTTATAAATAAATTTGTAATAGAGAACGAAAAGAGTAGTAGACCTATGTTTCTCGTTTGAAGTGGAGGAGGAATGGCAGGAAGTTTTATGAATTGATAGATATGAATGAAAAAATAATTCGATCAAATTTACATTGGGAAAATTTAATATTTTTGACAAAAAATATTTGAGAAGTAGAAGTTAATGGTACATTATGGTTTTCTATCCATGGAATTATTATAATAATCTGTGTCAGTGTGATTCATAGATGTAAATTGATATATGGCATATTTTGTAAATAAAAAAGTCCTTAGAAACCAATTTGGTCAGTAAAGTGTATCAATATATTCATGGTATTGTGCAAAGAAATATGATACACTTTTTAAAAAAATCAGAATTTCTTTCATGTTACTTTGATATCAATTTCTTACTTCAATATACTGATATATATGCTAAATCATATCTTTCCAATTTAAATAAAATAAAGTCATATATCTGATTTATCTACATGTTAGATGTATAAAAAATATCAATGTATGCATAACATGTAAATGTACAAATATGTTATATATAAATTATTAATACTTAATTGCCAAAAAAAAGTCATTTTTAAAAGGTATGGAAAACAGATATAGGCATTGTTTCATATTTATTTATGTTAAAATGTGCTCATATATTGAATAACTAAACTAGAAAAAAAAAAGGCTTTTTTTTCATACAAAATAAAATAAATAAATTATATCATTAACTGAATTTTTCTCAAAAGAATGAATATCAGTGTGTTATTACATGTGTAAATATATGATAAATGATTGTGATAATACATGTTGGAATTGACATTTATACATTTCAAATATATAATCTATGTTTGAAAAAATATGTGTTTCAAATCATTTCAGGTGTAAAATTTGTAATAAATATATGAAAAGACAATGTTATAAATTTACATGCAGTATATGAGAAAACATGCAGATGTATCAAAATCTTAATATTTATTGACGTCTTTACAATACAAATATTTGTGTATATTATTCATGTTATCATAAAAATATATTAATATCTATAAAATATGCAATAAAAATAAATGTGTTCTGTTCCATATCTTGAAATATTTGAAACAGCCTATACCTGAAAAATAACATAAATCATTATTGAGTTTGCATATAGAATTAATTATATAATCTGAAAATATGATTATATTCCATTTAAAATTTAATTCGATATTCATCATTAAACCATGGAATGATGAACAGAAGAAAATTTTCTAATTTATATATTATCATTAAATAATTCAATAATGCTTCATTTTTTTAATCATAAAAATTCTCCATTCCTTAAGCCGCATTCACACCAACGCGTTAAGTGACGAAAAACGATTGGCTTGGTGTGAATGCGGCTTTAAGAAATATTGAAAAATATTCTAAAATATATTTTTTCTTCAATTTTTTTCATGTATAATCAATATCTATCAATAATCAATCTATAAGCACATCTTATCTATCTATATATGTTGTTGTTGTTATCGTGTCCATGGATTTAAAATATAATTATCAATGTTATATCAAGTCAAAAGTCTTCTCGATAGCGGCCGCAAGCAATGGCGCCGCTTCACTATACATGACTTCTCTTAAGTTGGCCTCGATTGGCACCCTACCCAATTGCAAAACATGGGGAGTAAGTGCTGGGCACTCTAGAATGTGCTTAGGTGTTAGGAAAGCGTTGCGGCAATTTCTGCAGGGGATGTATTCTCTGGTCTTGTCTGGGAGAATTTTGATCCCTCTGTAATGATTAGTTCTGAGTCTGCTAATGACTGATGCCAGCTTCCTAGGGCAGTTGAAGTCCGTAAGTATATATAGGATGAGGAATTAGTCGGCTTTTGGCAACTGTGTTAGCATCTGCAAGTGTGATGGTAGTCCTGGGTTGAGCATTGTCCCTGGCTTCTTTGGCTAAGTGTCAGCGCATTCGTTGCCCTCAATGTTGACATGTGCGGGAATCCATTGAAGATGACATGATTTGCCTCTACAGTGTAGAGTCTCTAGCAGAACATTTATCGCAGAAGTGATGTTAGTATCTCCATTTTTAATTGCTTCCAGAGCCGACTTGCAATCAGAAAAAATCACTAACCCGTCAGTGAGGCCTAAGATATTTGAGTCATTTAGATATAAAGCAACAGCCTCTTTAATTGCTATGAGATCACTGGTGAAGTTTGAAGCTATCAGGTCTGTGTTCACTTTATGATGGTATTTACTTCCATTTGGAAGTAGAAAAAGATGCCTGCACCTCCCTTATTGAGGAATATCTATATGTGTGTATACATTAAAAGAAAAAAAAAACAGTTTGATTGAAATCCAATGTCAGACATTTAATCATTTGACTTTCTTAAAGAACACTTTGCTTGGATTCTGTCGAGTAAGAAATATTCCCCCTTTAAACAGTGTCCAGTTCATAAACATTAATCTAATCCAGGATGTTACATCTTGAACTCAAAAAACAAGCCTGTTATTCCTCCAAGTCCTTGAGAAGATCGTAAATCCTTTGATGGGCAACCAAAAATAGACACCAGGTAGAACGGCAATTCTGCTATACCAAAAGCCGTAAACGTGATTTCTGTCTTATTCCTGTTTGCTCCAATTTCCTTGAGTGTGACAATAACGAATTTTTAATCAACTTTTTTTTTCCTGGTAAGGTAAGATTATTTCCC
Source organism: Caerostris darwini (assembly GCA_021605075.1). NCBI lineage: Eukaryota > Metazoa > Arthropoda > Arachnida > Araneae > Araneidae > Caerostris > Caerostris darwini. Next base: position 49,990 of record BPLQ01009615.1, read on the forward strand.
CTTCTTTTAAATTTATCTTAAGCGGAGTCCAGTTCAGAAACATTCGCCAAACGTCCGCCTGTTCCTGGATGTTGAATCTTGAACTCGAAAAACAAGCCCATTATTCTTCCAATAGTCTTTCGGAAGATCGTAAATCCTTTGACGTGTAACCAATAATAGACCTCAGGCAGAACGGCAATTCTGCTATACCGAAAGTCGTGACTGCGATTTCTGTCTTATTCCTTTGCGAGCCAATTTCCTTTACATTTATACTTGCATGCATTTCAAAATCGATACCCGTATGGAAATTTTCTTGTGTGTCACAGTAAGGAATTAAAACATATTCAGGTTTTCATTTTCATTTACCAACACATTTTGCGGATTACTCAATCTTATATTGAAGTTGTTTATTCTGGACTTCTTTTCAGTCACATTTATAGACAGTTAATTGAATGTGTTGCCTTCCAATAGGTCAAAAAAATTAAATCTATATATATTTCTTCTTTTAATGCTGTACATCGGTGGGACTCATCGTCCCATTTATGTACATTACAACAACCCCTCGTCCTCTGACGAAAGTATAATATTGCCTTCCACAAGGACTTTAAACGTACCTCCCCGCGTTTACGTGTTGTATTGGAAAAAATCCAGAAAATTCCAAAACAACATGACTGTCGACTCGCATACATGCTTTCTAAGTTACCACTGTGTTTCTTCTTTTCTGAAAATAGTGTCTGCAACGGAGCTAAGCCTCCCAACACATGTTACGAATAGGTAATGCATTATAGTTGGGCATTCTGCATGTACAGTTTGAAGACATTTCTCAAAATTTACTTAGAGACCATATTGGAAGCAGTCACTCTGCTGTGTAAACTGATGTCAAAAACATTCTTCATTTTAAACTAAGATTCTATTTCCAGATTTTGTGGGTTAATTTTAAATTCAGTAAGCATAGTCAATTCTTATAACAGCAAAGAAAGTTCAATTTTTAATTCTGCAGCTGGTTTCAACCAATTTATACTAACTGCATAAATAGCTTATTTATAATTTATTTAGAGATCGAAAATTATAAATAAGCTATTTATTTATATATTACATTGTATTTATATTTAAGTGTATTTAATCAAACAATTTCCAAATCTTAATGTTATATAAAGCAAACTCCATAAAAAAAGAATAAATATTTACGAAAAAGGAATAATAACAAAAGTTAAATAGTATTTAGAATTAAATATTTATACTCACCAATTAAAACATTCATGATAAATAATATCTTCTGTTATTAGATAACTTATTTCCCATCATTCTTTATCTTCTCATTTTCTGGCATTTTTCTCTTAGGAAAATGCAATAGAAAGTGGTTATCTGAAAAATAAACATGAATAAATTAGTTTAAGAATCACTCATTAATAATGATTTATTAAAAAATTAAATATTCTGATGAAATAAACATAAGCAAAACTGAAAAACAGTCTTTTTATTTTACCATAAGCAAAATTAATATCTCAACGATTTGACAATGTGTCTAATCTAAACGATAATTAAATTAATGAACATGAATAAATTGGTTTAAGAATCACTCATTAATAATGATTTATTGAAAACTTAAGTATTCAGATTATTATTGCAGTACGAAATAAACATAAGCAAAACTGAAATAACAGTTAGTCTTTTTATTTCAACATAAGCTAAATTAACATCTTATCGATCTGACAATGTGCCTAATCTAAACCAGGGTCTCCAAACTTTCCAGCCTTAGGGCCATATTGTTTACTCTAGTAAGTACCAAGGGCCAAAATCGTTTTAATTTTCTGCCATTATCTATAATTTCTAGTGTTTTAATGTGTTTTTTTATCCAAATTATTACAGCAACAATAAGCTATTTGCTGGCGCGGGCCGGATTAACGAAACTGGCGGGCCGAATTTGGCCCGCGGGCCGTAGTTTGGAGACATCTGATCTGAACGATAATTAAAATACAGAACATAAATAAATTAGTTTAATAATCACTCATTAATAATGATTTATTAAAAAATTAAATATTCTGAGGAAATAAACATAAACAAACTGAAGTAACAGTTGTTCTTTTTATTTTACCATAAACTAAATTAATGTCTGGGCCTGATGACCGAGTGACTAGCTCTCTGGGGCTCGATGCCACAGGTTTCCGGTTCGAGGTCCCCCGATGCCATGGATGTTTATCACTTTAAACCGCATGTCCCGATCCAATACGGCTGTAGAGAGTTAGGCTGGCAACCCTACCCCGTAAAAAGAAAACATCTCTCGTCCCGAAATCTGTCAGAGAAATCTAAACGATAATTAAAATAAAGAACATGAATAACGTAGTTTAAGAATCACTCATTAATAACGATTTATTAAAAAATTAAATATTCTAATGAAATATTATTACAGTACGAAATAAACATAAGCAAAATTAATATCTCAACGATTTGACATGTGCCTAATCTAAAAGCTAATTAAAAAATTAGCAAAATGAAAAAAAAAAAAAACAGAAAAGAAATACTCCGCTATAATATAAGCAGGGTATTTCTTAATAAAGAATATTTAGAAAAGCTAATTAGGACGAAATGAATACGAAATTTTTGATTATTCCAATTATTCCCATTCATTAAGAAACGGCAAACCTATATTGTTTAAGTTAATCTACTTTCATTTCAGAATAATTATAAATTTTATAAAAATCTTTTGTTATTAAATATGCCCATTATCTACATTTCTCTATATATAGATTTAATTATTATTTAAGTGAACACATATCATAACAAAATAATTAAATAAACCAATAAACAATGCATATACACATAATAATTAAATTATTTTAATCTTTGATGATCTTTTCTGCATACCAAATGTTCTTAATAAATTTACTAATTAATTTTTAAAGTGTAACAATTTTCTATATAAAAAAATATCTTCAAACAACGATATATTGATTACTATCAATGCCATTCCAATTATAAAAGCTGGTATTTTCAAGTTACTGCATACCAATCAACATACACCATGATATCACTAATGTAACGCAATAATTTCAAGTTACTGCATATCATTCAATATATGCAATGATATCACTAATGTAATGCAATAATTTTAAGTTACTGCATACCAGTCAATATATGCAACGATGTCACTAATGCAATGCAATCATTTCGTTCGACTATCAATCATTAAAAACGAAAGGATTAAGAATAAGATTTCCAAAACAATAAGGGTTCACTTGAAAAATCAGTTCTAAACATGCAATGCAGTGTGTATGCATGCAACCTCTTCAAGAAAACAACAGGAGAGAGAGAAAAAAAAAAAATAAAAGAACAACAACAAAACAGGAGGTAAAAAAAAAAAAGAATTTTAAAATAGTCTTTACGAGGATGTTTTTGTCGCATGCAAATCTCTGCTACCATCAGCAGTCAAAAAGGTTAAACGATCCTATAGATTAAAAAAAAAAAAAAAAATGATAATAATAAATAAGAAACAGGAAAAAAGAAAAAATCTGGAAAGAAAGCAACCCAAACAAACTGCAAGTAAGATCAAGACATCGTTGGAATAGAAAGAAGAACCCATCGACCTTATAATAAAACGGCGGGAGATCCGAAGCAAGTGACCGTAAATGTCTGTTTGGCAATTTACGATGCAAGCCTCTATCCTTTTCTTCCAGAATGTCTCTCTTGCCGGAGCACGTGGTCCGGACTTCCGGTTGCATCCTCAAAGGAAGGCAGATTGTATGCTAAGCCCGCCGCATATTTATATTGCATGCTAGAATGACTTTTTGGAAATGACTTATTTTGCCATCTTCCACTGTTTTTGATAATTTATACTTTAGATAACTACACTACTGGCTACAATGTTCAGTAATTTTGCATGTTATGTTGTCTGTCGACACAACAAAATAGTCCTTTTCGTCTCTGTTTTGCTGTCAACATTCAATCGATGGTTTATTCGTCCTTCTTCTAGTATTTTTGATAATTTATATTTTGGAAAACGCAGAGCTCGATTTAATGTTGAATGATTTTGGATTTTATATTTTCTATATAGCAAAATTAACCTTACTTAACTTTTCTGTTTTGCTGTCAACCTTCATGTAAAAGAGAAAGAATGTTTTCGGATAGTCATTTAAATATTTACACTCGATGAATTATTTTTTTCTTCTTCGAGTACTTTTTATAATTTATACTTCAGATAACTACACTACTGGCTACAATGTTGAGTAATTTTGCATGTAATGTTGTCGACACAACAAAATAGTCCTTCCTTTTTTTTGTTTTGCTGCCAAGAAAGAGAAAGAAGGTTTTCGGATAAACATTAAATTCTTACAGTCGATGATTTATTTTTCTTTCTTCTAGAATTTTTGATAATTTGTACTTTAGGTAATTACAGTACTGGCTACAGTGTTAAACAATTTTAGATGTAATTCTGTCAACACAGCAAAATAGTCCTTCTTTCCTCTTCTGTTTTGTTGTCAACATTCATGTGAAAGAGAATAAGGTTTTCGGAGAAACATTTAAATATTTATGTTCAATAACTTATTTTCCCTTCTTCTAGTATTTTGGATGATTTATGCCTTAGATAACTTCAGTATTGACTACAATGTTGAGTAATTTTATATGTAATGTTTTCAATAATTTTGGATGTTGTCAAATAGTTTTTCTGCTTTGCTGTCAACATTTATGTGAAAAAGAAAGAACGTTTTGCGATAATTTAAATACTTACACTCGATTATTTATTTTTCCTTCTTCTAGTATTTTTGATAATTTATACTTTAGATAACTACACTACTGGCTACAATGTTGTGTAATTTTGCATGTAATGTTGTCTGTCGACACAACAAAATAGTCCTTCTTTTCTTTTCTGTTTTGCTGTCAACATTCATAAAGAGAAAGAATCTTTTCGAAATAAAAATTTAAATATTTACACTCGGTGATTTATTCTTCCTTCTTCTAGTATTTTCGATAATTTATATTTTAGAAAATGTAGTGTTGGATTTAATGATGAGTGACATTGGATTTAATATTTTCTATACAGTAAAATTACTTTTCTGCTTTGCTGTCAACATTCATGTGAAAGAAAAAGAATGTTTTTATAAACATTTACACTAGAGGACTTATTTAGCCTTCTTTAATACTTTCTATAATCTCTATTTGATGGATTCAATAGTAATGTTGAGTAATTTTGGATGTAATGCTGTCGACGCATCAAAATAGCCCTTTCCTTTTCTATTTTGCTGTCAACATTCATGTTCAAGAGATAGAATGTTTTTTTGATAAACATTTAAATATTTACACTCGAGGATTTATTCTTCCTTCTTCTAGTATTTTTGATAATTTATATTTTAGAAAACGCAGTGCTGGATTTAATGTTGAGTGATTTTGGATTTAATATTCTCTACAAAGCAAAATTGTTTTTCTTTTTCTTCTGCCTTATCGTCGACATGTAAAAGAGAAAGAATGATTTCAGATAAACATTTAAATATTTAACATCGATGAGTTATTTTCTCTTCTTCTAGTATTTTTTATAATTTATACTTTAGATATTTTCCCTTCTAGCATTTTTGATGATTAAATGTCTTAGATAACTTCAGTATTGGTTACAATGTAGAGTAATTTTGAGTGTAATGTTATCGATACAGCAAAATAACTCTCATTAGAAGTAAGTAGTTTCAAAATTGTGATAAAGCAATATAGCAGTCTTCTCGTGATGCATCCTCTGTAAAGTTGAATTCGCTGCATGTGTGACGTCCAGACGGGAAAGAGTCACATTCGCGAACCCATTAAAAACCAGTTTGACAGAAAATCCCAAGTTTCGACCTTGCTCCGAAAAGAATCGTTTTTTCCGACATCAAATTACCATTTATGACCAGTTTTCACTCACAGCTAGAGATAATGTGGGTTGTTTTTCGCGGTCAAATTGAAACATGCGGAATGAACGCCGCTCCCTCTTTATTCTCTCTCGCCTGGACGCTACTTCTGAGGCAGATGACTTCTGCTTAAAGTTTCAGCCTTTGACAGAACATGTACTTATGAATAAGCAGGTATTATATTTCATCACATTACCACTGACTCCCACTTAAGTACGAACTAACTTACTAACACCTAAGCACTAACGGATTAATGAACTATTAAGTTAATATAAGAAAATTTTATGTTGGAAATAAAGATCCCCCCTCTCACAGCCCAAGAATTGTGCCGCGCTCTTATTTCTCAATATCCTATGATGCAAAAATTATAAAGAGGATTGTTAATATTACGAGTATTATGATACGAATTTCCAATTTCATAGAATATTCTAAAAACGATCGACTACAAGACAATAACCATCTAAGAGCATCACTTCAAAAGAAAACAGGCATTTGAAAAACTACTAAACACAAAATATTGATACTGAACCATTACTAAAAAAACAACCAATTTCAAATGCTGGACACTTCAAACTGAAGTTATTCGTTATTAGAAAGGCAGAAACAAAGCAGAATCAGTGTTATCCTGGATGCACCAGGGAAAGGGGGGAGTTGTTACAATGCATACCATTCCCCTAACTTAATCTTGAACACCCCTGATGGGTAAGTACCTCATCCCTTCCATCTTTCTCAAGCACGCCTGGAAAACCTACCATCAGATTTACCATCCCATCCTAGTTATCTTCTATACAGTAACGTTCGGTTCAGCATCACTAGTTAGGCTTCCAATCCAGCCCTTTGAAAGTAATGTTATCACCATCCTTCATGACGTGACAGCACAAAGCATTTCGAATTAAGACTTATACAGATATTTCTATCTCTGACCAAACTTTTCCATTTTTTCATATTCAGCGTTATCCAGGATCCCTAGGTGAAGGGCTACAATGCCTTCCATTCTCACACCTTAATCTTAAACATTCTTGATAGGCATCTGAAGAGCACGTACCACCCTCTCCCTATCGTTCTCAAGCACACCTGGAAAACCTACCATCAAATTTATCGTCCCACCCAGATATCTTCTATACAGTAACGTTCGGCTCAGCATCACTAGTCAGACTTCCAACCCAGTCCTTTCAACATAATCTTATCATCATCCAAATCATGACAGCCCAAAACATTAAAAATTAACACGTATACAAGTATTTCTATCTGACCAAACTTTTCCATTTATTTTTCATTATGTTTTAAGGGTTAAACAATCCTCCTCAACGACATCTATCCAACGAAATCCGGGCCTTCCTCCTCTTCTTCTGATGGCAACTGATTTAAACAAAAAGATTCGCTTAAGTATGCAGCTGTTATTCTTACGAATAGCATGTGCGACCTAGTTCATATGGCTCAGCTTAATAAAATAAACAGAAGGCTCTTTAAACACTCTGCATATGTGTAAAATGTTCCTCCAAATATACTTCTCAAGACCAATACTTATAAGTACCCAAAATCTTTTCTTCGTGGCCAAGGTCAAAATCTCCACAACATAATTAAGGAGGATTCTTGAGGAATAAAGGAATTTCTGAGGGATAAAAATATCTAGTTTGTGCCTAGCTAAATAAATTCGCGATCATTTAGATGCAGAATTAATGATATACAAAAACTGTCTAATATTGACTTGACTTGAGTTAACTAGGTGCTTTGAGATGTATGCTCGCTGTTGCTGCTTTATCACAATTTACCCAATTGCTATTGTTGTTGTTGTCGTATCCCTCATGGAAGGAGTGGTGCAGCTTCTGTTCTGATGGAGCACCCGTAGGTAGAAGTCTGACTTCTGCTCCGTAACGCTCTTACAGTCATAGGAGACCGGGACCTATGGCTTAAAGTGGATTCCAAACCATTACAAACATCCACCGGGACTCGAACCCGAAACCTGTGGCACCGAGGGCCAGACACTCGGCCATTCAGGCCCACCCAAATGCTATTAAAATATTAAAGATAAAAGTGTTTGTCAAAAGTGAAAGTGAAACCTTTATAAATGACTCTACAACTTGAAATTCTGGATTTCATTGTCCAAGATGCATTACACTATCTAATATTATTTTAACTGACCTATAATACCACAACATTTCTCCCCTCTGTATGTTTAGACTGCTTCCTTCAAATCATGCTAGGGAAATGGAACTCCCACTTGACAAGGATGAAACAGCAGCTTATCAATGCACCCAAACATCTGATTCCCCCTTTCCTACTAACTACAGAACATTCAACACCAAGGAAGGGGATATTTACTTGTCGGGAGAGAAGAAAGACAGCAGATAACTTTGTCGCTCGGGAACTTGATATTGAACAGATTTCTCTTCTTTTGGCAGGGGAAGAATATTTCGGTTTGTACCAAGTGCAGAAAGATAACGGTAAGTGCAAAGCTAACCAGTCCTTCTTCGAAGTAGGTTATTTATTATTCTTAACTAGGTTTCAGTTGCACACTAGTGTTCCCAAACTGATGGGAATTTATGTTACAACATTACATTTCACTATATAAGGACTTTAAAATGACGAATTCGATTGGATTTGTTCAATCAAGTCTATTATCAAATCATCACAATACAAAATATATATGTATTTTATATAACTGGAAGGATAAATAAATAAAATGAGAATGCATTTGTTGTTTGAAAGAACTTGAAAGCTCATTGCTTTGAGTAGGTCATTACTTCAAAGGACAAAGTATCAATTCCACATCATTAACAGATGAATGAAGAACTTATAAAGAATAATAAGAATTAAATCACTTCATGAATTTGAAGGGAAAAAAAATCACTTCATGAGTTTGCAGAAAAATTTCTTTTATAAAGCAATAAATAAAAATAATATAAATTTATTAATAAACATTAAAAAAAATTCACTTGTTTGTAACATCGTCTATTAAACATGCAAAAAAAGACATTTCTTCTTTTTGATGAGGAATTTTTTTAAATTAACTGTGACAAATCTTATAAAATACTTGAATATTTATTTATACTTTAATATATTCTATGTAGTTGTTTCTTATCCCACTTGGTAGACAGCAACAACCAAGTCCAAGAACCCATGGAAAGAGGGGCAGCTTCTGTTGTGATGGAACACCCGTAGGTAGAAGTCTGACTTGTCCCCTTGATGCAGACTTTTTACGGGGCAGGGTTAACAACCCAGCGCTCTACAGTCATATTAGACAGAGACCTACGGCTTTAAGTGAATTCCGAACCACTACACACATCCATGGCACCGCCGGGACTCGAAACAGAAACCTGTGGCACTGAGCGCTAGTCACTTGGGCCCTAATATATTCTATTGAAATTATATTCTAACAATACGAAGGGAATGAATGAGAAAAAATACTCAAAAAGAAAATACCAAAAAGTAAAGAGAAATTATTATTTGTTTAACAAAATTAATTTAATTTCCTTAAAACCCGACTCACATACCGGTCGTGCACATGTAACACTGATTTCTTTGAAAAGAACTTCCGCTTTTATCTAATATATCATGGGTTTTCCTTTATTTCTATAAATACCAATAAATAACTTTAAAAAAATTTATTGTTACTGGAAGAAAAACACATCTGAAATAAAAATAGTAAGAAATGCAAAAATAGTAAAAAATCATACCACGCAATCTTATATTTAAGATTTCCATCATTTTTCACATCATGATTGCTCCATAACATCAGTAAAGTTTCTTTTTCAGAATAAAGAAAAATTCGACTGTATAAACCTGAACAGGGTAAAGTAGAAGATAAAACACTGTATAATAAAAAAATATACAACTAATAAACAAAATATTTATTTATTATAAATTATCATATAATTAAATGATTATTTTTAAATATCTATTAATTATTATATATTATAAAATATTATTATTATTGATTAAGATTATATTATTGTTTAATTAATAACAAAATAATTTATAAATGAATTATTATTTTTAAATATCTATTAATTATTATATAAATGTTATTAATTAAAATTTTTATTATATATGCAATAATATAAATAATTTATTTTATTATATAAATAAGTTCATAATTTTTAATATGCAGTAAAAATTTCATATTTTATTTAACATAAAGTCATTTACATTAAGATAATCATCACCGATATAGTATATAAGTCTTAAAATTCTTAAAATATTGTAAAAATTTGAATTTAATAATGTAAATAAATATGAAATATAATATACTTTACATATTATTTACAATATGCCAAGAAACGTCCAAAACCTCCCTAAAATTCTTTCTTTTCAGGTACTAACTGTAACACAGGCCAGCCAGTAATACCTCTTAATGACAACTTAATGGAGTTTTTAAGTTTACTCGCCTCATTGATGGAGTGGTGATCAGTCACTTAGCAACCGACTCCGTAGCTTCCTCTTTCTGACAGGAAATTAAATATGGCTGCCGAAGTCTCAATAACCTAAAATATGTGAAGCACATAATTAAAAATTATTTCTCATTATTTTAGTGAGTAGAGCACACTTAATTTGTGATTTTTATTAAATTTAATTTTATATCAAGCTATAAATTTTTTTTAAAAAAAGAAACAAATTATTTATGTAATTTTAAAATATTCTAATAATAATTTCTATTGTAAATGATCTAAAACTCTTGTCGAAAAATAATTTTCTTTTCTTCATGTTATAAAAATTAAATATTAATTATTTATTATTTTTTTACTTTTAAGCGATTTATCTTCGTTATAGATGAATTAAAAGTAAATAGTGCAAATGACTTGTTAACATCATTAATGTATAATTTTTCTTCTTGAATATGCGAAACTTTTTTTTTGTTATAAAATAATTTATAAAAATATTGTAGAATTATTAAATTTAAATATTATTGCAAATAATTTTACATTTCTCATGAATAATTTTACTAATATATAAGAAATATTTTAGAACAATTAAATTTAAATACTATTGCGAATGACTTATTAATAACTTTCATGAATAATTTTTTCTTCTCGAATTTGCGAAACTTTTTATTGTTACAATATAATTTATAAAATTATTGAGAGAAATTTTAATAATTTTACCAATAAATTGGAAATATTCTAGAATAATTAAATTTAAATAATACTGCAATAAATATCGCTCATAAACAATGTTTTCTTTTAAAATTTGCGAAATTTTTTATTAATACAATATAATTTATAAAAATTTTAAATAATTTTACCAATAAATATTCTACAATAATTAAATTTAAATAGTAATTCATTGCTTAGTTCTTTGAAATATTATACATTCATATCGTTAGATCAGTGGCGTGGACATTTAGGTATAAAGTCATTTATTTATTAACTCTCAACAAATTATTCTACTATATCTTCTCTTATTTGGACGCCACTGACATCATTTACTTACTTAATACTTACCCTAAGATGTCGTACACTTCAGTAGTTTCTTCTAAATCTTCATTCCCCAAACTGCCACCAGTATGAATCCTTCACCAAAACCGTTGGATTCTTAGAATAGTTGTTTTGTTTACATGGGACAATTCCCCCCCCTTTTTTTTTTTTTTTTATTTTCGTTTGATTGATTTGTTCTTTTTCTTGTTAAATAATAAGATAAGATATTCTTGTTTCTAAATAAATCTGCAGGTTTTATAAAGAAATACATTTAATTGGAAATTATTCAATATTTTATTTAAATGTGTTATTTATGTATGTTAAATGTATTGTTAAAAAACGTTGAATCCTGAATATATGTTTACAAAAAATTTATTTGTGTCTTCAATGACATTATAACTGATAAAACAATTTTATCACAATTAAAAATAAAATAAACTCAGATCCTCCCTTTTTTCCAAGATTTTATGTAAAAAAAAAAATTGAATATTCAAAATTTATTCGTCTCTACTAATTATATATTGCATAATGTCATTATAATTTAATGCATAAGATTAATTTATGTCAATATCTGCAATTTATTAAATAATCGCTTTGATATTATTTATTTTTAAAGCAAATACTTTTTTGTATGTATATAATTTACTTTTTAAATTATTAGTTAAATTGCTGTAGATCATTTCCTAATCATTATAACACATGTTCATTTTATGATGTCAATTATTTTCATTATATTACTTTATTTTTGTTAGTTTGTAGATCTAAACAAAATCTGGACAAAAATAATTTTTTTTAATAATACGGCATTTTTTAATGAACAGTTTTTTTTTTTTTTTTAAATGAGACTTTAGATTAACAAAAGTATTATGTATTTTTTTTCTTTTCTTTTTTATGATTTTAAAAACTTACAAGTAACATTCGTGAAATCTTTTTGTCTTGTCTTGAAATTCCATAAATTCATAATGTAAATTCTTTGCCTTTCTTCTATTAATAATATATGCTTCTAGTAAAATTATTTTTAATTACGTAGAGTGAATAAATTTAGTTGATATATGCAAAGATCATGTCAATGTCTTTAAAGTCAAACCATTTCTTCAATCATTGCTCTTATATTCTGACAATTATCTCAGCAATTGTTAACCAAACTCCATTATGTACAAGAATGCAATTTTAATAAAACATTTTAAGCTATAATAAAAGCTAATGACAAATTTTTCATGTAATAATAACTAAATATTATTTTTCTCTTCCTTTTTTCCAATGTGTTAATAGGAATAAATGTAATTCTTATTCTTATCTTTTTTTAAAATTTTTATATTTCTTTACTTTCAAATTATTTTAATCTTTTCTATTAACCCAGAGTTTGTTTTAATCTAATTTATTCGTTTGTGAAAAATCTATGAAGTTCTTAAATGCTTTTTGTGAGAGATTTCTATTTGAAGTAAGCTAAATGTTTTTCTTCCCTTGGACTTCTTTATTTTTAAATGATTAAATTTTTTATATTAATTCAGAATTTTTTTTAAAGTAATTTATTTAAAATCTTTGTGATGAATTCATGAAGAGTATAGTGCTTTTTAGTGAAGTATTTCTGCTTGCAGCATGTTGAACGATTTTTTTCTCATACTTCTTTACTTTTAAATGATTAAATCTTTTATACTAACTCAAAAATTGTTTTAATATATATTATTTTAAATCTTTGTAAAGAATTTAGGAAGTGTAAAGTATTTTTTAGTGAAATATTTTTGTTTGAACTAAGTTAAAAAATGTTTTGCAGGAATGTTTAAAATAAGATGAACAATAATTCTGAAGACATATGTATCCTGCTTGTTCAATATAAAACAGTGACAAAGCAACTATCCAAGAGTAAACAGAAACAGAATTTCCTGAGTTCAACTCAGCCCTGAAGTTGTAAAGTATACATCCTGTTGATTTTTTTTGTTTGTGTCATCATTATCAATCGTTTGGCATACAAAAAGTTCTTGTAATGATATGGTATTTTGAAGATCTTTGGAATTTTAAAACACCATACATTCATTTTTTAAAAAATAATTATAAATTAACACTTTTTATTGTTTACTTTTTGGTAAATATTACTGTAATTTATTATTTTATTTGTGTCCAATATTAAAAAAAAATACCTGATTTCAAAAAAGAAATTAAAGATATTATCACTATTATTTTCAAAAGTACAACTTATGTATTTAAAATTGTTTTATGAATGAAAATCTTGTGTACTTTTACTTCTTTTATTTAGATCTTTATAGATTTTATGAATTTAAAACAATACGCAACCAGTTGGTATTAAACTAAATGGTATTTTATCTCTGATCAGTAATAAAATTATTTCTAACAATTAATCTTTTGATTTTTCTGTTTATGAAATTTTTCCTTGTGTTATTAAGTCCTTTATACATAAATACCACTGTGATTTATCCACTGAATTATAAAAATGAGCAATTTATTTATTTTAATAATTTTAATCACAAATGTAAATTCAAAATTAAAGACGTTAAATTTATGATTAATAAATTTTATATAATAATTATTTTTTAAATAATACTAAGTATATTCAAAATCTTCTGAGATTAACTTAAAAAAATATAAATATGAAAGTCAGTTATTTTTAATATTTGCTTTCTGTTAAATTGGAAATTTTTGGTATCTTTGAAGTTATAATATATGAACATGATAATGGTTATTGTACATATTTAAAAAATTATTTGCTGAACTTCCTGTTAGTTATTAAAAATATATCTTTGTGTTCAGACCTCAAAAAAAAAAAAAAAAAAAAAGCAAATAATATACAACAAATTCTTCATGAATAAGCAAAGAGAAATAATTAAAGTTGTGTTTTGTTCAAATTAGAATTGACATCTGTCACTGTATTATTATTATTTTTTTACTTTATTCTTAAAAAAATTTAAATTAGATTTAAATTGATTTAAATTTAAAAAATATTTAACATTCAAAGTCAATACCACAATGTGAAATAAATTATTTTTGTCAAATAATTGTTGATTATTTTGTCATAGAATCAAATGTACAGTCGTCCATTATTTTGGAACTACATGCCATGTTATGTTATATATGCAATTTTTTATGATTACTGTAAGCTGGTTTAAAATTTAAAGTGCTACAAATTAAATTAAATTTAAAAAAAACAAAGCATATCAGTTTTCATTGAATAGAAGCAATACAAATCATTCAGCTGATGTTTCCCATAAATTAAAAAATGTAGATTAAAATTAATAACAAAGGCATAATTTTTAATTTAAAAATAATTTTCAGTTCCTTAGAAATATGCTTCTTAAATTAATTCTGAATCCCCCCCAAAAAAAAACATGAATCCACAAGTTCATATTTAATTTAACAAGTGATTTCTGATGTCGGTAATATGAACAGCCCCATCGATTGAATGAATTTTAGATCTTCCCGAGTATGCTAAAAATATGTCCTAAATCCAAATAACAAAAATAAAAATGAATCCACTAGTTGATATTTAATATAATAATTCATTTTTTTAATATAATAATTCATCGATTTAAGGAATTTTAGATCTTCCCGAGTATGCTAAAAAGCAAACTGTAAAAATTCTTAAATTAATCCTACATCCAAACAACAAAAATAAAAATGAATCCACCAGTTGATATTTAATATAACAAGTGATTTCTGATGTCGGTAATACGAACAACCGCATCGATTGAATGAATTTTAGATCTTCCCGTGTATGCTAAAAAGCATACTGCAACATTCACGATTACAACTTCCCGCAAATGCTACCACGGATTTCGCATTTGCTTGGAGGGAAAGAACTTTTGATCGCAAAAAATAGGGGGAGGAGAGACATATAAAAATAGAACCTTCACACAGTGCTGCGATACACAAACTTTGCTCCGAACTAACACAGATATATACAAGCGATAAAAATCAGCGATGAAACCGTGAAAATTTTTGTTGATATTTCTTCTCGTCTCTGTCTTTTTATTTTATAGATCCATCTAGCAGCGAGGGGATTGTAAAAAGGCCGGAGAGGGAGGAATCGAGCACGAAACCTGGGGGACTTGCAAGGCTAAAGAATGCAACCCACCGCCACATTGTGCACACGAGGCATTTATGAATGTAAAGTATGAAATCTCCCCGCCTGGGGGATTCAACGCTGTCTATTCATAATTTTGCTTTCTATTCACACCTCAATATTAAAAAAGAAATAAGCAAAAAGGAAAACCCTGATAAAAAAAAAATCCAGGCTTCTTTTATGCGGTTGTATGGATATCTTGCTCATATGTATACATTTTTTTTTTCTGTTGGAGAAAGAAGGTTCAATGTTACCATGACGTTGAAATTTCACATCTGTGTGTAACCGACAAACAAACTTACTTAAAGTTAATGCAGTTGTTTATTTATTCCATTAATATACACCACATTGCAGGATCAAATATTTGATTATGTTACGTTATGTAAACACACACTAAAAAAAATTTGTATTAAATTATGATGTAAAATATTGTTTAAATATCTATGTATAAATACTGTACGAAATTGCTGTATACGTTAAACATAACTTGTATACAAAAGTTTCGATAGGCTGATTTTCTAAAACTAATTAAGGAACCTTTTTTTAATAAAATAATATTTAAGAACGTGTAAAAATTATTGTTTAAAATTATATAATATGTTATTCTATTTGTATATACAAATATTTTTATTATATTTATATGAAAAATAAATACCCTCATAGAAATTGTAAATTATTACAAAATAAATTAAATAAATTACAAAAATATGCTTATCGTTTCTATTTTTTTCCCGAAATAAATCATAAAATACACACGTTTCCTTATTTGTGTATATTTAAAAAAATAACAAATAAATTACTAAAATGAAATAATGAAAATGATTTAATTATTTCA
Source organism: Caerostris darwini (assembly GCA_021605075.1). Taxonomy (NCBI): domain Eukaryota; kingdom Metazoa; phylum Arthropoda; class Arachnida; order Araneae; family Araneidae; genus Caerostris; species Caerostris darwini. The sequence continues at coordinate 66,163 of BPLQ01009615.1, forward strand.
GAACGAAATAATACACATTGATCCATATATTTAAGGATAATTTACTATTTAAAAATACAATGAAATTATTAAAAATAATTGTCGAATCAAAATTAAGGATGCGCTCATAAGTTCTGTTATGTATTTTATTTTCGCTTTCATGAAGGGAAAAAAAAAAAAAGGATGCATATCTCTATATCAAAATTAACTTTAATTTTTTATTATAGATTATTTCCTTATTTTATTATTTTATCCAAACAAACAAAGAAATTATTAAAAATAATTACCGTACCTAAATTAAGGATGCGCTCATAAGCTCTGTTCATGTATTATATTTTCACTTTCTTGGGAAAAATAAAAGGACGCATATTTCTATATCAAAATTATCTTTAATTTTTAATTTGGATAATTTTCTTATTTTATTAAAACAAACAATGAAACTATTAAAAATAATTGCTGAACCAAAATTAAGGATGCGCTCATAAGCTCTGTTCATGTATTTTATTTTCGCTTTCTCAAGAAAAAAAAAAAGAACACCGCATATTTTTAAATTAAAATTATCTTTAATTTTTTTATTATAGATTATTTCCTTATTTTATACTTAGTCTAAGCATATTTGACTCTTCCACTAAACAGTTATCGATATCAGTACGGACTTATGATACAATTATAAAAATCGAAATTATTAAAAATAATTGCCGAATCAAAATTACGGATGCGCTCATAACTTCTGGTCGTGTATTTTATTTTCGCTTTCTTAAAGAAAAAAAAAAGAACGCATTTCTATATCAAAATTATCTTTAATTTTTTATTATAGATTATTTCCTTATTTTATACCTAGTCTATGCGAATTTAACTCTTCCACTATACAGTTCTAACTTAACCTATATCAGTACGTATTTACGATACAATTATAAAATAAAAATGCCAGATTATACAACAACATCAACAAATCGAATGATCTCTAAATCCATCTCAAAGGTAAAACCGAAATGAATTTATGGGCCACGGGAGGTCTCAATAAAACAGAAAGAAAAGTCATTATATATAACCTAATAAATAATCGTGTCAAGAGCTTTTATGCCTAAATGCAGTCTACAAGGGAAGAGTGCCGCGCCATGAGAAAACCCCCCTTTTACACAAGTTAGAAAGCAAAACAGAAAGAAAACTTTACAACCATCTCCAGAAATCAGGGAGTTTTTCTGGAGTACAAGGCAAAATCCCCCCAGATAAGATCAGGTGCAAAGGTTCCGACTTGGGTAGCCATTTTCTTGGCTTAGTATCCCTGGTTACGTCACTTTTACAGCGTCATAAAACATGGTGAAGACAGAATCGGGAGTGATCTTTAATCAGACTTATTGCCCCACGTGACCAAAACAAGAATGGTGGTCTATGAGGGGGCAAAGCAGGAGAGGGGGGTGGGTAGGTTCACTTCAAAATGTCAATTTGAAAGTCTCACTTAAAAAAACTATGTATACACGACAACGTGGAAATTTGAAATGTGCGCTACTGGAATTTGTGCTTGATAAATAATTTATATCTTACATAGGATTATTTACAAACTTTGGATTATTAATTTGGATACATTTTTTACCTAACTTGGATAAGTTTTGGATTAATATGATGAGGTAAGCGCAATTTTAAAACGCATAATTATTTTTGTCGTCTTACACGCAAACTGTAAACAGATAAAATTCGGGGAAAAAAAATTGACGTGCTAAATAATTTCAGGGACGAACTCGGCAATGTATTTTTTTTCCAGTTATATAAAATTAATAATTAGAAATGGAAGTGTATAAAATGCTTGCATATCTACAGAGTAACGAGTGTTTACTTTTAACCCTTTTGTTTATTATATTTTAACCCTTTGGACGCATTTTGGTTTATCTAACTAGATTAATATGATGAGGTAAGAGCAATTTTAAAACGCATAATTCCTTTGTCTTCTTAAAATCAAACAGTAAACAGATAAAATTGGAGGAAAAAAAAAAGGACGTACCAAATATTTTCAGGGACGAACTCGACAATATATTTTTTTCTAGTTATATTAAATTAATATTTAAGAATGAAAGTGTATAAAAGGCTTGCAAATCTACAGATTCTCAATTGTTTACTTTTAACCTTTTTATTTATAACCATGAGTATTGTACCTTATGATTGCATATTTTTGTCGCGAGAAATTATTATTTACTTATTATTAGAGATTTTAAATTTTATTTTATGTTTTAACGTCGATAAAATTCAATTAAAATTTTTCGTTATAGCATCAATTAATGCATGTACATTTTTAACCCTTTTTACCCATTAAAAATAGTTTACATTGTAATTCCATAATTTTTTTAAAAATTTTAATTTATTAAAATTCAAAGATATTATAATTTAGTGTGAACTTGTTGAATAAAAATAAACAAAATTTATAAAAAAAAAATGCTGAATAAATAATAAAAATAAACTATATTTTTTTATATTTAGTTACAAAAAAAAATAACTGTAACAATTAATGTCTGATATTAATTGACCTCTCATGTGTAGCCTTAACTTGTACTTATTTAAATTGAATATTCGTTAAAATTTGCAATTTTATTTATATTTATTGTGCGTAGAATTTGACGATTTAGTAGAGCATTTGTTTGAGTTTCCTAAAAATTTCTCCTAGGTTCTTCGAAATAAAATAAATAAATTGAGAAATAACATGCCGCGTTCAGTTTAATAAAATACACATAGCATTTTTGTAAAAATTTAATAAAAAATACCCAAACAAAAATATTTTGACAAAACATATTTAATTTAAAAATAATTATCTTTAATTAAGGTTTTTTAATAAGTTTTGAAAGAGAAAACATTTTTTTTAATAATTGCTTGGTATTATTATTCTGCATTTAAATTATTATTTTTTCATTGAATTGACATCGTTATTTTAATTTATTCTCTTAAGTCGTATCTGTCATGTTTAGTTATTATGAGTAGAAGATAGGTTTAAAAAATATTGGTATAATAATTTGCCAAGAAAAATTTCGTTTTGTAATGCAATGGCTTGAATAATAATACTTGATTTAAAAAATTAGGTATTTCTATATCTGACCCAATTTTTCCATTTAAGAATTATGAAAAATAATATTCTTTAATTAGGGTTTGTCAATAAGTTAAAAAAAAACACGTTTTTTTTAAAAAAAATTGTGTGAAATTATTATACTGCATTTAAATTATTTTTTTTCATTGAATTGACATTGTTATTTTAATTTCTTCTCTTAAGTTGATATCTGCCATGTTTAGTTACTATGAGTTGAAGATATATAGAGTTTTAAAAAATATTGATATAATAATTTGTCAAGAAAAATTCCGTTTTGTAATGCAATGGCTTGAATAATAATACACAAGCAGATTTTTCTGTATTCAATGAAAACCTTCACGGAAATTCCCAAAATATTGAAAACTTCCACGCTTTTAATAGACGTAAGTTTTATATCCGCAGTCAGTTCAGTTACGTGATGTAATCTGATCTAGACAGCGCTTCCAGAAAAGTTTTATCCCAGAACGGCTGCAGAGAGGCTTCTAGGGGAGTGCAAAAAAGAAACAGCTGCAGAAAATAAAAAAAGAGGCCTATAGGAAATAGTCGTTACCAATATCTAAGGGCATCCATTCCAGAAAAATCGATGGGTGAGATTTTCCGGACGTCTGTAATCCCCACCTCCGTGTGACGAACCAACTGGATTAGGTTGCTATACATTCTCTATTTATGCCCAGAGGGTTATATAAAACATACTATTTGGTATCTTTATAGTTCGTCACAATGATTGTTATAAAAAGAAAACATCCAATGTTTTAATCAACAAAATATCCATTAAATATTCAATATACAAGTAAAATGTTATATTAAACAAATTATTTTATTTGTAATAGTTCATTAAACGATGTCCTAATCAACAATAGCAGCTAGAAGATGATCAAAAGAGCAATGTAAAAATTCTGCTTATTTGTGTGCATTGAAAAAGAACTATTTCTTTTAAGTTTGTTATATTAAGCAAAATATTCGATTTTTAATAGTTCATCATACGAACAATAATACAATGTCTAATCAACAATAGCAGCTAGAAGATGATCAAAAGAGCAATGTATAAATTCTGAGTACATTGAGTAAACTGAGTGCATTGAAAAAAGTACTTTTTTGTTTTAAACTAGTTCCTTTCACCAGACATTAAATAAATTTCAACTGATATTCAAATATTTGTTATCAGTAATAAATATTGCTTTTACAAAGCTGACATACTATCAATAATGTAGTTGTATTTATTTGCCGAAGTTTTTTGTAATATAATTCTATAAGATTGAGATACTTACAATCAAAATTTAATTAAAATAAAAACGCCTTTTCGTTTCAATTTGAAATAGTTTTTGCAAAACATAATACAGATTATTGACTGAATTTTGCAGAAAATTGGAATAAAGCAATTTTTAAGTTAAATTTTTATAGCGAATACTACCCCTTTAAAACACCTTGGCCAAATCTATTTATTTCTTTAAACTTTTCCTCGGATTCATGGCCTGTTTGTGCAATTGTAATGAATACTGAAACTCTATTAAAAGAATTTGACCGTCAGAGATTTCAGAAAATTTACTTTCTTTTCAAGCCATGGACTAAACTAAGAAACAAAAATCACAGTTGCATATTAAGTGATTAAACTACACAGAAAACTAACGAAGAACGCACAAAACCCCAAAATAGATTTTGCAGGAATAAGAATAAAATCGAAATAAATTGATCCAACCGTCGATGTAGAAAGAACAAAAATGTCATTAAAATACACCAGTCAGCATTTTCAAACTTCTTGGGGAGGGTGGGGGGGATTCAAGTTGAGACTGGGATGCTTACGTGCGACTGCTTTTTGTGCAAAAGACATTAATTAAGTAAAAACACAAAAATAAACGAGGCATAAAATCAACAATGGTATCGTATTTTGCGAAGATTCCCTCCGGATTTTTCCGACTGCCAATATCGTTTTCTCCGCAGCAATTGGACAAGGATCTTGGGGAAGATTTATCGTCTGGCTGTGACTTATAAGCAATAGCTAAGAATACCCAAACCCCCGTCGTACGATCGTAAGAAATGTATTTTTAACTTCTTACTTCAATAAACACGATAGAAAAGACGCTCCCGTAGGCGCATATCTATGTATACATATACCCTGAAATGGTACAGAGAAAATTTCCGTAAACATTTTAAGATGCATCGTACTTACTTGTACAGTACTTGATTATAAATGATTTTCTTAAGTATTCAGTGCTATTATAGTACCAATTTATACACTTTCTATAAAAAACAATCCTTTTATTTATTAAGGCATGCCTTACTAGGTATACAATCATCCCGAACATTTAATTCATAGAAAAAAAGGTTTAGCTAGAATGCTATTGCGAAATAAAAATTATTATAATTTAATCAGTTTATTTTAATATTTTAGTCAGTTTATTTCAATTTTATATTTTATTCAGTTTATTTCAATTTTTTATATTTTATTCAGTTTATTTCAATTTTTTATATTTTATTCAGTTTATTTCAATTTTTTATATTTTAATCTGTTTATTTTAATTTAAATATAAAATTTAAATTATTTCTATTTTTTTATATTTTAATCAGTTTATTTACATTAAAAATACAGGAGCGAATTATTATTAATGTGCTAATTGGGTTCATGGGGAAAAAATTTTACGAAAAGAAATTGATAAAACATTTTGTCAGTAAAAAATATTTTTAGATGATAACAATTCATATTTAATTTCTAAATATAATTCGAAGGCAGAGTTTTAGAAAAAGGGTTAAATTTCAATAGAAATTAATTTTAAAAAAATAAAGAAAATATATATTCATTTATGATAATCTTCCTTCTGCCATTAATTAGCTCCTTTCTTATTTTTTTAATCATACCCTAATATGCATACGACCATAAACAATTTGTAACAGCTTGATTTCTGGATTGTTTTACTCAACAAACATTCCCATCACAAGATCTATTTTAACATCAAACAGATGTTATTTTGACAGAAGATTCTTCAAAGGCCCATTTTTTTCTTTTAGAAGAAAAAAAAGAGGAAAAAATATGCGAGACTCACTCCTTTGCTGACAGTTTGATGTGAGAATCGGGAAGTCTTCTATTCATTTTCTTTTTGTGACTCAACTTCGCACTACTTCTTATGCGTATGTTTTTTAACATGTTTTTGGTGTAAAGACTATTCAGATAAGATCCGATTTCAGCATATAATTAATTAAAAGGGAATCAAAGGATGTATTTAACCATTTGAGAACGTTGCATACCGGAAAAAGAGAAATAACAATAAAGCCGTTTAAATAATTTAAACAAATTAAATCAGTATAATTTAATTTCTATTTAAATGAAATTGTGCATGAAATAAAATAAATTAATTTTAACCATTAAATCTGAGGAAAATTTCGCCTTTCACAATTACAATAAAAACTAATAATAAAAATATAATTTTTAAAAAAGGATAAATTCTTTTTTAAAAATTATTATTCATTGTGAAAACTGTTTCTATCCATGAAATAAGATAGTATTAAATAAAATAAACTAATATTAATACACCATTAAATCTGATGAAAATTTCAGCTTTCGCAATTACAATAGTAAGTGATACGAAAACAGTTTTTAAAAAAGGATTTAAAAGAAATACAACAATCGAATACATCCGGCGACACCATTTTGAAAACTGTTTTTATCCATCAATTTAAGTGATGAAAGCAGAGAAAAATTAAAAGAAATTTATTGTCAATGAACTAAAATAAACTAATATTAATACACGATTAAATCTGATAAAAATTTCATCTTTCGCAATTACAATAGTAAGTGATACGAAAACAGTTTTTAAAAAAGGATTTAAAAGAAACACAACAATCGAATACATCCGGCGACACCATTTTGAAAACTGTTTTTATCCATCAATTTAAGTGATGAAAGCAGAGAAAAATTAAAAGAAATTTATTGTCAATGAAATAAAATAAACTAATATTAATACACCATTAAATCTGATGAAAATTTCATCATCCGCAATTACAATAGTAAGTGATACGAATATAATTTTTAAAAAAGGATTTAAAAGAAACACAACAAATAATAGTCGAACTTCCAGCGACACTGAAAAGTTTCATTTTGAAAACTGAATCTGTCCATCAAATCAAGTGATGAAAGCAGAGAAAAATGAAAAGAAAATTATTGTCAATAAAATAAACTAATATTAATACACCATTAAATCTGATGAAAATTTCATCATCCGCAATTACAATAGTAAGTGATACGAATATAATTTTTAAAAAAGGATTTAAAAGAAACACAGCAAATAATAGTCGTACTTCCAACGACATTGAAAAGTTTCATTTTGAAAACTGTTTCTATCCATCAAATCAATTGATGAAAGCAGAGAAAAATCAAAAGAAATTTTGTCAATTAAATAAAATACTGATGAAAATTTCATCTTCAGCAATTACAATAGTAAGTAATAAGAATACAATTTTTAAAAAAAAGGATTTAAAAGAAACATAACAAATAATAGTCCAACGGCGTCACTGAAAAGTTTCATTTTGAAAACTGTTTCTATCCATCAAATCAAGTGGTGAAAGCAGATAAAAATCAAAAAAAATTTATTGTCAATAAAATAAAATACTGATGAAAATTTCATCTTTCGCAATTACAATAGTAAGTAATACGAATATAATTTTTAAAAAAGGATTTAAAAGCAACACAACAAATAATAGTCGAACTTCCAGCGACACTGAAAAGTTTCATTTTGAAAACAGTTCTATCCATCAAATCAAGTGATGAAAGCAGCTACTTTGGAGAGGTTTGAAAATTATTACAACAAAGTTTCTTTCGGGCATTGAAATATGGCTCAGCATTCTACTTTAGTTCGTCGTTCCTTAAATTGCCAATATTACCACCAGGTAAATGTCTGTTTCGGAGAAACGGGAGGAAAAAAAAAAATTAAGAAAAAGTAAAAATAAATATAAGGTAGGAGCAAACAGGGGGCGTGAGAGCATGGAAACGTCTCCATTGCTCTGTCAGCCCCTCTCCCTCTCTCTCGTCCCCTATTGGACAATTCAATCTCATTACCAACACAGATCTTTTTCTTTTTAGTTTTCCCCCCAATCTTTTTTTTTCCCTCCGGAAAAAGAGAGCAGGGATGGATGTTTGGAGAAAAAAAAAGGGGGTATGCAAATATTTAAATTATTTGGGAGGCCATTCATCCTAGAGATGTGTTTACATATAAAACTCATAAATCGGCGAGAAAAGCACGAAGGAAAATGAGAGCGGATTTTGGCCTATTTTAATTGTGTCTGTCTATTTAGATAAAAAAAATTAACTCCGTTTCAAATGAAACTTATAATATCTTTAATGCAACATATTTTTTTTTAAATATTGATTTTTAACAAATACAAATAAATATTTTTAGGCGCATTTTATTATTACATTGTATCTAAACATAGTTTTTATAAGAAGTTTATTTAGCTTTTTAGTTTTTATATGTTTAAAAATCTATGTACTTTTAAAGAAAAAAATTTAAATCAGGTCTATGAACGAATTAAGCATGGCTACTGCATAGCTCTCAAATAGTTTTCAAATTAATTTAAAGTTTGATTTTATAAATATAAAGTCTATCGCGAAACGTGGTACAAACTTACGTTTCTCTAAATTAAAGGATTTTATTTTATTTTATTATTATATATGAACTATAATACAAGCAATACAGCTTTTGTATTTGAAGTATTGAATAAACTTATTTTTATATTTCTATCTATATCATGAATGAATTTTTGGCAGTATTTATAAATATTAAAATTAAGTCAAATTCTAAGATCATTATATTTAATAAACATGCGTTAGTTCCTTAAAACCATACATACTTTTTTAAGAATAAAACTACAAAATTGAGTACTCACTTTCTTTATAATTCCTTATTAAACATATAAATCATAAACTTTGCAATCAAATATTTATTTTTAACGCTAAAATAAAATTGAATTTCCTTTAAGATACAAAAAAAAATCCCGAAATTTGGCTTTTAAATTCATTTAACCGAAACCAAATCTGGTCAGACTAAATAATTAGACCACCGAAACTAGCAAAAGAGATAGCCAACGGCTATTTGAAAATAAAGTGGCAAAACTTAACTTGTATACGACCCCTTGGTAAAAGCAAGTCAGAGGGACTACAGAAAAGATAGGAAAGCAAGCGTGCATTACAGTGATTGGAAGCGCATTAGAGCACGTTTTAAAAAGGAAAAGCACCCTGAAAGATTTATACCTCTAAACACAAAGAGAAGCGAGTGAGGGGTTAGGATACAGAGAAGGGGGAAGAAAGAAAAGCCACGGCCTAGACTTTCTGTTTATCAAAGAGCTTGCTCCAGGGTTGCAGGGGGAGGGAAAATTCGGAGGGGCCGAATTACAGGGGGGTAGTCAAATAAGAGAAAGAAATAGGAAACGGGCGAAATGATTACGTAACTTGCACTTATTTCGTTTTGGGGAGTTTCCTGAATTTTGTGAGAATTGGTGGACTGCACAGAAAAAAAGAAAATTGCGTAAAAAATTTACTTGATCGCTTTTGAAAGTAGAGTGGTAGAAAGTTTCGAGATTTTTTTTTTCTTTCCTACTTTCCGAACAAAAGTAAAATTTAAAGGGAAGGAGAGAAGACATCAGACATGAATTTTATGACGTGGCTATTCCAGTAACCTTTACCAATTTTTCGCAACTGGATTGAGACTGGATTATTCAGTAGTTTTTTCCTCCCAGCTTGTATGGCGGTTATACAATGAATAATGGAAGGATAAAAAACAAATGAAAATATATAAAGGATATTATCATCGGAAAATCGTTTTTTTATATAGACGTTGCAAATGCATTACAAAAATAATTATATAAAAATAAAATTACAATTTAAAATATAAATTTTATGGACAGAAAAATGAAAATAATAATTCACAATAATACTCACAAATTATATTTTTGTCTCCTTCGTTAATTCATTATATTTCCTTACATGTGAAATCTGTAAACTATGTTGCTAACCATTCTGCATGCTAATTGTAACATATGCAATAGTGGGCCAACTTGGAAATAAAAATTTTCGTTTAAATAAATGTAGAAATTAGTTATTTGCAAACTATAATATTTAAAATGATACATCAACAGTCATACATATCACTAATTTCTGTTCATAAAATACAAATCATATTCTTCAGACGTAACTCATATTCACGACAAATTTTTTTTACTGATTATCATACTGATGATATCCTACAGTTTAACACACAACAAGTAATATAAAAAAAAAAAAAAATTTAAAGTCAATTCCTATTTTTTTTCCACTCTATTGCAGAAAGTCCTTTATAAATAATGTTCATTCATTTTTTTAAGTTTATCTGGCGCCATCTATTGGTAGATATATGCAACTTTAATCTAAAAAAAAGTAAAATAAATGAATTAAACTTATTTACTCAATTAATATTTGAAAAAATTGCATTAACATCAAGTGTCATCCACTACAAGTTAAAAAAAATGTATTTGAACTTGAGTGGATGAATAAAAAGGATTTTATTAACGATTGAAAATTTTAACAAGATATATATAGGGAGAGTGTGAGATGATAGAAGGAATTGAAAGAGAGATAGAGAGAGAGGGAAACGCAAAACAAAAAAGTTTTCTATCAGTTTTAATAAAGAATATAAATAAGTTTTTGAAAACTGAATAAAATTGTTATTAAACTGATGATATCCAATAAAAAGTGAAATAGTAAACTATTTTGGTTTAACACTGTATAAATATTCACTGTATTTCTATGAATGTTGTACCAGTAAAAGATAGGGGAAAAAAAAAAAGCTTACTATCAGTTTTAATAAAGAAGAATATAAATAAGTTTTTGAAAAACTGTACTAACTTTTTTCTATCAGGGGTTTGTGAAATACGAGAAGGCGGCAATCCTTTTCTGACCTTACTGCGGATAAACCCCAGATAGTTGCCTTCTCGGTTCTTCAGACAGACCCAAATGCAGGAGACATAACCTTTTTCAGCACCTTAATGAATAGCGGTCGGAAAAGACCTATCGTCGGAGCGCTTAGCTCATATTACGCAGAACCTTTCTCTGCAAGTTCTTGAGCAGCTCAAGATTAATTGAAAGAGTTGTACTTGAGGCGGAAAGGAGCCTCCGAAGTCACGGTGTTGAACAAACGGAGACCGCACAGTTAGTTCTCAGTGGGAAGAGGAAATGCTTTAGGAACATTGGTAAATAAGATAAATTTTACTAAGACCACAGACCTAAATTTCAATCAAAACCCTCTAAAAATTGCCCGTTTCTTTTATTATTTTTAAAAAACACAATAAAGAACTTTACCTAAGAATGGCGTTGATTTAACCACCATTCTAACATTTAGTGTAACCTTAGTTTAAAATTATGTAGTAGTCAAGCGCTTATTGTAGTAGCCATGTCAAGTGATGCCTATTTATTTCTATGTGTCATTATTTATGAAGGGAAAAAAACACAAATATATAATAACTTAAAAAGAACTATCACTCTTAAATTATTGCCTACCAACTAACTCCCTAGTAACTACTGGTAGATTCCGAAACAGGAGATGTTTTCTTTTTATGGGGTAGGGTTGTCAACCCTACGCCTAAAAGTCATATTAGACCAGGACCTACTGTTTAAAGTGGATTCCGAACCACTATAAACATCCATATGGCAATGCAGGAACTTGAATCCGAAACCTAAATTATTACCTTCTAGTGATTTATAAGTGTTTTTATTGATTCAATGAAAAGTATTAATAAAGAAATCTCATTCGTGGATTCTGTTTTGCAAAAGAGTTGTATCGATTTATGTTCACTTTTAGGTAAAATGGCAAAAACATTGTAGTATAATCATCGAGGGGTGGGGGATGGAACAATCACTGGAAGTTAATATCAAATACTCAATCTTTTCAACATACACTTTCTTGAAGTCGGTAATGAACTATTTCAGACTTTCTATGTTTAAGATTATTGACTTGGATGAGACAGGTCACGAGTCAATCTAACGTGGGTCACATATGACTCTGTGCTTCCTGCATTTATATACCATGTCAATTAGACAGAAAATGTCTATACCATATCTATTAGCCTTCTACATGCCAAAAAGAGACGGCCAAAGGAAAAACTATAAGGATAAATATCCAAACGACAATTTTTTTCTAAGTTACGCTGAATTATTTTATAAAAGATTATTAATTATATTGAAAAAAGAAAGAATATATTACATAATAAAAAGATAACCTACAATTAAGGATTCATTTTATTAAATTGATCTCTAAAAAAATAAATATCAATAATCAAATACTTAGAAAATATTAACTTAATTCCCTCACTCACATTAATAAATAGATCAGACACTTAAACAGATAAGACATCAAAATACTGAATTGTTTTTTAATATAAAATTAAATTAAAATAAACGCTGTCGGTAATTTCGGATATCATTTAAATTTCGTAGATTTTAAAGATTTTGTCAGATATCAAAGTCTATATTTAAATGAATGATCAATGATTGGCTACCGTAATATTTAAATATAATTAGACTTGGAATACTAATTTGGAAGGTTGTATTAAATTCGCATAATTGTGGAGTAAAATTAATAAGATAATTTAATTTATCAATATAAAATTAATATTTGCTCTTAATCGATTTAATTTTAGGGCCCCGACTGCGAAGTGACTCGGTGCTACAGGTTACGGGTTCGAGTCCCGACTGTACCATGGGTGTTTGTAGTGGTTCGGAGTTCACTTTAAACCGTTGGTGCCGATCTGATATGATTGTTGGGTGTAGGCTGACGGTCTTGGCACACCATGAAGCTGTTGCGCCAATGAAGAATATTAGTATGTTCAGTATACATTTCAACAATAAATAAAAATAAATTACAAAACATTTAGTTTGTGATTTATAAATCGTATATTCGTACTAATATAATATGATAAAGAAATTTATCAATAAGATCTCATAAAAGAATATTCAAAACTAAAACAATGAAGTTAAATCTAACTGAATGTAGAAAATAAAAAAAAAATCTATCTATTTATACATTACGAGCAAATATTTACTACATAGTCCAAGTATGTTTCCTATATACTTGGAAGCCTTGTAAATACTGGCTATTCATCATTCACTATGATTGTACATGAAAAGAAATACAAGCAGATGTTTATATTGCCATTAACAAATAATTGCCATTTTCTTTAATGATTATACAATTACCAGTTTCCAAATATAACTTAGTTATATAAGTTACTTATAAGCTAAATATAACTGAATGAAGGAAATATATATCTATTTATTCATTGCGAACAAATATTTACTATATAGACCAAGTATATTTACTATATAGTCTTGTAAATATTTGCCTATACATCATTCACTATAACTGTACATTAGAAGAAATACAACCAGATGTTTATATTGCCATTAACAAATATGGAATGAATGTTATGTAATGACTATACAATTACCGGTTTCCAAATCGCTTATGAACTCATCCTTACTCATCATCACAATTGTTTCCTTTTTTCCCCTCCCAATACACCCTCTCAGTTATTTGAGTTGACCAAATAAAAGACACGTGCCTTGAGAGCTCCAGAAACCATTTTTATTTAACTCATCCCTCCCCCTTTAGCTACTGGAAAAACTCGAACTCAAATTGAAACTACCGGAGCAGCACTTAGAATAAGGGGAAAGGGTAGATAGAAAAAAAAAAAGTTCTTTCGCACCAGTAGCTTCCTCTGGAGGATTTAAAATTTAAAACAAATTTCAGGAGGGAAATTTTGCAAAACATAAATCTCATCTTTAGCAGTCCGATTCTAAATAGCAAATAAAATAAAATAAAAAAACAACACAAAGTGAAGGGAAAAGGAAAACAGAAAATAAAATAGAAAAAAGGGAAGAGAGAGAGAGGGAAAAAAAATTCTGTGAGCCTGTGCTGTTTATAACCAAAACGGGCTTCTCTCTCTCCGAGGGCTTTTCCTTCTCAGCTGAGTCGGGATTAATTCATGAGCTGCGGGGTTTTGGGATCCCTCCCTCCCTTCTGGTAAAGGGGAGGGCACGACGTGGGACCCACCCATAAATCAAGTTCCTTGGCATGTTTGGATGTAATGTTCCCAAAGGACGGGAAAGGCGCTCTCTTCTGACGAATGGCCAGGATGCTTGGAGAAGGGAAGAGCAGGGGATTGTTAGAAACAGCAGAGAAGATCAACTGAATGAGGCTCAGTCATTCAAACAATGCGGAAACTTTTCTATTAAAGTAGGAAACTAAGGATGCCCCAGAAGAAAGCATGCCTATCAAATGAGATACTTTCCATAATATAAAAACATCCATTTTTTTAACAGTGTTAAAAATAATAGATGAATATAATTGCTAGAAAGTGGAGATCAATTAAATAAGGCACAGTCATTTAAGTATTTTAGAAATTATGCATTAACCTTGGCTTGACTTGACGCTTTGAGAAGTATGGTAGCTGACGCTGCTTTATCTCAATTTATCCAAATGCTTTTTTAACGTACAGCAGACAAAGCAATTCGACAGAAGTGAAAATGAATCCTTTATAAAGGAATTACTCTAAAACTCGAAAATCTAGAAATCATTGCCTATTTGGAAACTGAAAAAATAGCCCTGAAAAATTGTGGGGACCCAAATGAAATACTTTTCAAATGATATCCACATGATTCCAGATTCAGATATCCCTTTATAATTTTATAAATGAAATAAAAAATTGAAACTATATATTTGATACATAAAAAAAAATAGACATGTTTTATTTAATCGGCGGCTTTTTAATTGAAAATGACATAAAGATAATAAATTATTTATTTTTAACTTTTTAGAAGTTGATGTAGGTTATACTCAACTTTGGAGGATAACTAAATATGCTGCATAATATTGTAGTTGCAGTTGCTTTATAGTTGCACGTTACAGTTGTGGAAAAGACAGAACACCAATGCGTAATTTCTTATAGAAGATAGAGTAGAATCTGATATAGGGTAAAAGCCGGGATCATTAATCGTATAATAAAATTACATGAAAATATAGACACTAATATAAAAATATTGCACCAATTGTATAAAACAAATTTTTTTTCAACTGTATTGTCATAACAACTAAAGCAATCGCGTGAATTGATGAAAGTTACATCTCACTTTTTGCACAACGTTTTCAACCAGTTGACAATGCTACCAGCTATACAATGTATTTTACATTAATAAGTACGGATCAATATATGAGAGTAATAAATATAAATAATTCGTAACAAAATAATTTTTAATAAATATAAATAATTTGTAATGAAATGTAATTTGAAACATTTGATACATATTCATTCATCACGTAATTCAATAGCAAATTTAAAAAAATAGAAGTTTCTTAATCAAATTTTATGTTAACTTTTATTTAACTTAACTTTATTGGAATATCAGTTAAACCACAATTTTTTTATTTTTTTTTACAATATATTTCTTGTATTGGAGAATACATTGTCATCATTATAAAGATTTAATAACTGTTTATAAAAATTGCTCAAATTTTTGTTTTGTTTTTACAGTTGTATTAAAATATTTAAATTAGTTATTCGATATATTTGACTAAAAATAACCTATGATAAATAATGATTTTTACAGTAATCATCTTAAATGCTAAAACTTATCATTTTTAATGACAACACTTCAGAATAAGACAGAAAAATATGGCCTACAATTTTCAACGGAATATACCGAAGCTATTTTTATCA
Source organism: Caerostris darwini (assembly GCA_021605075.1). Taxonomy (NCBI): domain Eukaryota; kingdom Metazoa; phylum Arthropoda; class Arachnida; order Araneae; family Araneidae; genus Caerostris; species Caerostris darwini. The sequence goes on from BPLQ01009615.1 coordinate 81,944, forward strand.
AACGATAAACAAAAGAATTCTTTAATCAGTCAGAACATTCGCATTCTTTTACTCATTCAACAACCCCATTGTAATTCCCTAAGAAGAGCGAAATCATCGCGTTTTTATCTTTTTATAAGTTTAAAAGCGCAACTCTATCGAAAAAGGGGAACAAAAAAAAAAAAAAAAACATACAGAATAAAAAGCGTAAAATATAACGGGAGATTTCTCGCCTCAGATATCCTTCTATAATAGCTGGAAGCGTCTTTTGCCGTTAATATTACGGGAGGGGGGATACGAATTGTTGGGGGGGGGGACGCATCTCTTAAAGTTGATGTTTCTCCCAGTCAACATTACTGACAAGAAGATGACACAAACGTACGGCAGGCAACACAGATGTCTTTCCTTTCCCTAACTCCATATGAAACCCCCATTTCGGTTTTGTCCCTTTCAGCGCAGTAATCTATGGTGGCTGTTAATGTGCTTTATGTACCCAGCCTCCATAAAGAGAACAATCAGTTTACAAGATGGCGGAGAGAGCAGTTTCGCGAAGCTACCACGGGAGGTCGCGCCAATCGATTCGGAGGACAATCTGGGTTTTATCCCTATCCCTCCCTTTCTCTGTCTCCTGAGTCTGGGAAAAAAAATAAAAAAAGGGGAAAAGATAGGGATATTCTCCCTAACAAAACGGCGAACAGTTTCATGGGCTCTAAAAATGCTAGGAATTTATGTCCACGTGTTTTTCTCACGTGATCTCCTCGTACTACAGGATATTTTCATTCATAGTGGTAAGGGCAGTATGTTGACGAATTAGTTTTTGAAACAATACTTTTTACTGTATAGTAAATAGCTCGAAATGAAATAATAAACTTATTAAAAATATGTGAATTTACTGAATATAACAATGGCATAGAAATTAAAAAATGACACGATGTTGAAATAAACAGAAGCAATTCTGATTAAATTTCGTTTAACAAGTTATTTAATTAAAAATAGCGTTAAAAATATAAATCCATTGTATTATAGTAATATTTGTTAGTGTAATACAAAAAACAAATATATGAGTTAAAATAATAAAAATAAAAATCAGAAATTTTTACGCTCACTTCATTTGAAAATTGTTTTGAAATAAAAGTTAATGGGTTGGAGATAATATATTGTAGTAACTGAAGTTATTATATTTTTAGTTATATATTTCAATTATATATATATTTTTTCAATTACATCTTTAGTAACTGAATTTTTTAACGAGCCAAATGAAGGACACATTGACGATTAATGGCAATTATTTCACGATTAATTACAGGGTTTTCTTATAATCTCAATATACAATAATTGAGTTAGTTGACAAAGAAAGGCTAAGGATCTATTTGAAAATTTAAAAAGGTTCTGTTTAATGATATTTTGCTTTTGACAAGATACCAGCCAACATTGGCGTTTATTTATCTTCCTTTCAACAAATTCAATAAAAACAAATAAAATTTCAAGATATTAGAAAACAAAACTATTTAAGGTATGGTGATGCTGACCACAATAACTGTATACCTCATGATTTACCACTTATTGAGTAAAGCTCAATAATACATAGCGCTATGTCTCACTTATACAATGAAAAAAAAAGGATCTTCTCAATTTCTTCAATTAAAAAACTGGAGAGAACGAATAAATACTCACAACAGGAATTGAAACTATAGAAACAAATAAAATTTCGAAAAAGCTCACTTTTCAGGATATTAGAAAACCAAACTACTCAAGATATGGTGATGCTGATCACAAGACTGTATACCTTACAATTTAATACTCATTTTCATTTAGTAAAGCTCATTAATACATAGTGCTATTGTCTCACTTATACAATAAAAAAAATGGTGGTATCTTCTTAATTCTTTCAATTAAAATCAGGTTTGAATTCTGGCGGTAGCATGGATGTTTGTTAGGGGTTTGGAATCCACTTTAAACTGTCGGTCCCGGTCTGTTTAGCCTTCGTGATCGTAGAGCGACAAACCAAACCAAATCTTCAATTAAAAAACTAGATGAATGAATAAATACTCATAAATAAGAATTGAAATTATAAAAATGCAGGTCTTATTTAGTTTTCCACTTTAATTCCAAGCTATAAGAATATTAAGGACGTACTGAATTGATAATGCCAAAGATGAACTATTAACATGTCGGAGAAGGAATAGTGTGGTCTGTTGAACTTTTTTATATGGCCCCTGGGTGAGAAAGCGCATAGGAGGATAAAGATAGAGAGGGAGAGGTAAAATATATTTGGGGGGTATTCAAGAAAAGAGAGTAACGGGTAATTTAATCGCAAACTCATCATATTCAAAGAAAGACATCCATACATACATGTGTGTTGGTAGCTGAAGTTAGTACATACAAAGAAAAGTAGGAGACTGATTGGAACTTTCTCTGTTAAACGGCCGAGAAGTGTAAAAACATGGTCGGTGATGACAAATGAAACGATCTTTACTTTTGAATGCGTTTTTCTTTATTTCTAATATTCAAGTTTAACTTTCGAAATACGATGGATAAGCTAAATTTTTTGTTTAATTATAAATTTTTCTCTTTCGGATAGACAGTACATATTTTAAGTTATATATCAATTATTATAAAGAATAAAATAAATTATTTTAATTATTTATTCATAATTTTTACTAATACTACAATTAATAGTTTTAAATTGGGAATTGACACGTATTTGAAGTTCCTAATTCCATTTTAAGTTTAACATTTTTATAACGAAGAGATATTGTAAATCAAGATTAAAGGTCTGCTTTGAAAACATAAAAATTCAGATAAACCTGTATCTATATTTTAAATAAAGTAAATTAAAATTTGAAAATTTATTATTGGAAGAGTTTCTTCAGTCAACCTTAATGTAAAGCACACACCAGTACAAAGTAAACGTTTTTTTGCAGAAATTTTCCAAAATTATTCAATTGAGATTGGTTTGTTGCTCTACGGTTATTTTGTAACCCCTTTAGGCTAATTAGACGGGGACCTACAGTTTAGCATGGACTCTGAACCCCTAATAAATATCCATACCAAGCCAATATTCAATTGAAAATCCAAAATTATAAATTAAACGATTGAAGACGAAATTATTAGTACGATATCTAATACGCCTTTGACCATCACCTTTTATTAATTTCAGAGTAAGTAAAAACAAGAACAAGTGCACGATGTGATGAAGTATTGTGCACATATAACAATGCATATAAATTTAGTTATTAACATAGCGCAGGTCTATTTTCACCTATGAAATGATTTAAAGGTAAATAATCCACTCTCCAGTGATTATAATTCGGGCAGATAGTTGATGTAAAGCCATGGCAGAGACGTAAATCCTCTATGCCGAAGACAGGTACTTGTATTTACTTGATGCCGAAAAGACGAATATTCGGCCTAAGCGTATTGACCTAACCGGCTAGGCAAGGTGGAGTGAGCAGCTGGCAATTGATTGGTGGTCACGTGAGGCGGCCAATGCGTACTTGCGTGACTGGGAGAAGGGCTCCATAAATCTATGCAACCCCCTTCCCCAAAAGCAGCGCCTGTAGCCAATGAAATTATGGCTTGAGAACTCCTTTTGTCTGCGTAGGGGGGTTGCACACAAAGCACCGAATACGCAAAGTACAAAAAAGTAAAACAATATTAATTAAAGATGCATCAAATGCATAGACACAATAATTTTTGGATCGTTTCATATGTAGTTTGTATTTGTTAATTTCAAAACAGATAAAGATAAATTTATGCTTTTGTAAAGTAAATGTTATGATAATTTATCTATCGGAGCACCAAATGCATTAAATTTAATTTATAGGTTTATCTTCAACTATATCACCCTTTAAAATTATTATTTTTAATACAGATAAAGAAGTTTATAAACAATTATTTACTATAATTATATATTTTATATAATACACGAACTAAAAGTGGAGCAATCTTAATTAATTAAAAATGTATCTCAAACGATTGTAAAACTAATACCTTATCTCATATTATATATCCTATGCCAGAAATAGTACAATATGAAGCAACCTAAATCATAACTACGTTTACAGATGTATCTCAATATAAAATTAAAGCAGAAATATCTAATTTCTTCTCACAGGCTAATAACTAACAGTTATAGGCAATAATTTTTTTTAATTGTTATCTTTGAATACTCTAATAGAAACTATAATTTTAATATTTAATTCTGAATATTTGAACATAATGTATTAGTCTAGACAAATATGTGTACGTGAGACAGGAGGCCTGATAATATTAAAAAAAATATATATAAAAGAAATACGTATATTAATTTATTTAAATTAAAATTGCCCAAAGTGTAGAAAAATAATAATAACATCTGTTGGAGAACTATTACCTACTTAAACATTCAGCGATGAAAATAAAGAATTTGTGGTATGCCAAAATTGAGGATGTTTAATTCTATGTAATATCGTTGCTCTGTAAATAGGGTAGAGTTAATTAAAATTACTTTCAGAGAATTAACGCCAGTACTCTATAAATATATTGTGTGTGACGAGTTCGATACTTTGGTGAAATATTTACCGGAATTCCCCGAATATAAAAAAAAATTCTATTACTATTATTCAATTATCACATACATAAATATTATTTTATTTATATAATTTTAATTTACACTGACAATCTAAACTTTTCTTTTTATAAAATGAATAAAACATAACCAAAAGAAAAATTAAATCCTTAAAAAATAACTTCAATGCTTCAAAAAAGCCCCTGAAGAGGTTCATACCATGGAACAACAATATGCAACAATTAATTTTGAACATTGAAAAAATTGCTTTAAGAGGTTAATATCACCGAACAACAATATGCAACAAAAAATTTTTAATATTGAAAAAAGTCATTGAAGAGGTTAATACCACCGAACAACAATATGCAACAAATAATTTTGAATATTGAAAAAAGTCATTGAAGAGGTTAATACCACCAAACAACAATATGCAACACGAAGAGGATTATACCTCTAAACAACAATATGCAACAAATAATTTTGAACATTAAACTATAATCTATTGACTAAAATATCTCCGTGTTCATGGATTAATCTATGCAACGATAATGCTTAAATGAATTTTTTATGTAGAGAATCTATTTTCTCTTTTTGGAATTCTCATCTATCTGAACACTCTAAAATGAGTTGCAATAGTAAAATCTTATTACAATTAATAAAGTAGGGATATAACATTAAAGTTAGCTACAAAGAACGAAGAGTCAAGATTTAAGCGCTAACTATTCTAATCCATTAGAGAGCTAGCTTGATAAATCATGCAGAAATTGAGTCGCGCAATTCAGATCTGAACGATCTGTGTCCAGACAAGGGAACGCCCCCGGGATTTTCGAGGAACAAAGCCGGTCTTTTCAAACCCCCTTGGTGGAACCTTTGTCGTGATTTGTAAGGACCTATTTATCTTTTTCGGAGAATTAAGACCGGCAATTAATGAGAAAATAAATTACGGAATGAATCAAAGTGACAAGTTGCCCAAGTACCCTATGGCCTAAGGAAAAGTATAGGGTGATCTAGATAATCATTTCCGAAGCAGAGAAAAGTTTATTCCGCTCTGCCAGTTAAATTAATGATTGGATTTAACTTAAACAAATCGCACACTCACTACAGTTTTACTCTTGCTTTCGATATTTATGAGGAAATTTATAATTGTTTCGGAATTCAGATGAGAATTCTTGAAAAGAGCCAATGGAAAAATTTAGAAAGTGAGAAAATGGTTACAAATGGCCTGAAAGTATTAATGGCAGAACGACGAACAATTATCGGTTAATCAGCTTTGACTTTGGATTCAATTCGCATGATTACAATTAGTTACTTCGGATTTGATTTTCTTTTCTTTCTGTAATAAAATTCCACATGCGTCCTTTTTTCAAATCAATTCATACAATTTATTTATTATTAATTTATATTTGAAAGATTATTCCTAATCAAATATGGTTTCCATAAAACATATTCGTACTATGAATTAATGTAATATTATATAATAAATTATAATTAATATAATAAAATTCAATTATTAGTTATATAGTAATAATTTTATAAAGCAATTCATTTATAATGTTTGGAAAGATACACAATCAAATACGGTCTCTATAAAATATATCCATACTTCAAATTATGTGAATTAATAATATTTCAAATAAAGTTTTCAAAAATTAATATACGTCTAGTATACGTTTGTCTTTCTAAATCAGCTCAGAATGTAATTCATTTATTTTTTAATGCAATATTAATAACTATAATAAAATTCAATTATAAGTTATATAATAATAATTTTATAATGTAAATCATTTATGATATTCGGAAAGATTCATAATCAAATAAGGTCTTTATAAAATATATTAATACTACAAATTATATGAATTAATAATATTCCAAATAAAGTTTTCCAAAATGCTATTTAAAAACAGATGGAAAACAGTAAAGCATGAAATAGAATCATCGCTTTCAATTTGATTGTTAGTTCTTTATATTATAAAACTAAATATGCGATTGTCTTTTTAAATTAGCTCTGAATATAATTCATTTGTAATTTAACAATATAATTCAATTATTAGTTATATAGTAATAATTTAATAATATAATTCATTTAAAATATAATGTATATTTATCAAATACAGCCTTCATTCATAAAATTCATGTCACTAAATACATAATTATATTAACCAGTAATAACTTCCTTTAAATTCATAAGCATAGTGTTATTATTAGTTTGCAAAAACTGAATGAGTTACCAATTAAACTAATATATTCCCATCTAGTAAGATTCAGTTCCATTCACCATAAAAACGCAAGACAACTTATAAGAAAAGAACTGAAAAAATTTTAATATCCGATTGGGCCTTATTATTTGAACGCTATCTCGCAGCATGTGTTATTTATTTCTTCATTACATATAATACCATCAGAAAATTGTAAATTTTAAATGTAAATGAAGAAATATGTGACTAATTAATGAGAAGAAAAATTATACTCTAGTAATTATTTATAGATTTTCAATGATTTATGATTATTAATATTATATTAATACATGATATTTCATTAAAAAGTAATGATATATAAACATATTTTTTCATTTTCATAATCTTGAACAAAATTTCGAAGAAAATAATCTTATTTCGGTAATTGTTTTATAATAATTTAACAACTGGAAACTTTTAAAAATCATTACGATCCTTTATGCTTTGCTTTATTTATTATAAATGATAAATTTAATACGTCTATAATAATATAATGAAGCACTAATAATTAATCAAAAGGGAAAATTGTATTTTATATTAATCTCATAATAATTAACATTACACACACATTTATTAAAGTATACCATTCTGATTTGATTCATCAAACAAAGTAAATTATGAAGAGTTAATGATGAAAATTGGAAGAATTATCCATTGAATGGATGATAATGTCATATTTCAATGAGAACAATTTCATCAAAGTAGATATCTTAATTAAAATGCCTGTGATATACTAAGTACAATTAGAACGTGCTATAAATACTAAAAGAAAAACTTTTCACTGAAACTTGAAGAAAGATTAGTTTTCAATGAACTTGGCTACAACTCTGAACAAACTATGCTCCAACAATTTTCCTTGAGTGAAGTGAATTTAATTAAGTAACTTAAGTGCGAAATCGCTCTTAGATTAAACCTAATCTCTAGGAGTGGACATTAGGAATAAGTTGGCTAACATTAAGGCAATAAAACTTCTACTCAAGCACATTCTTAATGACTTGAATAACTTTGTCTGACCTGCGACTCCATAGTCAAATAAACACATTTAGCTGTAGAAATAGCTTTCTAAAGTTTACAGACTTGAAACATTTTTCACTAAATGGGGCTTCTTGTCGATTTGAGAGTTTAGAAATATCACTTTAAGGGTGACAAGATGAAATTAAAATGAGGAGTATGCGCTTTAAAAGATGAAATCCTCGCCATCAGTAGATGCATTTATTTCTTTTTCTTTTTATTTTTTGTACAGAAAAATGTAGACGTCGTCGTCTCATATGTCAGTCATTTTTTTAATACCTAGATTAAATAAAGCATTATATTTTCCAATAAAGAGACAGACTTGAAATGAGTTTTTGTACTTATATCAAAATATATAGCATTAAAAGTGAAATAATAAAAAAATACGCCACGTTATTTGTGTAAGTGGGACATATATTCTTCTTCTTCATTGGCATAAAAGCCCTATGATAGGCCAAGGCTGTCTGCCTAGTGGCAGGTTTCGAAACAGGAGATGTTTCCTTTTTAACGGGTAGGGTTGTCAGGCTAAAGCTCTACAATTATATTAGATCGAGACCTACGGTTTAAAGTGGATTCCGAACCACTACAAACATCCATGGCCGAAATCTGTTTCACCAAGCGCTAGAACGCTAGTCACTCGGCCATCAGGCAGTTTAATTAGTTTAGATTTTCAGTATACAATCAGTGATTAAAATTGTATAACAAAGTGCATTAAATAAGTATGTAAACAAATTTTAAAACATTAGAAAAATGTTGTTAATAAAAGCAATAAAAGTCGAACCCAAAATTTGTGGCTATTCGGCCATCCGGCGCCTAGGAAAATATATTATTGCTTCTATTAATTAATAGTAAAAATTACATCAATTGAAAAATAAAATTAAACATTTCCCATTATTTGTTAAAGACGAATTTTACCTATCAGATGTCCGATTCAATTTCCATTTAAAATAATTAAACTCATATTTTATTTACATTTTTCCTGAAATAAAACGGGAAAAGCGAACCGCATTCTCATTTTAATTAAAAAGAAAAGCAATCAAAATAAAAATAAAAACAAGAAGCTGTTAATTTTACTGCAACCTATATTTATTTGTAATTTAAACGACTTTCGAAAAAGATATAAATTTCGCAGGGGAAAAAAAAATAAATAAATAAAAGGGAAAAATAATTAAAATTTTTTCAAATGAAGAACAAAAATAAATGCACACGAAATTAAAATCAGGTGGAGAACAGAAAAGAGAATTCCTTTTCTTGAGTTTGGCTTTTTAATGGATTCTAGCGTAGAACGCCTCAGAAAAATAAGAAGAGAGTGAGTCAATCTTTCCAGCTAGTAAAGTGTTTTTGATAATGAACTATCCAGTTGCAAATAAAAGTCTACGTTTCATAGGTTCGGAAGAGAAATAAATGGCGGAAGGAACGCTTCATGCTACATAGATCTCGAGACCCTTATTTTACTCCCTGCATGCTTGGGAGGATGGAGATTAAAACACAGAATGATGCGCTCATCGATGCTTAAGGGGCTTTTTACAAATTGAGAAAATACACTTTAAAAATCTGTAAAATTAGTAAGCCTTTTTTTTATTAACAATACCAGAAAAAATGGTTGTAAAATGAATATTATACGTAATTCCAACTCTTATTTAAGATTAACAGTAATTTTTTTCTTATTTTAGCAGCGCCATCTATTTGTCATGTTGTGAACTACAAGTAATAAAGAAACTAAATTTCTTTTCCCCATAATCTACATATCTCAATTTTTAACATATTAACGTATCAATTTTTAACGTATATATTACTAATAATATATTTTTTAATTATTTATTTTTGAAAACTTAAATTATAACTTTACCAAATCAATATGGCTAGAAAATTTGTATTTTTGGACATCATCATGCAAATTAAAACTAAATGCTATAAGAAAAAATTTGAATCAAAACTAACTTTTTCTTTAATAACTTTGACACCTTTTTTTCGGTTATTATTATTTTAATTTATAATGCAAAGTTTATTTTTTCCACATTCAAATGAGTGCTATTTACCCCTAAAAGATCTCTCAGAAGGCAATATTCATCCTCAATTGCTAAAGTAGTACACATAAGTAGAAAAAAGAATAAAATAAAGATAAAGTAAAAATAAATTAAAACTAAATAAAAAATAACTTATAATTCAATGGAAAAATAATACATGTTCAAATTTGAAGAATTTAAAATATGAATAGAATAACTTTTATTTGATTTTGAAAAAAACCCTGATGTATCTTTTGCTCAAGAAAATAAGTCCTAAATAAATTGGGGGAAAAAAATAAAAGCCAAGATTTCCTACACTCTCTCCACAAAACAAAACAAAAAAGTTTTTATTTTGTTTACTACAAATAATACTTACATCATGCATGGAACATGACCTAGAAATAAATCGTAAACTAGGAGAAACCCTTTCAATAATTGAAAACAACAGAGGAGAGATTGAGATAACGTTTATATCTCGCGCAGATAGTAAAACGGGAGATTATTTTGCGTGTTTAAAAATATTTCTCCGGCATCTTTCAAAGCGCAAAGCCATTCAAATTAATTTTTCTTCTTTAACATACTGAAAATATGAAGCGAGCCGATCTGAAGCACTGAGTTTTACTCGCAAATAAAAGGGGATGCCATAAGAGTGTTTAATAGGACAATAACATACAACGTGAGAGGAGGGAGCTCGTAATTTTTTCGCATTGGAAGCGCTTAAAAACAATTTATAGCAATAAATTGTTTTGCCATGCTCCTTTTAAAAAAAATCTGACATATCTATTAAGGTACACCTAATAATATCAGTTGAATATATTTAACAGTATCTTTTAATTCGCCATATCAGCTGGTAATACAGAATTAATAAATCAGATAAAGGCATTTTCAGCGGTTATAGAAGACCAAGGTGTTAAAATAATGGTAGTTATCTTAACAAAAGTCTCACCAAGTATTAACCATACCAAGATTAATGCAACGTAATAAACCAGTAATTCAAAAACGACAAGTTCCAGTATGCCATAAGAGTGTTTAATAGGATAATAACATACAAGGTGAGAAGATTGGTTTGGTTTGTCTCTCTATTGTCAAATTATGCACAATTTAAAGGTGAGAGGAGGAAGTTCATAATTTTTTCGCATTGGAAGCACTTAAAAACAATTTCTAGCAATAAATTGTTTTGCCATTTTCAGTTAAAAAAAAACAACTTACATATCTATTAAGGTACACCTAATAATATCAGTTGAATATATTTAACAGTACCTTTTAATTTGCCATATCGGCTAGTAATACAGAATTTATAAATCATATAAAAGTATACAATTTTCAGCGACTTTAGAAGAGTAAGGCATTGAAATAATGGTAGCTATCATAACAAAAGTTAGTTGGTTAGATCCTTGCCATTAATCATCTAGTATTAATCACACCAAGATTAATGCAATTTAATAAACTCAGTAATTAAAAAACGACAAGTCCCAGTCTCCAGGATGTCATATGAGTGTTTAATTAGAACAATAACATATAAGGTGAGAGGAGGAAGCTCGTAATTTTATTGCATCGGAAACGCTGAAAAACAATAAATTGTTTTGCCATTTTCGGTTTAAAAAAACAACTTACATATCTATTAAGGTACACTTAATACTATCAGTTCAATATATTTAACAGTACCTTTTAATTCGCCATATCGGCTAGTAATACAGAATTAATAAAACAGATGAAGGCATATAATTTTCAGCGACTATAGAAGAGTAAGGCGTTGAAATAATGGTAGTTATCATAACAAAAGTCTTCACATCCTCTCCAAAAATTAATAAAACAGATGAAGGCATATAATTTTCAGCGACTATAGAAGAGTAAGGTGTTGAAATAATGGTAGTTATCACAACAAAAGTCTTCACATCCTCTACAAGAATTAATAAAACAGATGAAGGCATATAATTTTCAGCGACTATAGAAGAGTAAGGCGCTGAAATAATGGTAGTTATCATAACAAAAGTCTTCACATCCTCTCCAAAAATTGATAAAACAGATGAAGGCATATAATTTTCAGCGACTATAGAAGAGTAAGGCGTTGAAATAATGGGTTATCATAACAAAAGTCTTCACATCCTCCAAGTATTAATAAAACAGATGAAGGCATATAATTTTCAGCGACTATAGAAGAGTAAGGCGTTGAAATAATGGTAGTTATCATAACAAAAGTCTTCACATCCTCTCCAAAAATTAATAAAACAGATGAAGGCATATAATTTTCAGCGACTATAGAAGAGTAAGGTGTTGAAATAATGGTAGTTATCATAACAAAAGTCTTCACATCCTCTCCAAGAATTAATAAAACAGATGAAGGCATGTAATTTTCAGCGACTATAGAAGAGTAAGGCGCTGAAATAATGGTAGTTATCATAACAAAAGTCTTCACATCCTCTCCAAAAATTGATAAAACAGATGAAGGCATATAATTTTCAGCGACTATAGAAGAGTAAGGCGTTGAAATAATGGTAGTTATCATAACAAAAGTCTTCACATCCTCTCCAAGAATTAATAAAACAGATGAAGGCATATAATTTTCAGCGACTATAGAAGAGTAAGGCGCTGAAATAATGGTAGTTATCATAACAAAAGTCTTCACATCCTCTCCAAAAATTAATAAAACAGATGAAGGCATATAATTTTCAGCGACTATAGAAGAGTAAGGCGTTGAAATAATGGTAGTTATCACAACAAAAGTCTTCACATCCTCTCCAAGTATTAATCATACCAAGATCAATGCAATTTAATAAACACAGCAATTCAAAAACGGCATCTCCCATTCCTTAACAATGAGAAGAATCACAGAAGGAAATCCGCAAATTTGTTGACATTTCTATTAAGGGGTATGAAATCGTTTCATATTGTGTGGCAAAAATGACTTCAAAGAAAAAGGAATGTGGCAAAAGGATGACAAAAGGAATGTGAACTAAACCACATTTGAAGCATGCGATAAAAAACAGGTGAATAAACATGCAACCACCCTGACAATGGTAAAACAAATTGACGAATCTTTTGTTAGTAGACTATTTTAAATGATTCAGTTAAGAGTAGAAGGAAATAGAAAAATTAATTCTTTCGATTTAGTTATGGCCTAATTGGAAAATTAAATCTCATGGTTTAATTTTCCACTATAATCCAACTATGTTTTTTATTCCTTGAAATAAAAATTTAAAAAGGACTGAAAGTTATCAACAAACAGTTATTTTCTTAACTTCGTATTTGTAGCAACACAAAGTGAATGTATACAAATATGCACTTTTTGTAAAACATTTATTTCCATTTCCATTAAACCTATATTTAGAACAAATTTTACAAATACGTCGCTAAATGTGTTTTTGACTGGTCATCTAGCTAACAGAACAAGAACAGTACCCCAGAATTTTTGTTACGCAATTTACTTGCAAGGAATACCTGTAGTAGCTTTTGGCATACAAAAGGGTCGTCCTTCTAATTCACATCTTATTTGTTCTCCTTTGCTTTTTGTATTCACTTATTGTGTTCATATATATATATATATATATATATATATATAGTCTGAGTGAAAATTTACAGATGGGAAATTTTCTTATACAAGGGGAAGAAAAAGTGTAGACAAATGATCTGCTTTAAAAAATTAGATGTATAGCCACTCGGATATTTATTTTCGTATAACTGAGAACGGAATGACAGATGCACAGAATAATGAAGTATAATTCTTCCCACATTAAATTATACTAGATTAAATATTTCTGTTATCTATTAATTTAATTAATGGTAATACAAACTAGTAACACAAACTTTTGCTGCTGTCGTTGAAGGAAATTAATGAATGGTTAAAACACCATTAATGGGCACTTTTAATCTTTGAAAACAAATCATCTATGAAAATACTTTACAGAAAAGAATGACAGAAAATATGAAATAGATGGATCGCTCAATTGGTGAACGTCTGAAGAACAAATACCATTAAAAGAAGCTTGAATGACTACGAAAAATCAATTTTCGGCTTATTAACAATCCTGAAACTGCAAAACAGAGAATTCCTCAAACGTAGGAAAGGATAATGCACCAACAGATTCAAAAGAAAATATAAAAGTAAAATTTTTTTTATTTAAAATTCCATTCAAATGCAGCAGAAGAAAAGCTATTTGACTCATCTTTCCGTGTATCAGGTGACGCTGGGGCATTGCTTCATCAGTATGCATTCCTCGACACCGGATCTCGGAAGATAAAGGAAGAGGGGGAAATGGAAGGATTTTCATTGCACGGTGTCGGGGGGAAGGTGTTTGCAGGGGGGCACTGAAAATTTACGTCCTGAGGGGCGGTGCGCCATGAGTTATGGGGTGCGTTTCGCAGTGGTAATGGGTGCTTCGATTAATCAATAGCATGGAGCAATTAAGGTGCAAATGCACAGAGAATAGCCCTTTGGATCCTGAGGCAGCGAAATTCTGTGCGGGTGGCCTCGAATGCCCGAAATCCGTGGCATAACACCTTAATAAAGCGTGAAGCGAACAGAATACATTCCTGAAACTCCAGGCTCAGGAATCCTATTCGCTCGAAACATTTATTAAATGCACCGGTCTTAGAGAATTTGATGTGTAGCTCCCGTTTGTAACTATTGGATGAGTTGGTATCATGGTATAGTATGCTAAGCGTACCTTTACGGAATTGATTGTAATGCATTAAATTAGTACAAAGAGCTGTGTTTTCAGAAAAAATTAGGACGCGAGACAAATAGGGCAATAGTGTTTTGAAATTTGTATCATTCTTTTTAAAATATTTTAGATGTTTAAAGATTTATGTTAAAAAATAAATTAACTAGATTTTCGCTTTAATTCTTATCACAAACATTCTAGCTGAACTGCTAATTTTGAATTGTTGAAATTTGTATAGCTCTTTTTAAAATATTTTGAACAATTAGATGTTTAAAGATTTATATATATAAAAATATAATAACAAGATTTTCGCTTTAATTCTAATCACAAATTTTTTTTGCAGAATTGTTATTTAAAAGTTCTATTACGTACCAACGGGAAATAAAAAAAAAAAAAATCCAATCTAACACTAATTAATTTAGTTGTTTATTCAAGGAAGCTGACTTATAAATAATTTACTTTTAAAATAATAAAAACATACGAATATATTACAGTTCATGGCATTGCTACTTCAAGGTAAAACGTAAACGACTATTTAATGCCTGTGTACCTATGCTAAGAAACTATTGCATTCAATTTTCTTTAATTGAAATAAATTTTAGCAGCATATTTATATGCACTTGGTGCATCATATGAAAACACACACAAGAATTATTACTGTACTATATATATTTCATAAAGAATCTTTTTCAATAATTTTGATTTTGGATCTAAACTTCTTAAATAGCAATAAAAAATATAGCCAAAGAATCAGCATTGTTATATTTATAATTTATATTTTTCCAGATCAAAATCTGCTGTTAGTAAAATAACTATCATTGCTGCAAAATTAAAAGAAACGAACATCAAGACAGAAGAATATTGATTTCTGGAGGTGGTACAAAAACCGCAATTACATTTTTTAACACGAAGAAGTGTGTAATTTTTCTCATTTTATTCGGGGAGAGGTAAAGACTCCTGATAAAACAAGAAAATTTGATCTAAAAAACGATCTTTCAGCGTGAGGACAATCCTATTAGATCGGCACGCTTCCAGCAAAGAGCTGAAAATGGAAACTTGTGAGTTATCTGCGTGGCAGATCAAAGTGGGGACATTCCACAATCGTCTGTCATTGCACAGCGTCGAGTACAAGAGATAGACACTGTACAGAAGCCAACACGGGCCCGGGCATATGGTGGTTTTCATTTCCTGGCCTTGGTAATTAAATAAATTGAGCGCATTTCGCTCGCTACCAGCTCTTGGCCCAGATTACGTCCAAGTTTTGATATAGTGTTATAGAGATCTGGCAACGGAAAAGCGGGGGAAAGTTTAGGCGATAAACGCGCCAAGTTTAAGCGGGAGTAAATGAAGTTAGCGCCAAATAAAGAGGTAAAGAACCTTCTAATGGGAAATTAAACATTGTCCTGGATCCCCCACCCTCGTTACAGCACCCCCAGCTACTTCCTTCAGCCAGTTCATTAAGATTATTATTTTAATGATAAATGGGCTCTGTTTGTTGGTGGTTGTTCGTGTTATATATTACACACTAATTACGAAAGAATTTTTCGATATTTTATCACATTATTAGATATTTGTGTGTTTTAGCGGAATAGAAAGATGTTATCAGAATAACTGCCGTTCTCGTCTTAGCATTTTAGTTGCGTAATTCAATGATAGTTTTCTGTTTTGTTTTCGCCCGGAGTAATTTACGACATGCTTTTGCAGCTTGTGGAACTGAAGTAAAATTAGAATAGGATTTAACTAGAAGAGGTTTTAATGGAGAATGAGGAACGTAGCAGTTGAAGGTCGGGACCAATTTTCTTCTGCCTTAAAAGTTCTTAATGCAAGCAGGAACTAATTAAAGAGACACTAATAATAGGCTCGATTTAAATGACCCTGTGTCAATCATCATACATTAAATTCAACTTTTCAAACGTTTTCTTTTTACAATCGATTATTAACTCCATTAAAAAAGTTTATTCAAATTAAAGCACAAATATTAAATATACAGAAATACATATACAAAAAAATTAATCAGTATTTTAAACACAATAAATGTTTTAGGTTTACCCATCAAAAAAACTTTTTGAGTTAGATTAATTCTTAATATATTTTATTTGTTATTCTTTACAATCATATATTAATCATTTGAATTACTTTAGTATTATCATTCATTCCTTTAAATAAGTATTTATTAGGAAAATTTCGTCTTTCTTCATTGATGACGATCAAAAAATTCTTTTACATGTCTGAGCTCTATCTGAATGAATAAAATAAATAATATTTTAATTCAAATCAATAAATTGATATAAAACTGCTTAATATATTAATACAAAGAAAAAAATAAAACTGACAGCAACTTGTAAACAGTAACATTGGTAACGAACTTGTTAAATTGGTAATCAACTTGTTTTTACCCTCTCTATTAGAATCGAATCCACGACTAGAATCGAATCATTTTCTACCGAGCAACTCACATCTGCGAAATTCAATTAAAACTTTTGCAAATGAATAGGATTAAGACTTGGCGAATCAATTTTCTCCAACAGGCTCACCTGCGAGGAAAGGAACTTTTGCAATTAAGAAGACCTTTAGGTAGCGCAATTAATCTAACCAATTAAAGTTTCATTTCGGGGGATCTCCCTGGTAATATCTTCATTTCAGACGCACCTGTCGTGTCACTGGAAGATAACACCATCCAAAATCAGGCAACTGCTGACTCCACAAATCAGAAGCCGACAGCCCCGTGACGTCAGTTCCGGAGGCCATTAGCCTGGGGTATTGAGTCTGTCGCCTTTGTAAAACCGCAAGGGAGAGCGAAAGTGAAACCTATTTGGCCACAGCTGTTCAGGCCATTAAGGCCTAGGCCCATTCAATAACACACGACGAGAGCTAAAATAAGCAGCGTTTTAATATGTCGAACTGTAAATCTCTTCGTTCTGGGTGGTGCCAGCAACACTTCGATGCTGTGGCTTCGGAACGACCTGCTTTAGATTTACTGGGACATGATAGAATGGGATATGATGGACGCCAACAGAGAGTGCACACGCTGAGAAAAAGGAAAGCCGAGAAAGGCAATTTCAATTTAAAATTTCCGTCATCAAAAAACAATTGGAATTGACTGGGGGAATTTATGACATGGGGTTGAGAAAGATGTGTCCTCTGCGTGTAAATTATTATAAGAATTATTGTAATGCCAGAAATTGTTTCCGTCGTCTAACCCTTTGATCTCAAGTTTTACTTGAGATGCATTCCAATCAATGAGGAAGTGTAAACCAAAGATTTAATTAAGACATCAGATATTATAGCTTTAATTATTCGACATACATTAAAATTCAACTTAATTAATCTCAAATATACTCGCATATAAAGTTTATTTAAATGAAACTTAATAATGATGATTTAAGAAATAACAATGCTATAAATATCGATCTATCTCTAATGAGATAAAAATCCAAAGAAATAAAAGATTTTCTTTAGAATACAATACAAGCATATAATCAATCCATCACATGCTTTAACCACATTTTAAAATTTTCTCAAAAGTTCATTATGAATATATTCATGAATTGAAATTGATTGAATTTCCACATAAATGCAAATATAATGAAGTTACAATTTCTAAAAACAGAAAACCATTCATTAAAAAAAAAAAATTATAGATTATAGATTTAATTATTCGATGTATATTGCTATCCCTTTCAAATATACTCGCTTATAAAGTTTATTTAACTGAAATTTATAATGATAGTTTAAGAAATAACAATGTTATAAATATCGAAGCAGATTAGAAATAGAAGTACAAAGAAATAAAAGATTTTCTATTTAATTTATAGAATATAATAATTCTTCTCCATCATATGTTTTAACCATATTTCAAAATTTTCTGTAAAATTCATTATGAATACATTATTAATGAATTAAAATACTTATTTTTGAGCAACACAGCTCCAATTTTAGAAAAGACATTATAGAAATTGTTTGAATTTCCACATAAATACAAATACAGTGATGTTACAATTTCTAAAAACAGAAAAACAATCCGTTATAAAAAAACACTTAAACTATAGATGAAAACATTGATTACGTATACCTTCTTAATGAAATTAAGTCTTCAAAATAATTATTTAAAATGTGCTTAGTTTAATAAAGAGAAACGTCTTAAAGAATAATTTCCAGTATTCCTTGCGTATCTAATTACAATCAACAAAATTAAAAACTGCACAAAAGTTTATATGATACTATAAATTATTACATGTTATTTTTTTTTTATTTATCACGAAACAATGTAATGCAATTTAAATCTACATTCGAGTAATCGTATAAGCAACAATAGAAAAGGGAGGTTCAACTTTCAAGAAATTTAAGTCTCTTTTCAATTTATTTTCTAAAAAGTACACAAGGATTTTCTACAGTTAGGTTTGAAGCCGAAAAATAACCTTTTTATACCCGAGCAACGAATAAATTTTCACACCGACGTAAACAGAGTTAAGCGCCCGCTTAAGATTCTTTCGAAAGAAGCAAAGAAAAGAAGCTCATTATATCTTGCGAAAGAAGAAAAAGAAAGAAAAGAAAAGAAAAAGCGAAAAAGTTTCTTAGCTACGTCACGAATTTTAGCACAGAATAATCCGTTCTCTCATTTATCCTTCGGTGTAAACTTTCATTTTTCGCATCTTTAACAACAGCTGTAGCTCTAATATTTTAACACATTCACGTGTTCTCCTGCAAGTCGTAAATCAGTGCACGTACAGCTTGCTATGAATGACAATCGATTTTTTTTTTTTTTTTAGAAGGGAAGGAAAAACAGCAAAATTTTCCATACACCAAAAAATGCATCTTAAAAGGGAACTATTTTTATTCTAGATATTTTAACATCTTCTAAGCTTAAGAAGATTTTTTTAAGTACCGCATGAAAATAATGTTATTGCCTTAAGAGAATTTTTCCATTAATCAAAGTAACACTTTCGGGGCATGGCTGCATACCATTTCTACATACGATAAGAAGAGAGTAAGACATTCATAAAATAATCTGAACACATAATCTAATAAATATGCATATCAAATGAAGACATAATATTTTTTATATCTAAATTATACAAATTAATAAGTATATTACATTGTTAAAAGTTAGAAAGAATATTTAATTTCCTACAATTGTATCAGTATCTGTACACATATCGCTTCAGTTAAGATATTAAGTAGAATAAGGATAAGAAATAAAAATAATCTTATTTGAATTCCAAATGTCCTAAGAGACCTGATGACAAAGTGGCTATCGCTCTGGCATTTGATGCTTCAGCTTTGAATCCACTTTAATCTGTAGGTCCCGGTCTAATTATCCTTAGTTTGCAAAATATGATAGCAGAGCGAGAAATCGAATATCATAAGTAAAGATGCTATTTTTGTTTTTATCTTCTACATTTTAACCTTTCATATTGACAATAATTCCACCAATGAATATATATATATATATATAATAAGATGTCCTCGCACTGTGACTATCGAGCGTTAATGAGAAATTCTTCTTCTTAAGAATACAGCCGCCTCAGGGTCAAGGCTGTCTCAGTCTATTTCCACCAGCTTAACCTATCTGAGGTTCACATACTCCATCTATAAACACCAACGTTCCCTAGCCATTTTTCCACGTTGTCCAATCACCTTGTACGTGGCCAGCCTCTTCTTCTGGCTTTTGCAATGTTATTTTTTTTTTCAATGAGTTTTCATCGCAATACCTGTATATATGGCCAAGAAATGTTATTTGAGAGGCTTTAATTACTTTTACTATATTTGGTTATCTAAATTTTTTGTTGTAATTCAAAATTGCATCTTATGCTCCAAACTCCATTTTCCTTTACTGCTCCAAAATTTCTTCTCACGTTTTTATGTCCACATGTCATTAGTTAATCCTCATCTGATTTGTTCATTGTCTAACATTCACTTTCATAGAAAATTACTGGTATAAATAATGTTGCGTATTGCTAGTACATCTTTTTTTTACTGCTTGGATATTTTGATTTAAACTGGCTTCATAATCCATAATACTTTGCATCTGTTAGCCTTATTGATTCGATTCTAAATTTCAATAGTTATATCATTCTTGTAATATATAACTGCGCCCAAATATTTAAATTGTTCAACTTCCTCAAAGATATAATTATTTATTTTCAGCGGTCGCAAATTTGGGAACATGTTTGTAATTAGCATGAATTTATTTTTCTTCATTTACAGTCAGACCAATTTTTTTGTGCTAGAAATTCCAAATTAAAAGTTTTCAACATTTAGGGCAATTCATATTGCACAATGGCTGCCATCATTCTTAGAGGTAATTTTGAGTTCTTTTCTTAGAATAATCTAATAATAAGCTTTTATAATTGATAATAATGATCTATAATAATCACTTTTTTTAAATTTAATCACAACAATTAAATATAAACAATCGTCTTAGTAGATGCTTGAGTAGATTTTGAATGTTGTAATTTATACAGCTCAACGTATACAATACTTATAAAGCAATGCTTAGACAGAGGGGAAAAAATGCCATTTATGCTGACATACGCGAGTCCTTGTTTTTGTTGTTGAGGTATCTTGCAATAAAAAGCTCTCCAGCTGATTCAATTTTTTCTATATTAGCATGCTTGAAATGGATAATATAACAATATTGCTAGCTATTTAAAAATAAACATTATCGTGAATGCAAAGCACAGTCAAAAAAGACATCAACAAGAACGTGCCAGGTTAAAACTTCAGACAAGATAAATATCGCCTAGTTTAGTTAAATCTACTTCAAAAGCGAAAGTTATTTGAAAACAGCGCCCTCGCAAAGATTTAAATTCCACCTCGTCTACCTTAAAGGTTAATATAGCAATATTGTTAGCTATTTTAAAAATAAATATGCATGTATATCAGCTTAAATGAAAAGCACGATCAAAAAGGATCTTGCCACGTTGAAATCAGGGGCAAGAAAAATATCGTCTAGTTTGTCTAAGTCTACTTCAAAAGCGAAATTTAGTTGAAAACAGCGCCGTCGCAAAGATTCAGAGACCACCTCGTTACCATAATTCTTCGGCCGCAATTTCTTTTTCAACTTGGAGAAGAATTCCGACAAGGGGTAATCAAATGGAAAGGGGTTTTAGTGTGCGTGTGACCCCGGATCGGCAACTGGAATGAATGCTCTTAAAGGAACTGCCTGAAGAAGATTTAGGAACTCGTTGGACATTTTTCATTCCCTGCTGTTTTTTAGTGTGCAAAATTTACTGAGTGGCGATTCGACGCGGCTCAGAAAGCTTTTAAACCCTGAATATCAAGTTCAAGCTTTTGTTTCTTTTCACATTTTTATACGACGGCAACCAGATTTTCAGTTAAAATTTACTTTTAATGCAGCCTTGATGAAATGCCGTACAGGATTGATAACACTTGATGGCTTTATTCATTTATTAAATTCTTTTCGACGACATTGATGCCACCATAATAAAAAATTAACAAGCACAAAGTGTTTCCATTTATACTTTAAGAACTATAATTTTGAAAATTAAAATATTTAGACAAGTAATTTATGTAAAAATCAAAAAAATACACGTAATAAATACCAAGGTTTAATTGATTAAATCATTCCCCTTCAAATAAATGGCCATAAAGAATTATATTTTGCACTGTGGAATAAATTTACATATGTTTAGTTGTTGAACGAACAGTTCAATTACGTTGCGTGACATTTTGCTTTTTTAAGACCTGTTTTTGCTCCTCTTTATTGTAAAATAAGATGTCTTGAAGAGTGTCAGTGAGCAAAATTATAATTTTTAAAGCTTCTCAGACATCTGATAAGAATCAATTTATCAACTTGCTATTCAAGGATTAAAAATATCTACAGCATGTAATATGCTATTCCTAGTGCGTATTAGCATAATAAATGCTTTATATAAACGCACATTGAGTAAAATAACATACATTAATTATATAGTCGATGTTTGATCCGAATTAAAAATTGAAATATAAAAAGATTTATTCTGATTTTTGTTACCATCCCTCCTTATTCTTTATCAAGAGGATATCCTATCCTTAATGCTTAATGATAATAGAGTAAATAACTCGGCCTCAACCTCCTATCTTAATCAAAGACACAGTCCGCTGTTTCAAAATGCGGAAGGAAAACTACAGGTCCTGATTATTTAATAGTTCCATGAAATTAATTGAATAATTGCCAGTTAAAATACAATACTTAAGAAGCTCCGCGAACTTTTTCCCTTCTATAGGGATTATCCAACGCACAAGGGAAATGCGAAGTTAAATATTGTACCGTCCCCTTGAGGCTTAAGACGTCTCTAACGTTAATTACTAAAGCTCCAGTTGGGAATAATAAATTCTAATAATTTCAATATTCTGCCGCCATAGCAACAGAGCTCAGCGAGAAGGATAGGAACTTGAGGGGATGTATACATAATTTCGCATTACAAAATGGGATTTGTTTTCGGAGAACAATAATTTCCCCAAACGTATTTGCATTTTTCTATTGAAAACATAAAATTTAAGAAAATAAATGAATTCAAATATCAAAATTAGAATATGACAAATAATTAAATTTAAAAAATGTACATTTAAAATTAGTCTTAATATATTTTAACAGAAATTTTTCCAACATCATGAGGAAATTATTATTGATCAGTATTAAACTTGGAGACTCTTTTTATAAATTTTCATTATATGCTGTCATTTTTTAATTTACATCCGTTTCATAATATCTATAAGACAATAAAAATGATTAAATTAATAATATTCGGATAAATTATTTAAAATATTTTTTATTACAAAACTTTATTAATTGAAGGATAAATTAATTCATTCATTAAACCTGGAATTCCAATATTCAAACCATGTAAAAACGCAATTTTATTGTAATCTAAATTCATTTGTAAGAAATCTTAAATAAATCATTTTTTTAATACATTTAGGTGCTCGTCTTTTGAGATTATTAAGCTCAATTTAATCTTTAATACTTTTGAGTAATTTTTAATACAATTAAATAAATAAATAAATATTAAGAGTTTTATTTTGCAATATTTTTCTTATTTATTTTTTTACAGATTCGATTGACTTAAATATCATTATTATCAACTTACAATAATCAAAATAAAAGTATGACAAATAATTAAATTTAAAATATGTACAGTTAAAATTAGTCTTAATATATTTTAACTGAAAATTTTTCAACAACATAGGAAATTATTATTCATCAATATTAAACTTGGTTTGGCTTGTCTCTCTACGGTCATTTTGAGCACAATTTGGGCTAATTAGACTGGGACCTAAGTTTAACGTAGATTCCGAACTACTAACAAACATTTATGCCACCGTCAGGATTGGAATCTGAAGCCTGTGATACCAAAGGCCAGAGCTCTAGTGAAATGGCCATCAGGCCTCGTATTAAACTTGGTGACTCTATTTATGTATACCACTACTAATTAATGTTTACCACTTTTATATGAAGAAAAAAAAATTATATCAAAAGAAAACACGTTATAGAACAAAAAATTTAACAAAGTGAACTACTGTTAATCGGCGAACTTGGGGAAAAAAATTATATAGCATATCATTACTTTTATGATTCGCCTTTGCATGGAGAATTTGTTCAATTAACTAAACCATTTTTATGTGGCAGACTCATGAAATAATAGTGATTTATAAGATGATCGCTAAACTAAAATTAAAAACGATTCTCTTTTAAAAATGTAAATTTTGGGATTTCAGCAAGGATAGGGCGACGACAGCTTTTGTAGAAGAATGGAAAGCCCCCCTGGAAAGCGTGCTGCTTAGGAAAAGCGCCCAGTGTATTAAAGCTTCTCAGAGCCTCGCAGTGGGCATCTAAAATAATTACACAACCGGCAGAGGATGCTGCCGCTTTCAAATTCTTCGTTAATTACTCTTTGCACTCAGAGGAACGAAATTCATTAGGCAAACTCATTCCCCTCGCATCCCTCCCACACTCTATCTGGATTTCATTAGAAACAATCTAATATTTCCCCTCCCCCCACAAGAGTTATGCCCACACATTCCTGCAGGGAAGATTATTAAATATTTTTTCCAAAGGAAAAAAAAAAATCATTTCTCAAAGAAGAAATGCTTAGTAATTGTTGATACTTCAGGGACATCATTTCAGATATCTGCGTGACATTTTTTATGGGGATAAGCTTAATGTACTACCAGTATTTACCATATATGAATACGAAATAAGACGCTTTCATCCTGGTGGTTGACAAGGGCTAAAATGTAGTGCACGAAAAAAAGGGGGGAGAGGGGGGATCGTGCAGAATTCGTGCGTGTGTTTGAACGAAATTTAATTAGAATGTCATATTTATGCTGAGAAACAATGACTCCCGGTTATGAATTGTTAGATAAGAGGCACAAAATGTTTTTTTTTTTTTTTAAAAAAAAAAAAAGAAAAAAAATGTTATTACTTGAAGTGAATTATTTTTCCTTAAAAAGTAAGCGAAAAAAATATTGTCTTTAATTGTTAAGCCATTAACAAAAACTTTGGTTAATAATTATACAGGTAATTGAACTCGAAATCATATATAGAAATAACATTTAAAATATAATATAATATTAAAATATTTTAAAACATAATATAATATTAAAAAGGAAACTTAGAACGAAATTTAATTAGAATGTCATATTTATGCTGAGAAACAGTGACTTCCGGTTATGAATTGTTAGATAAAAGGCACAAAATGTTTTATTTTTTAAAAAAAAGAAAAGACTAATGTCATTACTTGAACTGA
This sequence comes from Caerostris darwini, assembly GCA_021605075.1. Taxonomy (NCBI): domain Eukaryota; kingdom Metazoa; phylum Arthropoda; class Arachnida; order Araneae; family Araneidae; genus Caerostris; species Caerostris darwini. The sequence goes on from BPLQ01009615.1 coordinate 107,135, forward strand.
ATTATTTTCTTTAAAAAGTAAGCGACAAAAATACTGTCTTTAATTGTTAAGCTATTAACAAAAACCTTGGTTAATAATTACACATGTCACTGTACTCAAAATCATATATAGAAATAACTTTTAAAATATAAATATAATATTTATAAACATAATAACAAAATTACAATTGTTTGTGGGATTACAAATTTCAAAAGCTATGATTCACTTAGTTAAATAATAGGTATGGAAATACCCCTTACCAAACCAGCGTTGTTGACAGTTAACAATGTAGTATAAATTAAGAAGTGAATAAAAATTAAGATTTGATTGAGAACTAATATAGCTACTACGGTTACAGACAACTGAAATCCTCCTTATTAGAAATAGATCAATATGCATGTAATAAATATGATCTACAAATTATTGCATATGTAAAACACGAAAAATGCACCTTACAGCTTTTTCATACAATGCATAACGAATTATCTTTCGTAAGTTAACAATGGCTGTATATATATGAGTATGAAAACTAAAGTCCCAGCATATATATATAATTTATACTTAAATTAATGTAAATTGTATTTTGTAATTCATATTTTTTTATAATATTTATACTATATTACAGCATAAAATATAAAGCTGCTGATTTAATAAATCATTCTGTTAGTTTTTGATATTTCATATTAAAAGCATGATATCATTCTGTCGTGCAGATGATATAAACATAAATACTATTGTTTCATGTTTGCTGTTAAGACTCACAGACAAGGAATCAAGAATACCAGCATTAAATATATATAATTTATACTTAAATTAATTTAAATTATATTTTGTTTTAACGCATAAAATATAAAAACTGTTGCTTTAATAAATTATTCTATTGGCTCTCGATACTTTTATATTAAAAATACGATATCATTCTATCGTGCAGATGATATAAACATAAATAATCTTGTTTCATATTTGCTGTGAAGAAAAGATACTCAGAGACAATGCATCCAGAACTCGAGATTCGTATTATTAAACTTTTAAGAGGGGTAAAACTTGAAAGAGTTTTATTTATTTATTTGAGTTTTTTTTTTTTTTTTTTAACATATTTTCTTTTTTGACAACCCTAACGGATGACTTAAGAGCTCCTGCGGATGTTGGGAGGGAGGATGGGGATAAAGTTGGGGGATGCGGATCAACGGAGTAAAGCCCCCTGCCCACAAATCATTGCGTGGTCCCCGCTATCCCTGATTTATCTAGCAGATGCCAATGAGAATCTAAGTGTAGGATTTACAGTTAGGGGTATGCCGAGAGAGAGAGACAAGAAATGCGGAGGGGAAGAGCCGCACGGAAAGCAAAGAGCAGGGGGATGAGGTTTGGTTGATCCTTTACCAAACTGCCATATTGGCGATTTTATGGCTTTTATTTGGCGACAAAAACTATCAATATAATCGCAAATATCTAGCATTGAAATCTCTAATCTACTACCAATCTTTTACCGAAATTTCTTTACCTCAGAGTCATTGATTATCGGCATAAATATGACACTAATTAAATTTTTATCAAGCCCATACACGAATCTTGCTTCTCTGTTTTTCTGAACTTACATTTAATATCTTGGCAATCTCCAGGTTGAAAGAATCTGTCGCATCAGGATATTTCCATTTCAATTTTTTTTTAACTATTTGTGTAACACATATATTATATTAAATGTAACAAAATATATATGATATTGATGAAATAGCTAGATACTTTTAAAACGGTTACTTTTATAAATGTATTTAATAAATAAAATACATTTATTTAAAAAGATTTGCGATATTAAATTAAAAATGCTGTTTTCATCTAATAGAATTCTGCATAACGTTACAGTTACGGCACATCTCACGTTAAGTATGAGAGTTTTGAGTACGCTGTTATGCTTAGTGGGATGCTAAGCCACGCAAAAACTTTAATTATTAGTTAAAACATTAAAGCATTATCAGCTTTCATATATAAAATTATAGTAGATAAAATAATAAACAAAGATTTTAAAAAAATGTGTGAATTTAAATAAATTATAATGATTAGAAAATATTATACCTTAGAATTCGTCTTCATTATTAAATTACGGTTTATTAGTTTCAGAATTGTGTAAGTTTTAAAGTAAACAATGAAAAAAAAGGAAGTATTGAAAAATAATAAATTTATGAGTAGATAGCAATTGAAAAATGCCAACAACACGAAAATTGTGTATTTTAAAAGTTTTTATTATAGTTAAGTTGCACATGATTTTAATAAATATGAAAACAAAAATAATATTTTCATTTTGATAAGATTTTATGATGTTTAACATTGAATGTAAAAGATATTGTATAAAAACAGATAACGATTACTTTATGATAAAACGTAGATATTTTGATAAGACATTCAACATGAACCAGGGAAATAATCTTAACTTAAAAAATAAAATTTCGTAATAATTATTTTAGTAAAATTTTTATTCCAGAATTTAATAAATTTTAACGAAAATCACACACTGAAAATGTTTTTCAATATCCTTTAATGTCAAAATGTGCGCAAAACTAGTTCTCCTTTATCTTCTCATACGAGTCGATACCTTTTATCCTTCAACAGCAGGCAGAAGGTATCAGGTTCGAATTTCCTTGTGGCGTCCATTGCAGCCACTGATCTCTGAAGCGAGTTGACTTCATGTCGACTTCAGAAGCATATGCAAAGAGTTCGCATCGATAATTATGTTTCCTAGAGGAGGTTTCTGGATTTCCTTTTAAATGAGATACGGATCCTTAAAAATCTTCTGAGAAAACAATATTTCCCTTTTATCGCCTGTTCGTGGTAATGTGAAACTAAATTCAATATTAATCTAAACTATACTCAATATTAATCTCAACTATACCCTATATTAACCTAAGCTATACCCATATTAACCTAAACTATAGCCAGTATTAACCTAAACTATACCCAATAGTAACTTAAACTATGCACAATATTAACCTAAACTATACCCAATATTAACTTAAATTATGCCAAATATTAATCTCAACTATACCCAATATTAACTTAAACTATACCCAATATTAACCTAAACTATACCCAATATTAACCTAAACTATACCCAATAATAACCAAAACTATACCTTTCTAAACATCCAATATTAACCTAAACTATACCCAATATTAACCTAAACAATACCTTTCTAAGCTATACCTAATATTAACCTAAACAATACCTTTCTAAGCTATACCCAATATTAACCTAAACTAAATGTGAAACTAAAACCAATATTTAAAAAAAAATCCTCTTTCGGTGATATTTACTAATTGTTAATAATGATACCTTATAATAGTTGCGTGAATTTAAAGAAGCAATTGCCACTGATTACTGCACACAATGTTGGCGATTTATGGCCCTTACCTTGGCGATAATCTTCAAGAAGTAGCAACCCGTAAGAGATAGCCATACTCCGTTGAAGAGAGATGAAGCGTTCTCATCGTTGATGCATGAGACTCTCAGATATTTTTTCTGCTCCAAAGGATTTCACAGAAATTTAATGTGTCAGAGAAATAAATGTGACTTTCCCGCTCACCTACATATATCTACCCTGCGTTTATATATAGATAGATACATATAGATATATCCAAGAAGCATTATTATTCTTTATTTTTAGCTCTCACAAACTTCCATTCCTCAAATTTGGGATCTAACCCCGGATCCGGGGAAGCCAGCAGAATGTGTTTTAGGGAGACATCGCGTTTCCTTAAAAGCTATATTTCTCTCCCCTCGAAATGAGGTGAGGTGATAATTTTTAATCTACCTGCGAACAAACTTTTTCCACCCCGACGCCTACATATGAGTTACTTTTTACTTGTTCTTTTTATTTTATTTTTATGTTTGACAAGAGAAATAAATATAAAAGGGGAATAATAATATGAATTGTTTAAAAATATCCTTTTCACAAAGGATGGACTGAAAAATATAATTGATGATCTATCCAGGCACGAAACTGAAACATTTGTTTGTAGTCTATAAAATTTCTACTTTGAATGTATAGAAAATATTTGTTAAAATATTCATTGGTTATTTTAACTTATTGTAAATGATTTTGTATAAAGTTTATAAAACGTATGAGCGAAAAAACTATTTTTTTAAACAATTATTAAATTGTTTTAATTAAACAATTTCTTTTTCGACATATACAAGGTGATTATATTTTAAGTCCCACCTTCAAAATGCTGTAAAAAAAGAACTACCTGTCACAATAAGTTAAAATTTGAATTGAAGATGCTTGAAGAAGGGGAAAACGCATCGCATCAAAAAAAAGTTCCTCCGATTTGGTCCACCGATCCAACCAATTTGGTATGACCTTGCCGGGGTGGATGGGCTTTCAACTAAAAGTGTCACAACAGTTGAATTACTTGGAAGTCATTTTTCCCGTCAAAAAACCGAAACGAACAAGCACATTGAACACTACAGTTGGTTTAATGTGCAACTCCTGCCAAATACGTTGTAATTTCGATACAAAATATCACTAGCAGCCAAATTCACTTTTTTTATGCCGCTTACAGCGCCATCTATTAATATACTTTAGAACTTTTTGATGCCGTACAAATTTCAAATTTGAACTCATTGTAACGATTGGTCCTTTTTTTACAGCATTTTGAAAGTGGAACTTTAATTATAATCACCCTGTATATCCAATATAACAATTTCGTTTTCGGCAAAAATATAAGGGCATTTGTTGATATATTGTTATATGATTCTTATGCTTTGCAATGCTATTTTCTATACTTGCAAAATCTTATTAGGAGATTTCAAAAAACCATTTATCTCGAATAAGTATTTAAATTATTAATTATAACGAACAGTTGGTAAATATATATCTTTTTTTTTCGCTATAGAAATATTCTATCGTGGAAGAATGGAATCAGCAATACTTAAAATAACAGAAGACCAGAATTTCAAGAAATATTTTCTTACATGATATGGCAACGATTACAGCATTGAAAATATTGTCTTACATAAATTAAGTATTCATTAATATTTAAATTTTCATTAAATGTGATAATTTAATTAATCAGTTTTGTCTTTTTTTTTCTAGGGATTTGAATTAATTCTGAAAAACTAAAGAAAATTAGTAAGAAATACGACTTTGTAAGGATTTAATATTTATTATTGACTATACAGTGAAAATTATGAATAATTTACACAACTTAACAAATAACAAAAATCACAAATTAATTTGTATTTACAGTATTTAAATTCCTATATTGAATGATCATTTTAAAGAACTATGAAACAGAAAATTCAAGAAGTACTACAGAAATTAAAAAATAAAACCATCATAGCCCCATGGTGGGCCAAGGCCGTCTGCCTGCTGGCAGATTTCCAGACAGGAGATATTTTCCTTTTTACGGGGTAGGATTGTCAGACCTACGTCCAACGCTCTACAGTCATATTAGTGGTAGACTTTAAAGTGGATTCCAAACCACTACAAACATCCATGGCACCGCTGGGATTCGAACCCGAAACCTGTGGCATTGAGAGCGCTAGTCACTCAGTCACCAGGTGCAAAATGCCCGACTATTGTTGTTAGGGAGGCCATGGTCCAACATGAACAAAAAAATAATAAATAAATAAAAAATAAATAAACAAATAAAAAAAATAATAATAAAATAAGAAATAAATAAAACCGCTGAATTTAAAAATAAAGGCTACGCACACTAACGAACAATAATAGCGAAAACAATTAATAAATTAAGTAAATATAAATTATTAATTTGTATCTATTACCAGTTTTAAACAATTAAAAAAAAATCAAGACATCTAGAAAACTAAAAAATTAGCAGAAGTAAAAATATTTTTTTTTAAAAAATATAAAAAATTTCTAAGAAAATTATAATAACATCATTTTCTAAGAATGAATTTATCATGCCTATTCCAAATATTATTTCATTCCTTTTAGTGCAACCACATGAAAAGATTCAAGACTTAACTGTTCCGAATCCTTTCTATTATAATATCATAAAATATCAAGCGAATTAATGTTCAAGTACTTGTCTAGAAGTCTCATATCATTTTAAAAAACACCAACACAAACCATTTATTTAAGGAGAACAAGGTTATAGCTATTAAAGTCATGTTTTATTAACGTTTTAACCATCATACATCTTAAAGAGGGAACTAGATAGAGAAAAAAGAAAAGATATCTTAATACCATTGATATTTGAAATACACTTATTCAAACCACTTTTTTAAATAATTATCCAGTTTATATTGCATTTATGATTTAAATTTAAATATGCATTATTTAAATATCATTATTAAATAAAACTAATATAAATAAAAATGTTAATATTAGTTGCATTTAATAATGAGAAGATGGAACTTTGCAAATATAATTAATAAGTATATTTTTATTGAAGGAATAAATTTCTTTTAAGTGGTGAGACGGTGCAGTTAGAAAAAGTCCATGTTATAAAGGCATGAGATAAGATCTGCAGGAAATGAAACATTTGTAATAATGCAGTAAGTAACAAATTATTATATTCTTAAAGACATTTTCGCTTTTCCAAATTATTTTAGTTTAATCCAACAGAAAAGATAATTTTAAATATTTCAACGCATAAATACGTTGAATTGTATTAGCTTCAAATAAAATTCTTTGTATATTAAGAACCTAGTGCTTTACAATCATCAAACTGCATGATTGTTACTTACAGCCACAACTCTCCAAAAAGTAGACAAGTATTTTTATTATTTATAAATACTGACTGTAAGTTTTGATCTGCATCGGCCCAAACCGTTTTCTATTTTTTAGTTTATTCCAACCCAAAAGAGAACTTTTAATATTTCAATAAATGAATAAAATAAATGACTATAATAAATTACTTATATAACCTTCCAATAATAACATTCATATATTAAGAAGATAGAATGCCAACGGCCGTACCATGCTGAATATACCGGTTCTCGTTAGATCACCGAAGTTAAGCATCATTGGGCGCGGTCAGTACTTGGGTGGGTGACCACCTGGGAACACTGCGTGCCGTTGGCAAATTTGGGACCTGGATGGCCGAGTGTCTAGCGCTCTGGCGCTCGGTGCCACAGGTTTCGGGTTCGAATCCCGGCGGTGCCATGGATGTTTGTAGTGGTTCGGAATCCACTTTAAGCCGTAGGTCCCGGTCTTCTATGACTGTAAGAGCGTCACGGAGCAAAAGTCAGGCTTCTACCTACGGGTGCTCCATCACAACAGAAGCTGCTTCCTTCCCCTTCAATCATGAGTCCATATGGGCTCGTGGGCTTGGCCAGCCAAGTGGGATAAGAAACAACAACAACAACAGAAGATAGAATAATTACAATCATCAAAATGCATGATGGCTTCTTCAACCCCCAAAAATATAAGCATTGATATTACTTCTGAATACTGGCCGAAGTTTCGATCTGCATCAACTCAAGCCATTTTCTACTTTTTGATTCATTCCAACACAAAATGACTTATATTACTTTCAAATAAAATCATGTATATATTAAAAAGATAAATTATTACAATCATCAAAATGTATAATTCCTATTTACAGTCATAACCCCAAAAAAGTAGGCAAATCTAAGAAAAGAAATATATAAGTATTCATGTTACTTCTAAATATTGACTGACCACATCGACCTAAATTTAGTTTATTCCAACACAAAAGAGAACCTTAAATATTTGAATAAATGAATAAATTTACTTATATTACCTTCAAATAAAAACATTCATATATTACGAAGATAAAGCATTACAATTATCAAAATGCATGATTGGGACTTACAGCCACAACTCTCCAAAAGTAGACAAGTATTGATATTATTTATAAATACTGGCGTAAGTTTTGATCCACATCGACTCAAACCGTTTTCTACTGTTGCATCACAAAAGAGAACCTTAAATATTTCAATAAATGAATAAAATTACTTATATTACCTTCAAATAAAAACATTCATATATTAAGAAGATAGAGCATTACAATCACCAAAATGCATGACTGCGACTTTACAGCCACAACCCCGAAAAGACAGACAAACCTACGAAAAAAATAGACAAGTATTGATATTACTTCTAAGTACTGGCTGTAAGTTTTGATCCGCATCGACACAAGCCATTTTCTACTTTTTAGTTTATTCCAGCACAAATGACAAAAATATTTCAATAAATGAGTAAAATGACTTATATTGCTTTCAAATAAAAACATTCATACATCTAGAAGATAGAGCAATATAATTATCAAAATCTAAAATCTACTTTATCTATTTGCAGCCATAAGTTGCCCATAAGTTGATAAACTTAAGAAAAAAAATAGACAAGTATAGATGTAACTTCTAAATACTGGCTATTTGATCCGCATCCACCCAAATCGTTTTCTATTTTTTTAGTTTATTCCAACACAAAAGAGAACCTTAAATATTTCAATAAGTGAATAAAATGACTTATATTACCTTCATATAAAAACATTCATTTATTAAGAAGATAGAGCATTACAATCATTAAAACGTATGATTGCTACTTACAGCCACAACCCCCCAAAACATATACAAACCTAAGAAAAAAATAGACAAGTATTGATATTACTTCTAAATACTAGCTATTTGATCCACATAGACCCAAATCATTTTCTATGTTTTAGTTTATTCCAACACAAAAGAGAACCTTAAATATTTCAATAAGTGAATAAAAGGACTTATATTACCTTCATATAAAAACATTCATTTATTAAGAAGACAGAGTATTACAATCATCAAAATGTATAATCTCTATTTACAGCCACAACCCCCAAAAAGTAGACAAACCTAAGAAAAAAATAGACAAGTATCGATATTACTTGTAAATAGTGGCTGTAAGTTTTGATCCGCATCGAGCCCAACCGTTTTCTATTCTGGTCGCCATTGTTGTTAAGGTAAAGATCGAAAGTTGGTGTGGAGGCGGGATGAATGCGTAAGAGAATCGCATGTGTTCCCGGAAATTAAAGGGATCAATGAGGTATCATCTAATGGAGGCAATGAACGAAAGCGAGCGAAGGAGATAAGGCAACTGAAGGAATGAAATGAAGGAAAGATGAAGCGAAGGAGAGCAATCGATGAGCTCGTAAATATGAGACTGATCGGAAGCTTTCCCATTACGTGGATTGTTTTTCCTTGGCTTTCGGTCAGAATGAGTGGCATTAACTGCAATCCGAGGAGGGAAGAAAACACTCCCCCGGACGAACCCGGGGGTTGCGTGACAATTGCCACCAAGTTCCTCCAGGACAATCATTTCCGGACACTTCTTATTTCCATAAATATCTTCCGAGGGACGGACACCTGAGTCTTTGCGATCGTGTCTCAGATAAACGTAATTACATGTCACAGAAGATAGCCAGCTCGTAAATAAGGTAGTTTGTACTAAGTTGTACAACTTGTTCCTAAATTGTTTTACTGAACAACTTCGCAAATTAATAAAATCCTTAGATAATTTAAGAACTAGTAACTACAAAATATTATTTACCAACTTTGATGCAATGTTCGGTTGTGCCAGAAAATCATTTATTATGAAATTATATTACTTCCAATACGTTACTCTATTCTATTAAAACTAACTGAGGAATTTATTATTAAATATATATTGCTATTTTATTTCAAATATTTTAAAAACAATTTACCTACGGTTAAATATGCATATTACATATTGTTTGGGCCTGAATGACCAAGTGTCTAGCGCTCGGTGCCACAGGTTTCGGGTTTGGAATTCACTTTAAGAAGTAGGTCCAGGTCTCATATGACCATAGAGCATCACAGAGCCAAATAAGACTTTTACCTACGGGTGCTCCATGACAACAGAAGCGGCCCCCTTTCCGTTCAACCATGAGTTCATACTTGTTCGTGGGCATAGCCTGTGGCTCTGAGAGCTCGACACTCGGCCATTCAGGTCCAGACAATATGTAATATACGTATTTAGCCGTAGATAAATTGTTTTTAAAATATTTGAAATAAAATAATAATATACAGTTAATAATAAATTCTTCAGTTAGTTTTAATAGAATAGAGTAACGTATTCGAACTAATATAATTTGGTCTAGATGTCTACCAAGTGGAATAAGAAACAACAACATATTGTCTTAGTATAATGTCTTGAGGAAAATTAATATATTTTTAAGTTGCGTAAGAATAATATACAGTCTTGATAAGAATCTCAGAAAATATTTCGTAAAACAAAATATGAAATTTAATTATTATAATATTACAACAAATCCATATTGAAACAGTAGGTTTATCTATAAATTGTATTAATAATCGTTTGTCATAAAATTGTACAACGGTGAATTAGCAAAGCTATGTAATAATGAATTATCATCGTCTAATATTTTTATGCTACATTATCCGAATAATAAATATTCAAATAATAAATAATTTAAAACCCGAAATAATTTACCAAACGCAGAAAACTATTAAGAAATTCTAACTTAATTGCTTTCTTTGTTTCAGATGGGCCAGCATCTCAATCTATGAACAAGCGGAGAAGTTTATGAGGCAGATCCCCAATAACTAAGTTTCAGAGGCATCTCAGTGAAGAAAAGAAAAAAAAGGCAGCTCGGAGAGAAAGATGGGCCTAAAGTTGGCGTTTTCTACTGCATTAGGCTGCCAGAATTGTATTTCGTTTTTGTTCTCTTCTTCTCTTTTTTTTCTTTTCTATATTTTTTTTATCCTGCTCTCGATTGGATGCATCGTCTGATGCATGGTTTGAGAAAGAGTTCGCGGTTCTTTCGCTAGTTTCTTTATCTTCTCTTGGCGCAGAGGTGAAGTCACAATTCTTATTCGTTTCCTTCAGAAAGCATTAGTCGAACATTCACTTATCGTTGTTTATTGCAGTGGGCATGACGGACGATGATGAGCGCACAAGTTGAAACCGAGGCTAACATCCAAGCGAAGGGAGAGAGATAAATCATGAGAAAATGGGCTTTACCAATTATAACTACGGCTTGAAAAATACAGAGAAAAAATATCGTTTTTTCTGTAGAAGAAACAAATAATGCATTTTATAATTATGAAATTTCAAAAACTTGACGAGACAAGTCTGTCAGAGCTCCTGTATGAAATAGTTTTTAAAAATATGAATTTCAAAAACTTGACGAGACAATTCTATCAGAGCTCCTATATAAAATAGTTTTTGATAAAATGTTTATAGTTAGTTTTTTATAATAGTTTTTAAAATATTAATTTTTTTTCAAGAAGAAACAAATAATACATTTTAAAATTATGAAATTTCACAAACTTGACGAGGCCATTCTATCAGAGCTCCTGTATAAAACAGTTTTTGATAAGTTGTTTATAGTTAGTTTTTGATAATAGTTTTTAAAATATTAATTTTTTTACTAGTAGAAACAAATAATACATTTTAAAATTATGAAATTTCAAAAACTTTACGAGACAATTCTATCAGAGCTTCTGTATAAAATAGTTTTTGATAAAATGCTATACTTATATAATTATAAGCATAACAGAATAATGAATAACTTTATAATTTGCTATTTGACGGATTTTAATTTTAACATATATTCAATACGTTTACAATAATGTAATAGTTTCGTTTAGAAAGTCGCTTATATAAAAGATTAAAAACATGTAAAAATCCCATAAAACAAGAATATAAAGCTATTTACTGAACTAAAAGGAAATAAGAATTTACAATGACAAACAAGAAATAGTTATATTATTTAAAATTAGTAATTTTATATTTATTTATTCTTTTCACTAGATTTATGCGTTATTCCAAAATCAGTAAAAACAATTTAAATGTAATAATGTAAACAGTTCAAAACTTAAAAATGTTACTTATTCTTTGAACTATTTTTTTAAAGATAAAATTTATAAAGTATCGTTAGGTGAATTAAAATCTTAAAAGTAATTTTATATTTACTTATTTTTCTCTCTAGATTTATGCGTAGGTATATTACAAATTCCAAAATCAATAAAAACAAGTTAAATGCTTTTCCATTGTCCAAAGAATGAATAATGCAAACAGTTCAAAATTTGAAAACACTACTTATTATTTTATCTCTTTTTTTAAAGGTAAAAATCATAAAGTATCATTAGATGAATTAAAAGTGTTCCTTTTAAAATTTTTTAACCCTTTAAAAACTGCTTTTGTGGATTCAAGAAAAAGGGAAGTTTGTCTAGAATTTAAAATTTAATTATAATAGACGATGGATAATAATAATTTCTCTAATTTTCTAGCATATCCAAAATAACAATGATGTAAGATAAAATTAATATTATTACAATAATATCAAAAAAATCTTGACAATATCTTCCACACATTAATGGCATATGCTTGCTATAGTTCATTTCTTAATTTGTTATTGCATTTATTTTAGGTTTTCATAAATATTTTATGTTTTTATATTGCATTTATTTTAGATTTTCATATATATTTTAGTTTTTTATATTGCATTTATTTTAGGTTACATAAAATTTACTATAATCTGATTTTCATTAATGAAGTCAGACAAAAAAAAAATCACAAATGCGTTTGATTCTTTATTATTTTATTTTATATAATCAGTGATATTACAAAAGTTATGATTTATTGTTATACTTATTAAATAAATGCCTACGAACTTACTATTTATCCTGTGTCCTCCACTTTTAGGGAATGACCGTTCTGATAAAAAGCGGTACTTACAGTTACACAGCCTCAAATGGGCAAAAATATTACAGCAGAGGACTACAGGATAAAAATGAAAATAAATTGCATGCAGTTACACTGAAACGGATTGCATTTTTATTTTTATGAACTAATGGTAAGTTCTATATTATTTTCTGAACTAATCTTACAAAAATTTTGTTACATTTTTTATATATTATTTTTTATAAATAATTATAATATTAAATTTCAATTGAATTATTAATTGCATGCTAAAATAGGTCTCCAGCTGTTTTACTGCCAATATTTTGATGCTACTTTTACACTTTGTACAACGCTTAAAATAATAAGTCCATTAAATATTTTCAAAGCATGTTATTTTAGTAAACCACGTAGGTGAAATATGTAAAATGGAATGTATGGAAATCTATCGTTGCGTCATCTATGATCGTTTTTGGAAACTACTCACTGTAAAGAAATTCTTAGCTAACGAAAAACACTATGAAATCGTGATAATACAAATGATAAAAATAAATAATATTCCTCGAATAATATTAATTTTTAAACACATGCAATAAAAAAAAATTATCAGGAGAAAATTTTGATTCAAGATTACATAATATAAAGCTTACACTTTTACACCGCGCCCTCTATTATCATATTAAAGAACTATATAATGATCATGCAATCATCGTTATTGTTGTTTACTATAGTATGTTATGTTGTTGTGTAATATTTTTTTAGGTTAAAGAACTGTTAGTTCATTATAAATAAGGTAGTAAACATTCAAGGATAAGGCCGCTTTTCTCAGATAACACGTAATATAATACTGTCAAAATTTATTTTTAACGGTTGTTTATTTATAATCCAGCAAAATATTTCTACTTAGTCACTTAAATTTGGTTCAAAATTTATCAGTTAAATGATGCGTTCCGACAAGCTTCTTGAAGCAATTATTCTTATTAAGAAATTACATGACCCTTAAAATAACAATCTCAATAAAATATTTTAATACAATTTATTATATCTAATCCGTTTATATATATATATATAAATATATAACGAATTTTAGTTCAATTAAATTTTTTTAATGTGTTAGGTTTATATAAATATGAATGGAATTGCCGCTTAAAATATAATTATGAACTGCCTTTCTTTAAATTTAATGAGTCTTTTTAACATAAGGATTTAAAAAGCGTGAATTTTTTTTTCTTGTATATTTTCTTTTTTTTCTTTTCTTTATATTTCAAGGTAATGTAACGCAACCCTTAATACAATGATATAAACAACGCTAACATAAGTTATATATAATCAGGAAAGCACCAAGGGGTCTTAACAAAATAAAACGTCTATAAAATTTCAATTGGTCATACTAAACTACATGTAGCAGAAAAGGTATCTGAAATTGAAATTCCATATATTAGTTATTTTTTAATAATTTTCACATTGCACTAATTTGGTACAAATACGAAAGAACTCTCTTTTAACTTCTTGGTTAAAAGAACTTATAAGCATGCACAAAAAATGTAGAAATATATTTGATAAATATAATTATACAAACAAATTATAAATTTAAATTCAATCTTCTTTCTCTTTCTTCAGCAATTGCATTGTTCATGTCAATTTTAATATTTCGATTAATATTTAGTAAAACTAAATCACGAAAAACACTGGCTCAGTCAAGAAAATTAAGCGTGATAATAAAATTGTCACTGATAAAAAAAAACCACTGATTCATTAAAATACAAAATGCTTAACGAAGAAAAAAAAAAGGAAAAAAAATGGGCCTTAGTGGGAAGTGACAGTTTGAACACGTGCCCACATTTTACTTATAGGAATGGGGGACGACTCAGCTGAAGATTTTATAAAATTATAAAAAGCGTATACATGCAAATGTTAATTTTTTTAAAATCAAAATTACTTTTCAATCTGATTTTATTTATTACTTTGAAAGATTTCAAAAGTAATAATAATAAAAGCAGCTACCAATTACAGATAATATATACATATAACAGAAAGTTGGCTGATCCTCTTATAACGGTTTTATCTTTTCTTTTCTTTACAAAACTTGGCTTAAAAAAATGAACGTGTTTTAATTATCCGTAATCTTTCACATTTTGCACTTTATATTCACTGGATGTCACATTCTTAGCAAATATTTGAAGTACAATATAAATTATTTTTGTTAACTATAATAATTAAATTGTAAGCATGACAAAATATATGCTTGTAATCTAAAAGAAGCACATAATTATTTTATCAAACAGAATGGAATTTGATATTATGATTTTATTGGATCAAAGAAATAAAAATTATTGAACATAGAAATTTTAAAATTAAGTTCTTTATGTTAATTATTCTTGACAGTAACCTCAACTTCAACAATAGATTTACCTAAAATTCCTGGGAGGGCTTTTGTTTAATTTGCCTTGCATGGATTGCCATTGGGAGAATTTTGGACAGTTACTCTTACATAAAAGTTTATTTATTTATTTTTTTTTTTTTTGGGGGGATGTTTTTAAATATTTTGTATTTTATATTCGTTCGATGGCACATTGTGTAGGAAAAAAGGTGAACCCTTTCAAGTTTTTCTGTGCTTTTTAAATAGTGATACTTCTCTCATTTTTAGTAGTAATATTTTTATTTTCTTGTTTTCATTTCATCAAGTAATTTTCAAAGTTGTTATTATCACTAACAATTCAGTATTTTTTCGCTCGTTTAATATAATGTCAAATATATGTTAATATATAATTAAATATATGTTGATATATGTTTTCTATACTTTTATAGCCAGAAAATGGCGTATGCTAGTTTCTCCTGCAATTTATTCAGAAATATAATTTTAGCTTTTGTATAATTTTTAAAAAACAAGTTTGAAACAAATCTACCTCAATGGGTCAGCAGTTATTATTTTGTCAATAAAATTTGAAAATTAATTGTTTTGATTGTTTAATAAGCATTAATTGATCTGATTATTATAAATATTTTCCTTAAAAACATGTGTTGGATAAACCATGATTTTATGCGTCCTATATCGAAGTAGAGCAAAAGTATTACTTTAAAATTTAAAAAAAATTTAGCCATATTATACACTCGTAGAAAAACATATCATGAATTTTCGTATGCAATTTTCCTCACTAGAATCATCTTATTATCAGTGGTTAAAAAACTGCCTCAAAAAAGCTATATTTGCTATTACTGTGCACTTTTATGAATTAATTTTTAAAATCTGCAATTTATGAGCCTCAACCTGAACCTATTCAACTGCAATAAATAAATTTATATATTTATAAATTAAATGCAAAAATTAAATTTATTTTCCTTTATTATTTATTTATTCTTCTCTCTCTATTTTTAACATAATTTTCCCTATAAATTTCTTTAAATGAAAAAAGGGAAAAATAAATTTCTTTTGCCACAAAATTTTCTTGGAAAAATTTCAATATAATTACAAAACCTCACAAATTTAAAAAACGATTTATAAGCTGTATAACTGAAATTTTTATGTGGCGTATATTTATTGATGATATATTTAAATTAATACTTAAATAAGCAAAAAATAATAAAGTCATATTATTAATTATTAAAGTTATTAAAATGGATTAAAATTATTATTTATTAAAGTGGATTTTACCATTCTTGGTTGTAGTTTTCCTGTAGAAAATTATTCCTAGTATTCTTTACTTTACTTCTCTACTTATCATTTCTAGTATTCTTTTTTCTTTTCAAAATTAAAAATAAAAAGTGCAAAGGCATCACAAATATTCCCATGTAAGATGACTAAAACAAAATAATTAAGTTCTTTATATTTATAAAATTACATTTAGAAATAACACATATGGTAATTTTACCTTGGAAAGAAAATCCTCCCTTTAGAATGAATTTTTTCGTCTTTTGTGTAATTCAAACATTCATAAAAATCACTTGTATTTGGAAGAAAAAATATTTAGAAAATAGAACTTATTTAAGTCATTCTTTTTATACTCTTGGATGAAAATTATTTCGAAATTTCTTCTTCTGTTGTTATATAATTAACTTATATTATTAAGATTTAACAAAACTATTCAACAATTTTATACAAAAGTAGAAAATTCTATTTTTTAGCACTTTTTTCTCCCTTTAAAGATTAGATCAGCATTGCTCTGATATTTGGCTAATATAGATATTAGAAGTGATGTTCTATTTTCGAATTATTTTTCTGCACAGTGTTTACTATGCACCTAAGCAATGAATCAATACTGATTATCTTTATCCTACAACAATATTTTAGTTATTTCCAACTTAAAGTAAAATTGAATAATTTGATGTTTGTAGAGCCATGAAATGAATGTTTTTCTGATAAATGTCATTTAAAATTCGTATTAGTTAACAAAAATAGAATATAATTCCCATATAATAATATGTGTATTATAATTTAATAAAAATGTTCAAAAATTTTATACAAAAATAGAAAATTCTATGTTTTAAACATATTTCCCTGTTTAAAGATTAGATTACATTTAGCATTTGGTTAATATAACATTTAGCATTTGGCTAATATAGATTTTAGAAGTAAAGTTTATTACCGAATTATTTTTCTGTATAGTGTTTACTATGGAATTAAGCAATGTATCAATACTGATTATGTTTATCCTACAACATTATTTTAGTTATTTCCTACTTAAAGTAAAATCGAATCATTTGATGAAGCTGTGATAGATCTATGAAATTCACTTTTTGATAAATGTTATTTAAAATTCGTATTGCTTAACATGAATAGAATAAACTAATTTAAACCGTCTGATTGAAATATTTATGATATACTTCTGTTAAAGATATATTTAAATTAATATTTTAAAAAAAAAAAAAAATAACAAGAAGTTATATTATTAAAAATTTTTATAATATATAAAATTTTACCATTCTTAGCTGTATAGTCTCCCTGTAGAAAATATTATTTGTAGTCTTTTTTACAATTTTTTTAATGCTAGGTTAAACAAAATAGATGTTTTGAAAGACATAAAATCAAATAAAATAAACATTTCATTCATTAAAAGCTCAAATATATATAAGTATTTTTAAATTCAAACAACAAACTTTAATCTGAGTAAAATTTTTTGCATTAATAATTTTTTCACGATAAAATAATATTTTCTATAGACTCATTTGCTAATAAAATTAAATTGTAATTCTTTTTATTTTTTTAAATATTAACTCAATGCATTTCTTAGAAATTTTTTTAAATTAAAAATTTAATATTTACACTTCGATCTTTTTGATATGAAAATCATTGTCAAAGGTTTTTGTAATTTAAATTTCGTAAACATCATAAATTATGGTGTTATAGTATTTCAATCTTTTTAATTGCTTACTAGCTCCAAAAATTTGTTTTTAATAATGGCAAAATAAAATATTCATTGGAGTTCGAAAAGTTAGGAAACAAAACCAATTGTCAACCGAGACAAATTAAAATTAAGAAAAAAGATATAAATACTAGTTTTTCATATTTTCAAAGGCATGTATTTTTAGCTATACAAAAACATTTAAGATAACGTTATACTATGTTAAAATAAAATAAAAAATATGTTGTTATATGGTTATAAATTATTGAATTAGCAATTTAAATCTGTAAAAAAAAATAGATGCTACTGCAATTTTTTAAGCATTTATTATTTTGGATTAAGAAATAACTTAGATATGACATACATGTTATCTTTAATGCTATTTAAATTAACACCTACAGGAACAAAGAAAAAATTGAATTTATAATTGTGCATTTATAACTTGTTTTAAAATTTTATTTTGCATTAAAACGACGAGTAATGCTTACAAAGGTGTTAAAAGCGTTCGAAATTGTGCTTATAGAATAATCTGCAATTGATAAGGGCATCATAATTTATTTAGTCGGTAAATTCGTTAATAAATTATATACTCTATATATTTATTTAAAAAAAAATACTTCTCAGTAAATAAAAGGACTTTTTACATTAGTGGAAAAAAAATAAATTAAAAAAAGAAACGATAATCAATGCATTATGTTTTGAGTTTTAATGTGTATAAAATAACGACAGTATATACATAGATATCCTATCCTTATATATTTATTATGATATTTTAATATTAGTCAGGTTTTATTCCACTTTTCCCTGCATTAAAATTGAAAGGGAAGTTATTACTATGTCTAATAGAATCATTCAATTGTTTAAACATATGAAGAAAAGAAAATTGTTTAACTACAACTTTATTTTTCCATATGTATACAAGTTTATTTTCTATATTCTATATTAACACCTCAAGACATTATTATTCTATAATACCACAAATTATTATATTAATACCTCAAGATATTTGTTAAAATATCAATAATAATTTACAAAATATTATTATAGATATTTGTAATAGCTTACTTAAACATAACTTCTTTTATTACAAACTCGTTTATCGGATTAATAATTTAATGTACACAGTTATAATTCCGTAAACAAACATAAATGCTTAGAGAAACTGTTTTTTTATCACTATTCTGACACATCAAGGACAAGACTGCTTTTCATTTCCTATTTCAATACATTGAATAAATGGCATGGTGTCTTTTGTATACAAATAGCTTGACTGCCGAGACTTTCTCACTAAAACTATCTCTCAACTGGTAAAATGTGTATCATTTAAGTATTTAATATGCAATTTAAGGGGTGTTGTATTATGAATATCAGAAAATTCTGAAATTTGATACAATACATTCCAAAAATTTATGAGTCTTTCCAAAATAAAAAGCGTTAACAACAATGCTTTTTACAAAACTTGCTTACTTTGCATCTGTAGTTAAGCGGAATGTTATTAAAAGACAATGTATCTATAATACAAATATATTTTTTTATAATTCTAACTTTAATATGGCATAGGAAGGAAGATTTATTTTGTTTTCACCCAGTTTCAGACAATTTTTTAATTTATACTTTAAAAAAAAAAGCCATTTCTATCTTTTTCTACTTTTAAAAATTATTATGAGGTAAAAAAATAGATTGATAAAAAAATCACACTTGAAAACTTACACCCCATAAAAGTAAACACAAAATCCGATGTATAAAGTACTTTTCTTGAAGTATTGGTCATTTTTTTTTTTACTATTTAAAGATTTTTTAAAAAAAAAAAAAAAAAAAAAAAAAGGAAAGAAATTCTATTCTAACTAATTAATTCTTAGATTTCGTTTTTATATCGTTAGCATCGTTTATAATTTATTTACTTATTCTGTGAATAAAACTAAAAAGGATTAAATTGCACACTTTCAAGCATAAAGCATTAACCCATAACAATAAACACACAATCCGATGTACAAATTACCTTTTTTAAAATATGGTTATTTTCTTAAGATAATAAAGTTAAGGAAATTATATTCTAAACACAGATTTTATTTTTATATCACCAGCATCGCTTATATTTCTACTTACTTAAAATCCTTCTTCAATAAAAATTAAGAAAAAAGCTTTAAAATATACACCCCATAAATAAATAAATATACCTGTATACATTAATTATTTGAAAGAAAATTAAGTTTTGGGAATATTATGCTCAACAATTTTTAATACTTAGATCTCGTTTTTATAACGAGAGCAATGAGAGGATCTATGAACTATCTACTATGAAAATAATAAACAAAACAAACAATGCGCATTTTAAAATTCTGCTAAAATATATTATGCAAAAATAATTTGATCACATCCAAACATATGTTTTGTAAATTTTTTCATCACTTAATCAACATTGTCCTAATGCAAAAATATGGAAGGAAAAAAAAAATTAGAAATTAGTAAGTTTGTAAACACGAAAAAGACGTTTACCCATCACTATACATCCCTAAATATACCAGAAAATATAGATTAACACGTTGAATATTAAAGTAATTGAAATATACTAAAAATATATTCTAAAAGATTATTTATTATCAAGTAAAGTTTTATAATATAGTCGATATTGACGAATAAAAAGATTATTTACCTTTTCCATAGAGGCAGCTTCCTGAAAATGTTTACGAAGATTTTTAAATAATTTGTTTATAATTATTTTCATTTTAATAGAATTAACTATATAAATGAATCTTAAATTTTCAAATTTAAATCTTAAATTATTGAGGAATATTATTCTTTATTCGCATTTCTATTCTACTTTTGCAATTTTTTCCATTTTCCTTCCTACAGTTGATATATCATATTTTTTTCGTTGCACTATTTGTTTTAAACAATAAATATTTGATTTAATTTTAGAATTGTGGAAGCGGATTAGAAGCTACAAGAACGTCCTTCGAAAAGCTTTTCAGCTTATTTACCAAGTAGAAATTATTTTTTTTAGATTAAATTCTTTTAGACATATATATTATTTTATGCTTTAAAATTCTTCATTCAGTTTCATTTTAGAATGGAAAAAAAATTACAATATTGTAATATAAATATTGTTGAAATATTGAGTATTATACGTAATATTATTTATTATTAAATTTCCAAAAATAAAAGAAGAATTGAATTATTTTTATAAATTAGCTTAACTACATTACTATTATTTGAAACTTTTCTATTATACATATATTTCCGTGTAATAGAGTATTATACTTCAGGAAATTTAGAAGAAAAAAATAAGGGTAAAAAGTTTTGTTTGAAAAAAATTTAGAAGCTTGCATCTATATTCAATGTGATAAATAGTGGATTCTAAATATTATAGTTACTGGCTTATATATTTCCCTTACCTAAACGTTAATTTTACTACGAGTGAATTTTTAGGTTATAATAATTTAATGCTTAAATTACTACATTGTTATACTTCAGTGTAATAGATTTATAATTGAGCAATTTCGAATTATATAATAAGTGGAAAAATTTTGTTAGAAAAAAATTAGAAGCTAATCAATCAGTATACAATGTGATAAATAATAGATCCTAATTATTATAATTACTGGCTTATATATTTCCCTTACCTAATATTGCATCTTTGTGATGTATAATTTCAGATTTGGTATAATGGATAAAGCCACATTATGCAAAAATCTTAAATTTTGGGAAGAATTTAAGAAATTTACTTTCATTATATATTTATTTATAATAAAATTTATATACAATATATTTATTTAAAATAATTATTAGTCAATCTAATTTCACTAAGAGGGGATTTTTAAGAAAGTTATTAATAACTTAATTTTCAAATTACTATAATGAAATACTCTAATATTCATAGAAAATTAGCAAAGAATTAATCATATCAAAATAAGTTTCATTGTGTCTACTCTAGGCCAACATATTTATATTTTTCTGTTTAGAATAAACTAAATACTCTTTTATACTCTCGTGTAATAGAGTATTATAATTCAGAAAATTCCGTATTAAATAATAAGAGGAAAAAAATTTTATAAAAAAAAAAAAAAAAATAAATAAAAAAAAAAAAAAAAAACTAGAAGCTTACATCAATATACTATGGTAAATAATTGATCCTAAATATTACAGTTACTGGCTTGTATATTTTCTTTACATTTCCTTGTATGTTTTCTAAACTGTATGCAGCTTTATGAAATATATTTTCTGTTTTGGTATATTTGATAAACTACAAACACACTATGCAAAAATCATAAATTTTGTGAAGAATTTAAGAAATTTACAATTTATTTAAAATAATTAATATCCAATCTAATTTTACTACGAGGGAGTTTTTAAGAAAGCTGTTAATAATTTAATTTTTAAATTACTACAAGAAAATACTCTGATATTCATATTAAATTAACAAAGGGTCATCATATAAAAATGAGTTTCTAGATCAGTGTATTTACATTTGTCTGTTAAGAATAAACTAAATAATTTTCTAAATCGTTTATAAAGCAACGAAAAAAATAGTCAATATATCATTCCTTTATTTCCGGGTAAAAGCAAATTAACAAAGAATTATCATATAAAAATGAGTGTCCTTGTAACTACTATAGATCAATACATTTACGTCTTTCTAATTAGAATAGACTAAATAATGTTTCAAATCGTTTATAAAGCAATGAAAAAAAAAGTTTTTATAAAATTAGTCAATTTATATTTTTTTATTTTATTTTTATTTATTTGATTTCTTTGTTTCCGGGTAAAAGTAAATTAACAAAAGGATCCTCATATAAATATGAATTTCATTGTAGATCAACATATTTACATTTTTCTATTTGGAATAAACTAAATACTTTTTTAAATCGTTAATAAAGCAATGTAAATAATAAAGTTTATAAAATTAGTCAATTTATGATTTTTAATTTTATTTTATTTGATCCTTTGTTTAAGGGTAAAAGTAAATTAATTATCAAAGGATCATCATATAAAATCGAGTTTCATTGTAACTACTATAGGTCAATATATTCACATTTTTCTATTTAGAATAGACTAAATACTTTTTAAAATCATTTATAAAGCAATGACAAAAAAAATTTTTTTTTTAATTAGTCAATTTATGATTCTTTTATTTCCTGTTAAAAGACTACAGACAACAGCCAATATAAAAGTTGTTAAAAAACTTGTAATTCAAGGAACTTCAATTTCGTCGCGAAGAAAAAAAAAAAACAGCATGTGACCTTTTTTACTATCTAATTTATTATTCGAAGTTTAATTGAAACAGTACCTCTTATTCAAGTTTTTCTAAACAGATAAATGTTGACATTCAGCCTCATTGTAATAAGCGTCGCACATCTGCAGTATAAGATTAGAGCATCAACCAATCGTCGGAAAAACAGGTTCTCCCCTTCAGCCAAGCAGCCAATAAAAATACACAATGACACATTAGCGTCAGGGTTTGGGCGTCTCTTGAGTTACGATAGGACTATCGGTGCCGATTTTACTAAATCATTCGCTTCTTACTTAAGGAAGGATATAGGAATTATTGGTTTTGGAGGGTGTTGTTTTTCATATTCTTGACTCTGTGAGTAAAGTTTTACTTGATAGATTGGGTCGTATATATTCAATTTTCCACGTAAGACAACGGGTATTCATTGAATAGCCATTTTATCTTTAATGACTTGATAAAATATGTGTCAACATAGTAAATTCAGCTTTTTCATAGGAAGAAAAAAAGATACCGTTAAGAAACGAATTAAAATTGAATTTTATTATTTATTTACGATAATGAAAGTGAATATTCTTTGATATTTTTTAAAATTTAGTTTAGATATTGTTAAAAAATATTTATACTAAAATTTTTCTCATGATCTGTTTTTTTTTAATTATTATTTTTTTTAGTAATATCATTTTAAAGAATCTTAATATAATTAAACTAAACTTAAATGCGCGCGATAATACATTTTTTTTATTCTACAAAAACTTTTTTTACAGTAAATTAAAATATCAATGAGATTAAAAAAAAAAAAAAGAAAGAAATTAATCCTTTAAAAGGATTATTTCATATCATTTATAAATAAATATTAAACAACATAAAAATATAATATAAAAACAAGAATTAAAGTAACCACACTATAGATTAAATTATCTCCAAATTAAATTTTGGAATAATAATAAAAATATATCATAATTATACTACAAAATATTCCTTTAAAATATACGTGCCTAGATTATTAAATTTCTTGAATCAAATATAAATAATCTGAAAATAGTAATAATATGCAAAAAACATGAAAAAAGCTACAGAAAACTTAAAAACTAATCTTTAAAAAAACATTTGTGGTTAATAATAATAATTTTAACTGATCTTTGTTGCATTACTATTTTGAGTTAAAATCGTTGTAGAAAAGTTACCAAGGAAATCTTAAAATAGAGAACTCTCCAACTATAAAGCGTGTTTTTGTCTATTTTATCTCATATTATTAAATTTTCGTATTTTCGATAGGACACGAGAATACATTATAACTGAAATCAGATAATTTGAAAATTTTAGGTTGATGGATTGTATGATGAACAATTGCTTTGAGATACATAAATCTTCCATAATCGCTACATCATCTTCTTATCGTAAGCAATTTATTCTTGTATGGTAATATATAGATTTAGTTTTTCATTATTATTTATCTTAATTGCTAATATTAAAGTAAAATGAGAAACCAAATGGATTGTTCAAGTTGTATCTTATCTAGCAATAAAATTGACATTCGCAGATTGCAGCGGCGATGCAACTTTGATCACTAAAAGTTTTTCAAGCAGAAACTCAAACTAAAAAAAAATAATGGCAAACATAAGAAAACCACTGATGTGTAAATATGGACCTAAATTATTATTATTTTTTTTTTAAAGAAGCATTAATCGAGCTGTAGCAGCAATAATCTTTTTCGCATTCGCATAAAATGGGCAGTAACAAGATATCAAAAAGCTATCAATGCTCAAGAAAAGATATAGAAAAAAAAAATCGTACCACTTCCAAGAAATTTTAGCAACAAGCAATCCATTGAAGAAAGATGCCCACACAAGCAAAGAAAGAATACTTCTGGCACAGATGTTGCTGTTGTATAGGAGATGAAAGGAAGCAACCAGCATATTCAAGAGAGATGGAAACACGTCACGTGAGAAGGCACATTGCACCAAGTGTCATATTGCAGAAGGACATGCAAACAGTCATTCCCTTTTTCTGCTTTAGTCTCATCGTCGGGATAAAACACTCCCTGAGAGACATAAATTCCTGCAATCCGTCTAATTTATGGATGTCGGCTCCAGCTGCTGTAAAGATTTGAGCGACAGTGTTTTTTAGTGGATAAAATGGCTGTTAATGTGTCAGCACCTAACTACCACTTCTTAAAAACAAGGATAAGACATCCTTTATTAAATCGGAAAAAAAAAATGAAAAAAAGGTTTGTTATCTCGGATTAGTAAAAGTTGTAGAGATATAAAAACAACAGTTAATAATCAACTTAATTCTAAGATAATAATAAACAACTAAACCGTAATTAGTAATGAAATCTTGTTAGTCATCCTTTTTTATTTATTATTTTGCGTAGGTTAATATTTAACATGGTTAGTATTGTTTGATTAAATGTATAAAAAGTAAGAAATGTATTACTGCGCTCAAGTTTTCCAACTGAGCTTTTTGTTTTCGTTTAATTTTACATCATTAAATAATAAACAAACAATAATTTAATTAAACGGCTATTCTTAATCGTTAAGAAACTCATAATGAAGATTATGATTTCATGATATTCAACCAAACATTAATATATTTTTAAGTTGTTTTCTTTTTAATGAATTTTTGAATGAATGAATGAATAGAAGAATTATTTTATTTTAATGAATGAATGAATAGAACGAATTATTTTATTTTACTGAATGAATTATTTTATTTATTTAACCAACATCAATATCGATTTTGTCTCGTAAATTTGTACTAGTTTTACAACTAAACAATACTTTTAAATCACTAAAAAATGGTGGAATAAAATGGTTGAAGGAAGATTAGATCACTCAAATATTTGGAAAACATTTTTATCACATTTAACAGTTAAAAGCGTCTCTAGAAATTGTCCAATACATAACAATTAGTTAAAATGTTTGAGTTAGTGACATACTGACATTTTTTTTCTTGTACAACATGCAACAACATTCTTCAAAGGGGGGATACAAATAACTTTCTTCCTTCCATTTTTTCGATTTTCATCTATTTGTATCAGCACCGCGGCCGGGGGAATGCCTCCCTACCCATCTATTTCGTTGAGACGACGCATCATGGCCCATAATATTTTTAGTGGCAATTCATGAAACATAAAATCTCATACGAAACATAAAAGCCAAAGAGCCCCGGCGTTCTCTAAACTTGGGTCAAATCACGTCCGCTGAAAATGGAACTTGAAAATTATCCGCCAAGTCCGCCGTAACAGCATCCTCACGTCTGTGTCGTTCATAACCCGCCTGTGTACCTCGGCAAGTCACTGGAGGCATAATAGAACAGGGAAGCAGGCCATTCCAAAAGGCCATTTGCAGCATGAAGACGGGCCTTCAATAGCCTGGCATAAGGCCTAATGTCGCTTGGGCTGATGCGGCCACGACTGACTCAGAGTTATGTCTGCGCGTCGCGAACGGACGTTAACGGTGAAAAATTACACAGAATAGACTACAAGCCATGGACCTATTCCCTCAAGTGAAATCTGACTCCTCATTTTCAATGCGTTGGCACCTACTAAGAAGCATGGCAAAAGTTACAGTCTAACCAAATTTTCTTTAAGATTTAAATATATCTTGTAAGTCACTCTCACTAAGCTAGAAATGAAAATAACAACAAAGTAATAGAAATAAACTAAAAGTTTAGAAAGTTGGCATCAATCGAAAACTATAGAAATAAAAAAATTGTAATCAGATGGGTCGATATACAGGTTACCCATAAAATTTAGAATAATATATAATAAATAGAATTATTTACGTTTTATAATTATTTTAGAACAAAAAAAACGCATAATAATCTTAAAAAGTTTTCAAAAGAAAAAACCTGTAGAATTTTATTGTTGAAAAAATATCCTAATTATTCCAATAAATGTTTTATAAATTTATCCTACCCTGAACTAGCTTGAATGCAACTGCAAAATTTATATGATATAAATAAAACGATATGGCATGTCGCAAATGTATATTAAATAAAATGTTTCATTTTTTTAAATCACTGTCACAAATATTTTAAAATTTTACAGGAACAGATGGAATGTTTGTTCGTTTTTATTATCGAACTTCAGTATAATTAGTTACGAACTGTAATTACTCGAACATCAAAATTATTTATGTTTACATAGTGTGTAAATTCTGTGAAAAGGCTAACATTATCATTTTACGATACAAGTTTTACTGTTTTTCATAAAAGAGACATGTCGTTATATATTTATCTGTATTTAGAATGTGCATTGAGTACAGTTTAGATGCAGTATATTTTTAAATATCCAAATTTTAAATACTAAAATTACTTTGAAACAAATTTACTAATTATTCCAATCAGTTGAAGACAAAAATATAAATAAAATTTTCAATTATTATTGCTCATTTTACGAAAAAAAATAATCTTACCTTTAACTATGAAACTGATTTATTTTCGCTAAAAAATTTAGAATCACCACATAAATAGTAAATACATTTTCATTAAATTTAATACATTTTTACTGTTCAAACTTTAACTTTTACCGCAAATATTTTTCCTAAATCATGGCAATCAAAATTAAAATCAATCATAAATCAAATTGAAGACTAGATTCAAACATACAAGAACCAATAACGCCAATTTTATTTCACCAGACGATCTTTTAAAACAATTTAATATTGTTTTTCTGGATTAATTTTTGTACTAAATTATTTAATTATTACTCACTTATATTTTAAAGCAAATATTATGTACAAAAAAATCTCGTTAAAGAAATTTAAAAAAAAATTATGAATTTCAGTGAAAATATCCAAAATTGAAAGTGGTCAAGGATACGAAATACCCCGCTCCCGATAAAAATATGAATGATTGTTTACAAAAGTTTTCAAAATATGTGAAGTATGCATCAGAAATTAGCATTAGAGGAAACTTTCCGTTACTCTTACATATTAGTAGCATGGTAGTTGATAGTTAAAAATAAAACTGATTATCATGGTAATTTATAATTAAAAACAAAAATGATTATAACTTTGTGAAAGCATAGGTAACAAGTTTTATTTTCATTGACGAGCATGAAATTAGGTTTTCCAAATTTTATACTCTACCTTTTCTAAATTCAGTCCTTCTAAAATACATGAATTTTTTGTATTACTTATTATTTATATACTTATAAAATGCATTGTTATATCATAAAATATATTTTTTAAAAAATTGAGTGCACATGTTTCGAATGTTAAAAACACAAGTTATTTATTTTTAAAATTAAACTAAATATCTAAAAAGGGTTGAGATTTTAAAAATAAATCTGTAGCTTTTACAAACAGAATTAGAAAAATGAAGATGTTCTTCTGTTGTAGTGAAGATAAATTCTATTATTTTAATCATTTTCGTAAGACAGTTCTGCATAAATAGTTTTTGAGCATGCTCAAATTTTTGATTTTGTTATATATACATGCCTCCATATGTTCAAAGTTTTAATAACTGAAAATTTGAATTATTTTTGCTTATTTATATAATAATGAAAAAATATATGGCTACATAAATATTTTGAGTATAACAAATTTCTCATTTATTACTTACTACTAATAGATAATTTTTTAACCGTTACATACTCGCTACTAAATAGTTCTGATATAAAAAATATGGATATTTAACTAAACAGAACTTCTTTTTTTAATTATCTTTTACTAAAATGAGAAAATTGTTCTAAAAATAAACTATTAATGATACTAAATTGTATATTAAACTAAGCCTATTAATAAATATTAAAATGACTTTCGGCAAATAATCTTATTTTTTCAATGGAAAGATTAGCTTGCTTACTTTTTAAGATTTTTTTTCACTTTTTTAATACGATGCTATTTAATTTTGATAATACATTGCAGTATTTAAGTACTATAGTGTCAAAGAAAGTTTTTTAGCATATTGAATTACATAAAATTAATTATTGCTCTAGTTTAGATATTTTTAATTTTGCAGGAAATCTGTTAGAAATGTAAAATATCAAAATACATTTTCTCTAAAAAAATATATACATAAAAAGCAGTAAAAAATTACCTGTTTTGTTGGGTGAAAATTGAATACAAGAAAACAAAAAGACTTATCTGGTACTATTACTAAAAATCGTATTAATATTCTGTTACAGTAGTACAAAAATTGTAATTTATCACAAGATAATTTTTTTATGGCATGTTTGCTGTTACCAAGGAGATAGTATAAATTAAACCTTTGGTTACATTATCTATAATAAATTATTTTGCGAAGTAATTTATTCTATTTACTGCCATTCATTTTGTTTTCGTAACTAAATAATCAAAATAACCTGTCAGATAAAAAATATAGTATACATTTTTGTAACAAAAAAATCGTTAAATTGTATTAAAACGCAGTAAATGATTTTCAAAAAGTGATTTTTATAGAAAACATTCGACAAATTTCACTAGAAATATATATAGAATCAGTTTATGATTTTAATAATAGGCTCAATTTAGCTAGTACCACAGCTGCAAATTTGGTAACAAATTACAAAATATTTTTAAAAATTCAAAAGCATTTAATAATGAATTATTATGAAAGTTTTTTTGAAATAAAACTATATAAGCTGATTCTCATTACACATAGTATAATCCATAAGATTATTATTATTATTATTTTCAAATATTTTTTCTAGCTAAATGAAAAAACTGAAAGCAATTTCCAAGCATTAAAATGTTGTAACATTTGGAATGATCATTTATTTAATGATTATTGCTTTATTAGAAAAACATATCTATTGTCGTTATTAGCGGCATTGAATTGTCCTTGCAAATTTAATTTAAAAAGAATGGTTTCATATTAATATAAATTAAATCAATATTTAATTCAATTGAATTAATAATTCGTTGGGTTTTTAGTATTTATTATTTTACATCAGTATTAATTCGAGTTCGTTCTGTTTGGAATCATATTCTAGCATCGCTATGTCAGGCTCTCATATGAGATGCAAACTTTACTAATATTTGATAAACTTTTTACAAAATTTATCTGCCTTAAAATAAGTTCATGACCTGTTCATCTGTTTAGTTTTTGTTCTATTCAAAACTTACTCTAAACAGCGCAAAATAAACATTTTTCTACAATTTGTTTATGTTTTGTAGGCTGTTTTCTACGAAGCAACTTCAAAATAATACCTTTGTGTATTACAGATAAATATATATTGCGTATATCTCATATTATAGAAAAAATTACTGAGAGTTCATAGAATTCTTTTTTAATCAAAAAGCTTTAATAAATTCATAAACATATCCACGTATGCCAAATATTCAGTATTCCTATAATGGCATTCTCGAAATAAAATTGTATTCGGTCATGAAAATTCATATGACTATTATTTAACGTTGGGCAAAAATAAAAAGCGAATTTATTTTATTCCGTAAAATTGTTATTAAAGAACTAAACTCAGTTTATTTAATTTCTTTTAATAAAATTTTTTACAGTTTTTAATTGCTCAAAGACGAAACTTTTACTGCTATTTAGAAATGACAATAAAAATCTTTACTTCATTGGAACAACTGTAGTAATTTTAAAATTAATAATAAAAAAATTCTTAAATTCTTAAAAAATATAATAAAAAATAATTAAAATTTTCATTAAAAAATATTGCATATTTTTTATGTACAATTTTTAAATTTTATATAAAAGTTAATTTATTCGAATAAGATACATTGTTAATTTTAAAAAATATTACTTTATAAATCTTAATAGAGATTTTTGTTTCATTTGTACTAGATAGCTATTATATCCCATCCCAAAATTTACAAGCAACGCGATAACTTGTCTTAATTATTCCATTGTTGAATGAAAATGTATAAGATATAATACTTGAAGCTGTTTGAATTGTTACAAGTGAATAGAATGGAATGGTTTGAATATCAGTTCATTTGTATTAGATAAATATTATATCCCATCCCAAAATTTACAAGCAACGCTATAATTTGTGTTAATTATTCCATTGTTGAATGGAAATTAATGATGTAATACAACTTGAAGCTGTTCGAGTTGCTAAGTGAGGAGTTGAATGGTTTGAATATCAGTTCAATAGTTTACAACTGGTAAAATATTTCAGCGACATTTAGTTTAAAATATGAAACACGAAACGATGATTGATAAATGATTTTAAATGATGAAACATATATAAACCATAAGCAGAAAAAAATATTTTTAAACAGTTATGATATTAATTGGCTAAGAAAGGGGAATATCTTTGTCAATATAATACAGAATTTGAAGAATGGTACTAATCATGAAGACCCATTATATAAAGTGAAACAATTATCTGTACTCAGACCTTTTCATTTTCTTTGTAAAATGTAATAATACACACTTGAAGAGAATTAATTAAATTGATAGAGAAAAAATTAAGATAATTTCTCTCGATTTAAATTTTGAGTATTAAAAGTAACAGAAAAATTTAACGGATATATTTCGCATCTTCGAAGGATTAAATTTATAAAAGTATGCCCTGATGGTATAAAGTTTTTAATTGAATAAACAGAAACAATGTTTCCATCATCAGAAAATTTAGTCTTTTTTTAATTGTAATAAAAAGGATATAGGTATTATTTTCTTGTAGAATCTATAAACTCCCATTTACAAACTCCATTTAAATTAAAGAATTCCAGAAATAATAGAAGTATATATCAAATAAACATGGATTATTATTTTTTCACTAACTTTATTAAATTTATATTTTCTTAAACTTTTATTTATGGTAATTATTAATTGTTATTGAATACTTTTGTATCAAAATTAATAAAAATTATATGATTTCTCCACGCTAAAACCCTCATATATCAATTGAATCCTAATTACTATATTTTAAATTCAATTTTTTTTCAGTCAAAATTCCTATTTTTAAATAAAAATTAGAAAGTATTAATTTGTACCTATGCTTATTTAATTTTTATGGATTTTATGCATGAAAAAAATACGCACTTTTTTTTTCTTACTTTACAACGTTATATAAATCCAAAATACTCCTTCTAACAATTGTTTTTAAAAAAATCAGAACTGAGTCTTTTCCCTTTTGTTCTTATATATATTTTTTATTTTTTATTATGAATACAAATGCTCAAGATTGAATATATATATTAAATTTACTGGTTGATGTCAACAGCTAACAAAGTAAGTAAACTTAACCAGTTACTACGCTAAGAAACTTTTTGGGAGAGCATTAATATGGTTTATTTAAGAATTAATTTTATTAATCTTATAAATGATACATATTAAGCAAAGTAATACACATTGTTTCAATTAAAGTATTAATTTGCTGAAGATACATATCTTCAGCAAATTAATACTTTAATTAACTCAATAAACCTTTTTTAATAACATTTTTAAGAATATGAATAAAATGTAACTGTCTTTTTTTATTATTATTATTATTTTTCTCTTCTTTTAGGATTTATTCAAGTCAACTCCAAAGAAATAAAAAGATTTCCTTAGACAACCAAAGAATTAAGAAAATTCCATCGGTAATAATACAATTATTGAAGACATCAAATATGGAAAATTGAGACTCCTTCAAAGAGATATAAACAAGGTATTGAAATTAAGCGAAATTTGAATCTATGTATTTATTTCTAGAATTATTACGTAGAATGAAATATTTTACAAACTAATAACATTCTTTATCTTTTTATTCTTTATAAATATTACTGTCTGACTCAACGGGCTGTTCATTTTTATTAAAAACAACAAAATAAAATAGCATGAAAGTATTTTATTTACTATCGAGTATACAAATACCATTCTAATATTCATTTTTGTTTAATATATAGTAAATAATTGAGTATATTATAGAATCATGCATTTAAAAACTTCATTTGAAAATTCGGCTGCTGTCTTGCCCTCTTACAGTGTAAATTATACATTCACCTGGTACATAAACTGTTTATCGACATTTTCCTTGCTTTTTAAACATATGTATGATTAAAAAGCATCAAAATGTTTATTTAAATATTTATATGTACATATGCACTATATATATATATATTTATTCAAAATATTCAGAAAAGATGAAAATATTCAAAGAGAAGTATATCAAAAACAACTACTAACAACAATAATAAATGCAATTACTTATTGCTGCGACAAAATAATGGAAAACTGCAAGGTTTCAAGGTCTTATTTTCCTATTTTTTAAATAGAATAATTAATTAATGTCCTTTTGAAAAATCTTCACTTGTGCAATAATAATAATTGGAACTATTAGAAGGAAAAATTTCACAAAAAAATAAAAAAGATTAAATTTTTATGTCTTTCAGAAAATGTTATTCAAAAATCAGACTGAAAAAGAGCTTTGAAAATCCATTTCCAAATTAGGATACTTGAAAAACAATATCGGAGCTCTGATAGAGATGCATAGCATGTGTCCTGAATTTCCAAAAAATTTGACTTTTACTGCTTTGCACAGCAATCTATCTGCTTAAAAAGTAATTTGTACAAATTAAAAGCATTTTTAGGACACGACATAACTCTGTTTATCTTCACAGAATTTTTATCAAATTCACTAAGTAGTCAGATTACTTGATCGAAAACCTGTCACAAAGCAGTCTTGATGCCATAAATACCGGGCTTAAGCAAACCGTTTCCAGAAGCCAAAGAGCGACCACATTTCATCCAGATTTAAGAGTACGAAGGACACATAATGGTTACTAGGTGAAGAATTTCGCATAACCATATTTTATCTTTTAAGTATCATCGAGACACGTACTTATACAAAAACAAAATAAAAGAAATCTCAGCATGAGAGAA
The DNA here is from genome assembly GCA_021605075.1 of Caerostris darwini. Lineage (NCBI taxonomy): Eukaryota > Metazoa > Arthropoda > Arachnida > Araneae > Araneidae > Caerostris > Caerostris darwini. The sequence goes on from BPLQ01009615.1 coordinate 141,088, forward strand.
AGAAAGAGAGCCCTTCCCAATATTCTAGAAATATATTAAACCTATAAAAATGCTTCATGTTCCCTGAAGTGTTTGCAATCACATAGGACCATGCAGAGCTTGTCGGCTAGCCTGATAAGATAGGTGGCCTTTGATGAATAGGCCTTGCAAAAACTATGCCGTGCCTTATAAGAATACCTTAAATGAAATCTATTTCACTGACAAGAAGCTGATTGGGACCATGCATTTCCTTTCAAAAAGAGGGGGGAAAGCATATAAATTTGTCGCAAATCGCTCTGGGAATAACGCCAACTTGCTGGATGAACATTATAACAAATCTTTTCCAAGCCTCACTGTGTTTTTCTGATACGTTCTTTTGATAGCGAATTTTTCGATGTGAATAGGGATCATACAACTATGAAAACGGAAACTTTCTGGCTCACAGAAGAGGGGTTTTAAAATTAAATAAAAAATATACGGAACTCAGAACAAATTTGTTGAAATAAATTTCACGCTGTTTAAAATAAAAATGAAACAAGTTAAATTAACTGAAAAAAATTGCTCTATCAACATGACCGGACAAGAAATAAAAATAAGCCAAACGTAAGCCGAATGACTTAATATATATTTTCCAGGATGTCACATAAATATGAAGGAACATATTAACTTTTGAATCCTAAACAATGAATCTCATTAACTACGTTTTTGTAGAATGCAAATTATATGCAATACACGTAAAACCTGAACACACCAACCGCTGTGTCAATAATTGAGTCTTGAAATTCATTTTATTAAAAAAGAATAATGAGGTGTTTGTTATCTTCAAACAGCAGAATAAACATGACAAGTGTAGGCATTATATATTTACGATGCATTTAATACATCTTCTTGAAATATTTTTTATGCAAATATTGCATGTATAACTGAAATTGCTTTAAATTTAAATTCTTGGCGCATTTCAATAAGAAATTTTACTTGTAAGTAATTATTTTTTCAAAACCGGGAAAATTCCACTACAGCTTTTTTATGTAAAACCTCTAAACCAAAAAAAGTATTAATAGAAAAAGAATTATCGTATAAAAAACAATTTCTTAAAAAAGCTATCTGTTCTAAATTACTATTCCTTTACGCTATTGGTATATAACGATATATTGCTCAAATGCATTTAAAACTGTACTATGTTTTGCTTTTTAAAATTGATAAAAAAACAAATTCTTTTTCTGGAACCAATAATTTTTGGCAATTGACTATCAACTGATCGATTTTTAATTGAAATTTTACTCACAAAATAAACTTAAGGTTATATTACCTTTTAAGCAAATTTTTATCATTAATTTGATTGAATAATTTAAAGTAGAGCTAAAAAAATTTCTTAAATCTCAAACACTTGCTTTGTTATATAATCTTTCAAAATTGTAAAAGAAAAAAAAATACATTATCAGTTTCAGGGCTGATAGCGGCAGTTAAAATTTTCTGAAATTATATCTGAAGAAAATTAGTTGAGCCCTCCACTCCTTTACAGAAAAATTGCAATATTCAAATTGTCGAGGAAGCCTAGCCTACTATTAATCACATTTTACATTAAGGAATATTTGAACAAATAGAAATATAACAGAGAGATGGACATATTTCAGTTAATTTCTATTAATCAATTAATTAATTAATTTCAGAGATGGAAAAAAACAATCTTCAGAAAAAATTGGATTTTCGATTTTATAACACGAAATTTTCGGAATGGGAGCTCTAAATTTTTGGAAAGGATAGCGACAAAGTATTGGAATTTTCCCTTCTACAATTATATAAAGAATCCTAATTTTTTAAAAAATAATGCTTAGTAAGAGGTATTTAATTCCTATTTAAATAAACATTTTTCGTTCATTTTAAATCAATAAACTAAAAATGTGTGAATGTGAGTAATCTTTCAATAGTCGACTCATTTATAAACTGAATATTCCATTCTCCACACACTAGCGGAGTTTATTCAGAGATAGAAAAATAATCTTCCAAAACATAGGATTTTCGATTGGATGCCACGAAATTTTCGGAATGGTAGCATTAAATTTTTGGAACGGATAGCAACAAATTATCGGAATTTCCATCACTACCATATATAAAGAATCCTAATTTTTTTTAAATAATGCTTAATAAGAGGTATTTAATTACTATTTAAATAATCATTTTTCGTTTATTTTAAATTAATGTGAATAGTGTGTGTAGTTAATGTGTGAATAATCTTCAATAGTCAGATCACTTATAAACTGAATATTCCATTCACTATACACTAGCGCAGTTTGACGATATTCCCTTCTGCTTCATATCTGGGTGTGTTTTGATGCATTGAGCGTTTGTTTTTCCATCATTCCTTTAGTGAAAAGCCCAACCTGCACGTTATCATGTCTAACGGAATGAGCAATGTTTCTTTTCTGCTATCTACCATTATTCCTGGCCTCCACAAGATGAACGCAAGCCCCGCTGGTCCACAAATAAATTTTTATGTATTTATTACATCAATTTCGGCAACATTATTTCTGCCACTCAAAGATGAATGGCCGGCATTCCTTTTCTTTTGAGCGAATGCCATACTTGTTTGAATGTAAAAATAAGGCAAGATCTATTGGCGACAATGGTTTTTTTAACCCCGGATTTCGACTCAGAAAATTAGTCATGTTTATTGAAAAATAAGAAATTATAAATTTCTTTCAACCGACTCCTACACGTAACTGAAAGAATGATTTAAATGCGTCGAAATCTCACGCCAAGCAAGATTAATTCTGCGCTAAGTTTATTGATGGTCTACATTACAATGCTTTGACACGATTTTTTCTGTAAGAGTGAATTATGGCAGCACGCTGTGCTCTGTTTTATACTCGGTGGCAGAACGATTAATTGTAAATTATGCTCGTTGAATATATAAATAGACTCTGATTAGAAATTCCATCAGAGTAATACTGCTTCAATGCGACCTATTAATCCGAAGGGGCAAACTTAAACTAAATTTGTGTATAAACTTAGGTCATAGTTTAAACCCTTCATATGTTAGTATTAAGAAACGCATTGATTTTAGCATGTAATTCCTAAGATCTAAATCTTATGTATTTGATTATAAAGAGATAGTAATATTTTAAAGATTAATATAAAAAAAACCAAACAGTACATTTTTCATTATTTTGTAACATTCTTATAATAAGCTTATTAAATTAGATGCAGAAAATTAATAAAAATTTATTAAACAAACGAATCATTAAGCAAATAAATTTTGCGAAAGCCTCAAATTTACTGATAATAAAAAAGACTGAGACATTCCAAAATCATTTCATGAAACTATTATAATAATTCATTATTTTAAGCAAGAAAAGTTACAAATATTTTCCAACCTCATAAAAAATTGAGAGATTATAATGAAAACTTTAAATCTGATATGTTGTAAAATATGAATCCTGTTGTGTTAAAAAAATGTGTGCTTGTAAAAACTATGAATATCATAGAAAATATCATAATGGTTGTTAAATAAATTTGAAGGTTTAATGATCATTAATTAATTATTAAAGCCTCAAATGAATAATTTCGTGAAACTATTACAATAATTCATTATTTTAAGCACAAATATGCTTCAATCTCATAAAAAAATTGAGAAATTATAGTGAAACATTTAAATTTGAAATGGTATAAGACATGACTCTTAACATTGTTGTGACTCTTAACATATGTGCTAGTAAAAACATTGAATATCATGGAAATACAGTAATGATTGTTAACTAAATTTGAAGATTTATTAATTTTTAATTAGTTATTATCATTAAAAATTTATCTTTTGATAGAATTTACATATTTGACTATCTTATTCTTTCTTTTTTGCAGGTGCTTCGATGCCTTACTCTTTGTTCAACATAGAAACTGAATGAATTTGGGTAACAAATTGGGAAAACAATTATTTTTCTTTTCTTGAACTTGATGTTTGAATACACATAATTTTCATACTGTAATAAGATTTATAGAAAATACACAAATAAACTATAGATACTTATATATATTTATGTTTAAGTTATTACTTCATTTTCTGTTCAGTCACATATATATTAAACATACGACCACAAACTATTAAAAGAACCTTTAAATATCTATCAATTGTAGCTATTTTTATTTGAAAATTATTTTTATATTAATTTTATATCATTATTTACTTTATTTCTCAAAATAATCTTTTAAATTTTAGAATGAATAAAATTACAAATAACAGTGTTTTTTTCAAGCAATTCATAACAAATAGCAATATCTCTATGTTAATTAACAAACTATTATCATTTAATTGTTAGTTTTTAATTATAAACTCATCAAGTAAAACATTCAAAAATAAATACAATGCATTACAATGATTTAATACTCACCTGGCACTGACTGTTGCAGACGTCCATGGAATATAATATCCAAAATATGAAAAATACAATAGGTTACAGTTAAATCACGAATTTGATGAAAACACATCCAGGGCGCAGACGTGTACTCATAAAGCGTCAGATTTCTATTGATAGCTGGAACTTTAAGACCCTGGAGATACAGAGGCATATCCAAACATCTGCTCATATCTAAACACAGTTACCAAACTCATTGTGCCCTGTATAAGAGGCGGCCTATCACAGGCCAAACCTTATGGGTATATTAGATATCTGGAAGGGGGCCTACATACCCCTACATTTAAAGTCAAAGGAAGGATCCCAGATAAGGGTATGCCACGGTCCCTTTGATTTGCCCCGGGGGCCCTTAACACCGCCTCCTTCACAGCTGTCAGAATTACCAATTTTATGTCTTTATTGGCCCTATTAGATTTGCGACATGCTAACGAGCTAAAATGTCTCTGTTGACAATTTCTCAGCAGTAGCACTTCATATCACAGTTAAACACCACAGTAGGCATCAGGAATTAAGTCGCAAGCGATTTCAACGAACTTTTTAAATTTAAACCAGAAAAAAAAAATATTTAAAAATTTTAAATTTAAAAAATTCTTATATTCACCCCTATCCACAGGTATGTGCATCTTTTTGTAAATTTTCAATTGGATTTTCGGCATACGAACCCATTAACGATCTTGCTAATTATGTTTAATTAAATCAATTAAATTGTAATTATAAAAAGCTATACGACTATCATCGTTTTAATTCGCAAGTAAAAAAATTATTATTTCATTCCTTTCTGGTTTTTATAATTTATTTTCTCTATTTTTAAATTTAATATCTGCTATTTTTTACTTGTTCTTAAAAGGGAACTGATCAAACTTATAATCTTATCTGATCAAAACATTGTTGCTTATTGATAAAATTTACGCTAAATTTTTTTTTCGTTTATTCAAATCAAATTAAATCTTAAGATTTATATAAATTTCGTTTCTACAAATCTTACTTATTTACTGATAACATATCAAGCTAACGAATACATATGTTTGCAAGGAATATAATTTTTTCATGTACACATGGTTCATTATTTTTTTAACTAATTTTATTAGTTCATTTATTTTAGGTTTCAAAATGTTTTACTTATTATTAAAATTGATGCTAAATATTTATTTTTTCGTTTATTCAAATTAAACTAAATCATGAATAAATATAAATTTCGTTTGTACACATCTTACTTATTTACTGACAACATATCAAGCTAGTGAATAGATATGTTTACAAGGAATATATTTTACATGTACACATGATTCTTTACATTTTAAAATTAATTTTATTTGTTCATTAATTTTATTTTTCGTATATTCAAACAAAACATAATCGTACATTTGTATAAATTTCGTTTGTGCAAATCTTACTTATTTACTGACAACATATAATATAGATATGCATACAAGGAATATATTTTTCATGTTCAGATGGTTCATTATTTTTTTAAATTAATCTTATTAGTTCATATATTTTGTTATTCTAAATATATTTTTGCTGATTATTAAAATTGAACATTTTTTTTGTTATTTAAATTAACTAAATCATAGATAAATATAAATATCATTTGTGCAAATTTTACTTCTTTACTGACAACATATTAAGTTAACAAATAGATATGCTTACAAGAAATATATTTTTCATGCACACATGGTTCATTATTTTTTTAGATTAATTTTAATAGTTCATTAATTTTATTTTCAAAACATTTTTGCTTATTAATAAATGAAACATTTTTTTTTCGTTTATGCAAATCTTACTTATTTACAGATAACATGTCAAGCTAATGAATAGATATGTTCACAAGGAATATATTTGTTATATACACATGGTTCTTTATTTTTTTTTATAATTTTTACTTTATTAAATAATATTTTTGCAATGGAATCAAGCGTTCAAAGCGTGGATAACCTTCTCATTCGAATTTTTTTGTAATGTTTAGCGCTGCTTTAAAGTTATAAAAAAATCATATATTCTAAACTTACTCCTATAAATTTAATTTATCATTTTCACATTAATAATATAAAAAAAAATCTTATACAAAATAAAGAACTAATAAAAAAAATCAAAGAACAAAAAATAAATTTATTATTTATTATGAAAGATTAGTGAATACATAAAGAAAAGCATAAGTTATTAGATTGATTTAAGAGAGAGAAAAAACTTATGCAGCATAAAAAAAAGTTTAAAACCTGTTCGAAACATTAACTACAAAAAATATTCAACAATATTTACAGCGAAAGCTTTTTAATTTATAACCATAGACAATCCAAAAATGTTCACTTTTAATCAATTTAAATCTATTAATTTATGTTGTTTACAATGAATGTTTTGATAGATGTTTTCATTTATTATTTCAAAGACAATTCAATTGTCATATAATTCATTGTTGACAATTAATGCAACACTCTGTATGCTTCTTAATATTTACATTTAAGATTTATTTGTTGATTTGTTATTACCTGTCATTGTAATTTTTCTATGGTTTCATTTTTCACCAACGCATATAAATGTCAGCGTAATGTTTTATATATGTAAATTTAATAATCTTTTTAAAGAGACAGTTATTTCATATGGACTTATACATGGAACATGTAGAAATTAAATCGTAGAAACTAAATAATATTATCTATTAATCGTTTTCTATTAAAAGTAATACGATGCTTTTTATTGATAATAACTCTGTTAACACATGCATTTACTAACTCTGTTACTACATGTATTTACAATAGTTACGAAAATGTACGTTAATTAATATATATACTTATGAATAATTGTATTCCAATAAACAAAATGTAATATGGATTGGATCATTTTGGATAGCCTAGTTTGACACAAAAAAGAAATTAAATTTCTAATTTTGTTCATCGAATTTTGTGTTTTATATAATTTAACGATGATATAACTGTTAATATTTATTAGTAATTTTTCTACGGGAAGTAAATACTTGAATATCACGAATTGTATGTAAAACTAAATGTGTTTTCTGTACTACTCATTTATAATTTAAAATTTGTAAAAGTAGAAAGAAATTTTAATAGAAGTTAAATGTTTTTTTAATAAAAAAATACATTAAAATGTATAAAGCTTTTCGCACACGTTGCATATTATTTTAAGTTTTAATCCACTATTAAAAATATTTTATCTGTATTATGAGAACGCACATAATTTAAATTGTACATATTTAAGACTTTAAAGAAACCTATTTCCTCAATAGCAGACATTATTAGTATATTTTATGAACTGCCCTCTCCCCAAAAAAATTAAAATATAGAAACGATACAAATTTAAGTAAATCAAACTAAATAACATTTTCTTGTTTAAAGAAAATTGTATCTATCCATAAAAAAAAATTATAGATGCAATACAACATTTTTTAAATTGTATTAAAAAAACTACGCATATTTTATATGAACTAAAACTACACACACATATAATATTGTAAATTAAGTCAGGTTTTTTGAAAAATGCTTATTTATGCCCACCAGTTAATGTTAAATTTTTAATGTAATAGGATATGAAATTTTAGATAATTGATAATATGCCTATATTTTATATATTCTTAATTACATATTTCCTTTTTTTATTTTCTTTAAATTCTTTTTTCTTTTCTCTGTAAATGTACAAAATAAGAAATTTATCATGCAATGTATAGCAAAGTTATTATAAAAATATGTTATAATATTCTGTATAAATAATTATTCATGTATAAGATATGAACAATGAAATGTCATAAATCTTACTCTTCGGTATCACAGGTATAACAATTACAACAAATCTGTTCATATTTCACAAAGTAAAATCTGTTCAAATTTCAAAACACTGTCTAGTTGTTGCAGACGACACATGCTTTCATTAAAACTGTCTAGTTTTAAAACCAGACACTCAAATACGATTAAGTGGTTAGGTTATCTTTATTTTACAATATACATTTCCTGATCATTGTCATTATATATTTACTAGTCATTCCGTTTTTTTCCATCCTGGCATTCTGTTTTTATAAATAAAACAAAAAAGTTTTAATAAATTCTGTTCGGATATTCTTATAAGAATTTTCAAATAAATTTATAGTTATTCCTTATTAATTTTATTAAATTAATAAGATATACTATTAGATTAACAGTATGTACAATAATATTGGAGATTTAAAACAAAATGCGGTAAAAAATTCAGAAAACAGAAAAATATCACAGTCAGAATGTCCCATTATAGAATGCGTTTTATTGCAGTATCACATAAAAATGTTATGCAAAGCTACTTTCATCTATTTTATTATTAGCTTAGCTATTTAATTATTTCGTTTTAGTTTTTTCTTTTATATAAAATATAAAGTTATTATTTGTCGCTTTTTTAAATTAATTTTTCAAAGTCGTATAATAATAAAAATTTACGTGTATCGAAAAAGTAAAAAAAATGAAATGTATTGAAAGTAATAATACATAAAAAAATAACTGAAAGCGATTTTTTATCTTTATCGCGCTTGACATGTCAGCTACACTAATATCGACCAAAAAAAGTCGCACGAAAATCGTTTCTCTCTGTTTGGCTTATTACAGAGAAGTAAAACTAAAATGGAAATTAATTTAAAAACAGTTGATAGAATACAAAGAGAAAGATATAATTGCTGAATTATTTAATAAACATTATGTATTGTCAAGTCAAGTAATAATAATAATAACAAGAAATATTGAATAACTGAGGAAAACAAAACTTTCATGACACTTCATTGTTATTAATGCTTCTGTATGTGCATGCAAACAATATTAGTTGTATTTTAATTCATAGCAATTTAAAATATTATTAAAATGCTCCTATAAAAATCCCCTTTATTAAGAAAAGAAATCATAAACAATGTAAACATTAAATGTGTTTATATTTCATATATTTAAGTGAAAAAAATAAAAAATCGACTAAAATTACCACTGTTATACTGCAACTTTTACTATTAATGGATTCAAACAATTCAAACTAACCTAATTTAATATGGGCCTATATAAAAAACTGCAATTTCTAAATTTTTTCTGTTTTAATTTCAAATATATACCGACTTTTTTCAACTTGTTTTAAAATTTTCAAATTAAAGAAAATACTTTTATATCGCAAATTTTTGTATATCTAGCAGTGTAATAAATAATGCTTGCTTTAATATCTTTAAATCCCTATTGCTATGTACAAATATTTGAAGCTCAGATACTTTGTGAATGTGCATGTTACGAATTAATGAGCCTTTGATCAGTATCATTTGTCTATTTAAATATATTTTAGTTATATTCGAAATTATGCGTTTTTAATCCTAAATTTATTAGTATATTTTAATGCAAAATTTATTAGTATATTTTATTTGCACATTTTACCTTATTTTTAAAAAATATTTTTTGATGTCAATCAATAAAACAAAAGCAACGTACCTTGAATATCTTGCAGCTTAATTTTAAATGCCTGTTATTGCCTGAATTGTTTGCCTCTTTAAAAATATATTATTTACATTAGAGAACAAAAAAATTTTATTGACACGAGAGAACATTTGACTAAACTTAACAAGTAAGTATGCATAATGAAGCTCCCCAAACTAATTACAAAAACGAATTTATGTAGATTTTTTAAAAAAGAAAGTTGAGTGAAAAAAAGTCAAAATTTTTGACACAGTTAAGTTTAGATTTAGTAATAGTCAATAAAGTTTATCCTTTTTTTTTCTAATAAGATCAACAGTTTTCGTTCAAAAAAAAATAATAATACTATGTTATTTTTAAAACAGACCAACAATTGGTCAAAACTTATGGTCTGCACACCGCAACACTTTTTTGTTTTCTTTTTAAGAATTTAAAATTTTATTCATGTAACAAATACGGTATTTTTATTTTTAAAACTTACATTTCCAGTTAGACAATTACAGAATAAACGTTTTTGTCTGAACACTTTGTTCAAAGGAACATGAAACGATGGGCCATACAGGATCCGAAATAAACATTATATGCCATGGGTAATCACAATAGATTGTCGTTTAGTCTGTTATTAAAGGCCGGAATCGCCGTCCTCTTCAGTAACAGATGGGTGCTAGTCACCTGTGATTTTTACTCATTCATTTTTAAAGAATAGCGTTTCGCAAACAGGATAGGACGATCTGCCACTGAAAGTCTTTTATTAAAAAATAAACTAAGACGAGATAGATAGGAGAATTATATGTATAAAAAAAAACCCGCCCTTTTATACGTGTGGTAAAAAGGCGTATCGCAGAACCCCGCGAGATCATGTAAATTATCGATCCCAGAAGTGTATTCGGTTTTTGTGTCGGTTTGTCAGGCATAAATAAGAAAACAGAGGTTGTTTTAATAATGGGTCTTCGGATACACAAAACACATAAATAAATAGGTAAAAAAAAAACACTGTACCGTTTTCTGTATGGTACTGTGTAAAAAGGGAAAGAAATGGAACCCAGATGGTATATTTCCGGATATTGGTATGAAATTATTGTCGGTTATAAGTTTTTGCCAGAGTTGGGCGGTGTGAGTTGTATCAAGCAGTTTTAAATGGTCTACAATGCATTTGAGTCGGCAGGCCTTCGGATACGGTTTCGCTAGCGAAGATATTTAGTTTTATGGATACTATTCCGGGATTTATTCGAACTGTTCACCGTGTTTCCGCTAGAGTAGAGCGGAAGATTTCAAGAGGTAAATTCATTATATTTCCGCTTCAAAAAATGTATTTTCATCTTTTTTTAAGAAAAAAATAAAAGCCCAAATGGTTCTAAAATCGAGAATTGATTCGCAGAATATAATAATAAAAGATGCGAAAGTTTTTAGATGAATGCTAATGTTTCGCATGAAACAATGTTTCACTTGGTCGAACAAATAAATAAATATTTCCGAAAATATTTCTAGTAAGAAATTTAATGATCTGGTAATTAAACAATAATTTTGTGGTAGCATATCATTATCATTTAATAGCGTATCATTAATTATCATTATCAATTAATAGCGTATCATTCATTATCATTATCATTTAGTAGCGTATCATTCATTATCATTATCATTTAGTAGCGTATCATTGTCATTATCATTCAGTAGCGTATCATTTCATTCATTATCATTAGTAGCGTTGTCATCATTGTATCATTATTATCCTCATTTAGAGTTATTTTATATGCTTCTGTCTTAACATCTAAACAATAGTTAAAAAAAATTTCAGAATATTTGTATACTATACAAATAACATTTACTAACTAAACAAAAGCATATTAATATTTATTTTCATTCCATCATTAGTGCATGGCTATGCCTTTTATGTTTATTTTTATTGGCTATTCCTTTTATTAATTGCGAAATCCAATAGCTGTATTTAATGAGATGCTTCTTCTTTTAAGAGGATTATTTATTTATACTTTATAACTAAGTATGCAATTCTTATTATTACTTGAGGAAAATATTTTATGTTTGTTAATCTTCTGAAATAGCTGATCCTTTTGCTAATTTACTAATAAGCATATAAGAAAGCTTTTAAAAATTCGTAAAAAATAATACATTATTTTAATAATTCTAATTAGTATTAAATTAAATAATCTTTTTGGGTTATAGAACTATATATATAAAATAACACCTTCTAGTAACCCTTCGGGGCCAATTAGAAAAAGAAGCCTTAATTGACAGGACAAATACAGGTTTTGATAAAGGACAAATATAAATTATTTTTTACTAAAAAATAATCATTTTACTTTATAAAGCCTTTTATAAGCTTTGAATGCAAAGCATGATCTTGCAGCTAAAGAATGCAAAATATACAAAAATTCAATATTTCATTACAAATAACCAAAACCTTAGCTAAACAGGAATAATGTTAGATGCTTATACCATTTATTGATAATCAACCGCTCAGCAAGCATTAATGCCATTTCTAAGTATAATTACATTACAACTCACAAGATCTCTTTCTCGCAAATGACTATTGCCTATAAAATTCGAATGCCACATTCTTTTTTAAGATTACAGCTCCCAAAAAGCATTTTCAATCGACTTAAATGAGCTGTCGAATATCCGGTTTCAAGAAACGCTAAAAGGTAAAATATCAGCCCTGAAAAAGAGCCTGGAAGCTACAGAAAAGTCCTTATTCCCCAAAGATTCTATACTACCATCAGCACTCAGCCTTTCCGTTCTTTTTTTAGAAAGCAACAGAACAAGAAAGAATAGATCTAGAATCACGAAGCAGCCACTTAGGCCTTCCTTAACAATCATTCGTTCTCTTTAATCTTATTTCCTTCATTTATTCCCCAGAGACCCAAAAGAAGAAAGAAAAGAACGAGAGAAATAACATAGATCGCGTTTGGGTGCCAATAATCCTTAAGCCTTACCATTAGGAAGTCGAATTTTTTGACCTACCATAAACGGATTCTAGAATCGTATTTTTATTCTAGAAAGTGCAATGTAACGGTTAAAAAGAAAATATTTTCATGTTTCTGTTTTATATAAATTATGCTCAGATAAAGAAAAATAAATTTGATAGCATTTATTGCTCATATTATTTTTAAATGAAAATGCGAAGAAAAAAAAACAGATAAAAACATTTTCAGTAAAATATTTAAATTTACAAATATGTTTCAAAATAATATATATTTATATTACACAAAAATATATAGGAATTTAAGTAAAATATACCGAATCAGCCAACTATACAAATGGCAGACAGAAATGAAAGATTATTCCTTTTAATCTATTTAGGTTATTGTTACTTTAAAAATCTTTCATATTTAATTAAAATAGATAAAGAAAATGTTCCTTATGTATAGTTGTATGTTTATTATGTACTATCCAGATAGAAGTAAATATATTAGAAAGTGTATAAACGTTTTGAAGATATAATGAAATAAATTTACTTTAAAATGAGATAATTTTATACTTGTAGGAATAATTCTAACTAATATAAAAGAAAAAACTAATTTTCTCGGCCTACTAAGAAAAAAAAAAAGGTAGATTGATTATAAAAATATGTAAAAAGCACACGGAATTTTCTTTCTTCGATCAATATCTATTACATTTTTATATATTTCCAGCAATAAATTAAAAATAAATATTGAAGACCATAAGACCTTCAAAAAGATGAGGTTATTACATTGATTATAATTATATTTTTGCTTTTAAACATTACATTTTACATTAAAAAAAAATTCTACTTAAAAAACGATTTTTTCTAGCATATAAATTCCAAATTTAAAGATGCACCATATGGATAAACAATAAAAACTAGATTTCTGATTATTGTATCTCGATTCAAATTTCTTTGAGGAAAAATTAAATTTGTATAAATTATATTGAAAACCAAGTATACAGTAAACTGTATTAAATTTTATTACATGCTATCCGTAATTATTATTTCCAACTGTTTTAATTAATTCTATTTTTTTATTAATTTGCATAATAGGGGGAAAACAATTTAGTTTAATTCAGTTTAATAAATAACAAAGATGAAAAATCGTGAGCATTACAAAGGCATACATAAATAATAATTAAAAAGTTTAATAAATTATCATGGCTACCAAAATACAATTTTAAAAAGTATTTGTTTTGAAAACACAGTTGTTTATCATGAAATTATTCTCTAGGGAAAAAATTTACACATTACTTATGCAGTTCACAATGAACCTATTTTTAAAAAACATCCCATGAATAAGAATAATTTTCAAAGAATTAAAAAAATATAAAGATCTTCGATTGTTTATTAAAAATCTTTTTCACATATAAGTAGATTATTACAGAAATCAGAAAGAACTGAATTTAAAAATCCCTGATTTAAATAATGATTTAATAACTGTTAACAATGCTACTGTAGCATTGATAACAATGCTTCAAATATCTTGAATCATGTATAAAAGGTTATAGGTAAATATTATAACATGGGCATATATATTTTTCTCTTTCATTTTATTTTTTCATTATGTAGGAAACATTTTTATTATGGGAATTCATATTAAAAATAGATTGTATTCAAATGTTATATCAAATAAATGCATGCTATTTCTAAACAGCAATTAAGGGAAGTACAAATTTATTTCTAATATTTTCAGGATATGTATGCAACAATAAAAGTAAATAACTCACTCATTTATCTCTCATAACTTTTTTTTATTTTAATTTTTCCCTCTCTATTTTTAAAATTTGTTTTTCCGAATTAAGGACAAATACCTAATTTCAATAGGACCGAAATTTTTATTAAAATAATTTAACTAGATTTAATTGTTGATATTAAAAAAATTAAGTAAATCATAGTGTAGAAAGAGATTGATTTAATTATACAGATTTCAAAAATTTATTGCGAATTCATAATTGCTGTTATCATCGATTTGAATTTGAGAAGCATTGTTGAAGTATACAGATATTATTATATATGTATTGCACATTATTATATGTTGTGGCAAATGCTTGTAATAAGACGATTAAGAAATAATTCCAGAATATTTTGAATTTTGCATGAAAAATGAATTCCTTTAAAATATCAAGTAAAATTCTATCAATATTTAAATGTTAATTTTTAGACGTAATTGTGCTAATAACAAAGATAACAAAAATAATAAATAGGTAACAATTGAATTAAAATTAAGAGTGAAATATCAGACAGGTCCAATTCAAAAAATTTAATTAATGCTACATTAAAGTGGAAATATTATATTACATTAATATTAAAATTAACTTTTAATTACAAACTAATTTGGCAAGTTAAGACTTACATCATGAATAAAATAAGTATGATGATTCGAAAGTTTCTAAAAATATTTATGTTTGAAAATAATAAATAGGTAACAAATTAATTAAAATTAAAAGTGAACTAACTAAAAAAATCCAATTCAAAAATATTTTATGAAGACAAAAAATATGATTTATGCCACATTAAAATTTAAAATTATATTAAATTAATATTAAAATTAGCTTTTAATTACTAACTAATTTTGCAAGTTATGACTTACTATACATCATGAATAAGTATGATGATTTGTAAGTTACTAAAAATACTTATGTTCCTTAAAATTCGAGTTAAAAATAAAATAATGAAATATTAATTAAAAATGTCTTATTTTGACAACCAAATATAAAATAATAAATAGGTAACAATTGAATTAAAAACTAAGAGTGAAATGATAGGAAAGACCAATTCAAAAAATTTTTATAAAGACAAAAAATATAATTTATGCTATATTAAAATTAAAAATTATGTTTAACTAATTTTGTCAGTTATGACTTACATCATGAATAACGATCATGATTCGTAAGTTTCTAAAAAAAATTATGCTCGTTAAAATTCGCATTAAAAATCAAATAATAAAATATTTAATAAAAATTATGTATTTTGAGATAAAAATTTTGATAACCCAATATAAAATAATAATTAAAATGTAAAATACATTCGTCAAGATTAAATAGACAAATAAAAATAATAATTAATACAGA
Organism: Caerostris darwini; assembly: GCA_021605075.1. Lineage (NCBI taxonomy): Eukaryota > Metazoa > Arthropoda > Arachnida > Araneae > Araneidae > Caerostris > Caerostris darwini. The sequence continues at coordinate 156,929 of BPLQ01009615.1, forward strand.
GATAAACAAAACACTCAGTACGATACTTAAAGTTAATCAAGACATCTGCCGAAAGCGTTATCTGCCGCAAAGATCTAATAAATAAAAGAGTAAAAACAAAATCGGTACTTCGTTATCAGAAAAACTTCACTCAAAATGCATTCAAATGTGTCAGAGAACAGAATCAGTAAATAACAGCTATAGAAAGAGCAGATCGCAATAAAAGTCCAGCTAGTAAATTGACTCATCAAGAGGCTGTAATTGTAGTTAATATTCCTGTCGCATTCGTAAGTTGCTTAATAGAGCAAGCACTCCAGTTCCGAAAGCTTTCGCTAGATGGCGCGAGATGAAAGTAAACAAATATGGCGAATGTCACGTGCACCATTCAAAAGAGACGTTGGTCTTTATTCAGACATAATGGCAGCACCATCATGATGAATGGCTTGGGGACGGTAAAGGGACGCCTTTGTCTGACAGAACCCCACTGGGATAACGAATGACTTGCCTCCTCTCCCCGAATTACCCTAATGCTGAACATTTTGTTTTGATTGGCTCCCATACAGAATGTTTCCACCCAAGAAGGTGGGCTGGTAAGAAAAGACCCTAAGACGGATAGGGCAATAGAAATATGGGTTGTCGAGATGTCAACAAAATGAATCGCCCTTCTCTGCTGAAGGACCTCCTTATGATAATGTAAAGTCATTAAAATATAACAGTAAAGCTTAAAACGAAGGCAAAATTCTATAAGGAATCATAACAATATTTTTTTTAAATGTATCTGGAATAAATATAAGCTCAAAAACAATTGAAATGCTTAAAAATATATTGTATTTAAACATAAAATTACACACCAACATATACAGCGCTATAATTATATACAGCCATATTGCATAATAAATTCATTTATGCAACATTATCATTTTCCAATGTATTTCTATTATTTATATCAACTTACCAGGTTAAAAATATTTGAAATCATAATAAAAATTAAGCATTAGTGTTGTAATCCTGGAATATTTATTTACTTTTAAAATAAATATTACATTAAAATAGGCGACAAATTTTAATTGTATTATTCGTAGAGTGTTGTTTAAATATTACTATACAGTGGAAAGAATTTCAATTGTATTTAATACAAAAGTCCTTAACATACAAGATCTACAATATAAATATTTTTTAATATTTGTATGATTAAATTTTTTTTTTTTATTTTATACTTTTACTTATTTGAAATTTATTAATAAGGATAAATAAAAAAAATTAATAATGTTTGAAATTAAAGTAGAATGTAAAAATTTTAATAACATTTTAATTTAAGATCATTTGTAAATCAATATTTACATTACATTGCACTAGAGTGAATGGAAATAATTTGATTAACGTCGCGCTAGAATTGCACAGTAAAATTAATTAACTTGTTGGAAAAACTTGGCAACTAAGTAATTATATCCGATTGATATCAACAGCTTAAAAGGAATACTTTACAGCCACTTGGTCAAATAAAAATAATTTAAACTAATCAAAGTAAAATCAATTAAAACGATTCGTGTCAATTAAAATTATTTTCAAAATCACAGCAAAAATTTGTAAGTTTCTTAACTTGGGTAAAACCATCAATAAAACAGGCGCTAGTGAACAAACCAAACGTATGATAAGAGCTGTTAAACCTGCCCTTAGACTATAGGTAGCATAAATTGTAATATAATATATGTCCCACAGCCAATGAGGGTTCGAGGAGAGTTATATCACCGTGCATTGGTTTAGAAATGTGGAGGGATATATTAGTATTCGCAGACCACAAATATTTCCTTTTATAATGATTGTGTATAATTTATCCTAAAATTAACTCTTAATTAATAATTAAATTCTTGTTTAAGATTTTTTCGTTATTTCTTAAATTTTATTTTCATGTATTACAGTATTTGTAGTACAAAAAAAAAAAAAAAAAAAAAAAAAAAAAACCATTATTAAAAATACATTATTTGCAATATTATATTTAATTATTACAATATTTTATTAACATCATTTAATGTTAATAATATAATATTAAATAATAAATTATTTTATTTTTTAATTATTAATAATTCATTTAAATACAAACTATATTATTCAGCGGCCTGATGGTCCAATTGGCTAGCTCTCTAGCCTTTGGTACCACAGGCTTCAACGAATCCCGGCGGTAGCATGGATGTTTGTTAGTGGTTCGGAATCCACGTTAAACTGTAAGTTCCTGTCTAATTAGACTAAAGTGTCCACAAAAAGACCATAGAGCAACAAACAAAACCAATAGGCAGATCAATGTATCCTAGACATAAAACAGGCTAAATATTTTGATATAGAGGGATCAAGACTACAGACGACTGAATTGTTACTCAGAAATCGTCAAGGTGATGTTAACAAAGTCGCAGGCCATGTAGATTTGAAAAATATTTGTGGTTTTTAGATGATATTTAAATTTTATGAATATCCCCTCTATGACGCTCACACTTGACAAAGGGTAGAAGTGAATATTTTAAATATTTTAATCGTTTAAAATATTTTTCTTTATTTAATGCAAGGAGTAAAAAATGATTGTAGAGCGATAAAACAAACCTATATCATTTGCACACGGATTTTTGCAGAAAAAATGTGATTGTCTTTTCTATTGAATATATATATATTTCTAAATTGAAAACAGGAACGGGCAATATTATTTTCACTGCTTACACTTACTTTCACTGCACCCTTTAAAGATTAGATAGGAACCTTTCGGGTTGTTACAAGCTATGTTTTATTCGAGAATCTTTCAGTTATCCCATCAGTTGATAAATCGATTCATCTTATCAGAGGAATAGAAAATAAACAGATGGCCGAGTAGGTGATAATATGCTGAGCTCAACCTTTGATGTTAACATGCATGTTTATCAGTTGAAAGTGGTGGGAGTTCGAATCAAGTATTTACAAAACATTCTCAAAATCGCCACCGACATTTTTACGACTAGGCTTTAAAGTACGTTGCGAATGAAGACAGAAATCATAGACCCTCTTTCAACAAGAAGAAAGATAACAGAAAGAACTAACAAAAATTTTGTTCCTATGATGAATATAAATAATTTACATATAAACAATTTTTTTTTTAATTCGTTACAGAGCTGAGATAAAAAACTGTAATCATATTATTTAAAATTCACATACAATTGAAATTTCTTTAAATTTTTGGTACCTGAATTGAAGATGGAAGAGGAAATTATTCACACTTAAAAAAAAAATTATTAAATAATATGCATAGGAATTTCTAATTTATTATTTAAAACTATAAGCTTTTAGCTTTAGCTATAAGCATTTAAAGTTACAAGCTAAAAGCTATAAGCTTTTTGAAATTGTTACACAGTCAAGAACAGTCAGTTAGAAGTCAGTTAAAAAAATGATAAAATAGATATTCGTCATTTTTAAAAAATTTTTAATTTATTGAAATGAATTTTTTTTTAAATGTTTTAATTTTAAATGGATTTTAAAGTACTAAAAAAATTTATATTTTTAAAAAGTAAAAAAATTTGCAGTACTAAAATTTTTATGGTAGTTTCATAGTTTTTGTTGATTTATAAAAGATTTTTTGAAAATCAATAAATAAAAAAAAATAGAATTGTATATAAATTTCTTAATCTGTATGCTCATATAAGTTTTTAAAACTAATTTAATATCCAAAGCTTCTTGGATTTTTTTATTTATTTATAATTCATTTCTTTAAAGGTTTATTTAAAAATTAAACGGAGAATTTATACTATCGACAATAAACAATTTCACAGACATTAAACTGATGCCAACTCCAGATTCAAATGTAGTTTTGCAGTTTCGCAAATTTAAAATATATATACAACCAAAATCAACAATATTAAAACACGCTTCTTAATATTTAATTACAAAAACGTATCAGAAAGTTCATTACACCAGCTCTTGTTTTTTATTTGAACATGTTCCGCTAAACACAATTACGGGCCTTCGCTTGAACTCGATGGTGAACTCCACGCTCTTCTTAATTCACATCAAGTCTCGTCTATTCACGTATTTTACTTTCCATCCTGATAATAAATTCCAGCATTCTTCTCCTCTCAGTCTCTTTTTTAGGAGAATACCTATGAATTACAGCGATCGGAGTAATTGAATGAATAAATAAAAAGAATTTTTCCAATACGAAATTTCGCTCTACGTCTATTGTAAATAAATAACTAAATGGGAATATTAAAGCATCTCCATAGGTCTCCTCCATAACGCTATTTGAACAGAGACTTCCTCCCTCGCTGTTAGGTTGCCATTAAAGGAATTACCTCGACTAGAGACCCAACACTAGAATTATTCCCGTGTGGATTAAGCTTTACGGGCTAGTTGCAACGTACATTCCATGTCCCTTTAATCCTGCTTCAGCAAAATACTCGCCATTTCGGGAACTGTCGCAAATTTCCTTCTTTAAGGGGACGACGCAAGATTCAGAATTGCATTTAGGGAGTTGCAAAGACTCCTAAGTAGCATTACTTTGCTTTTCATGTTACTGTTGCGTGATTACCACTTTAGAGAATCTATTTTAACACCATTTTACTTCACTTTGAGGTGTTCTAATTTCGAGAGGACCCCAACACTTTTTCTGTTTCATTTCATTAGAAGAGATTTGTCAATCATACTATGATTGTCACTTTTTTTTTTCTTCTCAAGAGTATGGAAAAAATACTTTTCGAATCAACCGGTGTAAAGGATTACTGTGTAAACAATAAATGGAGATATTTGGCAATTATGTAGAGTTTTCCAAACAAAAGAGACTTTGCCATTTTTTTTAAAGTCGGTAACTATTTTGTTGTTGTTGTTTTCTGACTTCTGACGGGACTTCATTTATATATACAGGGTGATTATAATTAAAGTCCCACTTTCAAAATGCTGTAAAAAAAGAACCACTCGTCACAATTTCAAATTTGAACTGAAGATACTAGAAGAAGGGGGAAACGATATGGCATATATATATATATATATAAAAAAAAAAAAAAAAAAAAGTTCCACTGATTTGTTCCATTTAACTTGGTATGACCGTGCCGGCGTGGATGGGCTTTCCACTAACAGCGTCACAACTGTTGAATGACTTGGAAGTCATTTTTTCCATCAAAAATCCCAAACAATCTAGCACATTAAACACTACAGTTGATTTAATGTGCAACTCATGCCAAATGCGTTGTAATTTCGATTCAAAATATCACTGGCACAAGAATTCACTTTCTTTATGCCGCTTACAGCGCCATCTATTAATACAGTTTGGAACGTTTTTTTGATGCCGTACCGTTTCCTCCGTCTTCAAGTATCTTCAGTTCAAATTTGAACTCATTGTGACAAGTGGTTCTTTTTTGTACAACATTTTGAAAGTGGTACTTTAATTATAATCACCCTGTATATATATATATATATAAAGGAGTTAAATTGTGTTACTTTTATAAGTAAATGTGCATTGAAATAAAATAAAAACAGTAATAATTGAAATATTAAAAGTAATATCCTGTATTTGCCGAGTTTTGATAATAAAGTTAGCTAGGTAAATTGCAAAAGTAATTTCTAAATAATAATACACCAGCAATACATTAGAAACTAATAAAACTTTTAACTATTTTATTATGATATGAAAATTGCTTTAATCTTTTTATAATTATATATTTTCATAAGCAAATGATCAGATAAAAAGCAGAATGTTGAAAGAAATAACTTTTAATGAGCCATAAAGGACTGGTAAAAACCACTTGTAGATTGTGATAAGTCAGATCCAATTTTTCATATTATATTTAATGAGCTGTCTAAGCATAAGCATCATTTGTAAGAGGGATACTTATGATTTAACAAAAAACAGCAGCATCAGTCAACTTTTAAAAACCTTCATCAACACAATTTTCACTTCTGAAGGATCTTATAAAAAAATATTGTATCCATTATCAAAAATATTGTATGTTATTTGCCTAATCACTCAAGTTAACAATATGCCCATCAAGGAAATCCGTCAAAACATCATTAAAAATCATCAAGGAAATAAAAGATTCGAAAAATGTTACCAAATGTAAAATTTAAATTATGTGACTTTACTACATTTTATCGAAAGATTAATTTATTAAATTGTCAATAAAGCAGAAAAAAAGTGAGTAAAATTCAATAAAGAACAATAAAAATGACGAATATCTTTAAAAATTCAAAAAATTTACTAGAAATTTTTCAGTGTTGACAAATAAATAATACAGTTTTTGCTTAACAAGCATATGAAATAAGCTCATATCAATCATTTTTTTTAACAAACAAAACAAACAGCTGACTATGCACAGATTACTTTCTGGATAAAGAGGTATGCATATATTTAAGATAGCAAGTTTAAAGAATAACTTCGTTATTGCATATAACAATAAATAATAATAATAAAAAGAGTCCATCTACGAGTTTGGGGATTATAAGTTTTAAAAATAAAGTTAATTAATTATGATTTTAATTATTTAATATAATTTATCATAACAGAACTTCAAACATTAACAAGATGAGTTTAAAAATAACCAAATTGTAAATTTAATAAACCAATTTTTTACACACTAGTTTAAGATAATTAATATAATAATTGTACGTTAAATTAATCAATACAGATACATAAACGATCATTAAAAATTAAACAGAAGAACGTATGCTGAATGCAATGTTATAAAGACTTCAATTGGATGTTCTTTGGAGTAAACCAGTTTATCAGATATAAAGAGGTAATATTTTAAGTCTTATATCGATAAAAATATAGTTCCTCTTTAATTAATAAATAAATTAAAATATTAATATATAATTTAATAAATTAATTAAAATATATTTTCTCTTAAGTATACCTCTTTCTAAACATTGTAGCATATAAATATCATGCTACACATAAAACTCATTTCATTAATAAATACAGTAGACAAGAAAATAATTTCTAACTATTTAAATAAAATGAAATTCTCTCTTTATTTAAAGTATTAAAATAAATCGCACTGAAAATCTAATATAATTGTTTGTCTTCGATCTATTAAAATAAAACTTCCCCCATGGAATAGAAAAAAAAAAAAAAATCCTTTCTAAAAGACAAGTTCAACACATTCCCCTTTTACAATTAAATATTCTATGCTAAAGGAGGGCTCTAAAATATGCTCCGTACAATAACATAACCCATGTTGAACAAAGTTCCTTTAAATTATATACTAGTTAAATATTTCTTAATAGAAAGTAGCAACAGTAACTTCCTCATATCAGAGTCTCGTGTTAAATTTGTAGATCCTCCCCTCCCCCTGCCTTTCCAGTCACGTGCGTTTTGGGACCGAGAAGCTACTAAACAAATATCGCGGACATAAGCGAGCTTCGAGAGGTAATGTTCCTCTATCTAGCGCTAAGTGCTCATTCGAAAGACACTAAGTGCCAACTCTAAGTTTTATGGAGATGACTTGTTAAACTCTTCTCCTACCATGCATTCAGGGGAGAATCTTACGACGCTGGCTTACTACTTACGATCTCTTTAAATCATATTCACGGGTGCTTGCTCTTTATATCCACTGCTACTTCCCTTTCAACTTATACACCAGAATAATCACGAAACATCACATCAAGAAAATAAAGGCTTCGGATCAGCTTTTTTAAGCAAAGATTGTTTGGGTATTGTTTGCCAACATCATCTTATTTAGGTTTTTCATTCTCTGTTTCATTTTCAAAACAAAAGATGGTAAAATTTCTTTTCAAAAAATCGTCGATAATGGAGAGCTTCCATAATGTTTAAATACCTCAGATAATAAGCATGCTTAAATTTTTTTTTTATTTGGTTACGTTTTATATCGATTGCAATTCAGAAAGTACTGAGCAAAAAATAATTGCAAAAAACAATAAACATGCAAAATAATAATAATGTGGCTTTTGAAAAATAACGAATGAAAAGCTTTCATGCGCTCAGAGAACACAGATTCTTTATATTTCTCCCAAATATATACTTGGATCTCCAACAAATTCCAGTTAGAATAGTTTAGTTAAAAAAAAAAAAAAAAAAAAAAACAGAATACACGTGCCCTAATGCATCTGAAGATATTAAAGGGTAAAACGTCCAAAACATGCATTTAAATATTATCAAATGTATAAACTGAGTTCTTAAGAGTACTGCAATAGATATATATTAGGGATTTAAAAGTTAAAAATTCGCAAATGCTACATTATTTAGAATGGCATTTACAAATGCAATGCTGATTAGAATGGCATTTGCAAATGCAATATTAATTAGAACGACATTTGCGAATGCAAAAAAAGATACTAAAATTTTTTCAAATGAAAATTTTCCATTGATTTACATAACTAATAAAAATAATATGTTGTAATCAATCATGAATACTATATTAAAATAACTTTTAAATACATTTCTGATACAATTCGAATTATTTTGTTTTCTATTAAGACTAAAATATAAAAAAAAGCTTTTAGGTTATGTATCAAGAAAAATTAAAAAGTCCAATGAAATTAACATAGTAAACATAGTTTATTCAACAAAAACAATATGGAATTTAAAAAAAAATTATTTATATAAATACATATATCTAAAATATTTAATAATCCAATTTCAATATGACGTAAGATTTTTTTTAACTTTGTTTTAATTAAAATTATACTAATTGAAAAAAGATCTGTTGAAGAACTTAGTACAAAATAGTACAACAATGAAAAATAAATAAGTCTACATTTTGTTAAAATGTAAAGAACCAGTCAGCCATGAAGGTCATAAAAAATCTTTTCATTCCCAATTTACCACTAAAACCCTGAATGGTTATACATGAGAGCATTTATATATTTATTTTGTATACGCATATTTATTATTTCCTAATTTTTCTGATTTGTTTTATTGTAGTCATTATAAAATAAATGAAACGTTATTAAATAAATCTGTACTGAAAATCTAACTCTATAAAATACGTAGAAAAGAAAAAATCGCAACAGATGAAATAATTTTCTTTATTACATAGTGAAAAGGCCTGTCAGAGCCGCATGCATTATATAGTCTATTAACACGATTGGCTATCTCGTGAAAATGCTTCGTTTATAAATGACCAAAAGCTCAGTGCATGCACTAATCTGGAGATTTCTCAGAAAGCCCTACCTGTTAAGAGATGACTTACTCTAGCGTGACTTGGAGTACTAACCATCAACATCAAGATTTGGAAATGACTCCCACGCGCATTATTCAAGTGGAGAGTTGTTGAACATGACCTTTGAATAGCTAAAGATAACGTTGAACAGATTTCGGCTGACTGACACGCGAACATGCGCTGCTATATTGCAACCAGTAGAGACACGAGCTCACGAAACCTTCTTACGATCAATTATTTTCTCACTTTCTTCTTCAACTCCAGTAAAAATATCACTGATATTTAAGATAAAATTTAACAAACGGATTCCTGATAAGGTTGGGGTTAAATTCTGCGCAATTAAGTATTTTATGTTGAAATTATGGGCTATTTACGTCGGTTAATATATTATAAATTTTTCTGAATTATTTTAATTGGCTGCATGGATTGTTAAAAGTCTTACTATCGTTAAGATTTATTACAAAAGTAACTTTGGCAAAATATATTAAAATTTTATATAAAATAAATCTAAGAATATTTATACACTTTCATATGAAATTAGTCGCTGATTTTTACCTTTCGACCGAATATACTTTACACTAAAAAGAATGAAACTTATCACAAGTCATATCAATTCTATAAATCACTCAATTATTTTTAATAAAATAAAATAAATTATAAATTTATTTTTTCCTTTTTATTTTTTCATGATTTCATTTTTTATTTTTTCACAATTTTTTTTATTTATTTTTCCATGATTTCATTTTTTATTTTTTCACGATTTTTTTTTATTTATTTTTTCATGATTTCATTTTTTTTGTTTTTTCATGATTTCATTTTTTATTTTTTCCATGATATCATTTTTTTTTTCATGATTTTTTTTTCGTTGCTTTGCGATAATATATTTTACCAAAATGAATATAAGAAACTGAATGATTGATTTATGAATCTTTGAATTTTAGCAATCATTATTCATCAAATAACTTAAAATTAATTAATTGCTTCACAAAAATGATTAATAAAGAATTTTCTTGTTTTTATTTATTTAAATAATTACCTGTATCATAGAAAACACACAAATACCTGTAGTGTTAACGAAACTGACAGGCTCTTTTAAGCTCATAAATCGACGTACAACACCAGATGATGTCCAATGAGCGGGAGGAATTTTTAATGAAAATGTCCTTAACGGCTAACTGTTTAACTGCCATTTTCAATAAAACTGCATCGAAATGGGAAGTTTTATCATTTATTTCTGCATTTTAATCCACAAAAAATTTATCTAAGATACGAATTCTTAAAATGATATGAAAATCTCATCAGGAACAGTATGTGGGTTATGCCCACTGAAATTTTTACCCCATGGCTTTCCAGTTCCGAAGCGGACATTAGTTTAAATTAATTCTAAGCTGATAGGCTCCCTGTAGCAATAAACGAACAGAGTTCCCATTAGAGGTATTAGTGCATAGGGAAGGGTCCAGCTGAGCCGCATTCGCTGACGTCATCACAATTTCAGCAAATGAGAGGTAGCTAATCCAGTGGCACACGTGGTACGATAGATAGATTGCAGGGGTGGGTCTGATCCAATTATCGACGCCTGGTATTGTTCGGGCTTGAAATGGACCTAAAGCCCACCGAATCCGTTTCAGTCATTTCGACCCCGAACATCGAGCAAGCTTATCTGCTTCAACATATGCCTCTATTGTTCAGCTTCATAAATAAAGATAAACTCCATGGCATACCAGAAACGCAGTTGACAGAGTTTTCAACTTAATACATAATACATAGTTTTATACCGTCTCTTATGTTACAATAGGTATTGTCACAAATGAGCGCTTCAGATTAAATGATGCCTCCGAACGAATTGCGAGATTCTGGATCAGTTATAAGTGTGGAATAAATAAACTGCAGAAAGAATAATACCTTCCATACCAGAAAATCAAAGACATTTGAATAACTCGAAATGACAATAACATTTTATGTTGAGTAATTATATTCAAATAAAATAAGTTTGTAATGCCGAATTATGCCAATTTAAAACCTGAATGACATTAATTTGAAAAATATTTACTAATCAATAAAGTACAATGAGTAATGCATTCTATGAATGAATTATGTGCATTTATTGATAGAAAAATATACATAAATACTAAAAATTGCTAAATCAAGTAAAATTATTTAATTCTGAATCATGTTAAAATGCCATCAAAATATATTATGACTTTACAGAATATATAACTCCATAAATTTTAAAGAATCCAACTTTGGATGAATCATAATGTTTAAACTCGTTAACCCGAAATGAGGTTTTTAAAATAGTCAATAAATTTTGATTTTAAAATTATTTAATTAAAAGTTCTTGCTAAATTTGCTAAAACTTACTAGCTAGAATTTACTTTAGAAATTTACGATATGACAATGGGTCAATAAATAAAAGTTTTAAAAAGTTGCATTAAATAAAGAACAGAACAATGAACTTGGAATTGATCTGAAAAACGTAGCGCAATAGTGAAATGTATCTTTTACATGGTATGACGAAAGAATTAAAACCTTCCGATTTTTCATCGTATATATCATAAAGTCTGACTCAATTTATATTCCAATTTACTGCCCTAAAAGCGCAGAATTTTAATTTCTCTCCGGCTTAAGATAGAAGGGCTTATTAAAAGCAGGCGCTTTTGCTGATTTATAGCTGGGTTGTCACCAATAAAGGGCAATAAATTGCTCCTGCTAATATTAATGATGACAAAGGCATGCTTATTAAAGATGCTTTCAGAGAAATTAACTTTCGCACATCTATTATTTATACTTTTTTTTTTTTACTCGTTTATTGTTGGTGGTAGGGGTATCGTGCTCACCAGAAGGGAAGGGTAAGGGAAGATGACATTTCTGTTGCAGGATAATATTCAACAATGTGAAAGACTGGAGAAGATGACAAAATTATTTGAAGAAATACTTAACAATGAAGATTAAAATTGAAAAGCTGTCTCGCCAATACATTGGGGACCAGGTCAATGCAATGAGAAAAAGGGTTTTTAAGTAAAGTTTTAAATTGTAAATATATATATATATATCTACAGAAAAAAACATTCTTCTTTAAAATTCATCAAATGTCAATTTGATGAATTTTTAAATAAAAATAATGCTTAAATTTAAATTTTTAAAAACATTTAATTTTTTTTGTGCCTATTATAATAATAAAAGTCATTAATATTTCAAATTGAATGAGAATAAAGAAATTTAATAAATTGCACTCACTTTAATAAATAATATAATGTAGCAATGGACTTATTAAATAATATAATGCAGTTAGTGAACCTAATAAATAATATAGTGTAGTTAATGGACTTAATAAACGCATTCCAGTAATGGAATATATTAACACATTATAAACCACTCTATTATTGGAATTAATATTGAAAAAAATAATGTACTTTTTTTTATTTTAATATATAATTTATTAATAAAATAATTTCAAAATAACACTTTATTTATACATGTAAAATGCGTTCGTTAAAATTCGTTCCCTTTGGTTTGAAGACTCTAAGGCGCGGGTTTGACAGTAACTCGTATACTAAGTGCTTATTTTTATTTTATAAAATTTTTAAACTCTGTTTTTGATTATTTTTAGAAAAACTGGTTTTCGCTGAATCTACATAAATTCTCCAAAAAGTAGACATGTGAAAGAAGAACCAGAGAAGGGAGAAATGTCAAGTTTGTGTGAAATTAAAGAATCTTTTTTCGAAAAAGCGGATTGCAAGAAAAAAAATTGTAAAGGTAATTTTTTCTCGCCTTTTTTTCTATTTACTCATTGAACATTCCTATACTATTGCATTTTCTTTCATTACTATGACATGACATATTTTGCATTACATGATGATGATACATGATTTGAAAATAAATGTTATTGCTGCAATTTTTAACTTTATTGCTACTGTTATTTTTCCTGTACTGTTCTTGTAAATGGCAGATCTCATTAAAAACACATTAATGTTTTTTATTTTAGCTATTATTAAAACACAGATATCACGTAGTTTTTCTTTTTTTGAAACGCGAAGTTAAAAAAAAAGCAATATTTATCTAGAAAATAAGTATAACAAACTTCGACAGTGCTAAAATTTTACATATAATTACTGAAATTTGGTGAAGAATTAAGTTAAAAAGGATTCACATTTTTAACAGAGTTCTACATAAAATTGCTATAGTCTCTTTTCAACCTCATAAAATTAAGAACATTAAAAATCATATAAAATTAAAAAATGATATGGAAAATTTTGATATGGTTGAGGATAGCGAATTTTAGAAATATTTCCTGTTATTTATATTTTTCAAAATGGATTTTTACCAAACCATCATAATAAATAATTTAAATAATAAAATAGCTGTAAAAAGGATGCAAGTTTATTTGCATTTCATTAAATTAAATGATACAAAAACCTTCCAAAATATTGTAAGTCGAAAGTATAGTCACAGTTGTAAAAAATGATATGGAAAGTTTCAGTATGAAGAATAAATGAGCGAATATAACCGGATTTTAAAAATATCTCGATGTAATTTATTTTTTCAAAATGGATTTTTACCAAACCATCATAATAAATAACCAAAATAATAAAATAGATTTGGAAAGGTTGTTAAGTTTATGCGCATTTTATTTAACAATTTTAAATCAAATGATACACAAACCTTCCAAAATACTGTCACACAAAAATATCGTCGCAGCTATCCAAAATACAAACGAAAGCAAAAATTAAAAATTTTCATCGAAAATTCAAACAGCTTCGACAGCGTTCACATTAAGGCAACTCATATTATTAAGCTATAACTCATTGTAGTAAATTAGCAATATGCGATCCATTTTTGCCATTGCCCAGATTGATCATCAAGCTGGAACAATGCGGCAAAAATTTATTTTTATAGTTATATCCTTAAAACAACTTTTGCCGATAAGGCAACTACTAGCCCAAAGTTTTCGTTTCATCTTCTTAATGACCTCATATCGTTAATTAAAATGGCTATACCAATCATAGATAAATGCCTAACGGGGTAATTAAAACTGACTGTGTCGTGTAGAACTGCGAAGTTCCACGTCTGTGCTGATAAAATGACGGCCATTTCCTGCTCTCAACATAATTACGTTCAAACTCGGACGCCATCATGCTTTTTTCCCCCTCTCGTAAGAGATACAGAGAGAGAGAGAGCGATAGATTCACATAACTTTCCTCTTTAATTTTCGCTTGCTCACACGAACGAGTTGCGATTAGGAGAATTAGTTGGATAGGAAGTGTCACTCAGAATAAAAACTCCTCGCGGCTCATCTTCACAGCCAACTTTCGAACGAGACCCCAAAGATCGTGATTTGCAGTTCTTCGAGCAATTTTTCTTTGCTTAGTAAATGACAATAAAGGAAATTAAATCAAGCTCATGACAAAATTTCGAATAAAAGAAGGATCATACTAAAATAATGCGAATAAGATGCGTGTTATTGGTTGATGGTTACTTTTTAAAAATTAATTTATATCCCAATCTAATACATCATATTTTCGGAAAATATATTAATTAATTTACATTTTTTAATAAAAGGCTACAATTGCGATTAGAAGGAGAAATCGGATAAGAAGTACGACTCAGAATAAAAATTTTTGTGGCTATCTTCACAGCCAAGTTTCAAAAGAGACCCCAAAGATCGTGATTTGCAGTTCTTCCAGCAATTTTTCTTTGCAAGAAATGACAATAAAAGAAATCAAATCAAGCTCATGACAAAATTTCGAATAAAAAAATGATCATACTAAAATTATGATATTAAGATGCATAGATTTATAAAACATTTCATTAAAAATAATGTCACAATTTAATACATGATATTTTTAGAAAATATAAAATGTACTTAATTTTTTAATAAAATGTCACAATTGAGATTAGAAGAATAAATCGGATAGGAAGTACACTCAGAATAAAAAGTCCTCAGATTCATGATCAAATTTCAAATAAAAGAATGATCATACTAAAATAATGCGATTAAGATGGGTATAATTATGGCTTATCTTAAAAAAAATAATTTGTCACATCGCATTTTTAGAAAATATATTAGTTTAATTAATTTTCTTAAATGAAATTCTACAATTGCGATTAGAAGAATAAATCGAATAAGAAGTGCCACTCAGAATAAAAGTCCTCATATTCATTATCAAATTTCGAATAAAAGAATGATCATACTAAAATAATGCGATTAAGATGTCTATAGTTATGGCTTACCTTTAACAAATTAATTTACAACACAATTTATTACATCATATTTTCGGAAAATATATCAATTTATTAATTTTTTTTCTAATGAAATGCTACAATTTCGATTAGAAGAATAAATTGGATAGGAAGTACCACTCAGAATAAAAAATCCTCGTGGCTATTTTCACAGCCAAATTTCAAACGAGACCCCAAAAATTGTGATTTGAAGATCTTCAAACAATTTTTCTTTGCTCAGTAAATGAAAGGCACAATAAAGGAAGCCAAATCAAACTCATAACCAAATTTCGAATAAAAGAACGGTTGTATTAAAATAATGCATCTAAAATGTGTAAATTTATAAAACATTTTTATAGTTTACCTTTTAAAAAATAATTTATGTCACAATTTAATACATCATATTCTCGGAAAATATATAAATTTATTTCATATTTTTTTTAATGAAATCCCGCAATTGCGATTAGAAAAATGAATCGTATACGAAGTACCAACAGGCAGTACGACTCAGAATAAAAACTCCCTGCGACTATTTATCTTTACTTTGTAGAAGAAAAGAACATTTTAAGGAAATTAAATCAAATTTATGACTAAATTTGATATTAAAAAAAATAATGCGGTTAAAATATGAAGATTCTCAAAAATATTTTTATGATTTGACTTTTAAAAAATAAATTTTATCACCTAATTTTACACACATTTTCAGAAGAAAAAAAATTATTTAAATTTAATAAAAAAAAAGTTAGAAAATAAATTGGATAAAAAATTGGAATTAAAAATACTTCCTGTCATTCACTTTTTAAAATTAATCTTTATAACCATATGTTACACATAATAATAAATAAATATTGTAACTAATGAAGTAATTTCGGAAAAGATCTAGATTTATTTAATTCAAATTAATTGATGTTAAATGAAATATTTTCTTTTTTAAAAAAAATTCATGCCATAACTACAATAATAATTATTATAAAGAAATATAGAAAACAATCAATACCTGTATTATATTTTAAGACTTCATTGTTTAGCTAATATTTATATAGAAACAGAAATTAGTTTTCTACATTAAATAAAACCTTTTATCTTTCCTTCAGATATAAAAAATAACAGCTTACAAAATTAACATAAACAGCTTACAAATTCTTTTAAAAAAAATTAAACTTATATAAATATCTTAAATAATTAAATTAAAAAGTAGCACTCGCATAAGCTTACAGTAATCAATAGATTTATTATAATTAATTAGAAAAAGGCAAAAATTAATTTGTTTTTTTAAATGTAATATTATTTACAAATTAAAACACAATTTATTGTTTTATTTTTATTAGTTGTCATTGTTGTTTCCCTTTTCGTTTATTGTTATTGTTTTATTTTTTTATTATTTATTTTTGTAATTATTTCATTTGATTTTGGTGGTTAAAAATAAGTGTGACGTAGATGATAGAACACATTTCAATAAAGATCAACAAAACAAAATCACACTGACAAATTTGTAGTTAAGTAAAGTCTATATTTTTCTTTCACGTCACAAATACGTACGTCAACATTTACACTGTACATCTTATGATAGATGCAAAAAATTTAAGAACAGTATTTTTGGAAAATCCGATTTTCTTTTTTAACATCAAAGCTGACATCATACAGTCAGCTACAAAATCAATTCAATATTCGTAATATTTTTTCTTCTTTTTTTCAGTTTTGGCTTAAGATGTTACGAATAATGTAATAGTTAACAGTAATTACGTATAATGATATTGAAAAATTACTGGAGATTTTTGAAATATTAAAATTATAAACATTTTCTCTCTCCAATATTAGAAGAAATAGCATCGATTATACAGAATTGAGCTACTTTTGATAGCAAGATATTACGTATAATACGGTAGTATACACATAAAAGTATATAAAACATATATAATTTATTCAATAGTATAAATTTACGTATATAGTGAGTTTGGTTATCTAGTTAGAACAGTTTACTGAAAAACAATTACATATACTATAAATAGTTGTAAGATTGCATTTCAAATGATAATGAGATTTTTATTTATTTATTTATTTAAGTAATTATCAGGATATTGAATTTTCTGTAAATAAGCACAGAAAGAGATTTCAGAACTTTTATGATTTACAATAAATAAAAATTTGCAATTAAAAACAGCATCTTTTTACCGATTTTGTGCTCAAATTGATTTTTTCATTTTTTCTTAAATGAAATCCATTTTTATATCTCATCAATAGATGTGCTATTTAAAAGCTTAAATTTTTTTTTTTTTTTTTTTTTTTTTAATTTTCACTTCTTAAAAATAATTCTAGATTATATACAAAATAAAATCTTCACTATTTTAAGAATATATTTTTAAAAAATGATATTGAGTATCAATTTTTAAATAGAAAAAATATTTTTCACATTTACCAAATTATAATTTTATTTCTCATATGCAACTTTAACCAAACATGTTAAACAAAAAGTAACCATGATAAGATGATATAATTCTACTAAGATTAAATAAATTGAAAAATTCGAGTTTTATATATTCGTTCGTTATGTAGCAAAATAATATTATTATTAAAAATTATTATGCTATTTTAGGTATGAAATATAAGACATATCTCGATTTTAAATAATAATAATTCTACAATAATTTTAAATAATTCTATATCACTTTAGTAATTCAATAAAATAAAAATGAATATAGGAATTTTGATTAAAAATAGGAAATTAACAAATTAAAATAAAAAACGATTATATTATATAACGAATTTGAATGTAGTTTTACACAAAAGGTTAATTTCTTTGCCTCAAAATGTTTCAAGCGATTTAAATATTTTTCATTAATTTAAATATTCGATTCTATCTAGCTTAACCATTCATAGCCAAATTAAAAATTTTAAAATCATGAAAAATAGTTCTATACTGGATTTTTTAATTTTTTTAATAAGGAATTAATTATTCTGATATTATACAATATCAAACTTTGCAGGGTGGATAAAACAATTTAAGAAAAAGTTAAAATAAAAACCTCATTAAAAATTGAAATGCCTTTCACAACTATGTTATCAAAATATTTTAATTACATGACTTAAAAATCAACCAATTAAACTCAACTAATGCAAAAGTAACAAAATTGCACTTGCCTGTTTAATAACCACCTAACATCTAATTCACGTATTTTAAGAAGTTTTTACAATGCATATAAACAAGTAATGCTGATCTATATATCTATATATATAAACAGAAAAGAACGCTAATTTCAACAATCAAAAAGAGACTTGGTATTTAACTTTACAAACCTGTAACTTATGCACATAAAACTGAACAAATGCAAAACAATGAAAAATAATATATATATCTTACCTCATTGGCAACTTTGAATGGCACTGTATATATATATTTATATATATATAATAATAATAATAATAATGCAGACTACACAGTTAAAACCAACAATTGTGAACATTTGAAACAAACAATTAATACACTGAAATTACGTATACTTTTTCACCATTAAGGCTACTTTTGAGATCGCGCATTACGAACAATAATTTTACGTACAAAGAATGATGCTTTGTTCAATGACTGATGAATCCACAAAAATTATACGAATTCATAAATAGGGACAGAACAGGAAGATAATTTTTAACACAATTCAAGCAAACTATTATTATTTCATTCATATCACATTTTTTCAATCAAATGAAATTATATCACATACCATAACAACGCATATAACAATAACATTCATCAAACATTTATGCTTTTTCGCTTTGAAATTAAAAAAAATTAAATTAATAAACCGCTTTAAATAAGTACATGGATACATTTCATTAACTTGAATCAATTATTAAATGTTCTTCAATCCGATAATTTTTTAATAATTATGGGTTCTAATGAGGATTTTATTAGTTAAATTTTAGATAATTATTAATCTAATGCAGCTTCAGAAATAATAATAATGAATTAAACATTATTTTCCTGCTCTGCATTTTAAGTTGTAGATACCGCACAATCCTCTCTGAGGTAAATATTTTTATTTAGTTTTACGGATTACTATAATATGAAATATTCTACAAAATCACATTTTTCTAACATGACTTACTCGGATGTAACTAAAAGAGTTTCGCATAAAGTTTGCTAAATCGTAATGATTTAATGATTAATCATTTTAACCATTGTTTATTCAAAAATTTGCATGCATCCAAAGCATATGTCAAAATAATCAGAATGGTTAATTATAACAATGATTAATAATTGCGGTCTTTATAAATTAAGTAATTCAGATATTAAAATAAATCTTGAGACTTTAGGCTTTTTACAAATTTTTAAATGATAACATTTATTAAATATTTCCTAATATTTTGTCTAATATATAAAAGTATTAAAAAAAGGATTTTTTGTATTATCTGCACAAAATGGGAAGACTAAACTTTATGCGAAACACTTACACATCTGGCAACGCGGCAGTCTTCGTGAATAAAATGTTTTCACAAATGTGATTGACACTAATTAAAAGTAGTCATACTGGGAGGTCATATTACTACATTAAACGAAAAAAATAATAAATAAATAAATAAATAAAGTTATCAACAATAATGATGCAAGTGAGATGGTATTAAATGCAGTACTTAAAGGAGGGGAACAGATATCAAATACCCATTGATTGATTAATACTTAAAAAATGCATGTTTGAAATTTAAAACCACAGCAGAATTTATTTTCATTTAGAATTTACGTATATATTTCACCCAAGGCTACTAAGAAATAACATTAATACAAATGTTATATATAATACATACAGACTCATCCTAAACTTACAGTACTGCAATAATATTTTAAAAGGTAAGATAGAATGATTCTCAGTATTTTACGTATACAGTTCACCTTAGGTTACTTTAGGAACATACAATTTGTTAAGGTCTTTTAAGATACCATGCATGAGGTTTAATAAAGTATTTGATATCTGCATATCTAGTCTTTAATTGGAATTGGATGATTACATTGAGAAGTGCGGTGTGAACATGAGACTGCCGAGTTAGCCATTAAGCGTGTAGTCATCTGTACAAAAGATGCGACACAATAATCTTGAGCACAAAGAACAAGAAATTCACAGAACAAGACACAATAATCCCATCGTACCAAAGCTTTGTCTAACTACAAGATTTAAGGGAAGAATGGGCTTCAGTTGAGAGAGCAAGAGTTATTACATATCGGCATATCACTTCAAAATAATGTCAGTTCACAGCAATGAAGAAACCACCGTCCATTTTGGTTGCTCTCTCATTTTCCCCAAGAAATGACACTGACGCAGTTTGCAGTTCTAGTGGTTCACTACTCACTATTCATTACAGAAGATCAGTCCTCAAATATGATGAGTGGCGTAGACATTAAAGAATCGATTTAGCAAAAGCATGCACATGTGCCATTTCTCAACTTCTGTATTGGCACATAACATAATAGTTCATATCCTGCAATCAAATCATGTATATGTGTGTAGTGCCTTTAATACATATTGCATTTTAGTAGGACAATAATCAACGCAATGTTATTATTCATGCTTATAAAGCAGATTACAAATCTGTTTGCTTTATGTATCTTTGCTTAAATCATTAAACAATTCTTCTATATTAACTCATAGATTTTAAATATTAATTTTGGTTATTTTTTTCATCAAAGAATATGTGTTAATATACATATATATTTTTACAGAATTTGGCAAACTGGAATACCTTTAACACGGAAAACAATCAAAATGAAAAAATGGAGCAACACATCTCAGAAGAACTTCAAGGATACCATCTATTTAAGTATTCTGGATTTGTTAAAAAAATTTTCTTTATCTTTCAACTAATCTTTTAGTTAGACTTTAAATATACAACATAACTTTTTTTATTTTTAATATTTATTACAATATCATGCTATTATTATATATTTTCAGCTTAAGTTATTTGTATATTAAAAAGAATGTATAAATAATCTTACCGTAGCAGATATCAAATCAAAGGGAATCAGGTATCGAAATTAGAATTTTCACCAAGAAAATGAAATTAAATGTAATTCAATGTAAATTCAGATCTACCACGTGCCATTGCATTCCACTACAACCCAGGATAAAGGTTAGCTGGTTCTACCTCATTGGAAATCAGAAGGCGAATGCAGTATTAGACTTATAATGTTATGTTAATGGTAGTATAATGACATGCAGCCGTTTGCCTGCAGCTATAAAGCGCTCTGCGTGGGGGATTGGGTAACTCCAGCATGGAAGCTACCCTCAGAGAACCATCCATTCAAATGATTAGCTTCGGGCTATTTCATGGACATATTGTTACATTTTTAATGGTCAGTTGCCTTGATTGAGGATCTTTTTATCTAGTAGTTATAATAAAATACCTGTGAAATATATTTCGTTCATTTGAAAATGGACGAAATATTTACTTACGACATTTTTTGACTTTTTACGTTCTAAATAAAATAAATGTATGCATGACATAGTTTCTGGGCCATTTCTATTCTAATCAAAAGTTTAGTTTAAGCAAAATATTTTTTACAGTATTTCTGTAAATGAGAATTAATCAAAATGCTTAGAAACAGGGATTACTTCAAAAGGCTTGGAGAATTATTACTGTATTTTTAACATAATATAATAGAAAATATAAATAATATTTCGCATACATAATATTCCTATGTTTTTAGATTTTGTCTTAGTTAAAAGTTATGCTTTTGCTGATTCAAATAAACTGAAAATTAGAGAAAAACTAAAATATTTTTAAGTCGCAGATTTATTAAAAGTTTTTGGATTCGTTATATCTATAAATTAGCATGAAAAATTAATTCAAAATATCTCAAAAAAAAAAAAATTTATAATGTCCTTTTTTATGCATTTAAAATTTCTTTATGTATATGGAGGGTTTCAGTAGATTAAGGGATAAGGGAACAAAAAGGTAAATGTCTCAAATAATATTAACAGAAATTTTTTTTACCTTAAGATTTTTAGTATTAAAATTCAAATAAGTCTAATTTTTTATAAATATTGTTTTAGTAAATTTGTGTCCCTCATATTATTATTTTTTTTTTTACTTAAGACAATTTTTGGAAGCATTGTTAAGAAATTTTTCAATTCGATTAAATTATTAAAATTACAATGAAACTTTCAATAAGAATTATTGAATTTTAAATTTGCCGTTTTTTTTCCCAACGTCAGGAAATTTGAATACATTATTTGACTAAATAAATCAACTATAATTTGATATCAATGAGCAATTTTCTTATTTTCTCTCTCCTGATATTAATACTATCAACGTCATCTATCAATTTTCATATATTTGTTCGATTACGCAAACTCATTGCGATAATAAATAATTAGCTAATAAAATCTTTAACAGCCAGATATCTGGCATCAGAAAAAAAAAACTAACAAATTTAGGAAATTTTAAAATAATTTAAATTATTTTATTTAGAGGTATAGACAAATTAATTCTCAAACCAACAAATGTTTGGGGGTAAAAAAGTACTTTACAGTTATAAACTAAAGCGCATTTAGTTTTTATTTTATGCTTATTAGATAAGTTACAGCCCATAACGGCTTGCTAACCTATTCAAAGTTCATTTGAGTCTGGTTTTAAATATAATAAACGTATACATCTAAAGATAAATGTATTTTCATTCAATAATGAGGCATTCAAGATAAGGCTGCATGACAAGAATATTTAAATGTATATTTCGGCTTCTCTTTTATCAAGGTTTTATCAATAAGATTTAGCGAATTTATAAGATAAACTTTGATTTATCGGAAAATTTCGCTGCTTTATTAATTGGAACCCATTCAGGCAAGAGTTAATACGCCTACAGGAAAGAACATGTTAGATTGCCTTTTTTGCTTCGCTGCCATAGCATCCCCTTCAAACTTTCTGAGATGTGATGCTCACTCATTAAGTACTTAGAATGCTAATTTAATAAGTAAAGAAACACCAGAATAATAATTTGCGTTGACTAGTCATGGATGTTTGGAAGGAAGTCCTTGAAATCTTCCTTTCCATGGAAAGAACGGAAGATATACGACACTCACTGCTGCTAAAAGAAGGGGGAGGGAAGGGGGATAAAAATAAAAACAATGTGAAAGAAAAGTAGAGGAGGAACGACCTTACGTTTTTGTTGCCGATGCAGTGGAATCATTGTTGTTGGCATTGTTACCTCCACTCGAACCAGAAGACTTCTGGTGCACTGCCAGTTTGGCAGCTTGCGCTTGTCGCTCTTGTTCGTTCAGTTCCTTGATGGCTTGAATCTCTTTCTTGAGCTTCATTCGCCGGTTCTGGAACCAGATTTTGATCTGGCGCTCTGTGAGGCAAAGAGCATGGGCCATCTCAATGCGTCGCCGTCGGGTTAGGTAATGGTTGGTGTGGAACTCTTTCTCCAACTCCAGAGTCTGGTAGCGTGTGTAGGTCTGACGACCCCGTCTGCGCAATCCATTGGCGCCTGCAAATATAAACACTCTGCTGCAGTATGAGAGAGTCTAGACGAGTATCAAACCGATATAGAGTTGGGACCTCCTTATCTCAAAACACAGCTGCGGCGCTGCTTTTTATAGATTCACAAAGCGAAACGGTACCGGGAGTTTTATGGGTGACAGAGGACCGAGCGCGCCTCACACAGCGAGAGGAGCTTTTTACCTCCACAAATTCCCCTTTGATTTCCATTGATGAGTCCAATATCAAAACTTCAAAAGGCGTTTACGCTCTTCGCCTACTGCGGCTTATTTAAGTGGAAGAAAAGAAACCAGTTTTACAAACCAGAATAAAATGGTCTGTTTCAATTTGTTTCTTTCGTTCAGGCAATGTTTTTTATGAGGGGAGAGAAACGAAATTATGCCTTTTCGTCTTCTGATGTAAAGTATAGGGGTTTCTTTAACTGATGAATAGAATGGCTATTTGAAAATCAGATAAAAAAAAATCTTTTAGTTCGTTTCTTGAAAATAGGCTCTTTTTTTTTTTAAAGTAGAGGGGAAATTAAAAAATAAAATTATTACATATTTCCGAAAGTAAACCGAACCGTGTATAAGTCGAAATGAAAAAAGAAAATCCCGTAACGTTAATTATTATTATTTCTGGTTTACTTTTTGATACTTTTCTATTAGCATTGGGCAAATTTCGCCAACTTCATATTTATTGTTTTGGCGACAACGTAACAAAACAATATAAAACATTTTAAAAGAGAAACATCTCCTTCACTTAAAATACATAACTCATTTCATTTAAATTTAATTTTTCTGAAAAACTTGAGAAATATAAACTAAAAAATAAAAACGTGCTTTATTAAGTGATATTTGGCAGTTTTTCACTTACAGTTGCCTAATGGAAAATGATTTACTCTTTAGCGCGATTAGCGGACCCATATGTAAGCCGAGAATAATCTAATCCGTTTATAAGCCCATACTTTAACATTTAAAAAAAGTTCTAAAAATTCTCGACTTATACACGGAAATATACGGCATGCATCTTCTTGTGATGAAAATCTGGGGTTTTCACAACAATGACAATTAGTCATTTTGATATACTTTTCGTAAACGAATAAAAATAAATGGGAAATAATTTGGGCAAAGTTATTTAGTAACAGAAAGTTTAGTTTATATACATTTCACATAACTGAATGAAAATCAAAGGCACTTAATTTCAGAGGAATCGATTTGTATATTCGAGATATCGATATATATATATATATATCCTTTATTGACATATGTATTTCCCCTAATATGGGACCTACTTTTTAGAGGCGCGCTAACAAAAAGTAAAATGATTTGCTATCTGTTAACAAATTGACTCAGACTCCTTCATCATAAAAGAAAGACATTGTTATGAAACATGCAACAATATTACAATCATACACAATAATAATGAAAATATGACAGCACTCGTGTTAGTAATCTCTAACATGAAAATTACATAAAATTTGAAAAGAACTCTGTACGCTAAAAACCTTCTAACCTTATTGCCATTACAATATACACCAACTAAAAACGTGAACTGGTTTCAAATTTGTACTCCTGTCACGTTTGTCTCGTTCAAGAATAAAATCAATAGCGTTTAATTAAATCTTATTAATGAATCGAAATGCATTTCTGGCGTACTTTGCAGTTCGGATGAAACATAAATATCATGTGAATGAAACCTAAGTGAAATATTTACAATGGATATAGTTAATTTTAAATATTTTAACAAACATTGTTTACATTTTAAAGAAACATTATTTACATTTTTTAACAATAGTAGTGTCTTTAATGTTAAAAAAATAATGATTTTGTGAAACATATTGGAAATTTTTTTTTATTTATTTCGTTGAATAACAATTGCAATGCGCTATTCATTTTTGGTTTCTTCAATAAAGATATATAGCAATAATTATTATAGTAATTTTTATCAGATTCTTTAATATTTTAATTCATCCGGTTTTCTCTTTATTTTAGATAAGAGTTAAAAAGAAAACAAAAAGATTATGGCAAATGCTAGAAAGAGTTATATTTTGAATACTTCGATGCAAGAAAAAAAATTGAGGAACTTCAAATTTTGGTAGGTATGAAAAATACTTTTATCTCTTGATAAATTTGTCATTGAAAATTATTCATGATCTTTTGGATTTGATTCTTATATGTGGATATGACTGAAATCGTTATGCTTTTAGAAGGAAATATTTCTAAATTTAATTTACATTAAATTTAAGCTGAATTTTGACAAACAAACACAATTTTTTTACAAAAATAAACAAATGAACATATTAAAAAACAATGCTTTTCATTTCTGTTGATGGATCGTTATTTCATAAAAGTCATTTAGCCTGTCGAACATATGAAATCTAGATAGTATTTAAATGTAGGTATACAAAAAAATAAATTACTCAAATCGTATTTCAGCTTTAGGAAAGGAGATTTTGTTTTCTTTTTGCTTTTCTATGACCTTGAATTCAAATATTGTTTGAACATTTCTAATAATTTTAAGAACGTTTACCTTGATTATCATTGGAGTTCTTAAATATGATTCATAATCGATGGTACACAAATAATAACAAATAATAATTTAAAAATATAACATAAATATAAATTACCATTTAAATTTTGCGAAATATATTGTAATTTATATGTCACTTTCTCAAATTAACGCGCATTAAATTTAGTGATTTGTATATTGAAAGTTAAGAATTTACGGACATAAAAATATTTATAAGCAAAATTTTAAATTTACAAATAAAGAATTAAATAAAAAATTTTTTAAAAAGTTATTGCATTAATTAACCCGCAATCACCTTTAAATTAATCTCAGCAGAAGAAATGTCCTTGTTTATTAATTTCTTTAAAAACATAAGCACTTGATTACAGAATCTAATTAATTAAATATATTTATGTTCAAGAAATCAAAATTTCATTTTTTCTGCCTTTATTTACACTAGTAGTAAAAAGAGATTTGTGTTGCGAAAAATGTAAGATTCCAAATTAATAGTTAATAAATTTATAGTAAATCAATTTAGCATTATTAGATTAATGTAACGTTAAAATTCCAAAATTCCTTTTAAGTCAAAATGAGACTTAAAGGTGAATGGTTTGGTGTTCCAATGCGCTATTATATTCTAATTGAATTTAATATAGACAATATATTAAAACAAATGATTAGGTGATGATGACAAATGATTTATTTATGTATGCAAAATATATTTAGTCAAATAAATTCTTTGGATAAGCAGACAATTTTATGACTTTCAAAGATAAGAAAAATGTGTCCATTTATATTATTTCTCATTATGTAGATGAGAACTAAATATTCAGTATTTATCTTAAACACCTAATATCATCATATATATATTTCACCTCATATATCTATCACCTTATATATTCTTTATATATACCTTATATATCAATCCTCTCATATATTCTTTATTATATATATATATCACCTTATATATATATATATAGATAACCAAATATTATCTAAATATTTCAAAAACTTGAATATATCGCTCAACAGTTTACAAGAGATTAAGTATTTAAAATTTTATTATAAGAGTAATGCCTTTACAATTTTAAAATGTGATAATTATAAATTCGTGTTAAGATTAACAATTACTTCATTTTAAGATTAATAATTTCTGTTATAATTTATTAATTCTTGTTAATAACAAATTATATACAGAGTTTGAACAGAAAGGCCATATTTGTCATCCATTGTCTATAATAAAATTTCTTTTAAATTATAAATAAAGCCTATCCAATTTCTTTTTTTTTTTTAATTATAATAGCATACAAGTAATATAGTGTGCCCTTATTTTAAAATTGTTATATTTAAAACACACGAGTACCTTAATTATACCCTACTATTACAATACGAAATTAACTTTTAGTGAAAGCAATAATAAAAATATTTGAAAAAAAAAAAAAGTACAGAAAACTATTCAAACTTGTAATGAAATATATCTATCAAGTTTTAAAATAAAATAAATTAAGTTAAAAAAATTACGAAACTAAAGACGACTTGAAAATTACAAGATATTAATTAATGAAAAAATTAGCATAATAAAATTGTATGAAGTTTTCAATAATTTCTGACTGATAATTTTAAAAATATTCAGACGTTTGTATGTCTCCCCAAAAAATAAATTTTTTTTCTAGATAACTAACCAATAATTTAATGACAATATTCTTTGTTGCTACTTTGTTGTTTAATTTTTACCCATAGAATTTTTATTTTTTGAAATGCATGTATTAAATACATTTGAAATGCATGAAATACATATATTCCTATACACAAAGGATTGTTGAAATCCTCAACGATTCATGCTACTGTTACGTAAACGAATTTGAAGTGTAGGTGTTGTAGTTGTGTAGGTTTGTAGTATTGTGTAGGTTTTTATTTTTAAAATTTCTTAAATTATTCACAGGAAAGAAAGAATATAATTTCAAATAATATGCGAAGTTAAAATTTTAAAGCAAACATCCTTAAAAGAAATTTATTGACAAAAACAAAAGTAAAAACAGGAATAATATGAATGCAATAATAAAAATATCTAATTAACTACTTAATAATATAAATATCTCCGAAAACATTTTTCTTCATTTTTAATCTGATATTGCATTATAATTTTTTTGAAGTAAAATATTTAAAATAAATTTAAATACATTAAATAATATTTAACATAACATTAAAATACATTTTAATAACATAATCTTAAAATGCATTTAAATATTTCTTTATATTTTTTAAAAAATATTTATTAATATTTTTAAAAAACAATAATATATTTTTAATACTTAAATAAAAAAATTGTAAAATATTTAAATGTTTTTCAGATTATTGGTTCTCTTTTAAGAGTTAGTTCGTTCTCTTGCAAATCTAATAATCTACCTAATTAGTGAATTGTTTGGGCATGTTTGGACACGTCATATGCTAGATCCCTATCAACCAATTTAAAGTGCCCTACAGGACGACAGAAGTTTTTCATTCAACGCACTTTTCTTTCTGCGGTGCTCGAATTCATTTTTAATTAGCTCGTTAACTGGGTGAAAAAAGTTCCAATAAAAAAAATTACTGGCTTTGTTGAACGAAAACCCAAATAAAAGGATTCATCTAACGAATGGTTGTTTTGAAGTTGCCAGAGTTTTTCCAGGTGAGTTGTCTGGAGAAAAAAGTAGACCACTTCGGAAAATAAACTCCGCTGAAAAGAAGGGACAAGTGATTTTTTTAACAATACCTTTGTAGAATTTAGAGGAAATCGATAAAAATTTTAGGTATTGCAAGTAAATTACAATTTATTTTATATAATGTTTCTATTAAATCACAAATTGTTAAAAAATAAATGCGATTTTAATATCTTATGGCAAATAATAAAAAAAAATTTTAAAAAAATTGCAGAATGTATGAAACTAGATTAAGAACTTAAAAAGAAATTAAAATAAATAAAAAAAATAATAATAAAATAAATAAAAAAAAAAATAAAAATAAAAAAAAAAAATTTTTTTTTTTAGAATTTAGAATAAATAGATAGATAATAGATAAAAATTTTCAGGTATTGTAAGTAAACTATAATTTATTTTATATAAAATTTTTATTAAATCACATATTGGTAAGAATTTTAATATCTTACGAGAAATGTTTTTAAAAAAATTCAGAATGTATGAAACTACAATAAGAATTTGAAAAGAAATTGAAATAAAATTAAAAAAAAAAACGAATTTATATAAAAATAGATTATAGTTATATTATCTGGTAAAAATTCATTATTACTATACATTTTTCTAAAATTTTGTGATCTTGAAAACACATTTTAAAATTATACATTTTTCAAACCCAGAAATATGTTGAAAGAAATTAATTTTATTTTATTAGCTGTTAAAAGGAATCAACATCACTAAATCTTTATCAGGGCATCATTGAAGTTTTCAAATTTAATCCAATAAAATTTCAACAAATTTTTAACTTGATGTTTTTTTTAATTTAAAATTATTTTATAAGTAGTTTCAATAAAAGTATTCCCTGATAAGTAAATCTTCAAAAGAGTTACCAGAAAGGCAATTTTATAAATTATTTTATTAGAATAAATTATTTTTGTTTTCATCAGAATCAAAAATAAAATAATTTATTATTCATTAAAAATATTAATATATATGAATTTAAAAAGTGAATAATAAAAACAACATATTGATAAGAATTAATTAATAACAATCAATCTCAAAAGCAAAAAAATTCAACCGAAAAAACAAGTTGAGTTTACATCAAAGTTTTTTTTTTCCCCAGTGTTATCTTATTCTGATGCAGTTGCTATTTTATATTAATTATGTTTGTTGCATCATCATCAAACCCATTAAATAATCTAACAATAATTTTCGGCTTGTCAAAGAATTAAAATATAGTTTTCGCATAATTAACAATAAATTATTTACATCAATTTCAAAATTAGAAATAAGTAACTATTTTTTATTTTTCAATCTATAAGAAATAAGTCTTTCGTCCTTTGAGTAATTTTTCATCAAAATCAAAGAAATTATTCTGATTATCTGTTAAAATTAAAGAAATTATCAAAATTAAAAAAATTATTATTATCTGTTAAAATTTAGAAAATATATCAAAATTAAAGAAATTATTCTGATTATCTGTTATTTAATTCAAAAATTTATAAAACAATCGCGAAATACTATTTAGCAAATTATTATTTTTTAAATATAAATCGAATTAAAAAATTTTTATGAATGCTTCATTAAATAGAAAATAAAATATTCTAATATCCAAAGAGTTATAAAGAACAGTAATCTGATTTTATTTTTAAATACGTTTTTCCAGAAATAATTCTAGAGTTTAAAAACAAAGAAGAAAGTCAATTTTCTCACAAAATTATCAAACAGCGTACAACTTACGTAAATGCTGTATTAAAAAAGAAATATTTCAGCTAAAGAATTAAAATTCACCATATCATATGCTGTTATAATTTCTTCAATCATCAAAATCAGTTAAAAATGTTTCAATATGCATGTGTTGCATGTAAATGTTTCATATGATATATTTTTGTAACAAATTAAATTTTTTTTTTCAGACAAGGAACGAATGAATTTGCTATTCAATGCAGCAGGTATAACAATGCTTTAAGATCTTATGTCGATTTAATTATTATTATTATTCTGTGTAATACATCATTTAAATATTAATATTGTGTATTTCGAAAGACTGTTTAGATAAATGAATTTTGTCATGCGAATCAAATATAATGTAATAAAGTCGTTTTATATCTATGATGACAATGGCATTAATCCGAATGAATGGTTAGTAGTCTATAATGATATACAGACAAGCCCAAAAATTGGCGCCAGTTACATCCTATCTTATCAGATATTCTTATTTGAATCGAAAGTTAATATGGAAGTAATACGTGCATGGAATCCACATCCAATATCTTGCGTGTAGGACTGTTTACTGTGTTAAGTTTGGAATAACATATCAAGGCAGTCAATCTAAGACAGGCATGGGACTGTTCTATTTCTGTTTAATATCTCATTTCTTTCATGAATTAAATCAATAATAATTTCTGGATGAATTCTATCACTATGAATAAAAATAATAATAAAGGTTTCGACCAACTTGTTTGTATTAAAAAATTTTTTTCTTAAATAATAAAACTTAAAACAATAATAAAAATCTTAATCTTAAATCTTAGTAAATCTTAAAATAATAATAAAAGTTTAGACCAACTTGTTTGTATTATAAATAATTTTTCTCCATAAAAATTTAAAAGTGATTTGAGTATCAAGTTTGAGACGTACACGTAATTCTTACTAATTTATTAAAAAAAAAAACACCCACAAAACAGTTTTATTAATATTCATTAAGTAAACAAAGGCATATAACTAAATAATTCATTTGCAAGTTCATGAATAACTCCTTTTCAAGTGTGTTTCAAGATTATTTGCGGCCTGATGACCAATTGGTCTTTGGTACCAAAGGCTTCAGTTTCGAATTCTGGCGGTGGCATGGACGTTTGTTAGTGGTTCGGAATCCACTTTAAATTGTAGGTCCAGGTCTAATTAGCCTCAAGTGTGCAAAAACATGACCATAAAGCGACAAACCAAACCAAGATTTTTTACTTTGCATATTAAGAAGTGTATGCCGATCAGAATCAATAGATTGTATCTTCGGTTAGTAAGTCAATAAAAATAAAAGCTGTTTTGTTTTGTTAATTTTAAAAGATGACAATGGCAAAAACATGCGTCACATAAATATATAGACCCGAAAAAATAACAGGTGTTTTACTTAAATTTTTTAACTTTGAGCCTTTCCTGTCTGTACACAAATAATGGTGAGATAGTAATTTTTCTATAAGCATTCAAAATTTAAAACTAAAATAGAATGGCAAAATAAAATTGCGATTTTACAATATAATTTGTATTTAAAGATACATAAACATTTTTATTCCAACGTTTTTTTTAAGAGAAAAGATGAATAATGTACAATGAGAAGAAAATTCTCGAAACGGCCAATTATTAAAAAATCACTTTCATTTTCTATTTTAATTAACGACTGCAATTTATCAAAATTTCAATTGCGATTAATTAGTTAGATTCTTTTGCAATTAACATTTTATATATAAATGAGAGGGTTTTCTTAAATTTTTTTTTTTACTTATTCAGTATTTCATTTTAAAATTCTGCTGCACACTTAATTTACGACGGGTTAAAAAAATTTACGATTTATCTAATTATACAGAGAATAAAAAATGTTTTATTATTTGTAATAACAAATAATTGTTATAATAATAAATTGTTTTAATTAAAATAAAAAACACACATTCTTTGACTTAGCATTTAATAAAATATTTAGCTTGGTGATTTTTTTTCTGAAATTAAACATTCAACATTTTTTTATTGTGATTGATAACAGTGACAACTCGACTGCAGAAATGCCCAGGTTCGAATCCGCTGCCTGTGTTCGTTGCAGTCACGACTTTTAGCAATTAAGAGACTTGATGGCGAAAAGTTCCCATGAATATTGAAAGTGCGTGTAAAGTGATTTGCATCAATAGTCAGACTGCTTAATGAGATTTTTTTTAGGTTTTCTCCCAAACAATACGCAAATGCGGGACATTTACCCTTAAAAATCCTCCTTTGGTAGGAGTATTATTACATTACAGTTTATGGCATACATTAGTGGTATACGAGGCCCACTAATATTCAACAAATCTGTCTATCTATATATACATATGCAGAATAACTTGTTATCTAATGAATCTAGTATTGAATATTTTAATAAAATTCCCTTGTTTTTCTTCTTTTTTAATTTATGTTTACCGTTATAAGTAAATTTATTATAACATACTTATGTTCGAAAAAGTTTTCTTTATTTATCATTTATGTACATGTTTAATTAAATTAATTAAATGAAAATTAATTTCGTTATACACTCTTTCGTGCTCTTGGCTGTATTCGAAAATAGTTGAATAAACGTTTTAAAAAGGCCGGACACTAATGATCACCTCACGACAAACCGGTTGAAAATCATTGATATAGATAATGTATCATGCAAAATACACAATATACAATAGACTGAACTATTTATAGTATGCACTTAATGAACAATGATTTATATTGACAGCTCTTTATATTATAACCATAAGAAAATTATCTAAATCTCTGTATAATTAATATATTTTCATTTTGTATGTTTACTTTTTTTTTCTTTTCAGAGATGAATTCGAATCTATATCGTACGTATCGTATAGTATGCATGAGGAATTCAAAACGTATGGTTATAATATCTTTTTAAAAATTAGAAAGACAGCAGTTTATGTTTATTTATATTTATTATAATTAAAATATCTAATGATAAATTAATGTATTGGTAAATTTTTATTTTCTAAAATTATTTTTTCTTTTTCTTGGCAGATTGTCAAGCATCTATTTAAGATTTCTTTAAAGAAAAATATACTTTAAAAACTGTATACAAATCAAGTCCTTTGATGATAAGATTACCAAAAGGTAAATATTATTAACATCTTTAAATTATCTAATGGTTGAAAAAATTATTCTATTAATGATTAAGGTTTATTAATTAAAAATGTATAACCTTTTTAATACGAGTTATATATTTCACAATTAACAAGTTTCATTAACAGTATTAATTGTGATGATATTTGAGATTACTCGCTTTAGATATTGAAAAGTTTATCAGAAAATACCGTTATGGCTCAATAAGTAAAAATTAATTTATTTGAAAAAATGTATTCACTTGATATATATTTTATAAGTATATATAACTAACACATGTGAGCACAAAAACCAAAGGAGAATTGAAATGAATAATTTAGAGATATGACCATTTTGCACGAAAAAATCTATTACTGGTCTACAGGCAAATTGTATAACAAAACCATCTAGCATTTGCAATGCAAAAGTCCTAAAATACCTCACATTCAGACAAAATAATAAAATAAAAATAAAAAAAGGGGGTGGTGAGAAATTGTTCAAAGTCCAAAGTGCGCATAAGCTTCAGCAACTAAATTGAAAATTATTTAACAAAGGCAAGAATTAAATTGTTGAACGGCGGAAACTGCATTGACAGATAAAAAAAAAAATTTTTTTTGAATAAATATACGATGACAGGGTATTAAAATATGTTGACCAGGAAATTCGTAAAACCTGAAAGAAATTATACTCAAAGAATAATAAATTTAATATCCTGAGGACAAAGAGTGTGTGTTCTTATGTTGTGATCTTTGTATGCAAAGTGTGATTATTGCAGCAGCTGTTAGCGCTCTAACCACACTTTAGTTTTGTATAATTTTTTTTACTGTTTCATCAAACTATTTCTCAATTTTTTGATGGTTTCAGTTGTATCTTACATTTAATGGATATTTCAATAGTTCGGTTTTGTGTTCGTGCATTGTATTCTTATGCATATGCTGTGTGTGTGTGTCTATAAGAAAACAGTTTAAACAAAAGTTTCCAAAATTTCAATTTGTTTTTATAAAAGAAAGATCAATCAATATCGAGTAATCACATCAATGAAAAAAATTTTTGAATCATTTCTTATTTAATTAATTTAATTTCAAATTTAGCTTTTGTGGGCTCTTGAAATATAATCATCATGATCATCATTGACGCAACAGCCTAATGGTGGGCCAATGTCGTCTACCTACGGGCTGATTTCGAGACAGGAGATGATTTTTTTTAAGGGATAGGGTTGTCAGTCCAACGCTCTACAACCATATTAGACCGGGACATATCCTTTAAAGTGGATTCCGAACCACTACAAATATCCATGGTACCGCCGGCACTCAAACCCGATGTTTATGACAACGAACTCCAAACACTCGGCCATCAGGCTCCATTGAGACATGCAGTGAATAAATATGTGCTTTTCTGGTCCATATTTTAGCAAACAACTTCATCATAATCAAAATTAACGAAGGAAAACATCATTTCATATTGATAGATTATGAAGTTTTTCTTGAGGATTCATTTAACTCGAATGCTTGGTAATAGACATGAAA
Organism: Caerostris darwini; assembly: GCA_021605075.1. Taxonomy (NCBI): domain Eukaryota; kingdom Metazoa; phylum Arthropoda; class Arachnida; order Araneae; family Araneidae; genus Caerostris; species Caerostris darwini. Next base: position 192,257 of record BPLQ01009615.1, read on the forward strand.
AGACATCAACTTATCATCTACAAGACTTATCATCAACAATAACCCATAGTCTGTGGCACCGAGAGTTAGTTACTCGACCATCAGGCCCCTCTTGAAATATTAACTACAAGTTAAATAACCCTATAATATTTTTAGCTATTAAATCCTTCTACCATGTCTAATCCTTTTCTAAAATTAGTGACATTTTAATATTTAATTTCTCTTACACACATTTTCGAAGATATATTTTTCCTTTTGTCATTAATTTTTCACAACACACGGCATTGTTCCATTTTATGTGTCAAAGAGATAAAATCTTACGGTGTTTGATGTGAAATTTTTTTTTATTTCCTTACTATTATGGTCTGCATAACGTCTTTCGAATAGCGAATCATTCATATTCATAACGAATCATCTCTGATTAAACCAAAACTTAAAGAATGGGAAGAAATCTTGACGCCACAAATGAAAATACATAAATCATTTACGAAGGAAATCAGCAAGGAAGGAAAAGAAAAAATAAAGCCAGCAAAGGTCCAATCAGCAATTATATGCCGCCCTATGCATATACATTTATGCAAACTAGTAAGAAGTAGGAAGGAAGTATTGACTGCGAAACTTAATGTAGTACGTCCCCTAGCCTCGTGACGAAATTTCTTCGCTGGTGTAATAAATCTTGTTCATTGAGCGTTACCAAAAGTTTCGTCATGCAAAGTGGAAGTTCGCTCTCCCAGGCGTGCTAGAAAGATGGTTTAAGTTACAATTCTGTATACGATGTCGGATATTAAAGCTTGGCGAGATGGAATTGCTACTTTGCAACTTTGCATCTCGTCGTGCATCTTAATCAAGAAAACGCGCCGTCTCAATTTTTCAACTCCTGGACTTAAAATGGATTTTGCGGCGGAATATATTTCTAGGGGGGAGGTGTGTGGGGGGGGATTGTAAGCGGACGCAGAAAAGACAAACCGCCTTAAATAAATATTATTAATATTTCCCCCAGGGTGGTTCAGCTTCTACCCCCTGCTGTAACTAAGGAAAGAATTCATGCTGAGATAATGTGCGGAATTATTATGCAAGATATGTTTTTAATCATTTATTTGAAGCACATAAATTTTTAATGGCTTGAATATTTTATGATAATGAATGTAAGAAATACTTTTTTATACGTCCAATTTAATATTTTTTTAGTGTTCTTCGTCTTTTATTTCTCTGCACATTGTATACACCGCGGCACACTTAAATAATTAGGATGATATATATCTATATTTATTATATATAAACTACAAACACAAGAATAGATAAAAACAGAACGGATAAGGGACTTTTCAGAAACATAATCAGTTTGTCTTCATATGTTTTCTAATTTAATATTATCTATCTTTATTTATATATATTATGTATTGCAAACTCGTATATTGGATATAAAAGGATTTTAGTTATGATGTTATGCTTTGAATTTTTTCCGAAAATAATTTTAAATATTGAACACTGAAAATTTTACCCGATAAAAATCAATTGCCTAAATAAATTCTTTTGTTTACAATTATTTCCTCAAATAGAGCATAAAAAATCTTGATTATGTTTTGTATAAACTGTATACTTATGTATAAACTTAACGCTTATGTACTTCAAATATTGATTTTTTCACTTAAATATATACAATCGAACTGGCTGGAACTGATCCTGTAATGCTTCATTAGGTGTATTTAAACAAGCAATAGGATTGAAAGATTTTATTTAAGACGTCTGTTAATGTATAATACAGATAAAAACTCTTCCCGGTATATGATTGCATGATATTCAAAATAAAAAATAATGTTTCATAAAAAATAAATAATAAAATAAATATATTATAACAATAATAAAATAAAAAGTAAATAGAATAGAAAAATAATTAAAGCAACTGAAATAAAAAATATGAATAAGTTTACCAATTGAAAATCACTTGCCTAAATAAACTGTCTTGCTTACAATTATTCATAGATAATCCTGCTTATGCTTTGTATAAACTGTATACTTATGTTTTGTATTTGTATAAACATATTAAATTTTTCGCTTAAAAATATACAGTCGAACCCTGTATACACCTGTAATACTTCATTAGGTTTATTTAATTCAGTAGTAGGATTGAGAGTTTTTTTTTTTTTAAAGTCTGTTAATGTATAACAATAAGAAAGATAAAAATGCTCATCGCGGTATGTTATTGCATGGTATTCAAAATAAAAAATAATTTATAATAAAAATAAACATATTATAAACATTATAAAATACAAAAAATAAATAGAAGTAGAAAAATAATTAAAGCAACTGAAATAAAAAACATGAATATGCTATGTTAAATTATTGCAACTATATGTACTATATAAGAAAGAACATATAAAAATTGCACAATTGAATTATAAAATAAATAAATTTAATGTTTTGATTGAATAGGAATTAAATCATTAAATTCATCTTTGAAAAACTAGATTCGGCCATCGTCACCAAACTGAATGAAATTCAAAATAATTGGATGCATGTCAAAGTTCCGACAAAAAGATTTCAATATTGCAATAAGATATGGTGGAACTCAACATCCTTTTCATCTTTTATGAAAGGTAAAAAGTTTAATTGGATGCATCCAACCGTGGAATTCTGACTATAGATAAGCTTTTGGCTTTTCCTACTATAATAGAGATGGAGTAACGTGAAATGTGATCTTCCTAGATTAGGAAATTTGCATGTGATAGTAGCAGGTGACTCAAAAATCATCACGCACACGACATCTAACTCTCTAACGGTTATTTCCTGTAGGTTTTGTTTATAAAAACATGTCGTTATTCATATTTTTTTTACATTTTAACCTTAGCCTAAATTTACACTAATAGTTTTAGAAAATATTAACAAAGAAGAACAACACGAAAATATAACTTCACGGTTTAATACTATTTTAAAATGCTGTTATTTACTATGTTTCATTTATTTATATCTAAAACAATTGAACAAGGCATAAAAGATTAGAAAACAATAACTATGTATATCAAATGTTCGTATATGCTGCGTGGGATGCTAATGGAAAATTTGAAATGAAAAAATTTACGCATTCAGGACAAAATACAAACAATGTTTTTTTTTTAAATAAATAATTGATGATAAGAATTTTTGTCATGAAATCTTTCAATGATTTATTTTTAGTTCCCTTTCTTTAGGATTGCGATCTAAGCATCATTATGTTTACAAAGCAATGTTATTTTGCACGGAAGAAAATCATCAATTCTGAAGAGTACAGTAATTTATATAATCTTTCATTTCAATATTTTTAAAGCAGTATTATAATATAGAATAAAAGTTTATTATCACAGATATATGATTAAAACATCAGAATCATCAACAGACAATTTTCGCCGATAATTACAAAATATTATATTAATGCTCATGTATTAAATTTGTTTACAAAATGGATTAAATAGCAACCTAGATATCTAAAAAAAAAGTAGATTTAATGATAATGATATAATATATAACATATATATTACATCATCGTGTGCTATTTAAAAGTGATAAAGTATCGTGTGATAAAGATCTAAAGAAAACTTAAACGTGATAAAAATATGATAATTAATTAAGTTTATAGCTCACTAAAAAAATATGAATTGAATAAATGATTTTTAAAACGATAGAATTTATTCGTTTATTTCGAACTGATTTCTTTCTTAATATATTTTAGTTAAATTTAAAAATATATTGTAATATTTATAACAATGCAATATTGGTACTTTGCTTAGTTCAATTTTAGAGAGCTACATAAAATTATAAGCATTCATAAAAAAAATTTAAAAAAAAACGAAATACATAGTGACAAATAAGAAATTAATAAATGCAAATTCCCCCATTTTCAAATTTATTCCAACTTCATTTTAAACATATCTTCCGTTATTCGACTAAATCAATGGTTCTTAATGTCGGAATCCCGAAAAAATTAAAATTAAATGCCACGAAAAAATTAACCACTTTTAACTTTTTGTTATTAATACTTTCTATCTTGGCAATTTTTTTTTTTTTTTTCTATTTTATAGTCACTTTTACTTAATATTACCATAGACACTTTTATTCGATTTTTAGTTCTTGTGATTATTTATACACTGAAGTGACAAAAGTCATGGGATAGCAATATGCAACTTTTCAGATAGCAGTAGCATCGTGTAGAACAGGTATAAATGCGCAGTGCTTTCGCAGAGCTTTCATTTCTGTTCAAGTTATTCATGTGAAGAGGTTTTGACGTGATGATGACCGCACAACGGGAATTAACAGACTTTGAACGCGGAATGTTAGTTGGAGCTAGACGCACGAGTCATGCCATTTCGGAAATCGTTAGGGAATTCAACATTCCCAGATCCACTGTGTCAAGAGTGTGCCGAGAGTATGAAATTTCAGGCATAACATCCCACCATGGACAGCGCAGTGGTCGACCGCCTGCACTTAACGACCGAGACCGGCGACGTCTGCAAAGAGTCGTAAATTCTAACAGAAAAGCAACACTGCGTCAAATAACCGCAGGAATCAATGTGGGACGTACATAGGACTTGTCTGTTAGAAATGTGCGGAGAAATTTGACTTTCTTGGGCTATTCCAGCAGAAGACCGACTCGAGTGCCTTTACTGACAGAACGACATCGCTTGCAGCGACTCTCGTGGGCACGTGAGCATATCGGTTGGTCCCTAGACGAATGGAAAACCGTGGTCTGGTCCGATGAGTCACGATTTCAGTTGGTAAGAGCTGATGGTAGGGTTCGAGTGTGGCGCAGACCCCACGAAGCCATGGACCCAAACTATCAGCAAGGCACTGTTCAAGCTGGTGGTGGCTCCGTAATGGTGTGGGCTGTTTTTTCATGGCATGGACTTGGTCCTCTGGTGCGACTGGATCCAACATTGACTGGAAATGCTTATGTTCAGCTACTTGGAGATCACTTGCAGCCGTTCATGGACTTCATGTACCCAAACAACGATGGGATTTTTATGGATGGCAATACGCCATGTCACCGGGCCACAACTGTTCGCGATTGGTTTGAAGAACATTCTGGACAAATCCAACGAATGATCTGGCCACCTAGATCGCCCGACATGAATCCCATCGAGCATTTATGGGACATCCTCGAGAGGTCTGTTCGTGCCCAAAATCCTGCACCATCAACGCTTTCACAATTATGGACGTCTATCGAGACAGCATGGCTCAATATTCCTGCAGAAGACTTCCAACAACTTGTTGAGTCCATGCCACGTCGAGTTGCTGCACTTCGTCGGGCGAAAGGAGGGCCGACACGATATTAAGAGGTATCCCATGACTTTTGTCACTTCAGTGTACATATTTTTTTAAAAATGGCTTATTACATTTATATAATAAAATATAAATTTTAAACGATGTTGTTTCTTAAAACTTTTGCTCATCAATGCTAGACAACAGGGGATTATGACATGACAGGGGATTGAGAACCAAAAATATTTTAAGATATACTGGCTAAAACATGAGTTCTTAATCAGTGACTTTGGTTCCATGGTCTTGAGCGAGAAATAAAAAATCATTATCATTAATTTTATTGAATTAAATCTAACATATATCATGTGATATATGCAATATATTATCATGTTATTGTTTTTTTTTTTCTGTTTACCGACTGTTTTGATCATATACAAGCTTCATCCAAAATAAACATCATTATTCGCATTGATAAATTTTAACAAAATTTCAATTTCATTGATTTTTGAAATGTATTTTATATTTGTTTAATATTCAAAAATATATATATATATTACGTTGACAATACATAGTATCATATTATTGGTTTTTTTATTCTGTTTACCAATATAATTAAGACTGTTTTCGATCATATACAAGCTTCATTATAGATAAACATCATTATTCGCATTGATAAATTTCAACAGAATTTCAATTACATTGTTTTTTGAGATACATTTTATGTTTGTTTAATATTCATAAATATATATATCTTACTTTGACAATATATAGTATCATATTATTAGTTTTTTTATTCTGTTTACCAATAGAAATAAGACTGTTTTCGATTGCATACAAACTCCATTTAAGATAAACATCATTATTCGAATTGATAGATTGTAACAGAATTTCAATTACATTGTTTTTTAAGATGTATTTTATGTTTGTTTAATATTCATAAAAATATATAATATCATATTAATAGTTTTTTTACTGCTTACCAATAGAAATAGTGTTTTCCATCACATACAAGCTTCATTCAAGCTAAACATCATTATTCGCATTGATAAATTTTAACAGAATTTCAATTGCATTGTTTATTGAAATGTATTTTATGTTTGTTTAATATTGCTAAAAAAACATATATGTTACTATATCCTTTTTTTTAATAATATTAATAACTAAATTAATTTTATTTTATTTTATGCATTAAAAAAATGTTTCGAGAAAATTTTCCATAATCATTTTACTAGCAAATAAGGCGTTGCGTAAAAAAAAGGAGAAAAAAAAAAGGGATGAATTATTAAGGTCTACATAAAGACAAACGGTCTAAATGGAGGCAAACGAATTTAAAATAGGCAAAAAATTCCTGATTACTTAATTGTAGAGCTGTTGCTACTACAATAGAAAGAAAGCAGACGAAGAACGAGTTTATCTCTGCATGTTATTCCAGACGTTCAACGAACTATTTCTTATCTGAATGAAGCGTGTATGCAATTAATGATCACCGAGCATCAAAGGAAACTCATAAAGTTACTTAGCTCGTTCCATGCACTATTTTCGCTTCATCAAATGAATAAAAATGTCCGCAGATAACAAAACTAGCAAGTCATAGAAAATAATTTATTTTTAAACCTATCCTTGCTTAACAAAAAGGATTAAATTTTCAATTGTTGATTTTCAAATCTCTTGATAGCGTTTTAATCTTAAACCTTCATACCATATAGTGCAGAAATTGATAAATATCAAAATAAAATTTAGATACATTAAGAGTTAATTTAAAATCTTTATTCAAAAATGTTAATAAAATACAAAAATTGTAAATTAAGAGAAATGATAAAAATACTCTCATATGTTATATATACTATTTAATAAATTATTAATATATATTAAACAGTGTTATCATGTAAAATATATGAATTTTACATGTATGCTCCAGATGTTAATACTTTAAAGGAAATAAGATTTCTAGCATGAATAAATGGCTATTCTTATTTAAATACAAAATAAATAAATTAATTAAAACTCAATTTTTTTTTTAAATTTCATGGCAAAAATTGTGTAAAACGAACTCCGCTACATTAGTGTAAATATAATAAACCAAAATCATTTCATTCGTAATTTACAATTAATTCTCAATAATGATCTATATAAAAAGATTTTTGTATATTTATTGTTTATATAATTTTTTTTTTTTTTTACTTGAAAGAAAATTTCTTTATTAAAAAACTTTGTGGTCATTAAGATGTGCAATGTGTGTCTTCAATGAATTTCGGTTGTTTTTTATTAAAATTTAAATTCAAATATAATAAATCAATAAGTATTTCAATTGTTTCATAAGGGAGAAAACCAAATTAAAGTTTGAAACAGAAATGATCTTTATATAAAGATTAATTTTTGTAGATTTATTGTTCATGTAATTTTTTTACATGCTACTGATAAATCGACCTGCTACAATTAAAAAGCCTGTTGATTTATTATATTTGAATCTAAGTTTTAAATAAAAAACAACCAAAATTCATTAAGAATACTAATAACATCTTAATTTTTACATATGGCAGAAAAATAAATTGAAGTTTGAAACATAAATTTTGCCAATATTTAATTAAAAATAACATATTTTTGCAGCTCCTACTATTGAATAAATTTAAAACCATATATATGTACACCAACTTCAAAGTTAATTTTTTTTAATATTAATTTTTGATTTGAGAAAATTTTCAAAATTTTTATTGAAACGTTCTATTTTACTTTTTTCGCGAAATAAGTTCAAAATATAAAAATTAAATATCACAAAGAAATAAAATTTAAAAAAATCCAGAAATCACAAATCTCCAAACTACATGATGTAGAAATTAATGAAAATCAAATTTAGGTAAGTAGAGAGTTAAAATTTTTATTCTAAAAAAATTAGCAAAATACAAAATTTTAAATTAAAACAAGCAGTAAAAATCATCGCACATATTAAAGAAATTAAAAATGTTTATTCCACCAATTATTCATGTAATAAAATCGGTTTGTTTTTCTCATTTGAACATTTATTTCATATATAATTCTGAATATCTGTTATGTTAATAATAATATCTTTATTATAATTTGTTTTCTTTTCAGAAATTAACACAGAAGTTAAATGAAATTTGCTTTTCAGGATATTGAAGAAATGTCCAAAAAAGGATAAATATGCGAGCAAGAGGAAAAGGAAGACCAAAATATACAGAAAAAAAAGTTAAAAATGCTTATGCCACCAATTATTTATGTAATAAAATCGGATCATTTTTCTCATTCAAACTTTTTTTTTCCATATATCCTTTTGAACATCGATTATGTAAATAATAATATCTTTATTATAAAATTTTTTTTTCTTTTCAGAAGTTAAATAAAATTTAATTTCCAAGATATTGAAAAAATGCTCATAAATGGATAAATATGCAAACAAGAAGAAAAGGTATAAGAAGATCAAAATATGCATAAAATTCTGAAATTTGTGTTTATTTATTTCAGTATCTTTATGTATAAAAGTATGTATAAATTTCTTACGATTTTCAATGTGATCAATATAAATATAATAATTTTATTAATAATTATATTTATTTACAATTATAATAATATTAATTTTAAAAAATTATAATTTACATTTATAATTTTTTAATTTTATTTTATGCTTAACAATTTTTGTACATTACATGCTTAACGGCATAACAGTTTTTGTTCTCTTTCAAAATTATTTTTTAAAAACATTCTTTACATATAATTAAAAAAACTACAATAAATTTCCTACACAGACGATGTTTCAATGGAAGTTCTAAAAGAAAATAATCTCTTAAAATTAATTCTATCAGCGCTAAACCTGTTATGCAATGAAAAATTTGAATGTACAAAACTTCTGGACTGAAGACTAGCTTTTTTCTTCTTTTGCAAACTTCGACTGGAACTCATTTCGATTCTTTTTTGCCACCCATTGTGTGGGACAGAACAACAATATTCGCAATTTACAACTCAGGTATGGAAATTCTTGGTTTATTTGTTGCACAACTCGCACGTCTTTGCTACGAAGCCATAGAGTTCAAAAAGGGAAAAAAATATATTAAGTGCAAAGGTCATGAAAGTGGCTGTACGAAAAGTAGCCGCTCATATTTATGAGCTAATAGATAATCCTTCTTAAACACTGAATAAAAGGAACGGGCAATTTATAAGCATTTCTGGGAAAAAGTAGTACTATGCAATGAAAATGGTGCTCAAGCATTTAAATAGTACCATAAAATTTAATTGTGACTTGTTGGTGCATTGACAGAATGTTTTTCTTTTTGATTAGCATGCTGTGAAATCAGACTTTTATTTCTAGTCAACATGATTTTTTTTTAATTTCGGATTATTAGGATCTACGGATCGGATTATTTAGGATATATTTTCCTTTATAATCAAGATAATTCAATAAAATTTGAAAGAACAAATGTATCATACATTTAAAATGGATTTTTTGAGTTAACAAAAAAAAGTTTGTTTTTATTCATTTCATATTCACAAAATTCACGCAGTTATAAATTATTAGGGACCTGATGGCCGAGCGAATAGAGATCGGTGCCACAGGTTTCGGGTTTGAATTCCGGCGGTGTCAGGCATGTTTGTAGTGGTTCGGAATCCACTTTAAATAGTGGGTTTAGGTCTAATATGACTAGAGAGTTGGGACAATCCTACGTCGTAAAAAGAAAACATCTTCTGTTTTGGAATCTATCATTAGGGAGGACCATGGTCCAACAATGCACTATAGTGCTAGGGAGTTTGTTAATTAGAAAATATTAGGACAAAATTTTGTATCGAAAAAAATTTATAAGTTCCATTTATGTAGGCCATTGAAAGTTAATGATAAATTGCGAATGTAATGAATTCAGACATATATTTATTATGACATCTAGGATTATCTATTGTTAAGATAGTGAGTATAAAATCTAACTTTAAGCCTGTTCTGTAATTAAAATTAATTTATTGTACAGAGATAACTATTGCTGACATACAACGAGTTTTTTTTTTTCCCATCAGTAGGTGATTTCGTTGTAAACAATCTTCTCAATTAAAAGGATTATAACACATCACCTTATTATAACACAGTTTACAAAAGTATGCAAAATAATTGCGCTGATGAGTTAAGAAAAAAAAAACTTTTTTACGAACTTAACATTTTAAAAATAACAATCTATTTCGATAACTGTGAATTTTAATTTAATTTTAAAAATAAATTTCTCCAAAAGAACGTCCACAATTCACACTTTTTTTAATGTGATTTCCTAATTTGACGATCTTGGTAGTCTTACAATTTCTCAGTAGAATTAATATCAGATGACTAGTAGGAGGAAGAGCTTTTTCCTCCTTTGTAGAGCAGCTATTCTTGCACAACTCGAGCAGTAGGTATTGGATCACTATCTTGTTGAAAAATCTATGATCCCTCAAGTCTAAATTTAGTGGAACTTTGAGCAGAGTACCTTCCTAAATAATAAAACAGCTGCTTTGATTCGTTTTTCCACGGATGATTACTTAATTTTGTCCTAAATGCTGACAAACACTCCAAAATCCAATCAACAGCTATGTTTTACTGTTTTCTCAAATTCTTGTGTTTAAACTCAGCATTTGACCGTCTCCAAATTTTTTAGTGATCATCTGATCCGTCAATTTACTTTCGTCCACCAAAATCACATAATCCATAAGTGCCTTTTGTATTCTTTTGCAAAGCTATGTCTGCATTTTAAAGGTTTTCTTAGTATAGTCTAACAGTGATATTCCACATTTTGTAATTGTCTGAATATTGCCTGACTCGCCAAAACTGTTTTCTTCATTAGGATTCAATTAAGAAGCTCTAGATATTTCTTCACTTTTCTCACATCAATAAAATTAACGATTCCTGAATATGAATGTCCTCCCTATTTTTGCTTTGCTTAAAATATTGCTCTCAGCGTGGAATTTTTCGATACCTTTTTGCATCGTTACATATATTTTGTTGATGATTTTAGAGATTTACAATTGATTCTTGCTCTCTTCACACAATTGTATTATTAATTCCTTCAGATTCTATGAAAGTTACTAAATAAATGCCAGAAAATTTTAATACCCAACTGTAACAATATATAATAAACCTTTCAAAACCATCGCCTAAATACTAAAGAAAGAAAAGAAAATTGAAGAATTTTTTTGACAGCTCGCTAACTTGTTAATTTTTACAGATGATGCACACATTTATAATGTAAATTTTTATTCTCTTTAAAGCTTAAATTAATATCATTACTATATATATTTAAAAAAGTATACGTAAACTTTAGACTTTATGACGCGATACGGATTGCATACTCACTTTTGTGAATGGGGGTCATTGTTACTAAAGACTACAATCTTTTAAAATAAAAACAGTTAACCATTTATTAGAACTAATATTTTTTTCAAATTATAATCCGCATTTAGATTCAAAATATTTAATGTCAATAAGTTGTAAAATAATATAAACGAAAATATAAATTATTTTCTGAAATCCAGAGTAAAACCAATTTTTCATAATTGACAAATGATCATAGAAAATTTTTGTGTTATTAAAATGACCCATTTTCTTAAATCTTTATTCTTCTTATTTATTAATATGTATACTTTTCTTTAAAAAAAAATGTAATGTGATGCTCACATGATAATGTATATATATTTAATTTTATTAGCTTAAATTCTTTGCTAAATGAAAAACCTTTAATATCCTTATTATTAAATTTAATTTCCAAAAATCGCAAATTATATTTGAAAGTTATCATTAAAATTACTCAAAAATGTAAAATATACATGTGTTTCCATTCAAAAAGTCGTCGCTTATGTAGGCTAAGTGTTAGTGATAGTCGCTCATGTAGGCTAAGATGAATACTGCGTTCCACTCATAAACTCTTTGCAATTTGACAGAAAATGCTTAAAATAAGTAAGACAATTTTTTTCCCCTCATATATCTCCTAGTCGTAAATATTTGAAAATGCTTCTTCAAAAGTACTCTAGTCTTTCGCTTAAAACATGTAAAGTGATTTTGAGTGCGTATTGACAGAGCGATAACATTTGAGACAAGCCAGACGGACGTTATCACACGGTTTTACCCTGAGATTTGTTTGATCTCACATGAGGAGGATTTGTCTATGAAAGAGTATCAAATATCTGTGAATGTGAGAAAGAGTATTAAATATCTATGAATGTGAGAAAGAGTATCAAATATCTATTTAAATTTACCTTTCCTTTGATAGTTTATATTTGGTGAACTAAAATGCACATTTTTTTTTTATCTCAAAAATAATAATATGCACACTTGAAAATAAATGTTTTCATTTTTTTTTTCAATTGAGAGATAATGTCACTTATAATACAATATTCAGTATTTAATAATTAAATGATGCGCATTTTAGCGATATTTTATTTAAAATAAACAATTTATGATGAACATTTCTGAAAATTAAAACTTATTTTTTTAAATAGTAGTAGATGACTTGTTTTTAATGAAGAAAGCCATATTTTGGGTAGAAAATTAAAAACTGTGTTTGGGATTTAAAATATTTCTTTTCGATAATAGGTAAAATATAAAAAACTCAGTATTAAAAAGTAACTTTTAATAAAAGTTGATTTAACTGAAACGTTTTCCTTCTATTATGCAAAAAAAAATTTTGTACACTCTTTTTTTAATTTCGTTTTTAAATTATTCAAAAACTTTTATTCAACTGAAAATTATACATTCAATCAATTACAAACGAAATGTAAAATAAGATTAAATTTCTACTTATTAAGTTGTACATTTTGAAAAAAAATTACATAATTATTATATACACTGTAATTAGTACAACTTTTAAAATGTATTTATCTTTAATATAATTCAAACAACTTCAATATTGTTTAGAATTTTATGTATAATTCAGTAGTTGATAAGCAATAAGGTAACTAGTAGTAAAGTATGTAAGCAATAAATATAAATATGTACATTTTTATTTACCTATGTACTATTTATAATTTTACTTTTAGCCTTACTATAATTATTTTTGTATTATATTAATAATTAAATATTATTATTGTCAAATTAATCAGTTTAATAAATGTCACATATTTAATAAGTAATAAATTTATGTTATTTATAATAAATCTCACAAATTTAATTAATAAAATTTTTTTATTTACAGGCAAGTAAAAACTGATCAAATATAAACAGGCGGAAAAAATATGATTATTCCACAACTTAAACTAAATCTACTTAAAAACTGTATTTTAGCCAGTTGATTTAATCCAAAAAATGTAAGTTTATAACTAGTGTAATTTTAGTAAGTACTTAACAAATCGGTAAAAATATTGTTTCCTTCATATTGTAAATATTGATGTTCACAAATTATTTTCATGTTATATATATATATATATAAAGTAAAATTGTAATTTAAAATATTCTGTGTAATATAATTAATTAAAAAATTCTCTATAATTAATTAAAAAATTGGCATTTAATACCAGTTTGGGTTTTTCCATTGTCATTGCCTTAATTTAATATAAAAAAATAATTATGCTATTATTAATTATGCTATTTTAAGCATTCAATTGAATGTCCTATTAATATACAATCTTCGTAAATTTTATTAAAATACAAAAAGAATGGCATGTAATAAAAGAAATTAGTTTTTTTTTTCTTTTTAACTTTGGCAGGGAATAAGCAATTTTAAAAATGTTAAAATATAACATCTTCCGTAATTTCAATAAATAATATATTTATATTTATTTGATGCATATAATTGATCTTGAAAACATTTTAACGTGAATCTCAAAATAAGTTATCATCAGAATAGAAAAGTTATAAAGATATTTTAAGGAACAGATAACAAATAGAAAGTTTTACTGAATACTGGTTTTGATAAGAAAGATTTTTCATGTTTTTTTTAAATTTTTTTAACATCAAATTCTTAACAGCTTTTCTCAATTCTTCCAACAATACAATATCTTAATTATGTAATTTAATAACCTGTCTATTCAAAATCTCAACTTATCTACAAAACAAGATAAAACGCATCGAAAAAATTCAAGACATTGTTTTAAACATTTCCTATCTTAAAAAGTAACAATTTTGTACGTGACAAATGGTATATTAATCATGAGCTACTCTATTCAGTTAAATAAGAAAATAGAGAATACTATTACGAAATACTATTTCTTTTTGGCAAAGTCTAGTAAGATTGGTAGATCTCAAAAATAAATTGCATACTTCGCAGGAATCAACGGTTCTTTGGTTGAAAAACGTAATCAACAGGTACTTTATCATGTTCCAACGTCAATATAATTGTTAACCTATTCTGTGCTACTTTCGTGGAATGCGAAACATCAATTAATTTAAAATCTTTAATGTCTTAAAACTTCAGTGTAGTGTAATTGAAAAGGGTACCTTTTTTAAATTTCGGTTTCTTGGATTAAATATTACAGTGATAAGTACATTATAATTAATTTTTAACAACTAATAATTATTAATTTTTAACAACTGTGAAAATGAATTTTTACTTAAAAGAGTTTGACTGATAATTACGCAAATAACGATTTTGTATATTGAGCAATTTTTTTCAATTTCAGTCTTCGAGAAAAAAATTCTCATAAACAAATTTTTAGGTGTAGGTTATCTTAAAATCTTTTAAGACTAATAAATTAATTGACTAAGATAATTGACTTAATAAATTTAGTCAATTATCTTAAAATCTTTTAATCATAAGTCTTAAAACTTTAGTACAGTATAATTGAAAAAACGGACCTTTTTAAAGTTTCAGTTTTTCTGAAGAAAATGATAAATTAATAAGTATTACATAATAATTAACTTTTAACTATTAATAATTATTAATTTTTAACAACTGTCAAAAGGAATTTTAAAGCCTGATTTTTGCTTAAAAGAGTTCCCTTAAGATAACTGATGATAATGTAAATAACGCTTCTGTATATTGTGCAATTTTTTCCAATTTCAGTTTTTGAGATAAAAATTCTCATAAACAAATGTTTAGGTTTATTTTTTTCTAATTAAAAAATTATTTTGATAAAATAATAATAAAATTAAAATACAGTTTTAAATTCATGGATTCTTTCTAACGATTCAACTTGTTGCAGAAAAATATATAGCGTTGGAATAATAACTTATATTAACATGGAATATCTTCCAATATATCAGAGGCCTGAGGGCCAATTGGCTAGCGCTCTGGCCGTTGGTAACATAGACTTCAGGTTCGAATCCGGGCTGTAACTGTACATTTGTTTACCCCTATGTTTCTCTAAATCATAAAAACGTATTTATTTATTTTATCTGCTATTTCAACAACTGTTTTTAAAGTTATTACCAAGAAAATTCGATGCTAAAGTACCTAAAAATGTCAGATTTTGTTGAATACATTAATTCTCGCTATTCTCCTCAATTTGAAGCGGTCTGATGGCCAATTGACCAGCGCTGGCCTTTGGTACCACAGGCTGCAGGTTCGAATCCTGACGGTGACATAGACGTTTGTTTGCTGTTCGGAGTCCACGTTAAACAGATCATAATTAAATTTGATACATATTGCTACATAAAATGACCGTAGAGCGACAAACCAAACTAATCTATTTTAAATCATTATTATTCATAAATCGTGGTAATTTTATCTAAGAATCTAAACTTATTAACATTAAAAAAAGTTTAATTTAATAATTATTTATTAATGTTCTAAAAATGAATATTCTTTACATAAATTCTCGAATTTGAAGTAAAATGGAATTTGATTAAGGATCTGTGTAATGTAATGCCTAACAGCATAAACGCTTGTAATGCTGGACGATGTAGACAACCTTGGATATTTTTTTCATTTCATTTAAATAGCGCTAAATTCATTTTTGTGCTTAGTATGCTACATGACGTGCGAAACAAAGTTGCTCCGTGCGTTATCCGCGTTCCATTCTTTTATGCAATATTAAATACCAATTTACTTATCTTTCTAGGTCGTTCTTGAATTTTAATTAAAAGAAAACATTTTTTTTTATTCAGAACATTTATTATTTATTCAGACTTCAGGAATCATTTCAAATAACAAACTGTCTAACATCTATCTATATATTTCGCTTTACATTCGCAGATAAGATTAAAAAATCTCATCTTTAATTAACTGACTCAAGATCATAAGAAAGATCGTTTAGCATTTACGGTTTTATTAAACATTTTCCTGCGATATTTCATTTTTCAGTGCATCTTGTATAATAATGACTATATTATAATGATATTTCCTCAATTATACCAGTTTTTCAACTTTTATAAAGGTTATAAATTACATCGTGACATGAACGATTTATTTAGAGTATATAAAGTGATACAATAATTTCTTGAGCTCATTTATTAAAAAAAAATTAGCTTAAAAAATAATGCCAACCCTACTTAATGATTTTTTTAAATTAATTTTTCTAAAGAAAAAACATAGTTAGTGGTTGAATAAATAATTTAGATTAAGACAATCAGAATCATTGAGAAACATTTTGCTCATTTGAAAGTTTCAACTATTTTTTTCCAATATTATTTATCTGTGAGTAAAATAAAAGCAGATTATACAGAGCTTTGATAAATGTTCATATGAAAAATAATAGAATTTTCATAAGTTTCAAAATTCGCAACACCTTTTTAAGTGGGATGTCGAATTTCATTACGTAAATGCAACAATCTAGCCAACGCCCTTGGAAACCATTATTATTTTTTTTTTCATTAAGTAACTTCTGAAGGACAATGTATTATTCTGGTGTGATGTTTTTATTTTTCCCACACCACAGAAACCGCGCATAAACTATTAATTAGTTCTTAATAGCCCTTGACTTACAAATCAGTTTCTAGAGTCGTTTTACATCGTTTAGAAATTCATAAGACATACCAAGCAATTAGTTTAAAATGAGTACCATAATTATAATAATTAATAAATGTACTTTTTGAGGTAATTAAGAAAAACTGGAGTAAAATCCTAATGTGACACTACTATGCTTGTTTAAGTAAAAATAATAGGTTAACAAGTTAATGGAAATTCTTTATTTGGACACGGTAATTTGAGACTAATATTTTTAAAGAAATGGTTAATAAGTTGGTATCAAATTTAATTCGTTTAAAATCCACTAAAGACAGACATAAGAGTTAATTTAAGTTGCCTATATTAACACAGAGAATTTGAATGAAAACAGAAGCTGCAAGCTTACAACACTGAAGACGTCCCCATTATCAACAATCATTATCAGCAATTGTAAATTTATATAAATCGTTTTATTGCTGTTCAGACATTCGCCAACCCCAGTCAAAGGGTAGGGAGAAGGAACTATCAAACATTCCATGACGTGTTCTGTATGGCTCTAACCTTGAAAGGGTGACCATCAAACCCTCTGTCCCCCCTTTGCGACATAAAAAGGCGACAATGACTTGTGACGTCAGGAATACCTCATTATCATAACAGAAGTTCATGGTCTGGACCAGAAGAAAAATGGTTCTAAGTGAAAAAAATTACACTTCATACTTTTTAAATCCCAGTAAGAAGTTAATTGGCATGATACATGTAGGAGTTATGGATTGTGAGTGTTTCTGAGTTGTTTAGATGCAATGCTCAAGTGGAATTTATTGGATTACACGCTGGTTCTGTGTTTCAAAATGTATTTCCCGTTGAGATTTTGGATATTTCAGCTTTCAGTACAAGTGGGAGGTAGGATTTTTTTATATGTAACTTAAGTGATGATTCATAATGCAGACGTACAAATGATTTTCAAAATTTTATTTCCCAATTATAACCCCTTTATCTGGTATAAATATCGCATTTCGGTTATTTATAATGATTGTTTTCAAAGTAGACTAATGCTGTTGCTATTCTATTTTTCAAAATTGTTATGAGAAATGGCTTCTGTACATAACGTACGTTATGATGCATTTTATATAAAAACGGATAAAATTTCTGTAGAAATACTTCAGTGATCTTATCGCCATTGTTCTGCAAAATACATATAATGTATATACATAAGAGCGTTATCTACATTTCATCACCCCAAATAAAATTTTTGTAAGCATCATCGGTAGTAAACGAATAAAACAGACAATAAATTTTCAGTTTTATCGCTAATATGATGTCTTAAAAAGCTAACGTTTTCATAATAAAGCGTGTAAGAGAAATTCTTTTTTTATCTGATTGGATTACTTCTGCGTATTTGTATACACATAATTTAAAATAACTTATAAATATCCGATTTAATATGCGTCATTCTAACATGTCGATCTGCTTCGTCATTATATCCTGTTAATGAAATTCGCAACAATTCGTAGATTACAGGTATAACTGGCATTCTTTAATATCAAAATGAAATTGCTGACACTTTTTGAATGACATCCAATATATTAGTAGAAATTATACCATAGCAAAATTTAATCTTAAACTTTTGAGTTAACATGCTAATAAAGCGAAAAGAAGCGTACTGTGAAATATACTCAAGGACACGATTCCCACATTCAAATTTTTGATTTGTGGCTCATAGAAAAGATTAAAACTGACAAGAGTGTATGCATATGACTCTCACGTACTGCATTTGCATTTAGTAAGAGGAAGTGTCATGAATAGGTGGCCATTCAAAAGATTGTGCCATTTAGTTTTATTGTTGTTCACAAGAAATAAAAGATACATTTAAAATTACGTTGCTAAATCCAAACAGTTCAAAATAACGTTTTAATGTAACTCTAAAATCAAATAATTTGTTTAAGAAAACATTAATTGTATTTTAGCATGATTTGTATTATTTATATGCCATATTTGGCTTAATTCTCACTTGATTTGTTATTTTTATCAATATATTGATTTGATATGTTTGCTTTTACTTTGATTTGATTTGTTATTCTTGTTTACGTGCTGATTTTATTTGCAATTCTTTCTATATGTTTACATTTTCATTTTGATTATATGAATTTTTATGCACTATTTTGCTATGGTTCTTACTCATAATGCTATGTTTGTTTACTGTGTTTATTATGTGTGTACACATTTATTTCTATATGAGCAAATTTTATAATACTTATTCACTGCATTTCTTTTATTTCATTTTTATGATTATTAGTTTTTAAAACTATTTTTATTAGTCAATTTTAAAATTCGAAATAGATGTATATATTAGCTTTTATTAAAATCTCTTTATTTACTGGTACTAAACAATATAAAATGATTAAATATTTTAAAGAAATATATACTATAAATGCACTATTATCAATATATATACTAAATGTTTGTGATTCGATTTATTGTTAAGATCGGAAATTAATTGTCATTACGTTATGTTTTATTAAATTAAACATAATATATTAAGTAAAATATATTAATTAGTAATTTGCTCAGATATATTCAGACAACTGTTATAAGAGCCACAAAATTAAACATTGTAGTGCATATAAGGGGAAATATTTTTTTAAATACTAAAAAATGATTATTATCACAAAAATGCAACACTTTTTTTATTAGAGAATAAGTTATTTTTAAACTCATTTTTGATCAAATTATTTCACTCTGCTTTTAAAAATATATAATTCTCCAATTAGTTAAGTCCCTTTATAATAACATACTGATGAAATGTTTAAAAATAGTTCTTTTAAGTTTACTAAAAACCATGTTCGGTTTTAAAAAATGTACACTAAAAAAAATGTTCATTTTTGAGACGTTAAACCGCTTAAAAAAGTTTTTATTTTTCCCATCTCTATTTTAAAAGTTATTATTATCGATTGGATAATATTTTTAAATTGATATTTAAATTCCATCAATGAAATTAAATTTAGTACTGATAAAAATGATCACTAAATGGCATTTAAATAATTCTGAATAGAAACTAAATCCGTATGTTAAAAAAGAACTTATAAAAAGAGTTCGACAATTTTTCGCTGATTTACTATACATTTATATTGATTTCGTTAAAAATTTGAAGTTATTACTTTTTTAATAAATTTAAAATGAAAGTATAAATTAATAAATTATTTACAATCTCTTATGTTCTTCAGTGAAATTACAAGAGTATTGATAATTAATTTTTTCCCTTTCAAAACTCTAGCCTAAAGAATAGGTTAATTCCTAAATATATATAGGGTATGTTATATATATATATATATTGTATATATATGTAAATGTAGCTCTACAGGGGGTAGAAAAACATTATTATTTTGTAATTTACCAAACATTCCTTTTTCATATTCAGAAATTCAAGTATATAATAATGCATGCATAAAAATATTATTTATTAAATATAATTTTAATTTATCTTATTGCTATTTTATTTAGCTTTATAGTGAAATTGGTTGCCTATTTAAAAATATTATAAAATGATTTATAAAAAAGTTAACAAGTGAAAAAAATATAAACAGCTTAAGAATATTAATAGGGTTTTTTCTATCAATATCTCAATAACTGTGACTTTTCTTTAAATTAACGGTAAAATAATCATTAATATCTAATGCATGACATTTGATGAACACTCTTATTTAACTCTGAATTTAACACATTTAAAATATTTAATTATAATTGTAGCTCTTTTAAATTAACACGAAAAAAAAAATAATTTCTCGCATTTAATTTATAAAATTTCTCGCATTTTTAAGTATTCGTATTTTATTTCATTACATAGAATATTTAAAAAGAATTATTGTTAATTAAAATATCGATTTCAGAAGATTACACTCTATTTTACATTTTAATCCTACATAATTCTTACTTTCGTAACTCTTTGTTTTTTAAATCTTCGCATGGTTTCTTTATTTTTAACCATAAAAAAATAAATTAAATCTATTAGCTATAAAATAAATTAAAAACTATAATTTAACTATAAAAAAATAGAATTAATTCACGACAGTACACCTACAAAATTATTTAAAAAGAATAAGTGAAAGCTATCTAAATAAATGAAATCCCTTTCACGGAAATAAAGGATTGAGAGTAATCGAAACATGAGTCGGAAAAAAGAAAGGAAATTGAATCAGTTCTCATTTGCAGAGGCATTCTTGATGAATGTTTTGCATTTTATTTTAATGCCTTATATATTTGTAAACAAATATTATAATTTAAAGCAATAACAATAATTCACTATAGTACAAAAATTATTATTACTGCAAATTATTTAAAAAGAATAAATGAAAGCTGTCTAAAAATGTAAAGTATTCGCCAAATAAATTAAATTCGTAAATAAATTAAATTCCTTTCACGGAAATAAAGGATTGTGAGTAATCGAAAAACGAGTCGGTAAAAAGAAAGATAATCGAATCAGTTATCATTTGCAGCGACATTTTTGGTGAATGCTTTACATTTTTATTTTAATGCCTAATGTATTTGTAAACAAATACTGCAACTCAAAACAATAACAATAAATGAAAGCTGTCTAAATAAATTAAAACTCTTTCACGGAAATAAAAGGATTGTGAGTAATCGAAAAAGGAGTCGGTAATAAAGTAAGCAAATCAATCATTTGCAGCGACATTCTTGGCGAATACTTTACATTTTTATTTTAGTGGCTGATATATTTGTAAACAAATATTGTAACTCAAAACAATAACAATAATTCCCGACAGTACACCTGCGAAATTATTTAAAAAGAATAAATGAAAAACAAATTAAATCCCTTTCCGGAAATAAAGAATTGTGAGTAATCGAAAAATGAGTAGGTAAAAAAAAAAAAAAAAGGAAATCGAATCTCTCATTTGCAGCGACATTCTTGTCGAATGTTTTAATTTTTTTAATTCTGATATATTTGTAAACAAATATTGCAACTCAAAACAATAACCATAATTCCTGACAGTACACCTACAAAATTATTTCAAAAGAATAAACGAAAGCTGTCTAAATAAATTAAATCCCTTTCAGGGAAATAAAGGATTGTGAGTAATCGAAAAACGAGTCGGTAAAAAAGAAAGGAAATCGAATCAGTCCTCATTTGCAGGGGCATTCTGCGGAGGGAGACTGTTTCCAATCGTTTTGGAGGGCCTATGATGTGTTTGCGAATCGAAAAGCCCTTCGATCGTTGCCCTTTCTATCTATTTTCAGGACCATAAGACAGTTACCGCTAAGAGACACACCAAAAAAATAGCCACACAAGGGATTGTTTACAAAACTCTTCTCGTATTCATATCATATTTTGGGAGAAAAAGAATTGAAACATACACAATATCCGACTATATTTACATACAATACAATGATTTTTATTTAAAAAAAAAAAAAAAAAATGTTTGCATTGCGTAATATTTTTGGTATCATTTCGATTGATAATATTAAAAAAAATGAGATCATACTTTTTATAAATTTAAGAAAATACAGCTTTTTAAAAAATTGTATTTGAAAGATTCGAAATTGCTGCCTAAAGTTTAAATTACAAAAATATATATTACTATTTCAATTTATTTTCTCAACTCGAGGTTTTAAAAGAGCAATATAAAAGTAATTGGTGAATTTAGAAAGCAGTAATATTTATCAGTCTTAAAATAAATTTATTTTTTAAAGTAGTTAGCTTACGTAACTTAGCGTACTTTCATACAAAAGAAATTAAAAAATTCACAAGTCCGAATTGCAAATACATTTATTTTAACAAATGATTAAATCTTTTTGTAAGTGCGATTTATAACGTTATTTTTAAACTAATCATAATATCTCGTATAATGCTTTAGTAGTATTAGTATAATGCTTTAACAAACTCAATATAAATCAATTATTGACTAATATCTAAATAATGAACACTTTAAAATGTACTTTTTTCAATTAATATTCATAAAGTACTTCAATTTAAGACATGACAAGCATAATCAAATCACTACTAGAATTTTTTTTATCCAAAAAGAATAATAGATCAAATTTGAAACCTAAAAAGCTGATTTTCTTTTCAATGAAGTATTTCGATGAATATTTTTTAATATCTTTTATAAATAACAACTTAAAACTTATTTGAAATTACAATCTAAATGGTTTATTGTTTAATCAACATTTCCGTTGTATTTTATATTCATAAAGAAATAAATCATCAATCTAATTCTCCTGCTTTTTAAACAGAACTAAATTTAATGTTATTTTCATATCTTTCCCATGGACATCTTTTCTCTTTTATTTCACTCAATATTTTCACCAAACCATGCCAATCCCCACAATACATGAAGTTTAAAACTTAACCGAAATTATCATCTAACCTGTTTATTGCGTAAACGGCACTTTTCCTTTATTTTACTTCCACTAAAAAATAAAGCTATGACTATTTTGAATTACAACGCCTACAACTCAGCATTGAAAAAATTCGCCAGTTTCTTTCTTCCATCCTTTTTGGTCGGTCCCTCTTCTATGCTAGCCGATTCGGATAAGAAAAGCAAGCAAGCGAAATGTGGGATTTGGTAGATATATTGATTTCCAAGCAGAAGAAGCCCAGTGCCCCTGAAATAAGTGTGTGTCTAAGGTGCAGGCAGGGCGAGGGGAAGGATTACGACCACAATAGACTATTTCACAAACCTCCCCTGCCCCCTCTTATGCTATGCAGGCCCCTATCATCCGACGCCTCAATTGTCTCTAAAGCCATCCTCCAGTGTTCTAAGATCTTGAAACCCAGATTACATCGGAAATTATTTTCGCACCTGCTCCTCTTTTCTTTTAAACATTTATCTCGCTCCTATTGCCTCGAAGGGACTTGAATTCGACTCTCTCTGTTCCAACCCGTGATTTGAATTCCTTGACACAAACATAATATTATTGAAATGTTTACTTTTTAAAATACATAATTGTTTAATACAATTATATTAATATTAGAAATATAATCTTAATACGGTAAGAATTATTTTCGGACTTGCTCTTTTCTTCTTTTAAACATTTATATCACTCCCATTGCCTATAAAAGAGGCAACTTTTATATCACTCCCATTGCCTATAAAAGAGGTCTCTCGCTATGCCAATCCGTGATTTGAATTCCTTGACACAAACATAATATTGTTTAAATGTTTACTTTTTAAAATACATAATTGCTAAATACAATTATATAATTTTTATAAATAGAATTATAATACGGCAGAAATTATTTTTGGACTTGCTCTTTCTTTCTTTTAAACATTTATATTGCTACTAAAAGGGTCAAAATCGCCTGTCTCTGTGTCAACCAGTGATTTGAATTCTTTGACACAAACACAATATTGTTTAAATGTTTACTTTTAAAAATACATAATTGTTTAATACAACTATATAATATTTAGAAATAGAATATCCTAATAGAGCAGCAATAATTTTTGAACACCCTCTTTCTTTCTTTTAAGCATTAATATCGCTCCTATTGTTTCTAAAGGAGTCAAATTCTGCTCTCGCTGTGCCAACCCTTGATTTGAATGCGTTGACACAAACCTAATATTATTGAAATGTTTACTTTTAAAAATACATAATTGCAAAGTGCGGTTATATTATTAGAAATAGAATTATAATAAACAAAAATTATTTTTGGACTTGCTCTTTCATTCTTTTAAACATTTTATATCGTTACTACTGTTTCTAACGAAGTTGAAGTCGGCTCTTGTGCTTACATATGATTTGTTAGTAATTTGGGTAATTTAACATATAAAAGATACTAACTAAATTTCTAATAAGTATTTATATAACTTTATAAACTGTAAAGTAACTATATATTTTGATAAATTTGCTGTTATGAAAACTTTTTTATTATCGGTTTATATGGTTCGCATGAATAAGTAAATGTTTATTAATTTCTGGTAACTTATTATAAGACATTTTCTTGCACATAAATATGGAGTATATTTAGAATATTATGAAATAAATATAATGCCCGCAATCTATCTTTTAAAAAATAAAATGCTTTCACTGTTAATTGAAAATTGCTTTGGCGAATGAATAATGCGAAGAAATTTTTTTTTATTCCAAAAGAAGTCGATAAAAATTTTAGATTTAAAGAAAATGATTCGGAAACGTTACAATTATATGATGCGGAAATTACGTTATAATTTAAAGTAATTACAGCATATCAAAATATTTAAAATCACTCAAACCAACCATACTTCATAAATATTGCGTATTTATAGTAACTAAATTCGAAGACTTGTTTATATAAATAACATTACTCCCATTTATAAAGACAGTAATTCACTTATAAATTAATAAATGTATGGCGATAAAAATATTGATATTTTTTTTTGTTTAACTCCTAATTAATAATATCTATTTCAAAGAATTTGCTTAGTAAAAAAAAAGTAGTATAAAAACTGGCACTTTAAAATCCATAGTTACTTTTTTTGTTAAATTTCATGAAATAATTAATTAATCTCCAGAAATATTTGACAACTTGTTACAATTTAAATAAACAACACATTACAAAAATAATTCGTCTAATTACTTTTTTCCATTTTCAACCAACTAATTGTTTCTGTTATGCCATGCGTAAACAAAGAAAAACTTCCTAATTGAAAAAAAAATGTATTTAACTCTTTAACCGGTTCTAGCACTGTGATCAAAAAACTGAATTAATTTTCTGCTGCATCTGATGTGTGTGAAAGTTTCACTTCTAATATTCTCAGATTAATGAAATAATTAATATACTAATTACACCGAACTCCAACTTTCAGAAAAGGGTCAATAGTCTAGTAGATGCAAGGCGACTTGGTACCCATTACGATAAACCCGGTCAGATATAAACGCATAAATTTGTTTTTACGACCACTCTTCATACATGAAAACAAAAGCTCAGTACATCATCTAGAAAAGCCCATCATGGTCTTTTGTAACATAGAATAAAAAAATACATATTCTGTTCAGTATTTTCTTCAAAGGAATAACAATTTTTGTTATTATTATATGGGAGACAAGTTTATGTTAGTCTGTTCTTTCCATATTCGCAGATGCATTTATTTTCACATCAACATTCTGCAAGATCTACGCATTACAATGCCTCTTAAAAGGATATTCATACATAAGGAAATACAACTGCAATCTACAGCGTTTAAAGCTATTACATGTAAAAAAATGTTTAACTGATAAATATGCAGTGATAAACAACAATGGTTTTTGTTTTATACTTTTTATTTATATTTAGTGAAATTTTATACTATAAAGAATCGAAAGCCGCTATTTAAAAAGAATAATTAAATAAAATAAGTTATTATGGATTTATGATTTAAATGGATTATGATTACATGTAAAAAAATGTGTAACTGATAAATAAACAGTGACAACCAACAATTTTTGTTTTATACATTGATTATATATTTTTTTAATTTATATTTAGTGAAATTATTATACTATAAAGAATCGAAAATCGATATTTAAAAAGAATAATTAAATAAAGTAAGTTATCATGGAATTATGATTTAGTTATTGAATTGTGATTTATGAATTAGGTTTTAGTTTTTATGGAGGCACATAATAAACAAAATAAAAGATATTTTTAATATATTTTAGTATTTTGAAATTTTTAAAAAAATTTGTATTTAAAATACCTTAATAATAATTACTATATTTTATATTAAAATTTCTTATTTTTATGCTACTAAATTTAATGAATTAAAAATAACACATTATTTTTTTTAGCAAACTTTTAAATAATTAAGTGATTGTAACTTGAATTTAACTGCAAAATATACCAGCAAAACATTTGCCCTAAATTATAATATATATATTTTTTTCAAATTACTATGATATGATGTTTGAAATTCGTGATTTAATAAAGCTCACGCAGGAAATTCAGAGCTGAAACGATTCTCTCGCACGAATATGCAAATTATATTTATTTTGTTCCGTGTCATCTTCAAAGGTTTTAATTTTGCCTGATAATATTCACTCCGCAGCAGTACCACAAAACTTTGGTAGATTTTACATAATCTTTACTGAGATTGAACTAAATTATCTATATGTTAAAGCACGTCCAATCTTGACAGAATATTAAAATTTGAAAAAACGATCCTTGAAGATATGGTTTGTTAAGTTATCATGAATTTTTAATGATATTTTAATTTTAAACGTTATGTTATCTTATTTTCCATCAATGTAGTCAAATATCGGATATTTTTTGAAATAAAATTCAGAATTATTCGGATAAATTCAAATTTTGCTTCCTCAAAAAATTAGATTATTAAAATTATTATTTTCCATTAATGTAGAGGTAATGTCAAACATATGCATCTTATTCAATGCATTAACGCTATTACAGCGTTTATAAATAGTTTTTTAAAAAGTCAGATATTTTTTGCAATAAAATTCAGAATTATTCGGATAAATACAAATTTTTTTCCCTCAAGAAAGTAGAATTATTCAGATGATTTTCCTGTTAATTTCTTAATTGAAGTTTTATAATAATAAACTTTGGAACTGTACAGTTAGTCTTTTAGTTAGTAAATTCTGTGCTGAAAAATTAAAATTATTCTATAAAAAATGCAGAAAATCTAACTTTTGTTGAAAAAATTGCTAATTCTATTTTTCTAAATCTTAATTGATTAAAGTTTATTTTACAAAGAAATCCTGTTAATTTCTTAATCGAAGTTTTTTATAATAATAAATTTTAGAACTATACAGTTAGTCAAGTGTGATTTCTTTCAGTTTCGTGTGGTAAATTTAAATTATCCTATTAAAAAATGCAAAAAAATCTAATTTTTGTACAAAAAAAAACGTTAATTTTATTTTTCTAACACTTAATTGATTTAAGTTTGTTTAACAAAAACAATGTTTTATGCCTTTTATTAATTTTACTCACATATTTTTAATAGATTTCCACCCACATTTAATTTTCTTTTTAAAAACAAGCACTGTTTACAGATATGAAGCGAATGAAAAATTGAGTCACGTTGCAAAAAATGCATTATCTTAATAAATTCACTAAATAAGTACTCCCTCCCACATGAAATGCAAACAGTTCACAATTTGCAATCAAGATTGCAAAAATTCAGAAGTTTTCAAGAACTAATTTACATATACAAGATAACAAAATTCCCACTTACCTAAATTGCAATGCCATATTAAGGGAGAGAAATTGTCTCCCAATATGTCCATCGAATAACGAACTTTTTGTTTACTTACCTTTTGCTTACCGCTGTTTACATGCCTTGATAACTTACCTGTAGAACACCAGTCAATGAAATCGAATTCTTTCTGTTGATACTGTAGATGATTCAAATATTTACTATAGATACTTTAGATGATTCAAATATTTACTGTAGGTACTTTAGATGATTCAAATATTTACTGTAGATATTTTAGATGATTCAAATATTTACTGTAGATACTTTAGATGATTCAAATATTTACTGTAGATACTTTAGATGATTCAAATATTTACTGTAGATACTTTAGATAAATACTTTAGATGATTAAAATATTTCAGTTTTAAAAATTAATTTTACAATGCATGAAACAATATAGGTTTCAGATAGCTTTTATTTAAAATCTTATATGCATATCGATTTAAACGAATTTCTTTATGCAATTTTTTTACAATAAAAGCTTTCCTAAGCGTACACAACCCCTTAATTCAAAAGACAAGCATTTAAATCAGTGGTTAAAAAAAAGCACATTTTTAACCACCACATTAAACTGAATAATATTCCTATATGAATGTGTAAAGAATATCGGAGGTTAATAACGCTCTCATTTGATAAAAAATAAGAATAATAATAATTAGGTTTCAAACAGCTTTTATTGAAAATATTATATACATATCGATTCAAACGAAATTGTTCTTTACGCAAGCCTTTATAATAAAAGCTTCAGCAAGAGTACACAACCACTTAATTCAAAAGAGAAGCAATTAAATCAGTGGTTAAAAAAAGCATAGCTTATTTTTAACCACCACATTAAACTGAATAATATTCTAATATGAATGTGTAAAGTAAATCTGAAGTTAATAAAGATCTCATTTGATAAAAAATAAGAATAATAATTGTTAAATAAATAAAAAGGAATTTTTAAACGACGTTAATATCTCTGAAAATTCTTTAGAATATTCAAATATTTGAATTTTAAAAATTAATTTTATTATTCATGAAACAATGTAGGTGCAAGATAGCTTTTACTTTAAATTTTACAGACATAATGAATGATTTAAGTGAAATGTATCTTACACAAGTCTTCTCTGTTATCAGAACTACCTCAACCACTTAATTCAAAAGTGAAATTTAATCTGTGGTTAAAAAAACCGCTTATTTTTAACCACGAGGCATCACATTAAACTGATTACAATTATTATCTGAAAGTGTAAAATTTTGAAGTTTGTTATAATCTCATTTAATAAAAATATTAGAATAATAATTCTTAAAGAGATAAATATTTTCTTTTAATACGACGATAATAAAAATATTTGCATGAGATAGTGAATTCAGTCTCTTGAATTTTAAACAAAATAACTGCCTTTAACTGAAAAAAGAATTAGTAACAATCTTAAATTGTTTAAAGTTAATTATTTACACCAAAGCAACAAAAACGTAAACTGTGTCTTCTTTTCTTCTTTTTTTTTTTCCAATCTTTACCAAAAGAGGAAATTTTCCGTAACGTTTTTTGGTTGTTATCGATACATTCTTCTTTTTATTGTTATATTTTCTATGTGTTTCACGGAAAGAGAAACATTTAGGGTTGAGTCACGTTTTTCAATGGCAGGGCCAGGTGATATATTTACCAATGCTACTACGAAGCACGGAGGAACGTGTTAGGCTTGTATTTTTGGCTACAGTCTACTTTCAATGTTGTGAAAATTACAAAAAAATTCGTAAAACACATTTTGTCTTAAAGAACAGAATACAAAAATAATTGAAATTATTATTGTGTTGTTGTCTTGATTGTTATGAAGATAACGAAAAATTCGTAAAACACTTTTGTCTTAAAAAGCAGTATACACAATAATAATTTCAATTATTTTTGTCTTCAATCTTGTAAAGATAACGAAAAATTCGTAAAACATATTTTGTCTTAAAAAGCAGCATATACAAATTATTATTGTATTATTATTGTGTAAATTATTATATACAATTGAAATTATTATTTTTTAATTTTAAGTTTTTTCTTCGTGGCTTCTTAATATTTTTTATTATATAATAATAGAAGTTTGTAGTTTGTAATAATCTCATATAATAAAAATATTAGAATAACTACATTATTAGTACATTATCATTAATATGAGTTAACAATAACTTATTTTTGAGCCAGTAATATATTTCCTATTTGATTTATTAATTGTTAGTCCTTTTTTATCATTTGATAAGACATTTAATATTCCAATGGTTATTAAAACTTTACTATCAAATTCTCATAATGTTTAAAAACTATTAATGAATTATAATGATTACTCATGATAAATTATTACTAATTTATTTAGAAAATCTTTCAAAAGATTACCCAATAT
The DNA here is from genome assembly GCA_021605075.1 of Caerostris darwini. Classification (NCBI taxonomy): domain Eukaryota; kingdom Metazoa; phylum Arthropoda; class Arachnida; order Araneae; family Araneidae; genus Caerostris; species Caerostris darwini. The sequence goes on from BPLQ01009615.1 coordinate 222,803, forward strand.
CTTAAGTAATCATTCAAAAAACATTTGAATAAATTTTTCATTTTTCAGTATAAAGTTTCAAGTTTTAAATTATATTGTTTACATCATGTTAAAACTAATTATTAATTTCAAGTAATAATTTATAGGGTGAAATTTTTAAACATTGTATTAAGGGTGATATTAATCTCTGATTTACTTTTTCTAGCAAATTTATTGCTTTCAATATACTAGAAAAAAAAAAATTCTATAAGAAAAAAAAGGCATAAATGTTAAATGAAATACATTTACAAATGCAGACAATAGTAATTTCCGAAGTAACTGCATAGATATTAATAAAATTCTATGCAGTTACTTCGGAAATTACTATTGCATAGAATTTTATTAATATCTATGCAGCTACTTCAAAAATTCCCATTGCCTACTGAAAATGAAAACTACCATAAACTAAACTAATTACATGCAATAACATTATAAAGGCATTGCAAGTACATTTCTTAAGCTAAATATAACAAAATTTTTAATATTTTTCTACATACTTTTCAAAATAAATAAAAGATTTAAAAATTGTGTATTCAAACATAAGAAATGAAAATATTTAAATAAAAAAAAAAAAATTAGGATTAACACTATTAAGGATAAAAGTAACTAATAAATTTTAAAACAGGGTCTTTAAAAATTATTAATAATTTATATCCTTAATAGTGTTAATCCTAATGTTGTTATTATTTAACTATTTCAATTTCTTATTAAACTTGTTGATATCAAAAGTATCATTAAAAATAGTTATTAATAAATATCGTAAACAGATTTTTATTTTTAAACATCTATAAGCACTCAAAGTATATTAAAATAAAATAAACATTTATGCATTCTAACTAAGTAAAATGACAAAAAGTATTTTAATTTTAATACATTTAAATACTAACACCACCAAATATCTTTTTAACAAATAAGTATTGCTTCTCAACAATGAATAACATCTTACGTTATAAAAGATTTATTTTACGAGCTATTAATGTGCGAAATCACACTTGAAAATAGCTTTGAGATCTTTAAAATAGCACTACATAAAAATAACCACAGCATCATAAAATGCCTACAAAAAAAAATAATAAATAAAAATAAAATAAAAAAATAGCTGCCTCCTGTGGCTATTCTTACTCCCCTTACAAGGGTAGCCCCACAATACAAAACCCTCGAAAAGGAGCTCCATTGGCTAATTGGAAAGTCCAGGGGAGTGGATAGGGTCCGTTCAACTCAACAACGATTTGATGGCCAGTAAAAAGCCATTTGTGCCTTCTTCCTACTGGGAGGTATTTGAAAAGTGATGCATGATGTATCCCTTGGAGAGTACTCATAAAATTATTTTATGACTACTTCTAGACTCCATAAAACAAGCAAGGGGCTATGAAAACCTGATTTGAGATCTCGTTTATTTTCATTTTCAAAGCTCAGCCACTGCAAGTGGTTTTGCTAAGTAGGCTTGGAGAAACAGCTTTTAAGAGGTGATGAGTATGATGTATAGGATCAATTTTTTTTCTTCTCGTTTTACACAATTGCTCAGAAATAAAACATACATTTATAAGAGATTTTTGAATAAATATTATAGACACCTATGAATTGTTTTTGGAGGATTGGATAGTTTTCATTTAAATCTTGATATTTATTTGGTATAAAAAAAAGGAAAAGTAGTCAGGATTCGAGTTTGTATGTAATTTTTTAAACCAGCAATTTTAAACTTTTGAAAAAGTATAAAAACAATTTGTATATAGTTCTCTTTCATGTCAATTATATGGTTTTTAATAGACAGGTGTTATGTTATTGAGTAAGATTTTGTAAAATAATTTTCGGACTTAGATAATATTCTGTGGATTTTGAAATATAAAAGGAAATCAACCAAAAATACTTGACAACGGGTTTGTTTGCCTACTTTCGACCAATATCCGACTAATATGTTTCGAAATCTGCTTTTCTTTGTTGGTTTTTGAGTGCTGTCATACTTTCAAATAAGATTGGAGGTTTGAGAGAGGTAAAAGGAGAACAACCAAAATTCAACTTACACCAACCTGCTATGGCCATCCACGGGTAGAAAGCATTGGCAGGTGCTTGAGCCATAGGAGGTGTGCTTTGACAGCAGGTCGACCACGCATCCGTGACTCGCGGGGCCGCAGAATTGTCGGTCGGGAAAGGCCGCATGGAGTCTCCAGTCATGCTGGTCGGTCGCAGGCCTGTGACAGAGCTCGAAGGCCAAGATGTCATCTCCTTGACTGCCTGATTGAAGCCATTCTGATCTTTGGCCAGGCATTCCGGCTTGAAGATAGTCGAGCCGCCTTCGCTCACCGAGTTCGAGTACAGTTTGCATGCGGCGGCAGCCGCTGCAGTGGCAGCGGTGGAGGCCACCGACGAATTGCCGTTGTTGGTGGCATCCACTGCCGCGTAAGACGCCGCTGAATTCTCATGTGCCGGGTTAGACCGAGCCGAGCTGGGTTGCGGTGGGTATGGAGGTACTAGAAGTCCCTGCGGGAACCGGTACGATTGCTCGGCGGCCGACTGTCCGTTGTAGAAGCCGCTCTGTTCGAAGTATGAGTTCATCATGCAACGGGATGATGATGCAATGACACCGCACAGTGCTCCTCACTCTTCAACATCAGAGTTGGAATTTGGGTATGTTTTTTACTCTACGAGAACGGTGTGTTGGATTCATTTTGGGGGCCTTCGGCTGCCATGGATACACATTCGCAAAGGGTGGTTCTGGGGAGGCTGCGACCAGCCAATCAGGAGGCTCCGAAGCTTTCCTGCCTGTATTCTGCCGCCGAAAAGGCACGCGGCGCTCCTTTGCCACAACAGGAGATAAGACTCTGACTCCCCATCAGCACACACCTCTGCATCTTCTGCATCCTTTTCAAACAACAACGGGAGAACATTACGAAACAGATTCGTTTCACATCACATACATACGCTTTGCTATGATAACAGTTCATAAACATAAAAATAAAATTATAATTGCTCGAACAGTAAGTTTTCAATCATAATAAGCTTTTGTTTGTTGTTTTACTAAATAAAATTATGATTTCAAATTTTAATGTATATAATTGCACTATTCCTTGATTATAAATATTATAGTTAAACGTATCATATTCTTACATTAATGTTCTCTTCACCAGATATATAACGCTTAATTATAATGACAATTATAGAGATTGATCAACATAAAATTTTAGTTGGCAGAAAAGTACATTTTTAATCAGAAAAGCAATTTTTTAACTCAATGATCAATCAAGTAATAACTTTTTATCTGTTTAACTATACTACTACTTTATCATAAGCCAATTATTTGTTATAACCAAAAGGAACACATTTTCTACCATGTAACATCATCATTACTTCTGAAATTCAATTACAATTTACTTTTATTTATTAGAAAAAACAAAATTAAATAATCGAAAATTTTATGAAAAATAAAATTCTACAAATATACTTATAGTTGATTTATCATTAAAGCTATCAAATACAATTAGAAATGAGTTTCAAATTAGCTGATATTTACATTTCAATTTGTCCTTCATCATGTGGATTCTCAATAAAATCATCAATTGATTCTAATTAGAAATAAAAATAAGTACAATAATAAGAAGAACTTAAAAATAATAATGCACTTAAACATACTTAATTGACAGTTTACAAATATCTCAGAATATAATGCAGCATAAAAATAAAATCCTTACAAGGTTTTTATATTGATAGGTAAATAAAATTAATCAAAATTAAAAATAAATAAAATAATTTAATAAAGGATTATATTAAATTTTCAAAGAAAAAATTACACTTGATTACAATTACACTTAAACTACAATTAAAAAATTACAATTAGGTTTACATTTATGAACAAAATGAAACATTAGAACCAATGAAAATAGATAACTTTTAATGAATTTTTCAAAAAATTGTCATTTATTTCTGTTAGTAAAAATTGTTCTGTAATGTTATGATAGAAAATCTATTCTCTTTTTAGTTAAATAGTTCGCTAGAAAATCTTCATGATTTAAACAATCAAATTGTAGTATATAGAAAAGTAAATGTAGCAAATAATTTGCATTGTTTCAAACCAAGATTTATTTATATTCTCAACATTTACACATAATATTGAGATTTTATCATGGAGCTTTTCCTTTGAATTATTGCATTAAATTAAACACAGAAAAAAAATTTCTTTCGAAAGAAAAATAAAAGCATTAAATAAATTTTGAAGCTGCGATAACGCTGGTTTTCTTCAAATTTTTTTAAGTAAATCTTAAATCTATCTTTTTAACGATCATATTATTTATTTGAGTAAAATAGATTCTAAAACAATAAATAATAACAATAAATCTAAATAAAAATCAGTAAGATTTAAAGAGGTTCTGTGATATATACAAATGAAAAGTGGCAATTAAATGTTTTGTTGCTGTTCTTGAATGCCGATTTTTTTTTATCTGAGTCATTCGTAATTAGAACTACAGAATAGCAGATTCAGTGTTTACCAAGGTACACCATTAAGGGCCTGCTACATTGTGCTTGATAAATGTGCTTCTAACATCTGCAAGGATGTTATCTGAATATATATATATATATGTTTCGAACTCTTTGAGCCAAATTAAGGACTTTCGAGTTTACGAATTTATCGTGGCCATCTCCGACATGAAAAAGCATTACTTAAATATAAAATATTTCTTCGTTTTATCCGAATTATAGAAGCCCAAACACTATTAAAATGGTTACATCAGCCCTAAATTCAGAATTATTTGAGTAAAAATCACTGTAAACAGAACTGTGAACAACATTATTTCTTTTTTATTGCATAGCTTTTCTTTTCAAGATATGTATTATTCATAGCAAACTAAATTTTCTGTTGGACATTTAAAGAAAAAAAAAGTTCTTTAAAGAAAGAAATAATATTTAAACTGTAAAAAATACATTTAACCAGAGCATGTATGGTTTACATTATATTCTACTAAGAAAAATTTTATTCATATTCAAAATATTTCTGATACATACCTAAAAATTATTAAACAGAAATCTATTTTATCAGAAATATCTAATAAAAATTTATTACAGCTAACAGTCTTTAATTAAAGCAGTTGATAAGTTAAGATAAACTTATTTGAATGTTTATATTTGTTTCAAGGGGAAAAAACAAAATAGAGAATTTTTCTCAGCTTCAGTTTTCATTTATATATTAATTTAATAGAATTTTTAATTTCTGAAATAAAAGCTTTTTTTCTATTAACAATATTTTTTGTAAATAAAGTAAGCAATAGATGATTTTATGATATCAGTAAAAATCAACATTTTATTCATTTAGTTAGATGAAAAAGTACTGCCTACTAAATTTAAAATAAGATGGATAAAAAAAAATTTACTATTGAGAAAACCCATTGTTTCCATAAAACAAATAAACATTAGATATGCTTCTATGGAAAATTACGAAATGAATTTTGTTGTAAACAAATAGGAAATCTTATAATTAAGCAATGAATTCTGGTGTAAACAAATAGAAAGTTTATAATTAAGAAATAAATTCTGATGTAAATAAAAGGGAATTCTATGATTAAGAGATTGTTTCTTATATTTATATGAAATAAATTGTTCATACTGGAATACAAGACATACATATTATTTTTAAAGAAAGGGAGAATAAATCTAAATTGCTAGTAGCAACAAAACACAAATTCACAAATATTGTTTTCTTTTCCATATCAAAACGTTTTTCTTTATAATAATGTCAAGAATGATAAACAGAAATACAACATATTTTTTTCAAAGAATGAGAATAATGTTATAATATGTAAATAATAGTTTTTATGTTATGTAAATAGTATATACAATCCCCATTTGATGCCAAATATTATATTTGAATTTCTGTTAATTAGGAAACTAAAAAGGCATTAAAAGAGAGCAGGAGAGAGTAAAGAAAAAAAATATCTGAATAATGTGAGATGGCGCTATCAGATTTAAAACAATTGGCTCTTCCCAGAATCGTCTCCGACCTAACCGCAGCACATCACGCTGTGTATACATCCGCCAAGTTTGGTGCTAGTCAATATAGTTCATTGTTAAATCTCTCTTTAAAGAGGAGAAAAGAGACAGACAATTTCTGTGCTGCTTCTAGGATACTTCAGACAAGTTAAATAAACAGAACACCCACTTTTAAAACGGTTATTCTGCGAGAGGGCGATCTCAAGTGAGATGGAGCAGCGAGAGCAAGATACCTAAAGGGGGCAGTCACAAATATACTGCTTTTTGAAATCGATCCCCTTCACTCCAAGCAGAAAGGGAGGAAAACAAAATATAACAACGTATTTTATTTTTAAACACATGTCTGTAGAAGTCTTGCAATAACTTATCACAATATTCTTGTTTTTGAACTATCAAACCTAAAATTCAGTTATTTTTTATAAAAGAAGGGTAAAGTAAAATAAAATTATTTTTTTGTTACACATTTGCACCAAAGAAAGAATTAAAATTTAATTTAAATTTTAAAAGAAATAATAATAAAATAAAAATCGAGTTATTAATGAATCACCAAACATAAATAAACCTATTTAAAATCATACGTTGTGCTATCATATACTGTTACGTAATTATCATATACTGTTACGTAATTATCATATACTGTTAAAATAATACTATCATGTACTGTTAATTACGTTGTTATACAGCTTTCAATTATTTGAATCAATAAAAATTCAGAACAGGCTGTTTTTACATTTTTACGAAGTTATAAATAACATCTAATGAAAGGATCAATATTTTATACTTTTAAAGCCAAATTTGTTCTTAAATAGGAATATTACATATTCCTATTATTAATATTTCTTTAAATATGATCAATATTATCGAAAAGAGAGCTAACTACCATATAGCATATGCATTAACCCTTACAGATCAATCATAAATAAATGCAGCATTATAGTGGTATCAGTGAAAGACCTTCAAACAGCTGCTTAGTAAATATCGTCATTCATCAATTAATGAATATATTCCAGAGCAATAAGGGTGTAAAGTAAAAAGAGTTATTCTTTATTACAATACCAACATTATACCAGCATAGAAAGAAATTATTAGCAAATAGGAAACATCTCTTCCCCAAAATAAAGAAACTGATTCAGAAATGAAATAAGAAAAAAGATTAAACATATTTATGAAAATTGATTTTTGTTTTAAAACTAAATTGACATTTAGAGAAATAAATTACAGTGCATAAAATTGTTGACAAAATAGCTATTTATATTATGGTTAAATAATGAGCTATTGCAGAATTAAGAACAATCAATGCTTTTAAACTCGTGTATAGAAAGGTTAAGTTACTTTAAATATCTTAAATATATTTTTCAAAATTGAATAAAAAAAATTTAATCATAAATTTTGCCTGATTAAGCATTAAGAAAAATGGAAGTTACTTTAAATATCTTAAAAATATTTTTCAAAATTGAATAAAAAAATTTAATTATAAATTTGACCTGATTAAGCACTAAAAAAAATGAAAGTTACTTTAAATATCTTTAAAAAAAATTTCAAAATTGAATAAAAAAATTTAACCATATTTTTCCAGATTAAACATTAAGAAAAATGGAAGTTACTTTAAACATCTTTAAAACATTTTTCAAAATTAAATAAAAAATTTAATCATATTTTGCCTGATTAAGTATTAAGTATCAACTTTAATCAAAACTCCCTTCTGCATTGCCGTATTCGAATAACTAATCCTGAAAATTTCTCCCCGAATAAAGTATAAAAATAATTCAATTATTAAAAGAATCGCCTTTTAACAATAGAAAAGCGATCGAAAATCGTTAATTTTCAATTGGTAGATTGCCCCTTATTTGACCACCCCTCATTTTTTGAATGATCCTTGAACAATAAAGGCCGATCCCTGCGTCAACCATTTTTACGGTATGCAGCCCCGAAAGCGTCGCCTTATCAATTTGAAAACCCTTCTGATGCTGTCAGCAGAACTGCCCCGTGTCACATAGTCACTCAGTAGCTTCATATCAATAAGCATTAAGCCTTCCTAACGCGCTATTTCGTCAATTAAAGGCAGCTTAAACAGCGGGATATAGATTGTAAAAAGGAAGCATTTGTAGTCCTAATATATAAAATGTAATGAGAAAAGCCACTGGGTTTCTGAAGCGCTGCCTTTTAAATGTGGCGTTACACGCTTATGTTGTGTTTATTTTTACCTGTTTCACGTAGTGCATTTTATGGAAGTATAATGTGAGCTGTAAATCAGAAAGAAGATGACAGTGAGCTGTTTGCCGGGATGTGGAATGCATTTTTTCCCACCGTCTTTTTTCCCCCCTCTCTTTTCTCGGAGGTTTAGAACCAATGCACAAGATTTCGCTGCTTTGTTTTTATTTCTTGATGTAAGAGAGCACGGTGCTTATGAAAGAAGCATTTCTGTTTCAATTTCGTAAATCGGTATCAAAAATTATTCATTCGCGCGCTCAGAAAGTTCATCATTTTCATAAATTTTTGTTGGCCTTTTAAAAGTGTATTTCGATAGCATCGTTAAAATTATTGAATTCCTCTTCTATTTCGGAAGTTTGCAGTCAATGCTCAGGTTTTCGTCTTTTATGTTTCGTGTTTTCGTTTTTACATCTTGAGGGAAGATAGCACGATGCATAATTATACATTCGTGCTCTTAGAAAGTTCATCATTTTCGGTGGTCTTTTCGAAATGCATTACGATAATATCGTTAAAATTATTGAATTCCTCTTCTTTCTCGGAAGTTTGCAGTCAATGCTCAAGTTTGCGTCTTTTTTTCCGTGTTTTTGTTTTTACATCTTGAGGCATGATAGCACGATGCATATTTATTCATTGGTGCTCTTAGAATGTTCATCATTTTCATAAATTTTTGTTCGATCTTCTATAAGTGTATTACTATAATATCGTTAAAATTATAGAATTCCTCTTCTTTCTCGGAAGTTTACAGTCAATGCTCAAGTTTTCGTCTTTTATCAGCGTTTTGTTTTTACTTCTTGAGGTAAGACAGTACGATACTTACAAAAGGGATATTTCTGAACCTATTGTATAATTATTCATTCGTGCTCTTAGAAAGTTCATCATTTTCATAAATATTTTTTAATATGTCTTTTAAATATGTTTTTTAGAAGTGTACTATGAGAGCATTGTTAAAATTATTGAATTCATCTTCTTTCTCGGAAGTTCAGTTAAAGTTCAAGTTATCGTCTTTTATCCGCCTTTTGTTTTTACTCTTTGAGGTAAGACAGTCCGATGATTACGAAAGGGACATTTCTATTGTATAATTATTCATTTGTGGTCTTAGAAAGTTCATCATTTTCATAAATTTTTGTTGGTCTTCTAGAAGTGTATTATGATAACATCGAAAATTAATGAATTCCTCTTCTTTTTTGGAAGCTTACAGACAATGCTTAAGTTTTCGACTTTTATCAGAATTTTGTTTTTACTTCTTGAGGTTAGACAGCACGATGCTTACAAAAGGGATATTTCTGTTTCAATAGTATAATTATTCATTCGTGCTTCTAGAACGTTCTATAATTTTTGGTGATCTTTTAAATGTGCATCACGATAAAACATCGTTAATATAATTGAATTCCTTTCCTTCTTAGAGGTTTAGAGCCAATGACTAATTTTTCTTTTTATTTATGCTCTTTTTTTTATTTCTTGAGGTAAGACAGAGAAAGACATATTTCTGTTTCATTTGTATTAATCCGGTTGAAAACTATTCATTTGTGGTTTTAAAAACTACCATAATTTTCATAAATTTTTGTTATCCTTTTATAAGTGCATTACAATAACATCATTCAAATTATTGAATTCTCAGAGGTTTATAACCAATGCACAAGTTTTCGCTTTTTATTCAAGCTTTGTTTTCATTTTTCGAAGTAAGACATAATGATGAAAAAAGAACACTTTTATTTCGATTGTATAAGCCTGGATAAAAATAATCTTTATAGGATTTTTAAAAAAAATCTCTTAAATAAAATATCTTAAAAATTAAATTGTGTTATTTCAATAAACATCACAGTGGCAAAGTTGGAGCTATTGGGTTCCTAATCAATGAGGGAACATTTTTTAACTATAAAAATGAAGAATTTCTTTTTCTCTCTTAACTCATTTATCACTAAATACCGACCATTTTAAAAACAATATAATGCTATTATGTATTTAGTATAAAAATTCAAAAAAAGAGTAAGATACCCATCAATTCCATAAAAGAAGGGAACTGAAACATGCATGAATTATAAAATTAAACTGAATTAATAGCATTTTATATGGATTTTTTTCCATTGAATGTCAAGCATTTTTATGGACTACTGGAATATATAAACCAGAAACGCAACTTTAAAAATTAAATAAATCTTCCGAATACTGAAATAAAAAAATCAAGAACTTGAATTGGTTTAAATAAAGATGATTAATTTCAAAAGTAGTAAAAAAAAGCATTTTATAAGCATTTTTTTTCCATTGAAAGTCAAACACTTTTGAAGACTAGAGCCAGAATCGCGACTTTTAAAATTAAATAAGCCTTCAGAACACTGAAACAAAAAAATCAAGAACTTGAATTGGTTTAAATAAAGAATAATAATTTCAAAAGTAGTCAAAAAATTTCAGTAGCAACTGGTAACGTCCTTTATTTCTGTGACGGGGAAAAAAAAGGAGGATGGGATGGGGGGGGAGGGGCTGAGATATCTGAGCTGAGAAATCTTCCATTTTATATTTTGTTTTGCCCAGAATCTGAGAGAAAAAGTTACAAAAAGTGAGACTCCTCGCGGTGCTTTGAAAAGTTATAAATTCTTCATGACTTGATGCACTGGAAGTCTGACATAAGATATTATAATAATTTTTACCCTCTCATTTCCTATAACTTGTTTGTCTTTCACTTTTTTCTCTCATTCCAAGAAAGTTTTCTTTTCTATACATTAGGACAAGACAAATGAGAAGGCCAAAACATCACATGTCGAGACTGACGGCTTGCATATTTCTATAAATTATTTAGACGACTATTCGAACCACAAGTTTAATCCTTTACTCTCTAGTGCCATCTTTGAAAGAAAATAAACATCTTTGGAACATACTGGTTTACGAATAGAAAGAGAGTAATAAAATGAAAAAGTGCTTTTGTAAAAAATAGTAATTGGCTTGCTTTCCAGTTCCAAGTTTTATTTTCTTTCTCTATATGAAGCTTAACTTATTTTTTATCTTGAGGCCTATAAATATAATATTTAAACATTTGTAGAGAAGATAGGCAAAGCATCTAAGTGATACATTCAATGAAAAAATAATAAATAAAATAACACGAACTAATTATTATGGAAAGTAGAACAATAGAATTGGGACAAAATATTCAACAAGTTCGTCATTTATTTTTACCTAATTAATTAATTTACCTACCTGAATACTTCACGTATGAAGTACATGATGTTGTATAGTATGATTATTTTCAAACATTTCTCATCATTTTATTTTTTTAGGCATTACATTTATCTTAGTGCAAGCATATATTATGATTTAAATTTACTAAGAAATTATTTATCTCATCCTTTAATTCTACAATACTTTGCCTCATACATTGATGAGAAAAGTATTGTAGAATTAAGTAAGTAAGTAAAAAATCTGGATCAAAAATCTCTTTGAAGATGGAAGTAAAAGAAGTGAATAAATTAGTAAATAATAATTATAATCTAACTATGGATCGATGCATATTGCATTAAATTTTATCTCTAAGTAATATTTGCAACCTTTAAATAACTTCTATCGCTATTTATAAATTCCTTAGTTTAATATTTCATTATGGATCTCAAATCTTAAAAACCCAACCGTTTCTTTATTCTAATCATTTAAAAGAAATTCATGTGCAATTTTAATCACTCCTGTTATGCATAAGAAACCTATGAAAATAAATGTATCCCAAATATGCCTCTTTATGCTAGATGAAGTAAAAAATTTGTTAGAAGAAAACAATATATACAATAGAATTTTCCAATAAAATAATAAAAATTCCAAGTGCTGATAATATGAATTGCAGATGTGAAGGAAATTTAGATATAAAAATATCCCAGATTATATTATTTAAACCGTAGCTCAATAGGAACAATTGTCTACACATTTATTAGGAAAATTTACTATTCTGATTGAAAATCTTTTGTCTATCTGAGAGTCTAAATGCTTTAAATTATCACATAAGTAGAGTCATCCACAGTAAAACTGCATATATTTAATGAGCAAAACAAATTAAATATATAAATATTATTATCCATTACTTCTAATAAGTTTTAAAAAATTTAAAAATATTATTTACATAGTATCAAAAGTTCACCTACCTTTAAAAATAAAATACGAACTTCTTAAAAAGAAAATTTCCATTTTACTTTTTGACGTATTGTCCATTGAAAATAACAAACTATTTTATTTAGATAAAACATTAACTCAATAGAAAAAAAGAAACTCTTTGGAAGAAAATACAAATTCAGTCGAAAACAATTACACGAAAAACATAAATTCTGACAGAAACTTTTTCAGATGTAACTAATAAAGATCACTGACTGCGCAATCATTTTTGTCGGACATTATTGATTCATTAATCCGTTCTTCTCATAATCAGAATACTCCGATTTATACGTCTTCAATCATTTCCCGACTAATTTAAGACACTCTCCGAAACAAAATAAACATGAATGCGCTCGATTTAAAGGCTTCAAAAGAAGTGTCTTTGCCTATCCTTCATCGCAGAGACTGTGATGTAATGCATCGGGACACGCTCACTTATCGGTAACTTGATGGCCTCTTAAACCTTTGTTGAACTGAGGAAGTCTTTCAGAAAAGATGTTTCTGGCTACTGTTATTCCTTGTCTAGCTAGAGTGATTCACAAGGCGCCTATATTTACGCTGATGTAGACGCAAAAAATACAATCATTGGACAATTGGGAGTCAATGTTAGAGATGAGTTCATTTAAATACAATTAATTCTCACAACATTGATAGGACTTTAAAACTAAGTAAAATATTTGTTCTACATCTGAAATTTATAAATATATCTTTCATAAATAAAAAGTCATTACTGGTTAAGTATTTTTCGATATTCAGCAAATAAATCAACCGCTATATTTACAGACAAATCATTTGCCAATGTTAGAGAGGCGTTCAATCAAATACAATTAGTTCTCATATCATAGATAACACTTTAAAACTATTTAAAACATTTTGTTTTAAGCTGAAATTTATCAATATTTTTCGGAAAAAAAAGATATTACTGGTTTTAATTATTTTTTAATTCAGTTTTTCAATTAATCATTATTCCTCAAATAAATTAACCATTACTTTTACAGACATATCCTTTGAAAATGGAAAAAGTAAAAAACTATTGATATCTTCTTATTAAATATATTTTTAGCATATACTTCTATAGATTAATTATTTTGAGCAAAATTAGTGATGGTCTCATCAACCTTTGTTAAATTGAGGAAGTCTTTCAAAAAATATGTTTTTTGCTACTGCTATTTCTTGTCTAACCAGAGTGATCTACAAGGCGCAGATGTATAGGCAAAAAACACAATCATTGGACAATTGGGAGTCAATGTTAGAGATACGTTCATTATTGATAGCACTTTAAAACTATTTAAAATATTTTGCTTTACGCTGAAATTTATAAATATGAGAATATATCTTTAAAAAAAATAGCCATTGATAGTTTTAATTATTTTTTCAAAATTAATCAAATAAATCAGACTTATACTTAACAGACATATCCTTTAAAAATGGAAATTTTAGAAATAAAAAAAATATTCATATATTATTATTCAATATCTTTTTAGTATAGTATAACTTCTCTAGATTAACTGTTTTGAGTAAAATTAGTGATGGCCTCTTAAACATTTGTTGAATTGAGGAAGTCTTTCAAAAAAGATGTTTCTAGCTACTGTTATTCTTGTCTAACTAGAAAGATTCACAAGGTGCCTATATTTACGCTAATGTAGACGCAAAAAATACAACCATTAGACAATTGGGAGTCAATTTTAGATATGTTCTAAATTACACGCAATTAATTCTCTTATCATCAAAAATACTTTAAAACTAATTAGAAATATAAAACTTTTAAAATAAATAAAAAATATCCTTAGAAATGATAAAAAAATGGGGCTGTTGACATTATTAATATTTTGTTTCAAGCCAAACAAAATAGATAAATATGTTTCTAAAATAAATAATATCAATAAATCTAAAAAAATAAAATTATTTTCTTTACGTTCAATCAGTACTTACTTGTCGGGTTTCGAATTCATCCCCCAAGTTTGGAATACTGTTATTCACAAAACCGTGTTGGTTTATTATAGTATAATAGTGTGAAAGGATAAAGATTATAAAAGTATTCATTCAATTTCTTAATAATAATTTAATTAATTTCTTCAATTTCATCATTAATTATTAAGAATGATATCCATTAACTTCCATTTCTCTCCCTCTGCGGTTATTTATAATCATATCAGACGGGGATGGTCATCTTTTGCTATATAAAAATATTCAAACAATTAAGATTCGTATGTTATTTATAAAATCTGTACATTTTATTGATAATATTTAATTATTTACTTTAGAAATCTGGGCGAACTTAATTCTACACAGAACTACATAACATTAATATAAAAATAAATGGAAATGGTTTGTCATTTAATGGCAAGAAAAGAATGATTAAATTCTATTCATTTTCTATACTAGGATGGTCAAAAGAGCCCAAATTACTGAAAATTACAGCTTTTAATTTGTATAAAATTTTGATATTTGATTCAGTATATTCAAATTCGTATTTTGACAGTAACTATTTCAGGAATTATTTGTTGCTGTAATTATTTGTTGTAATTTCGGAATTATATATTATTTAAATTGTAATCATGTCTCTATAATCAAACTTGCTAAAAGCTATTGAACTTTGGTAGTATATATGTCTGGAAAACATTGAAACATGCAGTGAATAAATATGTTCTTTTTTGGGTCACACTTCAGCAAACGGCTACTTCATATTCAAAATTAACGGAGGAAAACTTCATTTCATATTGATAGATTCTGAATTTATTCATGAGGATACGTTTCCCTCGAATGTTTGGTAATATTCATGAAAAGACAGACCTTAAATTCCTTATTTCATTTGGATCTACGTATTTAATGAACGTCTTTTTCAAAGTTAACAAAGGAAGATCATCATTGCAGGCCCACAGACTTCCATATTGAAAAGTCATGGAGTTAATGCCCCAATATGTAAGTATGGTAATAGACATCTATTTCCTCCAATCTTTACTCTGTTATCATGACGAGAATTTTAAAATATCGATCAGAGCATTAAATCTTTTTTACATTTTAATTTCTGACAATTGAATATATTTTCATCCACTATTGTAAGCTTCAGAAGACAAACAATGCTTTCACGAAATACTCATCAGCCGCAACAAAAATAAAAATTATTTACTTGAAAACAAAATTACTTTTATTTCGTCGTATATTTTCCGTAAACTAACGTTTCTATTTGAAAAAAACTGCGAAAATAATTCTCGTTAACTACTCACTCTTTAAATACTCACGTGACATAGGTCTTCAGTGTAATGGATTACCATCGTTCAAAAACGTTTTACAAAAAAACATGTTGTGTTATCAGGAACACCTAAATTATTAAGAAATATTCGCCGTTGACTTGGGACTTAATCATGGGCCATGGGCCATTACAAGCCCTCCTCATGTAAGTCATTACTGTAAACATAATCAGTATAAAAAATTTGGATTTAAAATTGAGAATTCCTGACCAATCAGAGACTAATTATCGATTTTGAAATTTCTGATAAATGAAGGTTACACCTTTCAAATAGATCTTCCCTGTCATTTTTGTTAATTTTCTATGTGATTTTATATGATTCAACAATTCCCAACAACACTTAAATACGCCAAACTCCGCACATATATCCTATAATTAAAATATTTTTTTTTATTTATACACTACTTTTAATGGAAAGATACCCAAACACAATAAATAAAAGAACGCATCATATTCATTTACCCAAAAAAATCCATAATTTTGAGAGATAGTTGCCGAGTAACCACAAAAGTTATCGAAAAACCATAATAAACGTCGTACAAGTAACAATCATATTTATAAAGTAACGGAAGAAAAATTATCTAAGCTCACAAATCGTATATCTACATTCAATGCAATTAATTTCTTAATAACTAATTAGATATTAACAAATATACACTAAGTATTATTTACAACCAATGAAAACAAAGCATTCATAATCATATGTAATTGTGTTGATTAATTTCTTCTAATGAAAGCATTTGTATTTATATCAGCTCCAAGTGGATTAATTATCATTTATTTTAAAAGATAGCTATTACAAGTTTTATTCATGTATGTTGTTCAGTTTTTCAAATTAAAAAGACATAACCCATTGTGTACTTTATATAGCCTATTGTTAGATAGATTTTATAATATAAACCTATTGTTCAGTTATATCAAAACCTACCGATATCATTTATTGTTAATTATAATTATGAGATAAAAGTTATACATTGTGTTAAATTCATTAGACAATTATTTCTTCTCGCCTTGAAATTATTAAAATAACTTTCATTGTTTTATTATCTAAATTATAAATACATACCAAATCAATATTAAATACAACAACAATAGATTAAAAGTTTTGTAATTCTTGCATTATTAAAAAAAATATCAAAAATCCATTTTAAAATAAAGTGAAGCAACATCTAAATTTTAAAGACATACCAAATCAATATTAAAAAAAATACCAAAAATTCATTTTGAAATAAATTGATTCCAACATCTAAGTTATAAATACAACAACAATAGATTCAACAACAATTTTTAATTCTTGCAATATTAAAAAAAATATCAAAAATCCATTTTTAAATAAACTGATTCAAACATCCAGTTTTTAAACATCCAAATCGATACTAAATACAACAACAATAGATTAAAAGCTTTGTAATTCTTGCAATATTGAAAAATCCAAAAATCCATTTTAAAAAATAAATTGACTCAAACGGCAGCTACCTAAACAATCAAGAAATGTAATGTACTGTAAAAGAAAATAGTGAGTATTTACTTTAATGCTACTTACTTGATGAGAATAAATATTTGAATATGCTTAACATAAAATATCGCCCAAATAATAATTTATATTCCAAATAAACTCAGGACCTGTTGGCATAGTCATAAATCTCAATAAACTTTAAAGCTGACATTTTTAGATGCAGTTTAAACAACTTTTCTTTCATCAAAGTGATTGCAGTCCACAGTTTCGCTATCGGTTACGGCGCCATTGGCCTTTCAAAGGTTCAAGCATCTCTTATCGCTATTATGATGAGTACTCTGTTGTCGCCCCGTTAAAGCAAAACCTTTTTGTGATGAACACTCAATTTCAATATATCAACTGCACTCCTTAACAATCACAAACGGTTGCCTCCAAGAAAGCCCTAATGGGAATGGGCAGCAATCGGAATAATTAGGCTCGCTGTAAAAATATTTTGTCTTTATCCAAGTAAAATGCACTTTTCTAATCGCAATGAGTTATCTACATTAACTTCTTTCTCGACATTACTACAATTAAGTTCTTTCTTAATTAAAATTATTCTAATTGGAGAAAAATTAAGATTTGCCAGAGATTTATCAAAAAGCACTTTTGTAGTTACAAATTTATCTTAGCAATGAACTACGTCCACTAACTTCTTTCCCAACATTTATTAAAATTTTTAGGGTACAATTACTATAGCAATTAAATGTTTTTAAAGTACAATTATTATAGCAATTAAATGTCTTTAAAATACAATTATTCTAATTGAAGAAAAATTAAAATTTGCTGGATAACTATTGACTATAAAAGTTTATAACAATGAGAAATAAAAACTGTACTTCAAAATCTAACATCAATGTAAACAAAGAACTCATGGGACAACAGCACTCATAATATTTTATTTCATGTAAAAGTATTGCTTTAAAACTGATGTTAAACAGCATAAGAGGTTTTAGGGCTAAATATATATATATATAGAGAGAGAGATTTTGATTTTATTTTATTCTCTGGTTTAATATTCTCTTTCTCTTAATTCTTCTTTTTTTTTCATCTGCATCAATGCGAAGTGTACTTATATATATTAAAACGCTTTTTTACAAAACGAAAAAGGAGTTTAAATGGTATTGTCTTTAAATGCAGATCTTTCAAAATGTAAAATTTTTAACTTCAGTATACCTCTTGTAGAAAACTGCTAGACAAAAAACATCAAAAATTCTTTAACTAGTACCAAATAAATCAGAATATAATTATTCAGTCTGAGCTTAATTAAGTAATTTTTTTAATTAAAAACGAAAAAAGTTCAAGATTTTTGGATGTTTAACTACAATAGTTTTATTAATAATATCCAATTTAAATAATTTAAACCTCAGATTTTAAATACACACATGTATAAAAAAAATTTCAAGACGGTACATTTAGTAGTTTCTTAAAAAAGTTACATCAAAGTAGGTGATTTTAACATTGCGTACATAGGGAATACCGAATCCTAATAAATCACTATTATAATAAAATTCAACTCAAAATTCGCCAAAATTTCATGATGGACGTTGTGTACATTGTAAAAAATGTGAACAACTCGTTCGGAACTGACTGTATGAAATCTTAACTTATCATTAAAATTCAAGGGCTGTACATGCGGACATTATTATTGTTAGTTATTTTTTTTCTAGTTTTTGTTACTTCTCTAAATAGCTATCGATATCAAATGTATAAAACGTAATAACATACACACACATACAAATAATAATAATATTTCTTCTTTTAAAAAAATTCATTCTTGAATAAGTTTAAGTGTGGGTGTCTAAATGAAGTTCGTGGGAGTGTTAATTCCTCACTATTTATAAGAGTCTAGGTCTAAGATGAGCCAAAACAAAGATGCGAGAAAAATGGAGGAATGAGTGTTTGTAAAAGTTGTTAATGTTTTAAAAGACGCTTTTTACCGCTTCAGTGGGCATAAATGCATTCGCCAGGTTTTAAAGAAGAAAAAAAAATTGAAATTTATTGGTGCAGAATTTAAATGAGGAGAAAGGATTCCTCAGATTTATTTATTGAAGATTTATGGTAAATTTGTGCTTTAACGAAGAGTGAATACTTTTTTATTTTGTGTGCTGTTACCCATTTAGTTGTTTACGAGATCTATTCATGGTCTATTGGTAGAGCGGCAATCTAACATTTGTTGTTGCTTTGATAGGCGTGCTAGAAATTGTGAAAGTTTGTATTACTTTTTTGTTGAAAGTTTGTATTACAAAGTTTGGACTGTTGGATGGATGTTATCTGAGTTTTCTCTCATATGACAGGCTCCGGAAATTCCTTTCAAAAATAATTATTTCCTTCTGTACTCTTCCATATCAAAATCAGATATCCTATTGTAGAACTGAACTATTGAAGCTACAAGTTCTTCCTCTCTATTACGATGTTCATATATTTATTTGATTAATATTTTATTACATTCATTTATGGATTTGAACTATGTCATATCGGTTATCTGTCAACTACCTGAGCTTTAATCCATTGAAATATGCCACAAATAATTCGTTACAGTTAGAATTAAAAATCCCAACATATATTTATTCAAGAAAGCAGCAGTTATATTGAAATATAGCTATAAATATATGTAATTTCTTATCTAATCAGATTATGCTAATATTAAAATAAGTTTATTCTTTGATTTCGATCTGTTCAGTATTTCTTCTCCCTGAATTCGTTAATTGTCTATTTCCTATAAAGCGTACGTGTTTTGTAGAAACAAGGGTTGAACAGGAAGAATTTTACAATAAAATTGATGCTTATGCATTGAAAAATCTCTTAATAAAGTTGACTAATTGGCATGGCCCTTAAATATGTTTATATGCATAAATCAAATGCAAGAATCCATCTGATAAGTACGAAAAGTCTCATACTCGGGAAAAGGCCGATCTAAGGTTAACATATAGCCAATTAATATAATGCCACTTGAGATATAGCTTGCCTTTTTCGACGAATAGAAAGAAGTAACTATCATAAAGATAGATTTCAGATAGATAGAATTAAATATGCACTTTCGCAATAAGAGAAGTAATTCGATCATCTGGAAATCTTGCATATAAAATTTTACGACCAATGACTATTAACTTAGGGCCAAATGTGTGTTTCTGTTTGGCAGATGCATCATATTGGCGTTGTAGTATCCTGTTAACACAACTCGTAATGGCATTCCGACATTGTCAAATATCTTGTAGCCAATTGGATGACTTCGATTGAAATGCATGAAGTTATAGTTGGTCATACCAAGCTATAGGTTGCCGTATGCCTTGTATGAAAATGGTTGAGAGACAATGCTATAAGCAATGGCTGCTGAGGGAATCCGTCGATTGAATGAAGATTCTGGATGACTTAGTGGCACGTATGCGAGATAATATTGGATGATTGTGCGACAGGCCCGAAATAGCTCAAACGGTATCATTATCCGCTATCCAACACGGTCTAATCTCTTCCATGCCACCCAATGTACCTTTCTTCATCTTACAGCGCTTGACTGACATGAAGTAGCCTTTAAAACTTCAGCCTTAAATTCCACAACATCGACAGAGTAAACTCAATAAAACATATCTGGAAAAAACACACCTGGAGTGGCACAGTAGCTTATCATTATGGTTGTCAACAAACTGGCACCAAATATAGAATTTAGCGATGAATTCCTCTTCAGTCAGTGGGTGGAAGTGCTAGGTCCAATGGTCGTAATCAACCTTTGTTTGACACAGGTGTGCAGCAATTACATCTAGTGCTATGGTTTTTGATGTTATGTGGTTTATGGTGCTAGTGCTATGGAGTTTATGGTGTTATCTTTTACTACAGCAGATCGCTTCTAGTCATCCTGCGTACAGCATTAACAGCTCAAAGGTATATTAATGTCATGCTGGGGTCTTTTACACTACCCTTAATCGCACGTAATCTTGGGGGATGCTAATTTTTCAACTAGAATATCAGGTTTTATATGGGTCGCATATCTCTGGGCTGCAACCATATTGTTGATACTCTTCCTTGCCCAGGAAGATCATAGGTCCTTCTACCAACTGAATATGTATGGTAGACCACCAGATTTTGGCATCTGAAACAGCAATTGAGAAATACCTGGCAGAATGTATCACAGGGATATCACAGAATGTATCACAGAGATAAGAAATCTTTATCACTCCTTGCATAGTCGTATACAATCATACATCGCTATCAGGGGAGGTTACACCAATTAAAGATTTGATCATTCAATATGCTATTGCTAGTCGTTGATGGATCCAGCAGTCTTGAATTTGTAAGCATTCATTACTTGCGAATGGGCAATACACATATTTAATTTCAATCAGCCATATATGTTCTTGTATATATTTGCAATATTGTGGTGTGTAATTAAAACCAAAACTTAATTTTGTCAATTTTTGTTCTTGTATTGAAGAAACAATGTTAATTTGCATAAGTTTCTCGTATTACCATCTTTTGAATAGTTTGTATCTCTTATTGGTTCAGAATTATTTAGAGGAAAAATAAATTGCAGTGTAAACTCAAATAGATGGTAAATGACCAGATATGATGTATTGTAGGAGAATCACAATGCATTACACTGTACGAGACAGAAAAATGCTTTAAGTGGTTTGACTCAGTTTAGATTTGCATTTAATGTATTTCAGTGTTAATACTCTTTGATTCTCATCGCTTCAATGACTATTTGAAAAATGATAAACTTAATGGCAATTGTAATGCTATCCGTATTGCATGAAGAATGTATTGCATTTAAATTTAATTCCGAGAACATAAAGACATAAATCCTTTCTTCCGAGGGCATAAAGACATAAAATCTTTTTAATTCTAATATATTTAAAATAAGTAATGCAAATTATAACACCTTAAATAATGCAAACACTTAATATTCATAACTCCTTAAAATTCACAAGAATGGCAAATTAATTTTACCATTCCTCAACAGCCTCAATAAATTTAATCTTTGCAGCACAAAATGAAATCCCAATTATTAATCTGCACTTGATTTTATTGAATTTCAAGCATGACTACATTACTTACGAAATATGCATGTAAGAAATACAATGCATTATTTATTTACTTTTTTTTTTGAGCAACTATATTATAATGAAGGCAAAAATTAAAGAAATATGTAGAATTTTATAAAGAAATATGTAGAAAAATGAAGACAAATTTTCGATACCCTTATGGTAATTTTCTGGAAGAATATTCTAATAATACATACAACTATAAGAATATTCAATAGATGTAATGACTTAAACTTTCAGAAAGGCATATAAATCTAAACTAGTAGATAGAATATGACTCAGAGTCATTTAGCTATTCCATTTCTACTTCTAATTTGACAACAGATTCCCTCTAAACATTAGTATTGTTAAATAAATATTTATTATGAAAAGATACCGGCATAATTTATTTCTTTAACATTCTGTATTATTTTAAAATAATCAATTATTTGGGATACAAGTAAATTTTCAGGATAATTGCAGCATTGAAACTTTAATTAATCTGCATACAAAAGTTAATAAATAAATCAATATTCTGTTACTAACTAACTATTAAGAAGATAATAAGTAACATTGATAAAATCATTTAAATGATTTATCCCATCGGCATTTTTGCAATTTTTGTGTTTCGAATAAACGTTTTTTGATCGTAAATTTCTGGTGCAAATTTGTTGTTACTAATTTAAAAAACTAATATTGTTTACTCGAATCACTAAAATGGCGATCGATTGAGTGGATAGAAATGGATTTCAAGTAAGCCTGCTACATGTCGGCCACAATATACAACTCTTCTGATATCACTTGATGGATCTATAAGTCCAGGAAAAAAAGGAATAAAAATAAATTAAATAAAGGAAAAGTATCTAACTCGTTATAGAGAATTTTATTGCAACAGAGACAATAACACAGGGCTGAGGCTGGTGTATGCGTCTTTGTTAACATAGATTGCATTGAGCAAATGAATATGATACCTGTATCAGAAACATTTTTCGTTATGTACTCTTCACAAAGGAGTACAAATTTGCTTTAGCAAGAGTTCCAGTTTGTATTTTGATTCAGACAGAACAAGTTATAAAGTATAACTGTTGTTGATAAATAGTTATAGAGGATGCAGAATCATATTTTCGGCTGAAATCTCTATGAGTGATCAAACAGACCTTTTTGTGTTCCATGGAGGTGCTCTAACAGTTAATATGTTGAGGTATACATCCTTGATCAATGTATAAAGCTGTATAATAGTGTTATGATTCATTATAGTGTAGTATTTTAATGATGGAGGATAATGCCCAACCTCAAAAAGCTAGGAATGTCGACAGATATCTTGAAGATCAAGTTATGAAACGAAAGCTAGCCAGATCGATCCTCAGATAGTAATCCTATTCAAAGTACCTTAAAAGACAAATGACTGCTCTCAGACATTTTCTGAAGTTTTTAAATGAGTTTAAATAAGAATTGCTCCAAATATGGCGATAACTTAATTTCCTCTATGGAAAGGAGAAGTCATGAATGTGTTACAGCTAGGGATTGATGTGTTTCTCATTAAATAACACTTATTTAATTATTTTTTGCAAAACATTTATTTAATTATTAGATTGTGTTTATTTCCCTTTAAAAAGGGACTTTCCCTCTAAAGGGAAAAATATTTACTCTTTAATTTGTAAATTTTGCAAAACGTCACAGTAATGCAAAAAATAATTATATAACGTGCAGATCATCCAAATGTCCTGTTTTTATTTAAATTTGTGTGTAATATATATATATATATGTTGCAGTGTTTTAACAGTGCTAGTTGATGAACACCACCTTATATTTGGTTTGCATTTAATAAAAAATTACAACATTGTTTGCCTCTTTTTTTTATTAATACATAAACATGTTTTTATTTATTATTATTATTTTTTTAAATTTCTAATTAGTTTTACGTAACCTGAAATCTTTATAAGTGTATTACAATAGAAAAAATTGAAGAGTTAAGAGAAACTCTAAGCAAAAGATCAATATTTTCTATACACCAGACCCAGCAACACCAGCTAAGAAATCATCTTGAAATCGTTGAATACATTTATTGATACCAGAGATAGTACAGAGAAAAGTAATGATCCAATATTTTTTAAACATGTTCCTTCTTAATAAAATAGCAATTAAGAAATAATTATTTGAACATAGCAATTTCACAGCAGTCCTTTTTTTTAAAGTTTATTTATTATTGATCTTTCAAGCTTATTTTCATTAGATCCCTTTTTTTTAATTAAAAGATCTCCCCCTTCCCTGATTCTTAAAATTACTATTAAAAGACAGTACTTTTACAATTCCAAGAATACAACCCTTTTCATGCGATTACTTTAAGGTGGAGTTAAAATTTATTCTATCTTGCACATCTTCTATCTATCTAAAAACTATATAAAAGAACAAAATAAGCTCTTCTCAAATGCTGCAGGCATACATTTCTAATCTCTTTATAGACGCTCAAAAATATAGAAACATACATTAAAATTGCTTTTCTTGTAAATCCTTTAACATGAGATGAATTACAATTATATTCCAGCTACTTTAAAATAATTTTTTTAACATAAACCCCAGGAAAATGCGTTTTGAGAATGGAAAGGATACTTAACATGATATAAAACTGATAAAGTGTAAACACAATGTGAATAACAATGTTTCCTTTTCGAACTAAAAATTGTAATAAAGAGTATATAGATATAATTGCTCCTTTGTGTAGAAATATCGGTAAAAAAACTGTTCATGTTTAGCGTTTAACAAAGCAGTGCAAAGAAAACCATTATGTAATTATTTAAAATTTGCTTCTAAAAATCTTATATTTTTAGCTGACTTAATACTAGTGATGTCTAAGTTATAAAACAAATAGGCAATTTTATGTTTAAAAATTTTAAAATAATAACTAAATTAAAACACAATAGACACTTAATTGAAAACAGGTGTGTTCATTTCATTTTCAAATACCATTTTCCATCATGCATGCATATTTCATGAAACATATGAAATGCTATATTTACTTACAAATGTAAAAAATTTTACCTTTCTTTACTTTGAGAAAAGTAAAGAAAGGTATCTGAAATACTATTTATAGAATTCTTTGTTCAGAATATAAAAGTATTCCCGGTTGTTTTATTTCTGTTGTTGTAATAAAAAAAATTGAACAGAGAAATTAATAAATAGCATAAACCATAAATACATAAAACATACATACATAACATAGCATAATAAAGAAATTAATAAATAGCATAGCAGCGTTTTGAGAATTTAAAGGATACTCAACATGATAAAAAAATGATAAAGTTTAAACACAATATAAATATTTTTTTCTTTTCAAACTGAAAATTGAAAACGAATATGAAATATTTTGTAGAAATATCGGGAAAAAAACTGTTCATGCTTAGCGTTTAACAAAGCACTGCAAAGAAAATTAATTATTAGAAATTTGCTTCTAAAAAAATCTTACATTTTTAGATGACTTAATGCTAATGATGTCTAAGTTATAAAACAAAAAGGCAACTTTATGTTAAAAAATTTTAAATTATTGACTATTTGTTTGTTATTGAGATTAAATTAAAACACAATAGACACTTAACTGAAAACAAGGGTGACCATTTCATTTTCATTCACCATTTTTTATCATGCAAGCCTTTTTCATGAAACATATGAACTATGAATATTTACTTACAAATATGAAAAACGTGAGAAAAATAAAGAAAGGTATCGGTAATACTATTTATATCATTCTTTTATTAGGACATTAAAATATTCCCTGTTATTTCATTTCTATTGTTGTAATTTAAAAAAAATTCAACTGAGAAATTTTTTAATTACATTCTGATTGTTAGAATTTATGTATTTTTAAGATAAATGCATAAATGATTTTAGCACAGAGATACATTGAAATATTTTTTTAGGAGTTTGACACAAAATGAAAGTGAGTGTTTTGGATTAAAGTTTTCAATAGTTGGATTAGAGTTTTCAATAGTTGGATTAGAGTTTTCAATAGTTGGATTAGAATTTTCAACACCTTAAGAATAATACCTAACACCTTAATAATAAGTTGCATTAATGAACTTTGAAAATAGTTTTCAAAACCGGTCTTTTTTTAAGTTTTTAGTTGCAGTATATACTTTTTGTAAGCTGACTGTTAAGTTAAAAAGTTAAATTAAGGAAAATAAATTTTTTTTTGAAAAAAAGTGTAGTTATCGGAATTTAAAATTAGTCTTCTATATTATATTAGTCCAGGAGGTGCACCATGAAACTAACAAGCAGGGATAAATTATAAATAAATGTTTTAGTTATTGAAATTTAAATAGCTTTTTCAAAAACTATATGGAGAATGTAATCAATTAAAAATATCATGTGTAGAAATTTTCATCCATAGTAGAAAGGTAATTACACGTTCTGTTCCAAATTATATACTGCTAAAAGTCTGAAAATCTTCTCAGATTTTTATTGCAGACACCAGATACTTTTAATTAAGCTTTAGAATTAACAAATGGCTAAAAGAACCAAAAATGAATTATAATTCCTAACTGGAAAAGTAAGATAGCATTTTGTTGATTGGAGTTCAGAAATTATGCATTACAAAATTGTTGAAAAATTTGCCTGAAAATTTCAAACACAACTTGCCTTAACTTTATTTTTTTCAATATATCTCCTTGTTTTTTTAATGGATCTCTGAAATATCGTTACTTTTCAGCATAGCCATAAAAGCTTATGTATAATGTTGACTTATACGTAAGATAAGAAAAGCCGAAATAATCTATTTCTGAATATCCAAGGCAGTTTCGTCTCCAAATTTTGTTTCGGAACCTGTGCACTTAAGCGAACCATAACAGTTTGGGATGTTCCAGAAGAAAAGTTAGTTAGCTCTGAAAGCAAGAAAATTACCGAAAAGATAAAAACAAGATCTGCACTCAAATATAGAATTGGCCGCCGTTGCCTCAGCAAACCGAAGATTCTGACAATCCCCAGACGTAGCTCGAAGTTGGAATCTTGAGTCTCTTATCTTAGACCATTAACATCTGTAGAATTCCGCTTCCTGAAACGTCATTGGTGCATTTCTCGATAGTGCAGATGTCATTATTCGCGAAGAAAAAGTTACACTAATCAGGGCTTAGAAGCATTCCCCGTGCAATAAAAATCACTGTTATTGCCAAGGGAATGTTCAAGAGTGCTTCGAGCTTCTGTAGGGGGGTTGAAAGAAGGGGGGAGGTGGCGGGTGGGTAACCCCGAAACAGGGAAACAAATATGCGGAGAAACTAGATACGTGTTATGATTGTAAGGCAAGGATCTACGACTTTCAACCAAAACAGTTAATGCAGTTACTGAGTAACGAATTTGACAGTTTTAGACAGGAAATAATGAGCATTCTTGCCACATAATCATGGTAGTCCAGCGGCTTTTCAAAGTAGTTTTTGTATGATTTACGTGCATTGATAGATTTCATCGCAAACTGATTAGATTCAGTTCATTGACATAATTGGCCACAAAAAATAGGTAATAAGTAAACAATTTTGGAGAAAGCTGCTTTAATCAGTTTAATAATTACTGAGGATAAGTAATTTAAATCACTTGGATAGTATTACTGAAATATGAAATTAATTGTTTTGAAAAATTGGGATAATATTTAATTAAGGACTGAATTTTTTCAGTATGTAATTCTTTATATAAAATACGATATTTTATTTATAACAATTTAATAAATTAAATGGCTATACGGGAAAGATATATCTACTTTTTTTCAATCAAATGTTGTTGTTGTTGTTTCTTATCCCACTTGACTGGCCAAGCCCACGAGCCCATATGGACTCATGATTGAAGGGGAAGGAAGCAGCTTCTGTTGTGATGGAGCACCCGTAGGTAGAAGCCTGACTTTTGCTCCGTGACGCTCTTACAGTCATAGAAGACCGGGACCTATGGCTTAAAGTGGATTCCGAACCACTACAAACATCCATGGCACCGCCGGGATTCGAACCCGAAACCTGTGACACCGAGCGCCAGAGCGCTAGACACTCGGCCATTCAGGTCCCAAATTTGCCAACGGCACGCAGTGTTCCCAGGTGGTCACCCACCCAAGTACTAACCGCGCCCAATGATGCTTAACTTCGGTGATCTAACGAGAACCGGTATATTCAGCATGGTACGGCCGTTGGCTCAATCAAATGTAAATCCCAAAAAAAACAAAAGAGTTTTTTTAATACATTAAAGTACAAGATAAAGATTAAAAATTAAAGACTCTTTTCATAGAGTATTACTATCATACTCACATAGATTATTTCTGCCATTATAAAAAAATCAAGTTTTAATGTGCAATTTATATTATAAAAATGTATATTCTTAAATTCATTTTTTAATTGCTACCATTGTGCTTCACGGAAAAAAGTTGTAAAAAGTAAATTTGAATAATTTTCTTATTTCAAATGCACTCTTTTTTTACTCTAGTATGCACTAAATCTTATTAGAAAATTCATTATTCATTTACATCCATTACTTATTATCTTCTAAAAATGGAAAATGCATCTCATGTCATTCAAATGATAAAAAAAAGTCATTTATATGGTAAGATGGTAACAAAATCGGTAACAGATGAAAGTGATTCACGGCAAAAAACTCATTCTATCTAGAGATATATTTAATTTTATCCAGAGATATACATCATAAAAGAATAAGATTTGCGATAGTTTTCCGACACTTTTATGAATAAGAGCTTGCCTGAATTTTATTGAAGCAGAGATGAATTCATAAAAGTCTTATTTTATTGGAATACTACTTTTTGAGGTGATTGATTTATAAAGAATAATTAAGTATGACAATGTACGACGGTATTTTAAAAAACCCATCCCTAATCGTGTAACAAGATTTATGTGCAATATACTCCGTTTGTAAAAAGTATAAGTATGAAATCTTTGAAATCAACTATCACTCATAGATAAAAATAATATATTTAAATAGTAATCTTTCTTTTGTTAAATATATAATATCACATTCACAAAAGTTTTGGTTGAATAGATATTCATTGGGAGTATAAAATGTAAAGGAATTATGGGAAAGTATTATTGAAAGAAAGAGAGAGAGAGAAAGAAACAGGATGTATGAAAGAAATGATTCAACACTACAAAAAATACTATTTATAAATAATTTATTTAAATCCCCCATAAATATTTAAAATTTCTTTGTTTCATAAAAAAAGTGAAATCGAATAACTTTTATGTTTTTAACCTGCCTTTTATTTTAGTAACTATTTGTTTATTTTATAATATACTGACCTTTAAGGTTATAATTAGTTATATAACTATCGCCATGAATATGATAAACAATTTTTTAAGGATAAAAAGCCATATGAATGAAACTAAGTCGAAAAAATATAAGTTTTCAATCAATAACTGCAGTATTTCTAGGTATTTGTTTATATATATATATATAGGTATAGGTTATATATAGGTAAATAGGTTCAGTGTTGTTTTATAAGCATAACTGTCAAGTTTGGTTAAGCTGCGTCAAAAAATGTGCCAGTCACTTGATATACGCAGACATGAGAAAAACCACCCGTCTACCAGAAGCTGTGTCCAAAGAAATGGGATGCGTAAAATGCATATCCCATCTAATTACCAAAATCAGTTTTCCTGAAACATAAGTCGCTACGCACGATAAATGGGAATCAGAAATTGTCGTGAAATAGATAAAAACAACAAATCCGAGCAATCATAAAAAATAAACAACATTAGTATAAAAAAGAAAGTACAATATAAATATTAAATTTGAAAGGAAAAGGAACCAATACGTAAAAGAAGTGTTTTATGAGTTTAAGATTTGCGGTCTTAATGATGGAAAGGAAAAAGAGAAAAGAAAAAGGCTTAAGCAGTTGATCACTCGGCTACATCAGAAGACGTGCCTATAACAGCTAACATATTTTTGAAATGAAAATATTGTTGGTTATGTCAAAGAAAACTACATACTTTATTCCTTAAGATTTGGTGCAATCTGCAGAATAGAAATATTCTTATCGCAAGTCTCATACTTTCTCTGTATGCCAGCTTGAGACAATATGGAACTCAAAAATTATTATGGCTTATTTAGTTGGCTATTTATTACAATATCCGACATATCACTCCAATGGCGATCTACTATCATGGTGCGAAATGTCTTCGTATTCTGGAATTGTATTGTTTGTATTCGCGCAGAAAAACGATGACAACTTTGATAACGATGCCACCTAATCAGCTGCATTGAAAAAAAAGTGAATCGAATCATAGTATTGATGTGACATCGTGATTTCAGAGCCTTTTGATCAATGCCATTTGTCGTTTAAACGCATGAAGAGCAAAGTTGTCTTATGATTATTGATCTCCACGGGTGCAATGGAGGAAGAAACTATACAACTACATAAAGGGATGGGATCTACGATTTTGCCCGGTTTTTTTTTTTTGTTGCCAAATTGTATGATCGAATATACATTATGGCCAATATATTATGATTTTATAAATATATTACTTAAAGCACTGAATCCTACAATATTTTTATATTGTTAATAAATTACAATAGGAAAAGCGAAACAGTCAGTATAACATTTTTACAACACGTTTTTGATATTATTTTCAATGCATCCAAAAGTAAGCATTCATTTGTTCAAATTCACATTTAAGATAGCATATAATTAGAAACAATGCAATACTTTATATGTTGGTGAGTGGAATTATACTTCCAAAAGTAAAATAAACAATTTAGTAATTATTTACAGTAAAACTATTTGATAGTTTCATATTTAATAAAAATATTTTATAAATGACAGTCAGATATACTGATTAAATCTCTTTTATCTCCAAATAAAAAATATAACAAAAACATGGTCAATAATGGATCTTTAAAAACAAGTTTAATATTTAAGTAGTTACTAGTTATAAATATCTCAATATTAAAAAAAGTACTTTTTCATCAATATTTAGTTTCATAAGAAGCTTTTTAAAGATTTTTTTTAATCCAAAAGAGCAAATCTATATTCATTAAACTACAAATTTTTGTTTGCTAATTTAAGATGAGCATGTAACAAACTTAATTCATTTATTGTTGAAGTATTGAAAAATGTTCTTAATTCTATCTTAATTTTGACCATTACATATCAAAAACATTCATAAACAGTACTGATTTTTATATGAAAGCCGTAGTAATAATCGGACTAAATCAATAAAGTAAAAAAAATAAAATGCTGTCTTTATTATTGTTGCAATTATAATTGAATATTTATCTTGTGCACCTCTACTAAATTAGATGGTAAAAAAAATATATATATAGTTTTTTTTATTTATTTATTTATTTATTTTTTATTTAAAAAGAAGAATTACAAAGCTTTGCTTAGCCCAATTTCTTGGAATATAACATCAATGACATAAATGATTTTAATAGTTCGACTTTTTTTTTATTTCGAATGTAATCAGTTTTTATTATACGTTCTTTGGGTTCTTAAGATTATAGTGCAAATTCTCTGTTTCATTTAGATAGATTTATTTTGTGATTCGTAATGAAAGGCAAATTTAGCAATTATCGCCTTTCAAGTCAGAATATTATTCAATGTTTTTACAATAGTGCACTGAGCCAGAGTGGAGTTTTTCTTCATCAATAATTAAAAAAATTACTTAATAAGGATTTAAAAAATATTTAACAAGATAATCCCGATATTCCAACCTGCTTAACCCCTATTAGTATTTATTTAGAGTAAGAAGATAAAGTTAATTAATTTCTTAAAAAGTAGATTTATCTTCGTCTTTATTTGATAAAATATATGAACATTAAAAAATGATAATTTTTTTATTATAGATATAAATAATTTTAAGTTTAGAAGAAGAATAAACGCAATTTTGCAATGTATGTAAATGTATTTACATATGTTTTCTTATTTAAACTGTCATACTCTTTAAATTGACATCAACTGCAATATCTTATAAGTCTGTCTCCTTTCTCAATTGTTAATTTGGATATAATATAGTTCTTAATGATTTTTCTGAGAATATATGGAATAATTTTAACGATTTTTTTCTTTCGGTAATTTGTTTTATCTTTGTCAAAATTAAGGTTGTAGCATATGAAAATTAAAGAAATTTTTTTTCTCAAATTATTTTAATGTGGTTCTTTTCCTGACTTTTTCTTAATAAAACTGTAATTAAACTTAAGACTAAATTTTTTTTCCCTATACTTTTCTAAATCATAAAAATATATATTTATTTTAACTGTTTTTAAAGTTATTCCTAACAAAATTTGAAGCAAAGTTACC
Organism: Caerostris darwini; assembly: GCA_021605075.1. Classification (NCBI taxonomy): domain Eukaryota; kingdom Metazoa; phylum Arthropoda; class Arachnida; order Araneae; family Araneidae; genus Caerostris; species Caerostris darwini. The sequence continues at coordinate 255,166 of BPLQ01009615.1, forward strand.
TAAAAATTTGAAATTTTGTTAAATATATTAATTCTCAATTTTCTCCTTAATTTGAGAGGTGCAAAACCAACAAAATTACCTTTATGCTATTTTTCTAATTATCTTCATGCATTATTCCTATAATTAAAAATATTCTCTAGAAGGGAACAACCATTTAATATATCCATATATATATCCTCAGAATTTAATCCTAAGAATAAGTTACAAATATTTTATTGCAATTAATTTTAAAATAATCTGTCCATTAGGCATTGTATAAGTTTCTTATTTTAACTTTAGTTACAAATATTTTTAAGAATTAATTTTAAACTATAACAATAAAACAATCATTTGTTTTTAATTTAATGGATATGGAGATAATTTAATAATACAGCTTATAGAATAGTTTACTTAAAAAAACCACTATTTGTTTTAAAGAGAGAGAAAAGTAGACAACCTTAGGCCAGTGTTATTTTTTCTCATTTAACATATGAAATAAAAACTAACATTGCAATTTAATTATATAAAATTATTTTTTTCTAATTGCTTTCAACATTGTCGTGTCTTTTACAATAGCATTCTCCCCCCTGTCTTGTAATTTTTAATTTAACTGCAATCATAAAAACCATTCAGAATATGAAAATTTATAAGTATATCAAGAATTTACTTGTAAAATTTTCTATAAAGAAAGTACCATCATTATGAATTTGTATTGCTACATTTGCTTTTTCGAGTACACAAATATTTCTTTTATAATTTTGGGGAATTCTACATACTGGTATTGTGATTTAAATAAATAGAAAGTTTTAATTACCTTCAGAAAATATTTTTTGATCAAAAAATTATCTTTTCTTGTTCATTTTTAAATAATCTACTGTTATTTTATACAATTATAAAAGAAAAGTGCCATCATTTCAAGTACCAACATTTATCATCAATTGACATCATTTAAAGCACCATCATTTTCATCAAGTACCACCTATGAAACAACTATAACAAAAAGTGCCACCATTACGAATTTGTATTGCTGCAATTGTTTTTTCGAATACACCAAATTTTTTTTTGTGATTTGGGGAATTCGATATACTGATATTATGATTTCAATAAATAGAAAGTTTTTAGTTTCTTCAGAGAATATTTTCTTGATACATAAAATTTACATTTTCTTTAATATAAATTCTTGTTCATTTTTAAATACTAGTAAGCCAGTTCTTTTATACAATTATAAAAAAAAAGTGCCATCATTTAAAGTACCATTAAGTACTATCATTTAAACAACTATAAAAAAAAGCGCCATCATTACGAATTTCTATTGCTAAATTTGCTTTTTCGAATATACCAATTTTTTTTTAATTTTTTTTATTTCGGGGAATTCAATATACTGATATTGTGACTTAAATAAATAGGAGACTTTTAGTTTCTTCAGAGAATATTTTCTTGATCAAGAAATGATCTTTTCTTTAACAGATATTTTTGTTCATTTTTAAATATTCTACAGTTCTTTTATACAATTGTAAAAAAAAGTGATGACAATTTTCTTTTAAACAATTATAAAAAAAAATGCCATCATTTAAAGTACCATCATTGAAACAACTATAAAAAAAAAGTGCCATCATTACAAATTTGTATTGCTACATTTGCATGCTTCCAGTACATCAAATATTTTTTTGCGATTTCGGGGAATTCGATATACTGATATTGGGATTTAAATAAATAGAAGGCTTTTAGTTTCTTCAGAGAATATTTTCTTGATCAAGAAATTATCTTTTCTTTAACAGAAATTCTTACTCATTCTTAGTACTCTACAGTTCTTTTATACAATTATTCCTTATTTCTACAAAATAAACAATATGTCTGAAAAATTGTCGATGAAAATGATTTGAATTCTTCAAAAAAAGCTCCATTGTGTTAGTGTGTTACATCTCAGCAATTTTATAAAATCGGATATTGGAAAAACGAATATTACAGATTAAAGTTACTTGCAGAAGATGTTATATACAGAAGATGCTACTATTGATTAACAAATACGCATTTTTCTAGAGAAAGATATACCTTGACTGGAAATACCATTCTTTTAACAGATATTTTCGTTAATTTACAATTGTGATTTAAATAAATAGGAGACTTTTAGTTTCTTCAGAGAATATTTGTTGAAATCTTTTAATCTTAAATTATCTTTTCTTTAACAAGAAATTCTTACTCCTTTTTAAATACTCTACAGTTCTTTTATACAATTATTCCTTAAATCTTCAAAATAAACAACATCTTTTAAAAATTGTCGATGAAAACTGTTAAAAATCTTTAAAAAAAAAGTTTCATTACGTTTATTTGCTACATCTCAGCAATTTTATAGAATCGGATATTTGAAAAACGAATATTATCGATTAAAGTTACATAAGCTTTCTTAGATGCAGAAGATGCTACTATTGATTAACAAATACGCATTTTTCTAGAGAAAGATATACCTTGACTGGAAATATTATTCTTTTAACAGATATTTTCGTTAATTTACAAATATTCTATATTCTACAAGCGATTGTGGCTTTCTAAATGGGTCTGGTTGTTACATCCGATCTAGCCAAGTTGGAAAACGGCGGCCATTTTGACATCTTTTCCCTTTCCTTCAATTCTAGAGGTCTGGGGAACCCGTGGGGGGAAAGGCAGACCAATGCGAGTCAAACTCAACCTAATAGGCTTAGAGAATAAAAGTAGGCGGGAACTAGAGTTCGTGATAAGTGAGAGCTGGGGCTCAAAGGCCACATAAAAAGATTCTTTATCGATTATTTTCCATTCTGGAATCTATGTTTCAATTTCTTAGAAGAATTTGAAAGAAAGAGGGAAACTCTTTGTAAAATTTAGGTTAAAATTGTTATATAATGTCAGGCACATAAAATATTCTCAGCCCCTCCTACTACAGAAAATCATTAATTATATCTTCTTTTTTGATATTTAACAAACCTTATTAATAATATAATAACATCAACGATTATTAGTATACATGAAATGAATTGTTTAACTGTTATATCTCAATTGTATTTATTAAAATAGATATAATGAATAATATTGAACTGATTAGTTGAGTACCAAATGTAAAATTTTTTATAACAATGTATTATGTATAATATGGTATATAATAATTTGTGGTATACAAAAATTGGGAGTAATATTACAATATCCTTACTTAAATATGATTAATTTAATAACTTCTGAATTTTCAAATTAAAATAATTCAGTAGAATGGGAAAATCGATATCAACTCAAATTTAAAAGTAACAATTATAAATTACTTTGCAGAAATTATTAAATATATCACCTGCATGTTTCATAATGATTTCTTTCCTCTTTATTGAACTATTTATACGTAGATGTAATTTGAAATTTTAATTCATTCATTAGGTATTTTCAGTTGTTATTTATTTTTAGGTACAGTTTATAAAAGAATTTCAGCCATCATTCACTGGTGTTATGGAAAAAGGAAAAAAGTGAAAATGGAGAAATATGTATAATGTTAGTGCATCAGAATGAAAAAATTTATCATTTTATTAAAAAAAAAGAAAATATTAAATCACTATTTAAAAGAAAACAGTGAATGTTTATAATAGAAATATTTCTAACATTTTATTTAGCACTGCAAGATATTTTCTTTAATTTGTCATAAGGAAACATCTGTTGATAATTATAATAATAAAAAAAACATCATTATAAATATGATGATATATATTTTTAACATTGTATGATATTATATTTATAACATTATATGATATAATATTGATAAGATTATATGATATATATTCATTATCATTGATAAATAAACATCTAAATTGACTATAAATTAAAATATTGAAATTATTCAATATAAATATGTATTTACTAATTAATATCAGAATCAAAACTTATCAATGCATAAAAATATAGAATTAAATAACGTATTTGATTTTCATTTCAAGCAAAACAAAAGTAAATAATAGAAAATCCTTAACAAACTGAGTCAATTTTATTGTTTTTTCTTTGTTTGTTTGTTTTATTAATATAAAGCTAAATTTTTTTGAAAGAAATTAACATAAATTTGAATGTACCTTGATGAAAATGAGATATTAAAAAAAATTATACACCGAACTTGAATTTTAGAACACAATTTCCAACACCTTGCACAAAAAAATAGTTAATTATGTTCACTGTTTTAACCATCCCATCATAGTAATTATTCGCAATTCTTTTTATACTATATTCACTATTTTACCTACAACTGATAGCTTTAACAAATATTATTCAAGGATATAAAAATTCCTTAGCAACTTACATCTTATTTATTTATTTTTAATTTTGATACTCCATTTTTAAATTATAGTCATTGTTATACCATTCAATAATAATTATTATTTTCTTCATTTAAAACAATTCCAACATCTTGCACAAAAAAAAAAAAAAAAAAAAAAAAAAAAAGTTTATTATGCTCACTGTTTTAGCCATTCCATCATCATAATAATTTGCTGTTTCCTTAATATTATACTTACTATGTCACATGCAACTGATAGCTTTAAAATATATCGTGCAAAAATATAAAAATTCCTTAGCAATTTGCTTCTTATTTATTTATTGTTAATTTTGATACTCCATTTTAAGTTTGTGCTCATTGTTATACCATTCAATAATAATTACTATTATCTTCTTTTAAAACACAATTTCCAACAAATAGCACAAAAAACTAGTTTATTATGCTCACTGTTTAGTTGTTTCATTTTTTATTATGATGGTATAGCTAAAACAGTGAGCATAATAAACTTTTTTGTGTTATATGTTGGAAATTGTGTTTTTAAAGAAAGAAAATAATAATTATTATTGAATGGTATAACAATGGGCACAAACTTAACATCAACCACAATAATAATTCGTTGTTCCCTTTATACTATATCCACTATGTTACATGCAACTGATAGCTTTAACACATATTATACAAGGATATAAAAATTCCTTAGCAATTTGCTTTTTATTTTAAATTTGATACCCCATTTTAAGTTTGTGCCCAGTTATAACCCTTCAATAATAATTATTATTTTCTATCTTTAAAATACAATTTCCAACATTTTGCACAAAAAAATAGTTTACTATGCTCACTCCCATTATAATAATAATTCACCATTCCCTTTATACTATATTCCCTATTTTACTTAGCTTTAACGCATATTATACAAGGATATAGAAATTCCTTAGCAATTTGCTTCTTATTTATTTATTTTTAAGTTTGTGTCCATTATTATATCACATCCAATAATAATAATTATTTTCTTCCTTTATATCATCTATGTATTTCTAGATAATTTTGATATTTTTAATTATACTAATAATTTCTTTCTGTTATTACACGGTGGGCATAAAAACGTCTTAGTAATTTAATGTTTCAACTATCTCTATTCACTTAGCTTTTTTGATTTGTTACATCCATTCTAAGAGTAGACTTTTTAAAATCTGTTGGAAGCCACACGTTGACTAATTTATTTGACTCGATCAAAACCGTAGCTCACTCCTTCGCCGCTTTTGCTCACTTATAAGAACACGGAACACCAGCTGTTTTGTATAACTAGCTCAGTGAGGAGTCCTTGCCTAACAGAAACACGCTGTAGGATCTAGTCTTCCCCCGCTACTTACTGAAAATAACGCTGCTCCTACTCATGTTCATGTGGGAAAAGGAAGCATTTTATAACAGAACTTTGGTTGAAAGCTGATAGAACAATGCACTTAATTTTTTATCCGATACCCTTGCTTCTTTTTTGATAACTGTTTAGATAGCTACAGCAAATGACAATAAATAATAAATAATGGAAAACTACAGCAATGAATAATAAATAATTAATTTAATGGAAATAAATAACATTGTTTTTAATTAACTAATCAGACGTGAAAACACAATACAAGATATTAATAATGCCTTCCGATGTGGTTACTGAGTACTAATGGCGAGTTACAAATGAAAGAATTTTACTTAAGATTATTTTAAGATTTTTATTTTATTTTAAGATTGATAGTAACCTTTTTTAGAAATGTAACGAATGTGTCCTAAAAAATATTTATCATATTTTAAGAATATTTTTAATGGAATAGGATTCTAGAAAATAATTGATTAATTAATATAGAATAGGGACCTGAAATCTATATTTTAGGTCTGTATTCTATATTTATTAAACAATGCTATATGATGAAATAAAATATTATTTGTATTAAATCGTTTTCCAACAGTTTTTAAATATATTTTTTTAAAACTTTTATCAGTTATAATAAATAAAACTTTTAAATCAAATTTTTTTGTATAAAAATTAAATAAATAAATATATAATTTTTATAAGCTTAGGTTTATTCATACTATTTATATAGTGATTTAGCGAGCTATAAAAAAGTATAGAAAACAGTGACGATAAAAGATATTAATAATGCCTTCAGATGTGGCCACTGAGTACGAATGCGAATTACAAATGAAAGACAATTTTACTTAAAATTATTTTAAGATATTTATATATTTATTTTTTTAGAAATATAACGAGTGCATCCTACAAAATATTTATTATATTTTAGAGTATTTTTAAGGGATAATATTCTAGAATAATGACCTAAAATTTTAGGTAATAATTTTAGGTCTCGATTCTATATTTATTAAACAATATATATATGATGAAATAACATATTATTCGTATTGAATAGTTTTCCAACAGATTTTATCTTTTTTCAGTTATAATAAACAAAACATTTAAATCTAATTTATTGTTTATTAATGTGTAGTAGAATAATTGTGTGTTAATGTCTAGTAGAATAAATAGCTTATGATGAATATACTGTGATATTGCTTATTGTATGTTTTAATAAGTCAAAATATTACAAAATTACATTTGTGTTCTATTATTGTGTAGAGATTTCTCATAGAAACATTATATAATTTTCTTTGGGAGATAGATATTACTTTAGGACTGTTACTTATAATTCAACATTTTTTCAACCACAATTTTGTCTGGATTTATCAATACAAATTAGTATATAATTAAATTTTTCTCTATACAGTCCAAAAGTATAACATTTCTTTATACATGATAAGAGGCTAGTTTTTTTTTTGTTTTTGTTTTTTTTCCATTAAAAAATTGCAATAATTTAAAACCAGAGTATGAAAGAATATTGTTCATAAAGATATGAAAAAACACACTTTTTGCCATATGATTCTGGCCATATATGTGTTGTTTACTTCAAATAGTGCATTTTTGAAAGGGGCAAAAATTTATATATAAGGGGCTGGGTAACTGACAGCTGTTACTGCACCAAGTAAATTATATCCTCAAACCGGTTTATGCATTAACAAGGGAGCCAAGGTACAAGAAGCAACTGTTACAGTAGCCGTTTTTTCATCAACATATACATCTCAAGGCAAGAGAATATCAACTCCTACAAAGCTTCAAACATTTTTTTTTTCCACTTTATCTTTGAGCTAACCTGAAAAGATAATCTGTAAACGAGCTCGTTCATTTTCGTATAGATTAGAGATTATTGTAGTAATATTTTTCGATACTTTGTATCAGTTCCGTTGATGGAATGCTACTTTTTTTCTTCAAAGATTGTCGGGTTTTGCCGAAAACATTTCGGTTTTCAGAAAAAGATGGTTTCAAAATGATTATTGCTTAGCTTTTTGAAATATTGCGGTTGCTTAAAAAAAGAAAAACATAACTTTTCCTAGATTTGTTTTTCAGACATCTGTACGATTTAGATTCGTCAATTATGAAGTTTATTATAAGAATAAGTAGTTTATATAAACTAGTTTTCTACATAAATTTCATTTAGTATAAAGAAATTTTTTTAAAAAACATTATGATTAACCTGCCTTATATGAAAGGAAACAACATAGCTCTAATTAATAACATTAAATTCTGAATTAAATTAATATGCATATTAGTAAACAAAAATTTTTATTAGAATTATTAAAAGAAGGATTCAACATAGTTTAATTAAATTCTGAATGTGAACTGTTGTTTTTTCCATATGAATGCGATAAAGTGATGTGTAAAGAGCATTTTGCTCTATGTTATAAAATAATTTATACTTTATAAGATGTTTAATGAATTTCATTTTAATAACAACATTTTAGAAATAAAACGATAATATTAAAATCGGCCATTTCTAAATTAGGAAAACCAGAAACTAATTCATTTCAATTTTAAATTATAATAATTTCAGAATGGAATTGAATTTACACTGAATTTGGTTTTATCACAATAAAAAATTTCCAGACTGAATTTCGAAAAAATAAAATGTTGAATATTTATTACATATTTATAATATGTATATATATATATATATATATATATATATATATAACATTTCAAATTTAGTTATATTAGTTTAAAAAATTCAATTAAGGCATAATTTTAATTTCCCCTTTAAATTAGGATTATTTCAAAATGTTAAAACATAGACACATTACATGTAGAAATTAACATTTCATGCAATACATTACATATATTTTTAAATAAGAAAAAAAATGTACATTTCCTTTCAATATAATTTAGATGTACATTATTTGCAATGTTGCAAATTGAATTTTTCTATTGAAATGTATGTATATAAATAAAATTATGTAATAAAAATTATTCCCTATTTTTTTATTTATAAATTTAAATCTAGTTCATTTATTATTTCTTTTATTTCCCGATTGTGTATAATCACTCTTGTCTGTGTTTATTTCTAATACACATTTGTTTATGTTTATTTCTAATATACTTTTATTTATGTTGTTTCAAATAAATTTGAAGACATTTTATCAAAGGAAATATATTTTAATAAAAATATTTGTAATAATAAAATTGCATATACTAGCAGTATTATTTAAGATAATAAAATTGAATAATAAAATTGCATATGTAGCAGTATTATTTGTGCAGGTAACAACAGAGTAATTACTTTAAATCCATCATTAGAAACAAATCATTCCATAAGTTGCTATTTTCGCCATAACAAAAATAGATTCAAAAGAATTATTATTTTACTATTATGAAAAAAAAAATAAATAAATAAATAAGAAAGAAAGGAAACTAGCAATTAAGCATTTAAACGCTACAAAAATCAAATGATCATGACCTTTAAAAGAACATCCATTAGCAAATAACACAGAAAGAATTTTAAAAATGCGTATCTTAGCGAAAGAATACTCCATTTTGTTTCAAAAGTTATAAACAAAAGAAAGAATTTCAAGTGAGCATTAACTAGTTCATAACATTTTCTATTACATTACACACATTGAAATAAAAAAGGACAGAAATTAGGCATTACTATCCATAAGAATTATTCCAGAAAAAGAGAAGGAAAAACCAAAACAGTTAGAGCATTTAAATTCTACAAAAATCAAATGATCTTGATCCTTAAAAGAGCATCCTTTAATATGAAGTAGCACATTACAACCTCCGTCACCTTACTTGGTGCAGGAATAAAAGAAGCGCAAACTAGTTCGAATAAAAGTTGAGCACCAATTGGACGATCTGATTACAGCCGCCATTTCGAGCTTTAAACATCGAATAGCATGGCTCCAGAGCAAAGAAGTGGTTTGCTAATTATATTCAGCCAAAATATTTGCCGCTACTTAATTTCGTTGGGGCCATTACACCTAATTTGCCTGACCGTAACATTCTCATTCGCAGTCTGCATTCTTTTGAGATAACGAGTGCTTAGATGGTCGTTTCCTGAAGACGTTTTCCTAAGTCAGTTGCCGTTTCATGGTCTTCCTTATAGTTGCAGTTGCAGTTGCCTTCTTTCCTTCAAAAGCTTTACTCTAATTAAAATTTCACGGAGGCGTCTATGGGCTGTGAAGAAAATTGATATCCTTCCCCCTACGAGCCAGCAAAGGAAACGGCTAATGAAGAAGTATAGCAAGCTTTTCTTGAAAAGAGGCAAAACACTTTTATTTTTTGAAGGGCTCACCCACCCCTGTAGTAGACTAAAAAGGGATTTCTGCTGCGTTTGGGTTGTTTTCCGGTTTTTATGCTCACTCTAGAATGTGAAAATTGTATGTATATATAACAATAATATTAGGAAGAGTGTTTTGTTTAGGGACATTAACTAAAACGTATGGGAATGTCTTCCTCTTCTAAGATCTCCCCAGCCGATTTATTGCCATCCACAAAATGAAATTGCTTTTTCTTTCAAGATTTTGCTTAAAAATAAACCATGAAAAATATTTTTTTCCCTATCTTTTTTTTTTCTTTCTCACATACATGCAGTATTGTTCCAAATACTTGGAAAACATCAACAATTTTATGTGGTTTTAAACTTGATTATATATTTACTGTGAAAATTTATTAGTTATGTTTAAAATAAAATTTACATGATTTCAATTTAGAAATGATTTAGAGAATTAATTTCCATTTCATATTTGTAGACATTGAAATACCAACTAAGTCGTTTCATTTGATGTTGTCATAAAAATTATTTGGAAATATATTTTACAAACTGTAATTTTTTTTAATGCTTTGCAATCTTGTTTTATTTATCCTCTTTTACTAAGACTTCTAATACAATAAAGTTGATTTTATATTTTAAAATATATTAATATTTAATATTAATGTAATAATTAAATGCAATCTTTATTGAATTTACATTAATAACACTTATTTACGTAAATACTTAAAATGCACACTTTTCTATATCGATTTTTTTAAAAAATATTCAGAAAAAAGAAGGAATGATTATGAAAAAAATTAAACTGATAATAACATCTACATCAGCTATCAAGCTAAAAAGCTTATTATTTTAAATAATCCTATTGTTTAACATGTAATAAACATGTAAATGTTTGTTTTTCTCATGAATTTAAATAAACAGCATATCAGAAAGAAATAGTTCCTTTAAAAATACAATAGTATTGATAACAAACCATTTTCAAAACAAGATGTTCAATTTAATTTATTTTCTGCTTTTCAAGTTAGTGATAAATCTAAATAATCATTCCATCTCCTTTCTTCTTTTTTTAAACCGGCTGGCATACTATTTCAAATGCCGAATTTATTCTTGCATTCTACATTTTTGTTTTTTTAAAATCGTAAATCAATTTATACTGTTGATTTAATTATTTGTCCAATGATAATTATTCAACTTCAAGATTGTTATCATCTGGAAATATTCAATTTTGATAAAGAAGTATTTTTCCATAAATATTAATATATAATAAATTATTATTATTACTTTTACATATTTTTAACAAGTGTATTTGTGTTTATTTAAATTAAATAATTGTAATTTTTCATTGTTATAATAATAACCTTACACACACATAAATCCGCACTGTAAATATTAATATATAATAACTTATTATTATTACTTTTACATATATTCAACCATTGTGTTGGTATATATTTAAAATAAATAATTGCAAATTTTCATTGTTATAATAATAACCATACACACATATAAATCCACATTGCAAACAAATAGTATTTTTTTAAAGATTTAAATAGATTAACTAGAAACTAGTCATTTAAAAAAAATTAATGACTAAAAACTAGTCATTTTAAATATAAATGTAAAGAAATTATAAATGAAACTGAGAACCAATGAATTTTCTATTTTTTAGATTCATGGCAAATGTAAATACATATATGCTTTTACTCTGTACCATTAGAAACATAAACTCATTGAATTTAAATTTGTTTTATCTTTTTAAAGTTATTAAAAAATATTGTACTCTAATTTTGCTAAGAATACTTTTATAATATATTGCTTTAAAATTTATAAATAAAATAATGAAAATGCCTTTCTATCATTTAAAAGAAATAATTTAAATATAAAAAGTGGTTTTAAAAAATACTTGATCAACTTTGATACAAACCAACACAAATTTTTAAAACAAACACAACAAATCTTAGAAAGCAATATATAATATTTGTTTTATGAAACAACAATTTATTTCATTTTCATTTAATTTCATTAATTAACTCTTAGAATTTGAAATAAATTTAAGTTCTGAGTGAGTTTACTTTTTTTTAAAAAAAAATAAATGTAATATAAGGAAAAATATATTTACTCAGATAAAAAGTTCACTTTAAATTTTTAATGAATGAAAAATCCTTTTAAAAAGAGCAATTGGAAAACTGGAAAATATTTTCTAAGTATTTCTAAATTCTAAAACTGAAAATCACTCTCAGAAATTTCTCCAAACTTTAATAAAATAAAAATAAAAATAAAAAAAAGTCGGTTAAGAATCGGATACATTCACGAAGAAGCTTGAAGACATCTTGTGAACCAAGCGAAGGCATCTTTCCCGAATATGATGAACAGCGCCATCTATGAATAACCCTCGGAGTTAATCGACAAAATAGGCGAAAAAAAAGGAATTGAAAATTCGACTGACTAGCAACATCGTCATTAGGAAGTGTGTAGAACCTCTGTAAGTCGAATTTCAAGGCAGACGACAAATAATTCGAGTTATACAGTTTTCGACTTACGCGGATTTTGTAAGGAAATATTCGACTTGTAGAGGTTTAGATTCTTTCTAACTTATTTTGAGTTAGAGAGGTAAAATAAATAAAAATTCAACTTACAGAGGTAATAAACATGTTTATTTGCACCGGCCTCCCAAATTATTTTGATTTTTTATTGTAGTACATAATATAACTTTCATCTACTACAATAAAAAATCAAAATAATTCCGAAACAACCTTAAAATTAAAAATATTATGTATTAAAAAAGTCAGTTATTATTATCATTATTATTTTTTTATTTGCTTTAGAGACTTCGATCGTTCTCTATCTATAGCATTATCTAAGGTATAAAGAGCAGAAAATTATTTTTCTTCCGAGTTGCTATTCCATAGAATTGGTTATTCTATTTACTATATAGTAAATAGAATAACCAGTATCGGTACATTGTTTTCTAGGAAACAATGACGTGCATTGTCGGCAAATCCTTAAAGCCGGTAACTTATTTTTCTTCGAGCTATAGAGGTAATTAGTTTCAAATGATCGAGGTGTAAAGGTTGTAAAAAAATTGTAAAATCAAACATTGCTAACTTTCGAGATACAGACGTCCAATTTTTTTTTCGAGTTACGGAGGGAAAATACATACCAAAATGGTTTGTGGGGATTGACTAATTATTTCGACTTATAGAGAATTGAAATTTCGAGTAATGGAGGTTTCGGGGCTTGAAGGGAAGGGAACAAAAAATTTTTTAGAGTTGTGAAGTTTTCGACTTATCATGGTTCGACTTAAAGAGCTTCTACTGTAGTAGAATACCTCTGAATATATATTCTTTATTTTAATATAATAAATTTATAAATACTATCATTACACAATATAAATTTCACTATACTTTGTCATATGTTTATTTATATATAGATATATTTTGTTATGTATTATTTGTCGTTCATTTCATTTTCTTATTTTAAAATAAACGTCTTCAGAAGATTCATAACTGGAATGGTAACTACTAGCAAAGGAATAAAAAGAATATCAAGGATTTTATTATTAAAAATTAGATTTTGCATACATGACGACAGGATTAATTTCCTTATGTGGAAGATAAAAATAATTAAATATAATTAATAATAGTAATAACATGTAATTAATAATAATTGAATGTCTCAAAAGTTTAATGTAATCCATGCGATAAAAAGAATTTAAATTTCATACATTAATAAAAATTTTTATTTGATATTTGTTTTGTTTATTTTTATATATCCTTCGGAAAAATGCTATGCCGTAGTTGGGTTGGTTGTGTGGGTGTTTTCCTAGTTTCATTTGCATGCAGATTTATTTTGGGGCATAAAAACCGCCATAATAATTGAAAGAAAAGCAGTCTTACTAATAAAAGTTAAGATATGCAGCTGTGTATCCTTAACGAATAGAGATTTTTATAAATTAAGGGATTTTCGGGGATAAGAGTGATGAGATAAGATTTGTCTTTTTCAATATCAAATAATAATAATAATAATGATAATAATTCCATGGAAATAACCTAATAAGTTATGGGCTCTAAGAAGTTCATCAATTAAGATTTAGGCAAATAAGATGTGTGGCAGAATTTATAGGCTGAAATTAATAATATATTTTCTTTTGAAATAAATTAGTATTAATGAAAAGCCCAAGTATAAAATATAATAAATAGACAATCTATAGGCGAGGTTCAAATCTCCTTTATATAAAGAAATATAAGATCATAATAACAATGGATTGCTTTGGTTATGCGATATTACTTGTGTTATGAAATACCAAAATATATAATGGAAATCTATACAAGAGGGGCAGCCGAAAAGTTTTCAGAATTTCGTTGTAACTCTTTTTTACTACAATATAATTAATTATTTTTTTTACTACTGCCATACTTTTTTCCTACCGGAATTCATTACAGACAGCGTGACTGTGGCCGAATGTTTTCAAAAAGCACAGTGGACCCGACGTTTCTTGAGACAATCGCTACTGGTGACGACACCTGGGCGTGTTCTTACGACCTGGAGACAAAGATGCAGCAATCAGAATGGCACACAACATCCTCTCCACGTCCAAAGAAATCCCGTCATGTCAAATAAAAAACAAAAAGGGATATTCATTGCGTTTTTCGACAATGAAGATGTGGTACATTATGAATCTATACCAGCTGAACAAAACGTTAATGGCCATTTGTAAGTACAATTTTTGAAAAGACTGACGGAGGCAATCAGTAGAAAACGTCCCACCAAATAGCAAGGAGGATGGCCACTGCTCATGACAATGCTCCCCCCCACACACACATCGATTGTTGTGCAGATATGGGCCGCAGAAAAGAACATTTCATTTCTCCAAGAGGCTCCCTACTCCCCGGATTTAGCACCATCGGATTTCTGGCTCTTCCCCAAAATCAAAATTGGCTTTAAAGGTAATCGTTTTGACACTGTAGTAGACATCAAAACCAACGATAGCTGAACTTCGGAAGATACCACAACAGGACTTTCATTGCTGTTTCTAGCAATGGCAGGATCGGTGAAGCAAGTGTGTTTGTTCCGAAGGAGCCTACTTTGAAGGTGATTAAGTAAATGTGTACCTATACTAGGGTAATAAAGTGTTACAACTATATTCCAGGAACTTTTTGACTGCCCGTTGTATTTCCACCTGCTGTAATTATTGCGCACATGAAAGAAATACATAATGAAATGAATACCTTTAATTCAGTTTTAATCTTTTCTAGCACATTGTAAAAGATCAAAAATGTGTTATACAAAGTATGTTGCAAAACTCAATCAGTATTTAAAACTATTTAGAGAGAATTGATTTTAATTTCAAAGAAGCTCATATATTAGAAATAAATCAAGATCATTATTATGACAACATAAGCTATAAAATTTCAATATGTCTTTAGTTAAAAAACGATGTAAGCTTAAGTTATTTGCAGTGATCCATTAATGTATATGACATTCAGCAGTTTTGTTATCGATTTTACTAGTTACCAAATCAGGTACAGAAATACTATAATAGATGGTGTCTTGGGAAATATATTATAGAATACGTTCTTCTGACGAATACATCATCTCAGTAACAGCATAGATAACTCGTCACATGAAGAACGTCGGCAGCTGAAACGTATTTTTCAACATCTGAAGCAGTGATGAAATTCACCCCAATAAGTGAAACCTTAACATCCGTTCCCAGAGGTGGAAACCGAGTCGCAAAACACAAAACTGTTGGTACCAAACAACATTGTTTACTCATAACTGTTGTAAGACAAAACGAATATGCTCTGATGTTAATGGCAGGGTTTGTTATATATGCTGAGTGAAAAGTTAAGTCCTTAAGGTATCAGAAAAATGGACTAACTACTGGTAAATAACAAACTGGGGAAGTTTTTTCAGATATAAGAAGAACAATTAGCTTTAAAGTTTTGCAACAAATTTAACTAGTTCTTTGATGGAAAGAGATTACATATTGTTATCATACAAGATCTTTAAAAGGCATCTTCGCAAAATAATCTTGTTGCAAAAAAGTGGATATTAAATTCCGTCTAGTAATATTAACTATGATTGACATACTTATTAGGTAGAAGCATCAATTACATCTTTTTCAAAAATTGTTTTTCAATTTAGCAAAAGTGGTTATAAGTACGCTAAAAAAATCACATTTATTTTATTAATTGACTTTGTATTCATCTGTGCTCTTGAATTGTTTTTAATTTGCTTTTTGAACCTTTTGTTGCATAATATAGGGACTTGTGCAATCGTTTTTGAGTTTTATTTATATCTTATTAAATTTGTATAGTGTTTATAAACTATACATTGATACGCAGTAATATAATAAATGAAGAATTGTGTTTTTAGTTGAAGTAAATTGTATTAATATATAATTTTTTATAAAAAAAAGTTGTTTTCTACTTTTTTTATATTGTGATAAGTTTAAAAAGTACCAAATAATACATTTACACCAAAAACGAAATTTCTAATGGGTAATCTATAATTCTTTCTACATTAAAATGTTTCTAGAATGCAAGATGAAACTTTCATTGCCTGTATAAAACTCAATTGTATTAAAGTCATTGTTTATTGACTAAAATAAAAATATAAAAACAAAATAAATAATCTCTTAAAAGTCATTTATTTTACTAATTGACTTTATCTGCACTCTATTGTACTCTAATCAATTGTTTTTACTATACCTTTTTAACCTTCTGTTACATAACATACAGACCTGTGCAACTTAAACCCTGTGTCTTTATTTTGTGTCAGGATAGAACAAATATATCTACAAGATAAAAGTGTCACGACAAATGAACTATAAACATTTAAATTCCAATATTTGGCGATTTTTTAAAGTTCATTGAATAAGCAATTTATAATAAAGCAACATAAATTAATCAATCTAACATTTCCGAAACTATGACTAAAGTACACAACACGTACCGTTAATAATACAGAAATGATAAATAAATTTAATAAATCCGATTAACGATGCATGTTCTCTTACTATGAAAACGTTAAATATTTCAGTTATTAAATTATTTTTTAAAAGATAATTAGTTCAAGAAATATTCGAATTTCATAACATTCAATTTAATTATTCTAGTAGGACTTTGCCTTAAGTATTACAAATACTTCTTAAAAATCTTAAATTTAGTAGTTTACTTTATTCTTAAATTCCACACAAAATGTCAGAAAAAAATGAATGAAAATTCTTTCCTTAAAGCAAAATCGAATGCGTGTCACGTACAAAATTAAAATCTCGTTTAATTACAGGGTGATTAAAATTAAAGTTCCACTTTAAAATGCTGTAAAAAAAAGAAACACTCGTCATAATGTGTTCAAATTTGAACTGAAGATACTTAAAGAAGGGGGAAGCGGTATGGCATCGAAAAAAAGTTCCACCGATTTTTCCCATCCAATCTGGTATGATTTTAAAGTGGTGGATGGGCTTTCCACTAACAGCGTCACAAATGTTGAATGATTTGGAAGTCATTTTTTCCGTCAAAAACCTGAAACAATCAAGCATATTGAACACTACAGTTGGTTTAATGCGCGACTCATGCCAAATATGTTGTAATTTCGATTCAAAATATCATTGGCAGCCGAATTCACTTTCTTTATGCCGCTTACAGCGCCATCTATTAATACACATTGGAACTTTTTTCGATGCCGTACCGTTTCAGTTCAAATTTAAATTCATTGTGACGAGTGGTTCTTTTTTTACAGCATTTTTAATGTGGGACTTTAATTATAATCACCCTGTATATTATTTAACAAAACGAAATATTTCAGCAAAAAATGAAGAGTAAAAAAGCAGTTTTAAAAGAACAATAAAAGTTCAAATTTCTTAATGAAGATTAAAAATTCGTTCAAATCTATTGCTTTACAAAATTGAATGCTAAAAGAGAAAGGAAAAGTTAGTTTTCATGCTGACTCCAAACAGAAGCCAATACAGGGAAGTGTCTGTTTATGAGAGATTTGTCAGTAGGGAAGAAATGCTTGTATTTCAGTTATCAGATTATTTTTTGAAAAGATTATTAGTTCAAGAAATATTAGAATTTCATAACATTCAACTTTATTATCCTAGTAGGGCTTTGCCTTAAGTATTACAAATACTTCGTTATTAGTAGTTTACTTTATTCTTAAATCCTACACAAAAAGACCGAAAAAAAAATGAATGAAAATTCTTTCCTTAAAACAAAATCGATTGCATATTATGTACAAAATTAAAAGCTCGTTCAAGTATACTGTTTAACAAAACGAAAAATGATGGGTAAAAAAGCAGTTTTTAAAAGAACAATAGAAGTTCAAGAACGAAGATTAAAAGTTCACATTTCTTTAAGAAGATTACAAGTTCGTCCAAATATATTGTTGTGCAAAACTGCATGCTAAAAGAAAAAGGAAAAGCTAGTTTCATGCTGACTTCCAACAGAAGCCAATACAGGGAAATGTGTGTTTATGAGAGATTTGTCAGTAGGGAAGAAATGCTTGTTTTCAACATCTGTGACAGTCAGGGGGTGGGATGGAATGTAAACAGGAAATCGTATATCTGTTATGTCTTAGAGGGTGTTTCAGGCTTTGCAGTAAATTCCACATTTCTCAGCTTAAGCTTTGAAAACAGATTATTTCCTTGAATAACAAAATATAAAATTGTTCTACATATGTAAAAAAGTCTTTTGATAAAGTAAAAAGAATATATTGTTTTCAACACTCACTTTTTTTTATTCTGGAATTAGGAATAAATCCTAGTTTATTTCGTTTGGAATTTTTTGTTTGTTTCCATTTAGATGTTTTATAATTATTTCAAGCTAAAAAAATACGGTTGAGCTATTAGAGAGTTTTTGCATACCGTACGTTAGTTTACCGTAGGACGTCCGTTAGCTTTTTCCCCCTAGTGCGCATGCTCATAGGAAACATAATTTCCTATGGGCATGCGCGCTAGGGAGAAAAAGCTAACGGACGTCCTACGATAACTAACGTACGGTATGCAAAAACTCTCTATTATTACGTTATTAACATTTACTATATATAACATATTTATAAATGAAATGATAATATTGATAAAGTATTATATTCAAAGCCAAAATTGATTAAATAATTTTTAAAAATTCTCAAATTAAGGCATGTATTTTTAAAAAAGGGAAACTTTGAATTTTTAAAATAAATTAAGACCTAAGCAATAAAACTGGGTTTTAAAAAAGTTTATGATTAAAAGGGTTTTATTGTATTTTTAAATACAATTAACAAGTTTCAAATCAAGAAAAAAAAATCAAGTTTATAATTCTTCTGTCTCGTTTCTGTACGATTTTCTATTTACAATCCATCATTTCTGTACAGTGATCAATATTAAACCGCTCAATTTAAATGTCACAATTTGTGATATTGTTCAAATAAGAGATACATTTGAAACATTTGAAAAACATTTGAAAACATTTGAAACTTAAAAAAGTTTTAAAGATATTGTATTTTATCTACAATTTTAAATCTGTGATTTTCAAGCTATGTATTCACAGTGGCTGTAATAACAAAATAAACATCATACTGAAGTTCATTAAATGAATTATAAAATGCATTCTGTTATTTACTTTTATTGGTGCATTTACCATACACGAATAATCACCTATGCTTTGTCTACTACTTTTCAAACAATTATATTTTTTCATATGGTTTTTTTGTATATTTGTTATAGAGTATTATACTGTGTGTTTATTTGTTATTGAAGAATACGTATTTTATAATTTCAGTTTAAACTATAACAGATCAGCTAACAATTAGATGAATGAATAATTCAATTAGATAGATGAGATTTTTTCCTTTAAGACACAAAATTAAAACCATTTATTCACATTTAATTGCAGGTTTCTCCGTACTGCAAAAGAATGTTTCTCTTTTTGTATTATCTCCTAATCAAAACTTGATATTATAGCACATGAAATAATCTACCACAATAAAATAGTATAAACATACTAAACACCTTTATACCTGTAATTCGATTTGATGAAACATTATTTCTCTGAGTAATTGGATAACGTCGTAATTCATATTAAAAATGACGGCATTCGTAGTTTTAGGAATAAATTCGTGGTATCATTTGGTATTATTTATACATTGTTGTATATGAATTTATTGCAAATCAATTAATTATATTTCTGGTCTTTTATAACATCAGAAAAATTAATATTGTTTATTTAAAAATGCTTTAATTATTTTTGATTAGAAAGTAATTGTTAGTTACATGATTGGAAGTATGCAATTAGAACAGTCAGAAGATCTTATTAGAGACAACTTTTATAGTCCTTTTCCTTCAGCAAACAAGCAAAGTAAACCTGAAATTCTTATTTCATTGGCCACCATCTATGCTGCATCAAAACAAATAGTAGATTTGTAGCAAGCCTCATTTGCTCAATGCTTTCCGTTACGAAAATTAATCTGTGTAATAACGGCAATTAGAATTTGTCATTCATGCAACAGAATACATTTTCATAATTCGAGAATATTTATATGAATAATTTCTTTATTCAAATTGAAAAGTTGCTTATGTAGGTACTTAATAAATAAGCTAGCATCTATCTATATACTAATATTTCCAATCTATAATCTTTATGTATTCTATAATTTTACTTTAAACTGTAACAAATCAGTTAACAACTAGATAGATAATTAAATTAGATAGAATTAGATTTTTTCCTTTAAGACACAAAATTAAAATTCTTTATTCTCATTTTATTTCAGGCTTCTAGTTACTGCTAAAGATTTTTTTTTTTTTTTTGTATGATGTCCTAGCCAAAACATGATAATCTATCACAAGGAGTGATTTAACATATTAAACAAGTATAACATACCAAATACCCCTTAAACCTGTACTTTGATTTAATGAAAAATTCTTTCTCTGAGTAATTGGATAACGGCGTAATTCATAACAATGACGGCATTCATTAGTTAGTTACTTCGGCATTCATTTAGTAATATGAATAAATTTTTGGTATCATTTTGCATTATTTATACATTGCTAAAAAATGAATCTATTGCAAATCTATTTGTTATATTTCTGGTATTTTATAAAAGATTTATTAGATAGTTTATTTTAAAATGCTTTAATTATTTTAGATTAGAAAGCAATTGTTAGTTACAATATTGGAAGATTGCAATTAAAACAGAAGATCTTATTAGAGTGTAACTTTTATAGTTCTTCCTCTTCAGCAAACAAGCAAAGTAAACCTGAAATTAATATTTCATTGTCCACCATTTATGTTGCATCAAAACGAATAGCGAATTTCTAGAAAAGCCTTATTTGGTAAACATTTTGAGTTGCGAAATTTAATCTGTATAATAAAGGCAATTAGAATTTCTTGCAACAGAATACATTTTCATCATTCAAGAATATTTGTATGAATCATTTCTTTATTCCAATTGAAAAATTCCTTACGAAGGTACTAAATAAATACCTAACATCTATCTATATCTATAATAGTAATATTTCCGATTTATGACGATTCAAAAAATGAGTGCTATGTGAGTAAATTTTTTTAATCTCAAATTTAAAGTTAGGAAAAGCAGAGATGGTGTAACCAAAGTAATACATTTTATTTCAAATAAGACATTTTCTGAACAAAGAGCAATCAACAACCAATACAAATTTCCCAATATAGATATAAGAAAATAATTCTTAAATATTCTCTAGAAATTTTTAATAATGCGTATCTAAGCGATATCATTAAAACTGAGACGAATTAATGAAAATCAAATTACATTTTATAATACTTTCAGTAGATACAACAAACCTCTAGAATTGACTAAGATAAATATATATTTGGATGTATGGGTGTCATATTATGACAAACATAAATTGGATAAAGTTATTCCAAACAAATGCCTATATTTCAGAAACTGATATAGAGGATGTTAGAGTATTCTGCTAGTATGTGTCGTTCTGCTAGCATATTATGATTAAACAAGTTCAGATTTAAAAAAAAGTTCCCCAAAATTAATGAGCTATATTTCGTTTATAATTCACATTATTTTTAACAATATCAAAACATTATGATCACCATCGGCGCAACAGGCCCATGATCTGCCTACCGACAGATTTCGAGACAGGAGATGTTTTCTTTTTATGGGGTAATGTTGTCAGTCCTACGTCCAGCTGTCATATTAGACCGGCACCTACTATTTAAAGTGGATTCTGAACCACTACAAACATGACACCGCCGGACCCCGAAACCTGTGTCACCGAGCGCCAGAGCGATAGCCATCAGGCCCCCAATATCAAAATGTTACATGTTAATTATGTTCATACGAATTAAACAATGTTTGAGCTCTATAACAGTTAAATTTAAAAAAAAAAAGAATTTAATTTTTCTTATTTCGGGGCATTACACTGAATATTTTTCATACTTTTCAAACATTCTGTATAATATAATATTCGTTTGCCCTTTCAGAAAATTGATGATGTCTTCATAAAAGGAAACCGCTTTGATAAAATACATCATTTCTGTCATCCAGTAGTGGAAATGTACATCCAAACAACCATTTGAAATCATCAAGCAACATATTGCTAGAAGGATATATTTATTAGATGGGAAAATAGATTCCCGAAAGTATTGACGTATATCTTCTACACTTTTATCAAAAGCACACGGTCTTTGAACTTCTTCACTTAATGCATTAGTAATCCTTCACACTGATGGAAAACAGAGAGCTCTTGTAGTTTTACTTGGTAGCTCAATAGTATTGAAAATATTACTATTGCCTAAACATTGAGCCAAATCTTCACTTCTGTTATCACTCCATGTCTTTTAATCTCCTTTTTCTTTATTTGTATTGCTTAAATGTGTCAGTTGAAAATAGATGTTTCCTACCGCTGTTTATCGTCAAAGAACAGAGACTTCTAATTTCAATTAAGATTCTCACTTTGAATTTTAAAAATACTATGCACACACAAAAAAAAGTCACATTATTCACTATTATTTAAAGCATAGAAAATAAAATTTGGAGGGGAGGGATCCAACAATTAAATTTTTAAAAAAAATTGCTTTCCATTTTTTTGCTAGTAAATTCCAGACATACCAACACTTTTTGGGAGAAATTTTCTACTTTTTAATTAAGCAATCTGTGGGTTATTAATTGTGGATGTTTTTAATGTTATTTTTTTGTCTTTCAGGTGATTTATTGAAAATCCAAAGGATCAATCAATGAATAAGCCATAATCCTATTTCCAAATCAATGAATAAGCCATGGAAGTCAATCATATTTGTAGTAGTCAATGAATAAATTTGCCTTTAGAGGAGAATTCAGCTCTACAAAAAGTAAGCGAATGCAACCCTTTGTTTCTTACCATGTTTATAAAGAAAGCCAATTCAACTATTGAGTGCAAAGAAAAGAAACTTCTAATTTCAGTTCAGATTCTAACTTTAAATTTTAAAAATACCATGCATAAAAAAAAAATTACATTAGTCACCATCCTTTGAACGTAGAAAATGAAATAAGATATTTTTTGAAAGGGGGGCAATTAACAATTTAATTTCTTAAAAGAAAAAAATGCTCCCCATTTTTTATTAATAGATTCCAACCATTTTAACACTTTTGGAGAGAAATTATCTATTTATAATTAAGAATTCTTTCTGTTATTAGTTATGGATGTTTTTAATATTATTTTTCTGTCTTTCAGGTAATTTATTGAAAATTCAAAGACAGTAATCAATGAACAAGCCATGAAAATCAACCATATTTGTGGTAGTCAATGAATAAGTAATCTTTTAGAGGAGAATTCAGCCTTACAAAAAGTAAGAGAATGCAACCTTTTGTTTCTTACCACGTTTATAAAGAAAGCAAATTGAACTATTGTGAGGAAGAAAAGAACAAATACTTCTAATTTCAATTTAGATTCGCACTTTAAATTTTAAAAATACCCTGCATAAAAAAAAAGTTGCATTAGTCACCATTCTTTAAAATGTAGAATATAAAATCAGATATTTCTGGAGGAGAAGGGATCCAGCTACTTAATTTCCTTAAAAAAAATTATTTTCCAATTATTATTAGTAGATTCCAAACTTTTGAGAAAAATTATCTACTTTTTAATTAGGTATTATTTGTGTTATTAGTTGAGGATGTTTTGTTATTTTTCTGTCTTTCAGATAATTTACGGTAAATCAAAACTTATTAATCAATGAATAAGCCATGGAAGTCAATCCTATTTGTAGTAGTCAATGAATAAGCTTGTCTTTAGATGAGAATTCAGCTGTACAAAAAGTAAGAGAATACAACCACATTAATAAGAATTCAAATTGAACTATTGTGTGGAAGAGTGCAAAGAACAGAAACTTCTAATTTCAATTTAGATTCGCACTTTAAATTTTAAAAATACCGAGCACACACAAAAAAAAGTTACATTAGTCACCATTCTTTAAAGTGTAGAAGATGAAATCATGTATTTTCTCGGAGGGGAACGGAACTCGACAATTTTAATTCTTTAAAAAAAATTGCTTCATATTTTTTTTATTAGTAGATTCTAACCATATTAACACTTTTTAAGAGAAATTATCTACTTTCTAATTAAATATCCTTTGTGTTATTAGCTAGGAATGTTGTCAGTATTAATTTTCTGTCTTTCAGGTAATTAATTGAAAACCAAAACGTAGTAATCAATGAATAAGCCATGGAAGTCAATCATAATTGTAGCAGTCAATGAATAAGATTGCCTTTAGAAGATAATTCAGCCCTACAAAAAGTAAGAAAATGCAACCCTTTTGTTTCTTACTACGTTTAATAAAGAAAGCAAATTCAACTATTGAGTGAGAAGAACAGAGACTTCTAATTTCAAATTAGATTCTCACTTTGAATTTTAAAAATACCATGCACAAAATAAAAAAGTTACATTAGTCACCATTCTTTAAAATATAAAAGATGAAATCATGTATTTTTTGGAGGAGGAGGGGTCCAACAATTTAATTCCTTTAAAAAAATTGCTTCCCATTTTTTATTAGTAGATTTTAGCCATATTAATACTTTTTGACAGAAATTATCTATTTATAATTAAGAATTCTTTGTGTTATTAATTGCGGATATTTTTAGTGTTATTTTTCTGTCTTTCAGGTAATTTATTGAAAATCAAAACGTAGTAATCAATGAATAAGTCATAGAAGTCAATCATATTTGTAGTAGTCAAGGAATAAGCTTGCCTTCAGAGGAAAATTGAGCCTTACAAAAAGTAAGAGAATGCAAACTTTTTGTTTCTTACCACTTTTTCTAAAGAAAGCAAATTCAACTATTGTGTGTAAAAAATTATTCATATTTCTCGTATCACTTTAATTTAATAAATATATGCGCCAATTGGCAAGAAGAAATTGTTATTAGGAAAATGTTCATTATTTAATTATTATGAGAGACAACTGTATATTTGTATCTTCATTTTTTTTAAATTTAACTACTATTTAAATAGAATCAACTAATTTTCTAATATATATCATGAATGATATATTTTTTAATATGAAATTTGTACTTATACGAGATAAAAGATGAAATAGAATGAATTCAAGTTTTTTAAATCAAAAGTAAAATTTGTCATCATATATATACATATATCCCAGGGACATATTTTTTTACAAAATTGTAAAAGATTAATGGCATATCGATGCAAAAATTTACGGGTAAACGCAACATAATAACATATGATGAAACGCACCTATGATATATTAAACAAAAATTAAGTATGTTTGACACATCAAATGTTTTTAAATGAAAAGCCAATTCAAATCATGTGATAATCAGAATAAGAATCATTACATCAAAGCTGTCATTTACAAAATCAGCAAACAAGAAAGTTAAACAAATGTCTTAAAGAAATGCATATTATATCAGAAAGAAGTGTATTTGGCAAACTTTGTTTTAATATGTTAGCATGAAAATAAAGTAAAGCAAAATGTGGTGTAAATGATACAAAAATTTTTATATTTGTACAGCAAAAAAGTGTTAATAAGTATGAGACAACAAGATATGAGAGAAAGTCATATAGAAATAAGAATTAGGTAAGAGTGTAGAATTAAAGTTGTAAGTATAGTAGTAAGTAGGTAATTAGTGTAGAATTAAATGCAAATGTCAGTAAAAAAACCAAAAACTTATATATACTTACCAGTTTTTTTTAAATCAAATCTTCAAAATTTTAAGACATTTCTATATTTTTAGGCAGTTAATCTTTTCCATGAGCATGATACATTCATAGTTTATCGATGTATTACTAAGATGAATTACATCGTTTTGGGTATCTTAAAAATCTGAAAAAGAAACATAAAATTGATAAAATATTTAGTAAGCTTATTTAATGTATTAAATACTTCCAAAATAACTTATAACAAATTACAATTAACTGAGAATGCAGTATTATCAAGTCCTGTATTTATTACAAATAAAATAAAAGTAATGTATTTTTTGTTTTTATTTTTCTAATAATATGAGTTTACTTAATTTGAAAAAAACAAAAACGTAATATGGAAGTTATTAAATAAATACTATTTAAAATCATGTAAGAACAAAAATAATAACAATATTTTGTATTTGGAATTTAAATTAGATAGCTTATTATATTTATGTTTTTATGCTTAATATTTCAGAGGATTGTTTATAAATTATTTAAATATATTTTTCTTAAAATTATAAAAAAATAAAACTCTTTGTAATAAAAACTATGTCTTAAAACGTACTAAATATTTGCTCAATTTACATTTACTTCCTTAAAAATATTTAGTACAATTTTATAATTGGGAAAGTGAAAGTGGTACATAGTTAATATTTTCTAGTCATTTTTGTTTGTCATTGAAAGTATATGACAGCACAAGAAAATGATTTATCTGAAGAGTGCTATTTGATATCGATAAATTAATTGTGATGGATTTAGGACTTTTCTTGTTGCTATTTTACTTTTTACTAATCGTTTTCTTAATAATGTAGATTCCTGTATTTTTATACCTCCTGCTTTAGTGGTATTTTACCTTTTCATGGTGAATAGTAATTTACTACAATGTCGGGTTTATTTTTAAATTTTCCGTTATTATTTTCTGTTTCATGAAATTCAACTGATCAAAATGACGTAAGCAATTATTATATTGCTGGGAGAATTGAAATTATTGCATCGAAATATTTATTATTATCTTAGTAAATTGGAAAAGATGAAAAATTCCAACAGAATATGACGGCGTATGAAAACGGAGTATCGTAAGTTCAGTTGAGGTTCAATGTGCTCTGCCGTAACTCGGAAATGCACACTCTTAAATCACTTCCGAAATTTCTTCCGATGTTAACTTAAGGAGACATAACTCATGAAATATTAAATGCCGCCTGGTATAACTCTACATTAATATAACAGTTATCTTTATGTATGTTATACGTCATGTCACAAACAAGAAAATAAGTTTTTTTGGAAGAAATTGCTTTAATATAAATTTATTGTCTTCTACAGATAAGTAACCAAATTGAAATTAATACTTCTTTTGTAAAATAAGTTCACTAATTTATTCATATATTTTTATATATTCTATGTATCAGACTTATACATTGCCATTTATATTTTATATATTTAATATAACATTTAGTTTCCTTTTTGTTGCTACTTATTTAATACCATTATTATAATAACGCCATCAAAGGAATCATAACCTAAAAAGATTCCTATTAATAATTATTTAATTTAGTTTTAATAAATAATTAATTTAAATATTAAATATACCATTTTTTCGTATAGTTGATGGAAATGCTCTTAATGTAATTTTGAAAATTGATTTCATGTTTCTCATGGAATAAGGCTGATTTATGTTTATTTTACTGATTTGACCAATTAATACTTATTTAAAATTAAATTATAAAAACTCTTCAAGTAAAGGAATTATTTTGCAATGAATGAGCCTTAAATAATTCACATTAAAGAAGAACATTTACAAATTAAATTGCATTATTTTGCACTATTCTCACACAAAAATAATACAACTGGAAACTTATTTAAAAATATTTTTGTTTAATTATTTAACAGCTTTTTAAAATTATTTTTGTTCAGTTATTTTTGTTTAATTATTTATTAATTATTACTAAATAAAGATTATGTTTCAAAAATCAGATAATGAAATTTTTTATTAAAACGTAAATTATGAAAATTTATAAATTAAGGTAGTGAAAAATATTTTGAAATGACGTAGAAAATTTAAAAAAAAATTATTTAAAAATATATAAAAGAACTAAAAAAAATATTCAACTTAATTTTTATATTTAAATGAATTGGAAACTTTAAGAAATTTTTAAAACCACAATTTTTTTTTATTCATAACAGGTATAATCCATTCACATACCATGAAAAGAAGCTCAAAATGATGCCATTAAATGCTATTCATTTATGCTTCTTTTTATTTGTTAAACTGCAATAAGAAAAAAAAATTACTAACATACTTTAAATGGTAAAATAAACATCCATTATTAAATAAATTGTAGTAAAATATATTTTAAAAAACGCGACTAAAATGTGTTGGATACTTTGCAAGGCTCAAAATTTCAACCTCCATTCCTACGTCTTACGTGATCATAAAATATAACAAATATCACTTTCGCACAGTTTATTTTTAAAGTTATGAATAAATACCGATACTTTTTTTATACATATATCTATATTTATTTATTTAAAAAAAAAAGCCCCGCAAACCTTCAAAACTTTTCTCGTCTCTCACGAAAAATATTACTCTTTTCCAAACGAATAAGTTTCATATCGCGTAAGGTTGGGAGAAAAGAATAGATCAAAAAATAAAAAAAGGGCTAGCAGTATAAATGTAGTTATTATGAGCGTTTCTGGAGAAGTATTACTGAACAACGTACTGCGCTATGCAACATTGTCTATTTCTTAGATAAGAGTTGAAAGAGATAAAAAGGAGAGAAACATGGTGGTATAAAAGGCAGTAGGTGAAAGAGAAGGAAACAGGTCTTATCAGTAAAAGTGCACATAAAACAAAAATAAAAAAAGAATAGAGTTGATCGATAATAAGGATATGGTGCAGTACAAGATTGTGAGGATCATTTCTGAACTCCATCTTTGGCTATTTATACATTTTTTGGCGATTGATTTATTTAATAGTAAATAAAAGTCCGCTTATGAAAACTGCTGGAGTGGAGAAATTTTTTTTATTATTTAATAATCAGAGAAATTCAAATACTTTCTTTTTTTTTAAAGTTTAAGACAAAAAATGTTTAAGAGGAATGGGAAGTGGAAATAAAGTTTTTTACAGATTATCACATTTAAAAATAATATTAAGAAATTTAAATCATTTAGTTACCAACGTGTTTTAATTTTTAAAATGAAAATAATTTCTTCATTATCGGCAATAACAGGTATAATCCATAGGAAAAATCAAAATTTAAAAAAGATATTTCTTTAGTTAATTTTGAACAAATACTACTGAATTACTGTATTTGATTTGCAGAATTTTAAATATGAATTTTTAGCAATGAAATGCAATTTTATTAAAAATAACATTTAAAAACTAAATACCCAATCCAGTTTTATTCTATTTGTAAACAATTAAAATCGTTAATTGACGCTTATATATTTTGGGAAATATTTAATTAATTTTTTAACAATTTTCTCAATATTTTGGCATAGAAACGAATACTTTTGTAACAGGGAATGCGATTTAACTATTCTAATGATACCTTGGAAGAGGGGGTATTAAATTTTAATATCCCCTTAAATATCTCTTGATTAATTCATCTAACATGATAGACGTTGTATAAAAGCGAATTTTGTATTAGAATTTCATTCCTTGCAGAAAAGAGTGGGGCATTTCTAAAATGGCACTATTTCCGGAGGGGTAGGGGTTTGGCGAGCCTTACAGTGCCCCTTGGCTTGAAATGGGCAGTTTCTTCAGTAGTAACCCGAAACTGTATCGATTTCCTGCAATGACGTCACATTTTGGCGCAAAGGCGTGACAATGCATGTTATTGCTCGATAAACTGCAGATACCGGCCGCAATGCTTTTAATAATTTAGAAGGCAGGTATTCATTGCATTCAGAAAGGGCTTACAGTCCATAACATGGGTTGGAAACGTAATTAACAGTAAATCACAACTCTTCACGGTTACCAAACCCTTATTACCCGGCATGTTTCCTATTGTTATCGGCAGGTTCATATTTTGCGCTTCAAATCGCAATAATTATTCTCGCCTTGAATTTATGCGCTTAATGAGCGCTAAATAACCATAAAGAATGCACTTTGGCGTTATTAGCCTCACTAGCTCGGACATGAAAAATGGAGGTTGTCGGACGTGCAATCGTTACAAATTTCTGGATAATCTTGTATTAATTAATTCTTGTTACATGTTGAATAAAACGGATTTCTCCTTCTAATTCCAAATTTTGATTAGATTGAAACACGATATGGAAAAAATCGAGTAACGAATATCTCAATAACAAATACACTGACACTTATATTATTTCATACGTGCGGAGCAAATGATAAGTAGAAAGAGAAAGAATTTTTTTGAGAAAGAGTTTTTTTAAAATTAAATTTTATTCATTTTGTACCAGTTGCAATCAATACCAATTGCAACTCAGCAAACCTGATGGAATAATAATAATTAAAAAAAAACAATGCATTATGAAAGAAAAAATTCTATGCATATCTTTTTCTTTAAATTTAACTTGTGGGAAAAATTTCTACTACAAAATCTTTTAGAAATGAAAACTTAATTCATTGTATATAGACAATGATATAATTTTATTCTATATAATAACATTGTTATAATAACATCACGTTACAAAGTATAGGTCAACTATTATGAAAAATAAAACCTCCAAAAATTATGTAAAACGAATTCGATTTTACATATCATTTTTTATATCAACACAATAGTAAAAAGCGGTATGATCTGAATCTATGAAATTTTATCACTCATAAAATCAGTAAACACATTTTAAAGTGCATTGTTTTTATGTTATTATTTCTTCTGGTTTGCAGAGTTGCAATCGGTATAAAATGAAGAAAACTTCCTTTTAAAAAAATAACTCTTTCTTTATCTTACAAATTCATTAATTTTATGTTAAGAAACCAGAAATTAAACTATAATCGATAAACCCGGAATATGTGAAAGCACAAAACTAATAAATAAATAATAATAACAATTGTTTTTAAATTAATAAGCTAAGTTTCCATATTCTAACATATATCTATTAATTTTCAGACATGGCAAATATTTTCTGTTTCTGCTTAAATATATTTTTTACTAATATAAAAAAGTAATTTTTTACTTGCATAGAAATTTTAATTTATTATCCAAATTAAATAGAAAAATTTATAAATTTTATTGATAATGATAATTTTTAATTGAAAGTAATATACTGCTACATATTTCATAAAATATGCTGACTTAGTATTAAATAATTTATACATCATCCGATACCTTTTTTTCAAATAGGTTAACTTCTGAATTTAAATTATGTGTTAAAGATTATTTCACTTTATATCCATAAATTCATATAACTTAATTAAACAATTTCTCGAGCATTGCGATAATATACTCTGTGAAAAATGCAGCATTATATTATTTAAAATTATCATTATTTAAACAATTTTTATAAAAACATATGAAATATTTTTAATAAGTATTACGAATTAGAATTCTATTTTAATATATTTTTGAATATATTTCTAATTTTTACACATTAAAAAGTTCATTAATATATGTAAGTTTCTTTTGTAATTAACACATTTTTTTCGTTCTATTATTAAACAACAGCTTCATCATTCATACATAATTTAAAATAAGATAGAAAAACATTAAATATCTCATTCATTCAAACATACTATCTTTATTATAAATATATGTATTATTACTTAGCGTATGTTTAAACATATTTATTAAACATACACTATGTATTAATATTGTTAATAAGGAAAAAGATTATAGCAGCTACAAAAATTGAACATTCAATATTATTCTGATGAATTATGCATCCAAAAGTTAAGGACAAACATAAAATGAAAATTCATTAATAATTTATTACGAAAGTTTCGCACGCTAATAATTAATGTGTTTTTATTACTATTTTTTTGTTTCGTTTTATAAAATTTTTTTCAGTTTCAGTTAAGTATTTTTATTAAAAAAAAAAAACTTTAATCAAGTATATTTTTATCATAAAACTTTTTAAAAGCGTAATTTGTGATTTTTTTTATTAATTTTTTTGTGGATACTTTGCGTATAATATTCAGGAAAGTAGAGGAAAAAGCCAATTTTCTGTTTCAAAAATTTTCGAAAATATGGCCTTGATGTTTTGAATACTTTGTTTATTAAACTCTTGTTCTCTTATTCATGTCTTCTCGGGAGAATAATAAATTGAGAATTTTTTTTTTCTTCTTAAAGGCCCGGCTGATGGTGTGAGAATAATCTTCCAGCCTTAAAGATGAACTTCTCGAAAGAGCCTATTCTGAAGAAAGGTTGAATGGTGTGCGGCCATTGCAGATTGTGTCTCCTCTCTTAACTCCGGGAGGATGGAGATGAAAGATTCTTAGATGCAGGAGGAGAAGCTTCGGCCAATAGGCGCAAAGACCAATGACGTCAGCAGTGAAGGGAATCGATATTGCTGCAGTATGGGCTCTTGGAAAATTTTTATGGTGGTATTTCTTTGGGTATTATTTTTCTTTCTCTTTTTCAAGTGAAGACTATTTTTCGTAAAATTCGGCTTTTTTACTTTCTTCCTTTTTTTATTTATTTTTATAGTTTAATTTCTGAACTACTTAAGAGGTCAAAAATAAGTAATTAAATAATTGGTAAAGACAATTAAAAGCATATTTAACATTATTTATAATTAAATATCAATGCATCTTTAATAGCTGTCTAATTTCGATAACATGTTAACATGTTTCGATTACATGTTCGATAACGTCAATATTGCTGCAGTATGGGTTCTTGGAAAATTTTTATGGTGATATTTCTTTCGGTATTATTTTTCTCTTTTTCAAGTGAAAACTATTTTTCGTAAAATTCGGCTTTTTACCTTTTTTATTTTTATGATTTTATTTCTGAACTCCTTAAGAGATAAAAAATAAGTAATTAAACACATGCTTTTAACTGTATTCATTAATTAACATTATTTATAATTAAATATCAAAGCATCTTTAATAGCTGTCTAATTTCGATAACATGTTAATATGTTTAAAATACATATTCAATAACATAGATATTGTGCAAATTTTTATGGGGGTATTTCTTTGGGTATTATTTTTTCTTTCTCTTTTTCAAGTGAAGACTATTTTTCGTAAAAATCGGCTTTCTTACTTTCTACCTTTTTTATTTTTATGTTTTTATTTCTGAACTACTTAAGAGGTCAAAAATAAATAACTAAACAAATATGATTTTAGCCGTCTTTATTAATCAACATTATTTATAATTAAATATTAATGAATCTTTAATAGCTGTCTAATTTCGATAACATACCACTGAAAATAAAATTGATTAAATTATATAAAAGGAAAATTAAAAGTGACAGTCATCAAATAAAAAAATAATAAAGAAATAAATTGTACGAATCTTTATTCGTTACAATTATCAACTTACTACTTTTACCCACAACCACACTTCTGTTTGCTGTAAGAGTCCATAAAATACAAATGACTTTTGCATAGCAATAAAATGCCTTCTCAAGATATTTTCAAACTTCAAGGATAGCTTTTCTTTTATGATTACATAAATGTAACCTTTTAAACCACCTAAAAACATAATAAAATTGTTATGTAATGACAAGAAATTGCAACAAAATTTTATAACTAGAATTTCAAATTAACATAATTCTAACCAATATGAACAAAATCTATAAATTCGTAATTTTAATTATTTTTTTCATAAAATTTATTTCCTCCTAACTCATCTAATACAAAATGAGCGGCCAGCAATAATTAACATTTTTTTTCTTTAATTAAATATTTGAAGTTATTAAATAATTTTCCTTTTGAGAGCTTCAGATAAGGTGAAACATTTCAGAAGAGGTAAATTTTAATTCTAATTAAAAGAAAACCTCATTATTAACAAGTCCTCTTTAGTTAAATGACAACGTAATTTACCACTATTATATTGTTATTGGAATTATTCCGTAACAATAATTTATTAATGCATTTTTACGTAGACTATAAATATATGTTTCATTTTAATAAATCCTATGCTCTATGAATATGAATAAGAGGTTCTATTACTGATGTTACTCATGTATTGTTGATTATATAATCAGATTTTATTTAATATTCATTACAGATTTTATTTAATTTTCATTTTTTTTTAAATATGTCTGCGACTTTAATTCTTTTAATGAAAATAGAGTTTGTATCTGAAAACGACGAATAAGAATAAAAAGTTCATTGCCACTAATATTTCTATAGGATGCACTGTCACTAATATTTCTATAGGATGCACTGCCACTAATATTTCTATAGGATGCACTGCCACTAATATTTCTATAGGATGCACTGCCACTAATATTTCTATAGGATGCATTGCCACTAATATTTCTATAGGATGCATTGCCACTAATATTTCTATAGGATGCACTGTCACTAATATTTCTATAGGATGCATTGCCACTAATATTTCTATAGGATGCATTGCCACTAATATTTCTATAGGATGCATTGCACTAATATTGACAACTAGACGAAAGTTTTTTTAAATTTTATTTAAATCATTAATTATATTTCAATGTTCTTGTATTACAGTTAAAATACTGAAACATGCAGATAAGAAGTCAAAGGAAAGAATGTAGATAAGTTTTTTTATTTAAATTGTCAGAGAAGTATAGATTTATTTACATTTTTATTAATGTTCTAAGTAAGACGGTATTTTTAATTTTTTCACTATCTTACAAATTATTCAAGGGATTGAAAAAAATAGTCATGAAATATTCTTAAATGTTTTTGTAATAGAATGCTGAATTTTGTATACTTCGTATTCTTTTTGTATATAATTAATTAAATATATAATTTTTACGTGTTAAACGCAAGTTCACATTTAATAATGATGGAAATTTTTTTTTAAATAATGCAAACTATTTTACTAAAATGATTTTTGTTTCTAGTGTATTTTTATCTGGATGAATAATTCCTATTTGTTACACTTATTTTTATTTTTTTTAAATAAAATAATGTACTACTTTCATAAACATATACGCGTAAGCCTCAAATGGTTTTACTATTAGTTTAATTCAAGAATGACAACAAGCGGACATTATTTTGCTGTTAAAAACTTTTTTGATTTAAAAAAAATAAGAAAAAATATTATTAATTTTCCTAAATGATTTTTACTTACACAAAATTTGTAAATTCAGACAATCGCCATACAATGCTGCATTATTCTAGCATGGAACAAAAACTGATTAAAACTATATAGCACCACATTCCTATTAATTACTTACAACACCGACAACAATACTCATATGAAAAATTTTAAATATGAGAGAAATTCCTGAATTACATTAGACGTAATCTTATAAAATATTTTTCATTCTTGACATATGGTGTTTAAGGTGCATACATAATTTTAGAATTTACGTGTACATATTTTTTAAACTTTCGAAAACCTTGCATTGTATTTTTGTGATATTTCTTTGTTATACGTACATAGCACATTATTTTTCAAAAATTTAACAGCCTAATATTATCTATATCATTATTTTGTAGTGATTATTACTGCTAGTCATAATAGTGCTATCATACAATATTATTTTATCATATAAGGTTATCATAATGTTCATTTATAATATTACTGTTAGTTATTAGTATTATATGCGTATATTTTTTAAAATTTTCGCAACCTAGTGTTGTATTTTTCTGCTATTAATTTATGCATAACACGACATTTTTCAGGAATTTAACAACCCAATATTATCCGCAAATTTATTTTGTAGCTCTTATTACCTAATTATTATCCGTATTCCTGTTAGTTATTACCATATAATATAATCATAATGTTCATTTATAATATTACTGTTAGTGATTAACATCATATGTGTATATTTTTTAAATTTTCACAACCTAGTGTTGTATTTTCAAGCTATTCCTTTTTTATGCATAACACATCATTTTTCAAAAATTTAGCTACTATCATATGATATTATTTTATCATATAAGGTTATCATAATGCCCATTTATAATATTACCGTTAGTTATTAACATTATGTGTGTGTATTTTTTAAATTTTCGAAACTTAGCATTGTATTTACATGCTATTTCTTTGTTATGCATTGTAAGCCTTTTTTCAGAAATTTAAGGACCCATATTATCCCTGTAATTATTTTGTAGTGGTTATTGCCTAGTTATTATCCGTATTACTGTTAGTTATTACCATATAATATTAGCATAATGTTCATTTATAATATTACTGTTAGTGATTAACATTATATGAGTATATTTTCTAAATTTTCGAAATCAAGCATGGTATTTGCATGCTATTTCTTTGTTATGCATAACACGCCATTTTTCAGAAATTAAACAACCCTATATTATCCGTATAATTATTTTGTAGCCGTTATTGCCTAGTTATTATCCATATTACTGTTAGTTGTTACCATAACGTTCATTTATTATACTACTGTTAAATATAACTAAGCTAATCGCAAAAGATTCTTTACAAAATACACGGTACATATGTAAAAAACGCATTAGATTCAGAAATAACGAAAATAATGCAATTGAAAACTTTTTTCCAATTTGTGCATTACCCCCTTTTTGCATTTTCATACCGGGAAGTGGCACGGAGGAACGTTAAGAAGAAAAAATACCTTAAATGTTTTACGGTGCTGTAAGTTATGGCCCCTTTCCAACAGATCCTACAATATTTCCCCCTCCGCTGAAATAAAAGGGGATAGATTTCTTTGCACATAAATCGGCAGCCAGAGAACTGGGAAAAAAATTCAACTGCCCCTTTCGTATATAACGGCGCATGAGAACTTTTGGGGGCTTTTCAGCGAATATGTATTGATTTCTTCCAAGGACGCTCAGAGGTTGTTTTTATGCCCCTCCCTCAACTGCACCAAAAGAAAGGATTTATATAGGGGGGAGGAATTCATTTTTTAATGGGGATGGGGCCTAGCCTCTTTATTTATTGCTTTTAACACAATAATTTAACTCGATATGCTGAGCC
This sequence comes from Caerostris darwini, assembly GCA_021605075.1. Taxonomy (NCBI): domain Eukaryota; kingdom Metazoa; phylum Arthropoda; class Arachnida; order Araneae; family Araneidae; genus Caerostris; species Caerostris darwini. The sequence goes on from BPLQ01009615.1 coordinate 292,234, forward strand.
TTATGTAAAAATTAATTTTGCTTGAAAATTTTATAAGAGCGATTTAAAAAAATACACTTAAGAATAACTGCTGAGTTAAAATAATTTATCATGAACGTATAGAGCAGGCGTTTAAAATAACATAAATATTTATATTAATTAAAAAAATAATATCAATTAGACTAAATTATAATATACCGCCAAAAATAAAGAAATTCAATTCAAATACATTTTCAAGACTTATTTGGAAGAATTGTATTCTGTGTATACCCAAACCTATTTTTGAGCAGTTTTTTTTCCCCCGCCTTTTTTGCGTTATTTTTTTTTTATGTTGTATATAAAAATATTATCCATAAAAAAACACATGAATAAAAAGTGAAAAAAATTGAAAATTTAACGATTAAGTTTAAAGCTGATTTTGTAAAATACCAATTTTAAATTTTAAAAAATACACTTAAGAATAACTGCTGAGTTTGCGGTAAGTTAAAATAATTTATCATCAACATGTAGAGCAGCGTTTAAAATAAAAAGAATATTTATATTAATTTAAAAATAATATCAGTTAAATTAAGCTGCAATACCTCCAAAAATAAAAAGATTTAATTCAAATAAATTTTTAACGATTATTTGGAGGTATTGCATTCTATGTATACGCAAGCCCATTTTTACGCATTTTTTTTTTTTTTTCGTTTATGTAGTAGTGTAATGTAGTTTTATGTAGTGTAAAAAAAAAAAATCATCGAAAAACATAATACGAATAAAAAGTGAAAAAAAGTTAAGAATTTGACGATTAAATTTAAAGCTGCTCTTGTGCATCTATCGCACAAAAAAACGGGGTTTAAAAGTATATGAATAAAAAAATTGTCTAAAAAATGAAATTAATGAAAAAAAGCCACTCACAGAAAAAAAAATATTTCTGATTTAATAAATTCTTATTAAAACATCAGTTTAATAAATTTTACGCTATATTTCTCCTTATTTAATTCTTTTTTTTTTAAACTAAAGCTACATAATAACTACTTTTCTAATCTTTCTCGTAATTTTCTTTTAAAACAATTTTATTTAAAATTTTGAATGGATAAGTTTTTGAACACGAAAAATTATTATTAGAATTAATGTTATTATAGTCTTTATCAAAAACAATGTTTCCTGTATTTATTATAAGAAGACTAAATATCCTTTTATATTAAATAATGCATGTTGAAATAGTGGATGCCTATTATTGATGTTGAATTACACCACAACTTAATTTCTATTCATGTATCTTATTTAAAAATATAATTGTATTATTTCATGTGAAATTTATTGAATAATTCTTATTTACAATTTGTACCTCTAAATACGGTTTAGGCTCTGTTAAAGGTAAAATTTGTTAATTCGTCGTTCTTTATTGTTTGTATATCAGAATGATATTTACATTCTGCTATAAGTAAAATTTGTTAATTTATTCCAACTTTATATGACTTCTGCTAATTAGTCCTATTCGTGATTCGTATAAAAAAACCGAATTGTGCTGTATTATATGGGAATTATATTAATTCATTCACAAATATGCAAATAAATATCTATAAATTTTTGGTAACATGCCATTACCGTAATCTTTATTTAACAATTGTACAAATTGAATATTAAATTACAAAAAGTAAGTACAAATTGTATATTAACTGCGTGCGACGGGGATATTTCCTTGGGTCATATAATAGGTCAATAGGTCATACTAAATTTTAAATGATAGAAAGGGTATCATATATCGGAAATTCCATATATTAACTCTTTTTTAATACTTTTTTTATATGCATTAATTTGGTTCTAAAGAGGTATAAAATGCATGACATTTATCTTTTGCAAATAGAAGAAATTTTACTGCTTATATTCTGTTAAAGAAAAGGAAAAGCAACAGATACTATAACAATTTCATATTTTATGTCTGATATAATGCAAATTTATACAATTTTAACCTCTGAAGGGGCACTGCCATATATGTCAACATTATATTTCTTTTTAATTAAAATTAATCTAACGGAAAAAAATTTAAATATATTGGAGAATTATTTATTGTGAATAAAAAAAACAAAGCACTCATAGAAGGTCACCTCTTATGTCATCTCGAATTATATTTTATTCTCTTTAATAACAATTATTTGTAAATAGGGTCACATTAAATTATACAGGATATTATCTTAATAAATGGAAATTAAAAGCCTTCAAGAAATTGGGACAAATTATATAAACATGATAAATTTGTGAAAATAGAAAAAATCGATAAGCTCTGAAGGGAATATATATTTTTTTAATTTATTATTAAATCTCAACGATTATATGTGTGGCAATATTTTTTGTACATTTTTTGGTTTTGTTATTTTTCTTGTTTGCTACATCGCTATCCATATAAAATGAACACGTAATCCAATAAAAAAAAATTTTAATATTTTCTCCTCACTTTACAAAACTCGCTCTGAAGGCATTAGGAACATATTTAATTTTCCCGTGATAGATTTAATGAATTTACATGTTAGATTTAACTTTTAAACATTGACATGCTATGTAAATATTTTAATAATTAGTAACATAACTTCAGTGAAAATTATATATTTTTTTAATTTTTTGAAAAATAAAACTGAATATTTAGAGAAAAAATTCACGTTTTATGATTCACATTATCATTTTGGTTTTAATATATTTTCCTTCTAACGCTTATTAAGGAACATTTTTCATTTATTTTTTGAAACAGATTAAAAATAAAAATAATGAAATTCACACACAGTAAAGGTAGAGTCGTATACTTTTGCTTTAAATATTTTGTAGTTGAATAATGATTATATAATAACTAACAAATAATATATTCCAATGGTGAACTTGTAAAAAAACAGCAATGTTTTAGTATGTAAAGCATGTTTGATCTCTAGATTAAGCGCCTTAAAGCATTCATTATTATTCTATAAATTGCTTAAAATAAAGCTAACTACATTATCTACTACAGATGTACTTTTTAACCCGTATTTAAAATTTAAAAATTTCATTATACCAATAGTATCCTTTATCAATGCTTAAACAAAGACGCATATAATTAAGAATGACCGTATAAATTAACACATAAAAGATTTAAGAATCCTATTTAAAATATTTACTGTTATTTATATAATAAATCCTTACCGATAATAATTTTTACGTTCTTTTATGAGTCACTTAAAATTAAAAATTGAAATTAGTGTAAAATATCGATTAAAAATTAATCAATGATAGTAATCGCAAATGTAATATTAATTAATAAAAATATCTTTTAAATTATAAAAACTTAGAACCTTACAATACCTTGTATTGATTGTTGTTTCATAATTGATATAACTATAAAATTTTTTTATTTACATTTGAAAAATACAGTGCTAAGTGAAATTGAAATCATTGCCAATTATTTATGTTTATGTAATTATTGAAATTAGTGTGAAATATACTAACTTTTCACAGGGGAAAAAAAATCTAAGCTTTGCGCGCGCATAGGATTTTGTCTTGGGAAGGAGAAGGGGGATTCAACAAAATAAATAGCAACTGTTTATAAAAACTCAATTGGTCATACTAAACTATAAAAATAAAAGATATATGAAGATCAAATTCCATATATTAATTATTTCATTAATAATGTTTACATTGCACTAATATATATAAAAGAGAACATTAAAACTTAAAAGTATTGCACAAAAAATAATAATTGTATTTCTAAAAAATTATAAAATAAATTCAATCTTTTCTCTTTTGCTAACTCATCGATTACGTCAAATAAAATATTTTGATTAATATTTAATAAAGCTAAACCAGGAAAAACGCCGGCTCAATCGATAAATTCCGACGCGATAATAAAAATTGAAAAACACTGTTTCAGTTCAATGATTCAGAAGACTAAATTGCTAAATATTTAATAAAAAACAAGTAGGAAATGGCCATAAGTTGAAAATATACCCACATTCCACACTTGGAGTTTAGGAGGGGGGGATGTCTCAACCCGCCAGCAGCGTCCCTGTGTGAGTGCCTGATTGTACTTAAGATGAAATTGAATATATAATTTTTCAATCAGATGAATTTGATTGTTTTTTTTTTACTTCATTTTTATGAATAGAAATGAAGTAAAAAGTAATTTAATTAAAAGTAAAAGTTAATAATAATTAAAATAATGAGTTAATAGTAATTTAGTCTTTAGTCTCATTGTTTTCCAATAAATAAAAAAATAAACTTATCACTCAATGATACTTCACACAAATTATTCAGGAAGTAAACGTGAAACCGCATTAAAATTTCATGTTTTAATTTATATTAAATATAATTTATTTATTATTAAATACATTTTATTTATTTATTTATTATTTTTTTTTGCAAGAGTCATCCACGTTTTATATAAAAAAAAAAAACAGTTTTTATTCAACGTGTTTTAAAGAATGTAAATAGGTTTCATTGCAAGAGTTCAGAACTCACGAATGAAATGCGAGATGAAAAAGTTCGTATCTTGCCCGCTTCGTAAAACAAGGTATAACTACGGTCATAATTTTATGTGATGCTGTCCTGTGCCTAGTCAAAATAATATAGTATAATTATGGAAATACAAATTATTTAGAAATGTAACGTCCTTTTTCCTTACTTAGAGAATTTTTAGAGTAATTTCTTTCAAATAATAATAAATTTATCCTACACTTAAATAGCTTGAATGCATCTGCAAAATTTATTTGATAAAAATATAACGATATGGCATGTCACACATGATCTATTAAAGACATTGTTTTTCGTTTAGCTCGTTTTTATTATCGAAATTCAATTTAATTAGTTTCAAACAGTAATTTCTAGAACACTAAAATGATTTAAATTTATACAGTGTGTAAATTAAAATTCTGTGAAAAGACTAATATTACCATTTTACAATACAAATTTTACTATTTTTTATAAAGCGGACAGATCGTTATATTTATCTGTAATCAGAATGCATACTAAGTACAATTTAAATGCAGTATATTTTTAAATATAAAAATTTCAAATATTAAGATTATTTTAGAAAAAATTTCCTAATTATTCCAAGAAATATTTCAGTTATAGACAAAAATATAAATAAAATTTTTAAATATTATTACTCTTTTTATGAAGAAATATTATATTATCTTAAAACTATTATAATGATTCATTTTTGCTACATAATTTATAATCAACTGCAAAAAAAGTAAATACTTTTTAATAAAATTTAATATTTTAATATATTTGTACTATTTTACCTCAAATATTTTTACTAAATCATGGCAATCAAAATTGAAATCAATTATAAATCAAATTGCAAAATAGATTCAAACGTATTAGAACCAATAACGCCTATTTTATGTAAAATGTAACATTTATTTTTATTAGAAAACGCTCGAAAAAAAATAAGGTAATTTTTTTAAATCATAGGATATAACGTTTATTATTTATAATATTGATTTGTAAGGCAAAATTGTAGCAAATGGCGTAATTTTGGATATTTGATATACGGATGCTGATTTTTGAAGTCAATAACTGCAGATACGAAAATAATAATAATAATAATTCAATAGGCCGATATAAAAGTTACATATAAAATTTAGAATTTAATGTTAGAACAAAACGCATAACAGCAATTTTAAACAATAAAAAAAAACTATAGAATTCCAAACGATTTTCTTTTCTTGAAAAATCTCATTTTCACTTTGAAATAACATTGTCTTTGCTCTCACCAGTCTATCTTTTAAAACAATATTACATTATTTTATTATTTAATTATACAATTATTAGCTCGTGCTTTCTAATTTACTATGCAATTTAAATAAATATTATGTATAAAAAAACTTGCAAAAGAAATTTAAATAAACCAATAAGAATAGCTGGTCAACAAAATTTAAATTAACTGATAATAATAGTCCGTGAAAAAAATTAAAAAACCGTTTGTTATGAATATTTTAAATCGAATAAAATATAACTTAGTTATTCACTTCAGTAAATATTTGGCTGGACGGATATATAGGTTACCCATAAAATTTAGAATTAAATGTAAGAACAAAACGCACAACAGCAATATTAAATAATAAAATACTATATATAGAATTCCAAATGATTTTTTTTTTTTTTTTTTTGAAAATCTCATTTTTACTTCGCAATTAAATGGTCTTTGTTTTCATCAGACGATCTCTTAGAACAATGTTACGTTTTTTAATTTTATAAATAACGTAAAGCACATAAAGCGTAACATAACTATTAGCACGTGAAAGAAATTTAAATAAATATTATGTAAAAAATCTCGTGAAAGAAATTAAAAATATTACGCATTAAAAAGTTCGTGAACGAAATTTAAATAAACCAATAAGAATAGCACGCGAAGGAAATTTTTTTTTTAAAATCAACCAATAAGAAGTGTTGAAAGTGATCAAGGAGGAAATATTGATCAAGCAATCGAAAAAAACTCCGCTCTAGATTTGTTCTTTGGTTTGTCGCTCTACGGTTATTTTGTGCACACTTTAGGCTAATTAGACCGGGACATGCAGTTTAACATCGATTCTGAACCATTAACAAACATCCATGTCACAGCCAGGATTCGAACCCGAATCCTATGGTACCAAAGGCCACAGGGCGCTAGAAAACTAACCGCTATAACCGCTCTAGAGAACAATACCCATAATTTTATGGGTAAAATAATATTTTACTATAATTGTTATATAAAGCATTATAAATGTATATATGTCAAAGACTCAAAATTTCTATTAAATTTAGTACGAAAATTAATTTTGTTTTTTTAAATAATCTCAGAATTACCACAGAATATATGATAATTTTTGTTCTTCTGTTGAAATGAATATCGTTTCTTTGTCATTACTGAAACAAAAGAATGCTCAATCCCTCATTTATTTAATTTGGGAAGGGTCAAAATATAATTATAAAAAAAAAAAAATTACCGAACTTTTTTTTTTTAGTGGGGATATGGAAGGCCATTCACTAGAGGATAAAGTTGTATATAAAGTGTTATTGCAACTAATATTTATCGTCTTAAAATTGCACCAAAACTAAATTTTTCTAAATAAGCTTGAAGCAACTATTTGAAAAATTGAATATCGCAACTAAGATACTTTGTAGAATTAATATACTGACCAATTCCTCAAAAGAGAGTATAATTAATCTTTCTCTTGCATTATTAGAAGATTAAAATTTTATCAGTTATATAGAGATAGATATCTGCAAATCAACCTCAATTTTTTTTTTCTTTTAGAAATTAAAAAAATATATTAGTATATATAGTTTTCATTCAGACCTAAAATGGCAGCAATGATAATGTTTTACGTTGACTTTTTTTTCAGTTAATTGCTAATTTTCTTCTTTTTTTTATTTTTTTTATTCACACATCATTTTTTTTATCATGCTCGGAATCACTGATGACAGGTGGGCTTGTGATGGTTTAATTCTCTTATTGCTTGCTCAAGTAGCATTTGGTATTGGGCAACATATGAAACTATTTTCCATTTTCGCAACTGATACCTTTTCGCATTTTTTCAACTATTTTGATATTTGGCAACATCGATATTTTTTCCATTTCCAGAGGAAATGTAAATATTTTAGTGCCATTATAGTAAAATCTTAGAACTTTTTCAAAATTAATAAATCATTCGAACATAAAAATAAATGCTATTCCACATAATACATTCTTAAAATATTGATACTTGTTATCCTTTGCTAGAATTTTATCAAATATTATGTAGTAGATTTTATATAATTTTAAAAAAAATGAGCACCTGGTACAGTCGTTAATTTTAAAGATTTTGTCTATTATCAAGCTTATTTTGCAACGACCTACACTCAAGAGCTAAAACATTATGACCACCTGTCAATAACGAGTTGGCCCACCTTTGGCGAGCAACACAGCTTCAGCCCGCCTTGGCATGGATTAATACCACCACTTAATACCAGTTAAATACCACTTCCACCTGATCACGTGCCTTCCATGTCATCCAGGCGAGTTCATTGCAAAATATAGGGTTGGTCATAATGTTTTGGCTCTTGCGCGTAGATTTAACTTAAAATTGAAATTCGTACACTACGTAGTCAATATCATTGAAATCTGATCAAGTAATTTTTTGTTATTCTGTATTTGATCTTCACAAATTTTGTATTACACTTTATAACACATCAATACTTGATTCCAACGAATAGACAATTAGGACTTTGTTGTGGACATTAAAAATCTGTCACTTTTAAATTTTGGGCAGTTATTTAATTTTCATCATTCTGTGACATACATTTACTAATGGATCATCTACGAGTGTTCTTATTCTAAATAGTAAAAAAAGTACCCTAATGTTGAAGATTTATGCAGATCAGATCTCAGAAATGAAGAACAAGTTCCGTGATTGCAGATGAAGATTTAAAGATACTTAATTTGGTCGTCTAATCATCTGTCTAGTCCGCATTTTTAAAATAATGAAAACAGTTTTAAGTATTTCACGCATTTTTCTAAAAATTGAAATTGGATTTTATAGAAATTTTAATAACAATATTACAACAACTTTCATTCATTTTATTTTGATATTAAAATAGCTCCGTTACGCATTTCTCCAAACGCAGGTTTTTTTGTTTTTTTTTGTACAGTTCTTTATTGAAGATTTTTTAGAATTAACCGATTGAAAACATACGGTTCTTGTGAAAAATGTAAAAGCGACCAAATATTTTTTTTTATGCCAATACTGCAATTTTTTAATATCGCAGTTGTAATAACTGATCTTATTTAGCAATACACAAATCTAATATAATAATTAACAGCAATTTTCTGAGTTAACTGTTAGAAGTATACAAAAATAAATTTTTCTTCTGCACATTCTAACGGACCCCCGTTGAGAAGCACTATTTTGACAGATTAAATTTTATTTTTAAAAGATTTAAATTTTATATCTATCTGCTAGTAGACAGACGGCCTTGGCCTACCATCGGATTGTTGCGTTACTGATAAAATAGAAAATTATATCGTCATCATCATTAACAATCTTTTAAAATAGTGTTTCTCAACGGTTCTTTGGGAAGTGCAGAGTATAAATTTTTTTACAAAGATTTAATTAAAATATTTGATTCAAATGAAAATGATAAAATTATAAATGAAAACTATAAACTTCAACTTAGGTCTGTTTGTTTTGCGAACAATGAAAACATTAAATTTAGAATAATTTTGTTCCTTCAACAAAAAACTTTTATTTAAATTATATAACTTTCTATTTTAACAAAGGAACAAAATTATTCTAAATATAATGTTTTCAACGCACGTAAAACAAATAGACGTTAGCTAAAATTGATAGCTTTCATTTATAATTTTATCATTTTCTTTTGAATAAAATATTTTAATTAAATCGATTATAATAAATTTATATTCTGCACTTCCTAAAAAACCTCTGTTGAGAAGCACTATCTTAAAAGATTGTTAAAATAGATGGTCATATAATTTAAATAAAAGTGGTGTTTTCTTCTTATTCTTTTTTGTTGTTGTTGTTGTTGGAGGAGGTACAAAATTATTCTAAATTAAATGTCCCCAAAGCGCATAAAACAAATAGACTTTAGCTGAAATTGATAGGTTTCATTTATAATTCTATCATTTTCTTTTGAATAAAATATTTTAATTAAATCGATAGTAATAAATTTATATTCTGCACTTCCTAAAAAACCTCTGTTGAGAAGCACTATCTTAAAAGATTGTTAAAATAGATAGTCATATAATATTCAAAATTAAATATCCCCAAAGCGCATAAAACAAATAGACGTCAGCTGAAATTGATAGCTTTCATTAATAATTTTATCATTTTCTTTTCAATAAATTATTTTAATTAAATCGATTGTATATATGAGAATGAAGCTATCTTTTAATTGCTAATAAATTATTTTATAATTACTTGAATGCTGAAAATATTTCAAATATAGGTAAGCTATATTTGATAATTATGTTTTACTATATTAGGGCTCAAATTTAAATTAACACAAGCAATAAATTGGAAATGATTAGATTTAAAATTTTGTTATAACTCGTAAAATTTTCTTATTATTTATTCAATCTACTTAACATATTAAATTGATGAGTGATCAGATTTAATTCTATAATACGCTATACAATTTATTTTTAAGGAATAGGAAATTTTGCTGAAAGACACAACTCTGTTTTTAGAACTGAAAAATCAGATCATCTTTTATTATCAGATCAGTAAAATCTTTTTCTATTCAAATTAAGAAACAGACTATAACTGAACTCGTGAATTCACGTTTTCATAAAATAAAAAAAAATAAAAAAAAAAAAAAAAATAAGTTAGAAATTGATGTAAATAATCGTGTGTGAAATAAATTTGCTTATTAATGTACAAATTCTAGTATTTAGCATTAATACATAAAAGATTTTTCTATTTATAAAAAATAAAATAATAAAAAAAATCAACAAGGCAAATATTGAAAATAATTAAGAAATAGTAATAATATTTACATTTAAATATATAATTAAAAATAAAAAGTTAATAAGTCATATATTGTTTTGCATGAGAAAAATAAAATTAATTTAATTATTAAAGTTTATAAATGTTTGTTACTTATATATTGTTTATATTATATACACTAAAATAATATATATATATTTTACTAAAACGTTATAATATTTCAGTTTTTATTTTTTTAAAATTACTTTTTTATTACATTTTTACTAAAAACGTGTTTATCAACTTTAAAAAAAGACAAACAATGCTTAGATTGTTAAAAAAAAAAAAAAATTCTTAAGTAATTTGATAAATTTATAATTAACAAAACATGAATTTAATGAAATCAGTATAAGAAAAATTATTTAATTAGTTTAATAAAGTATTAGCAATAGGTGGATCAATGTATAAAGATCAATAATAAAGATATCTTGCCTCAAAACTTGAAGGAATGCATTTGGAGTAACGACTGGAATGTGCGAAGCACTGACCAGTGGACACTACTGGCCGGTCCTTACAATACTAAAACATTCGCCCAAACCTGTCAGTCAAGATTCATGGATCTAAAAACGAGGGGCGTTTCTTTACAGCCTGGGCCAAAAGAATAGTCACCAACTATACATACTATGAGGCTTGTGATTGGCTAACTTCGGGTCTAAATGGCAATAGAAAGCACCTCGCCGTTGCATATATTATGCTGTCTTTGCATCTGATTCTAAAGTATTTCAATCCTACCACCCCATTTTATTGTAAGAATCGTTTTTCAACTGATTTTGGTTAATAAAAAGAAATCACAATGACTTAGAAAGCAGGGACTATTCACCATTATTTCAAATATTTCCTTAAAAGTTTGTATTAAAGAATTGCAATTGATAAAACAAGTCCTTTGAAAAAGCATTTCAAAATGAAAAGCATATCAAAAAGTAAAATTAATCACTTAAAGAAAAAAATGCTTTTACTTTGAAAAAAAGGAGAAAAATAATTGTAAAAAAATAAATTTTAAATAGATTTTTGCAACAGATCATTTGTTATCATCACTAACGAATCTTAAATAATTCTATTATTTGATTTAAAATGTGTTTATGTTATCAATAATATTTTTAGCGATATGATTACATTTTTATATAATGTTTGAATTGATCAATTGCAAGTGAAATAATTTTGTAGTCCTTAAAACATTCGAACATGGATTTGATACCAGCTTATTAAAATTTTAAAAAACTGTTGGAAAACCATATTAAATAAATCTTTGTTTTGAAAATATCTGCCACCTTAATCCCATCCTGAGTTCATTTGTCAAGAGAATGTCTTATGTAACAGATTCAAGGTTACCAGGATGCAATTAAATTCTCAAGGATTTTGATGACTTGGAATTTGTATATGCAACAACATGGAGTTACTGTTTGCATTAATGAAGGAACCACGTTTTTGACTATCTATTTATAAAATGAATTTTCTCTTAAAGAAAAGTGCTATACGTGTGGTCTACAAGTGTTTTTTTTTTTTTTGACAATGTTTAAGCATGTTGGCTTATAATACCATAAAATAATACTGACTTTCCAATTATACTTAGAGCCATGCTTATCATTTAGATGATTAAACATTCGTATACACAGCAAGTAATTATTTAGGGCTTGTTCATACAGCCCTAATTACAGCAGCATTCATTATTAAATTTACTTACATCTCTGTAAAGAACTTAGTTACAAAAATTTTGACTTTCAGTAAATGAATATTAACACGTTCTAAATGCTTTGCTCTTATTTTGCAAATTAGTGAAATTTCATCAATAACCAGTTTTTATAAAGACAGATAAGTTTATATAAAATTGGAAACCATCTAAGATTTAAAATATTTTTGCATCATATCAAGAGCTAATATTTATATGCATTTATTTTTTATTAATTTTTCTTTACACATTTAACTCATTATTTCCCTTTTCACTTGTATGTTCAATTGAACCATCACTTTTGTATATTTTAACTATTTTCTAGACGATAGATTTTTAGGACTTGTGGGCTTGGTTCAGCAATTCCGTGAAATGGGGATTTTTTTTTCTCATCTGTTTATTTTCAATGTCCTAATTAAGTCAATCATATATTATATGAATGTATTCAACAAATTATAGCATACGCTATATATATATATACACTTTTTTTTAGTTTTTAGCATATAATCCTTTACAATTTTTAACTGGTTCGTGAAGCTTTCTAAGCACAGGGTGTTATATATCCTGTAAGAGTCGATAAGGCAGAATCATAAGATTTGTTCTAATGTTAAATAAATAAAAAATTGAATCGATGGAATGCCAGAAGTTTTAAACGTTTTTAACTAACATTAAGTGATTTATTTTGATTTTGTTTTTATTTCTTTAAAAATACTTTAAGGAGGTCTGTGATCTTCATTATATTGGTAAAAGGAGTTCATAGGATGCATCTTACTGGTAAAAAAAGATTAAAAATTCTTGTTATAAACTTATGTAGGGCTTCGTTTTTTTTTTCTTTTCTTTTTAACAATGTGATGTAACATATTTGATAATCTTAAAACCAGTGTTCTGACATCAATATTGCTTTTTTAAGGAAAACTTCAACTAGATTTCCTTTACCTTTTAAATATTTACTACAGCAAAATTTAAAAAGTCGGTATTTTTCAAAACTTATGTCATGTAACAAGCTCTTGAGTTAGTAATAGCTATGAGTTTTTTAACTTTCAGAAATAACTTTTTTTATAACAAAACATGTTGAACATGCTTCGAAATTCTAGAAAATTAATAGCCATTGACGACCTAGGCTATTAATATTTCTAACGATGTGTTCATAATATAGTGTCCGTATATTTATGTAAAAGCAAAATTTGAGTGTTTTGTGTCAAGAACTTTCATGTTAGGCACACAATGAAAAATTTGTAGTCTTATCAATTATTAGAACTGTAAATTGATTAACTTTTAATAAATATTAGTAATATTTACTGATATAATAGATTTCACTATGGTACTTTATATTTGTTAGACAAAGAATCTGCATACAATTACTATGTTTTGCATCTGGCTCCTAAATAATCACTAAAATAATTTGCGACGATTTCACAACTTTTCAAATTTATTTCAACAAGTTTCGCATCAAAAATTAGAATGACAACATTTGTTCTGAACCTCAAGTTTTCATATAAAACAATTATATTTCTTCTGAAAATTGATAAATTAAAGCGGTATTAAATGCGATACTTAGTGGATATCAAAAAATGTTTAAATATTAAAATTTCTAAACATATTTGTAAGTTAGAATTATTAAATATATTAAAAACAAAATTATGGATAAAATAGGAAAATATAAATAGTATAATATCGCAGAATATAGATAATTCCAGACATTCAAACAGTATCAATAAAAGTAAACTTATTAATAGTTACCGATACATTAATTTCCTGTAAGGTATGTTGAGTTTCTTCACAAAAATTCGAAATGCAAAATTCTTCGAATGCCAAGACTCCATAATAATCTGAAGATTCTGCAAGAAAAAAATAAGTTAATTGTCGATTCTAAAACAATTCTATCACTATCAATATTTATTTAATACAGACAGGCAAATCATATGAAAAAAAAAAGCAAGTTAATCTTTGAACGTCATTTTATTTAAAATAACAAAAGAGCACTTGATGCAAAAGCCAGTTGGGTCTTGTTGAGTAATTATTATATAAACAGATTGAGGAACTGCCACGCAGAAGTTCTAAGAAAAATAAGCATACACTTGTGAACATCAACAAGACTAGTGCTGTTAATGTTTTCCCTTTTATGGTTTAAAGGTTTAGCACTTCAATCTGTCAGTACAGAGATCTGTTTTATCAAAGTAAATACACTTTAAGAACCGTAGGCTTATGATAATAGTGTGTAAGTTACTCACTTATAATGTGTGCAAGTAGTAAAAAAACTTTATAAATCGTTGTAAAAATAATTGTTATAATAGCCTTTTCCATAGGTTAAGAGACTGAGCCATAAATTTACCAAATAACTGAGCTTTTTAAACAGAAGGTAAGAAAATGTTCTGTAATTGAGAATATGCACTGTTAAGTGATGATTATAGATTTTTTTCGGCTTCCATTCATAATAAAAAGGATATATTTGCATCAAAAGAAGTAATTGTAGATAGACATTTTAACTATCACAGGTAATTTCTATTTTATATAAGGTAATAATTAACTTAAAGGACTAAAGTGAAATTAAAAATTGATATCGCATGGATTTCATAAGAAAACGAAAAATAATATAAGTATCTGTAACTTAATTTGTACTATTGATTACATCTCTTGCTTACAGCGTACATTTTGAACCAATTTTTTATTATATTTACTGCAATTGAAGAGTACCAGTATGCATTCAGGTAAGTATTTGAGCTGATCAAATAATTTAGTAACCAATTTCACATTCTTAATTGGTACATCATTTTTTATTCACGGAAAGTTATTGCACATAATTTGGAGGTTTTAAAAAGAAAAAAATGCAAAATTATCGGCAAATACTTATATGAAATATTATACTATTCAAACAGCAACAACAATAAAAAAAAAAAAAAAAAACCCTATGGGCATACTAATCTCTAAATTGTTTAAAGGTACAAGTTCGAGATTTTATCAGAATTACGGGAAAATTATATCGTCAATATAATGACCAATAAAAGATGTTCTGCTATTATATTGCCCCTTTTTTCAGATATTGAATTTCATTTGCAAAAATAGTTTCTGAAAAGTAACTATTTTTGCAGATGAAAGTCAATAGTTATATTCAAGGTTATAATAATAACTATTTCTATAACCGAGGTTCCAAAATCAATACTTTTTTTTTTTGTACCAGCATTGCATTTTAATATGAGTGAAAATAAACTGTCTTGTATAAAGATTAGTGCAATTGGGAGATCAACTATTAATAAATATTGAAATGTAAAACGTATTGGTGATAGAAACAATTGAAAACGGATTAGGAATTTCATTTTATAGGGTGTAAGGATGCCTAGTTATTTTTACTGAAATTGAATGAAACAGAAAGTTAGTTACATATTCTTTAAATCTATTGAAAAGAAGCAATTGTGATTGAACTGTTACTCTTTCATAGTCCCCGTTATTTTTTAAATCATAAAATAAATGTTATTCTCAATACTACAAGAATTTCAACATAGTTCAATAGCCACAAGATTATTTCAACTTTTTATAATTCTAGGCAGTCATGATGCTATAAGAACATCAACCAAATTCAACAGCCACAGGAATATTAGAATCATTAATAAGTTATAAAAATTGTCACACTTTGCTGTTAGCAAAGCTTTTATCTACAGATTTCAATCATTATTCTAGTTAATTCAACTACCAATTTGAGATCATATGCTCAGCTGTATTTTATTCCAATACGTTTTTGTTAACGTTGCCTTAATAAAATTTATCAAAAAGCATGAGTTTTTCCATCATTTCAGGACTTTTAAATACTAAAACTCAAATTTTTGTCCATGTTTTAAAAATTCAGTTTTGTTTGTCGATTTCATGGACCTCATGCAAGGACAACAGTATGTACACATGTAACAAACAAACGTAAAGTCTTTCAAAGCTAATAAAATGATTTTTTACATTTACAGATAAAATGCTCTTCTAATCAAATGTTATTCATGAACTGAAAGAAAAGTTTTTCTGATCATGATAGGTAAGTAGGAAGGTAGGTGTTGTTTAATGGCGCAATGACCAGTTTTGACCAAGCTGCTCCAAACCTTAACAGGATTCAGTTATTTCAGTATTTCATTGTATTTTTACAGTATTTTTATGAGGTCTTATGAGTTCTTAAGCACAAACTTGGGCCTACATTTGACAAACTTGGTTTTATTTGTCGACGCCAGGGATCTCCTACCAGGACAACCTCATGTTCACTTATAATAAACTTAAATTCTTTCAAACTTAATAAAAATATTTTTCTTTACTTACATATTAAATATTCTTTCAATCAAATATTCACAAACTAAAAGAGACGTTTTCCTGACCATAATAGGTAAGTAAGAAGGTAAGTGTTGTTTAAGGGCACAAGAGCCAGTTTTGGCCAACTTGTGCCAACCCCCTGAGCGTGACAAGATCCAATTATAGAATTTTCAGTAATATAAATGCATAATACTAAATATTTGAAGTCAGTATTTTAGCATTCTATACATAGTTATAATAATGCCTGTACATAATATTCCAAAATAAAATTAACCAAAATTTTTTATTTCTAAAAAGAACATTTAACATCTGGTAAAACCTTTTTCTATTTCTGATTTTGAAAATTAGCTTCTTTTTTTACAACTCTAGAGTCATTAAAATATATATATATATCATTGGAATTGATTATCATCAATTATATATGTATCATTAATTGATAAATAAATTAATCATACAATTTTTGGATTAGTCAATTTTCCTCTACATATTTATGCATATGCTTTTAAATAAGCTTTTTTAAAAGAAAAGAACTAAACATAATTTGAAAGAAAAAAGGACGTTTAATCAATTTATCAAATTATTTTGATTTTTAACAACATTTTTTTCCATAACGATATCCATGAAACGAAAAAAATATTTACAGAATGTTATTAGAAAATAATTAGACTTATCAGAAGATTTTAATATTTGTTATTAATTTATCCGACTTGATTAACCATCTATAAAATATTTCTTGTTGTATTAAGTATGGGTTAAAAAATTGTTACAAATATTTTTTGTTTAACTATTTGCTTGAATTGACAAAGCATTATATGATTTTGTAACAGGCAATATATATTTTCTTCACTTTAAAAAATCGTAGAATAAAAATCTAGAAATTGGAAGTGATAATGCACACATAAATAACAGAAGTTTTAGAAATTTTGGGATTTTCTATGGGACATAATGCTACAACATTTTCAGAAAAATATTAAAATACTTTCGGCTTAGTTAAAAAAGAATGTAATCATTGAATTCTCTTTCAGAATATTCCAATGATACATATTGTGAATGACTCCAGAGTTGTAAAAAATGATGCAGTAATTTTTCAATGGAAAATTTTTAATAATAGATATTCATCATAATATTAACTTAACATTAAAACTTTTCAAAAGTTGCAGTTTAAGCACGTAGAAAGCACTATTTCTATCGATTCATATTAAAATTAACTCACAATAATGTTGATAAACAAAAAGAATTGGATAATATCCAGTGAAAGTGAAGCAATGTTTTATTTAATATAAGGTTTATGTATTAAATGATTATTCCAAAATTTTATTTCCAATGATATAAACCTTCAGAAATATACATTGCAATTTGCTAATATCTTAGTATTAACTTAAAACTTCTCAAAAGTCGCAGTTTAAGCATGCAAAAAGCAACATTTCTATTGATTCATATTAAAATTAACTCAAGATAATGTTGATAAACAAAAAGAATTTGATAGTATCTTGTGAAACTTAACCATAATGTCTTATTTATTATAAAGTTTATGTATTAAATGTTCTTTAAAAATATTATTCCCAATGATGTAAATTTTCAGAACAATACATTGCAGTTCGCTAATTTTATTACTGGATTCCTTTGGAAGGTATTTAGTTAAGATTTTGTTTTTATCTTAAACAAAATATGTTTATAATTGCAGAATTTTCGTAAATAAAATTTTTTTTTAAGAACTTATAGTAAAACAACTTAATTTAACGCATTTCAATGTAGTATTTTATTTAGACAAGATATGTTAGTCCATATTCTAATTTAAAAGTTCATCATTGAGTTTACTTTAGAAATGAAATAAGTATGTCAGTGAATTAGTTTTCTGAAATTGTCGAATTTAATTAATAAATTAGAAACTAGTATGTTTAAGAACTGTAACATCTTAAGAATTTTTTATAAAAAATGTTTCTGAAAATGATTTTTTTCCCCACTTTCAGTTGGATCTGACTGAAATGAAAGGTTAACAACAGAAACTGATTTGAATGCCTTGTGGATTATTTCAAGATGCTGTTCATGCAAGTTAAATTCCATTAATTTCAATGTATGAGGTAATATTTTTGTTAATTTGAACAGGTGTTAAATGTTTCTCTCTGTAAGATGCAATATATAAAATATAAGATTCATGAAAGTTCAAATACTTATTTTGATTTTACAAGCAGATTTTTTTTATCTTTCTGTAATATACATTTTTTAGCAATATTATAACTTGATGTTTACTAAATTGATTTTCGAATTGATATGATAATTTCATAAAATACGTTCAAACAGTTTTAAAAAGCCTATTATATATCCGAAATTTATTATTCTATTAAATTCGTCATACAAGAAGAACAATTTACATATGAAGAAGCAATAATTCACATATGAATATGCAAGATTATTATTCAGATAGTAAAAGAAAAAATAAGCAAATATCAAAATATCATTCATACGTTAGTATTGAAACATTGTTCCCATTCAGTTTTTCCTTACAATTTGCTTAATGATGATATATTTGTATTAATTCTATTTTTTTTTTTTTTTTTTACATTTTGCGGTATGAGTATTGTAGAATAATTATTTTATATATTTTCAATAACCTATGTAAAAATCATGATTTTTTTATACATAAAATCGTGTATAATATTATCGTGAAACGAAATACATTGTTTGATTATGAAACCTGAATTTATGACAAATATAAATATTTGTGTATACTTTATTTGGATAAATTTGCGTCTTTTGGGGTTAATTTTTTTCAAAGAATAATTCTATAAAAATATATATGAAAGCAAACAGATTATTTATTGTAAACAAACTATGGTTTAACATTCAGCAAAATAGTTTTTATTAAACGGAAATGAATTCGATAAATATAAGTATCAAAAATAGGAAATATTAGTTGCAAAATTGCGTCTCTTGCTGTTAATTTTTTGAAAGGGTAACTTTATAAAAATAGTTATGATAACAAAAAGATTATTTATTGTAGGCAAACTATTATTTAATATTCACCAAAATAGTTTTTATTTAAGAAAAATTAATTCGATACATATAAGTATAAAAAATAGGAAGTATTAATTGCAAAACATTATTACTTATCTTAAGATGTTTCGTATTTAGGCAGTTAACATGTGTGTGCTGTTTGGATTTAAAAATGCATTTATGCAAAGATAATATGTACGGTAAATAAATTTTCTTATGTGTTTAACAAGTACATCCTCATAAATTAAACTTAAAACTTTTAAAGTTAAGTATAACAAAACTTTTTCTTTTGTTTTGAATTATCTTGCAGTTCTACACTGGAAGTCTTCTATAAGAACAAATTAAAATAAAATTCATTTTAAAAATATAAAATTTATAGAACAAATTACAATATAAAGAGGATTTATTGTTTTATTCTTTAAAGTTTTATACATACTCAAGAAAACGAATAATTTAAGCTCGTTTATTAGTTATTTTATAAACAAGACCTAGCTTGCTACAATTTTTGTGTATTTAGATAATTTTGTTATAAAAGAAATTGCTCTTTGATTTTGCTTTTATTTGTTAAAATTTTCAGTGATTATTTAAAATTTGTTGGAAGTTGTATTCATTTTTTTTTTAAATCTTGTTTTACTTAAATGGAATAAGTTAATAAGTAACAGATGAAACTGCTATTTTAGCGATTTCGTTATAAGCAATCAAAATAAAATGTTAAGAAACCAAACACAAAAACATGCTAAAAATCACGTTTGAAATTTAAACTAGAAATATTAGTTACTTGAATTTATATTTTTGATTTATAAAAGCAAAGAATTAATTTACACGGGGTATTTTTTCCGAATTATACATCGGCAAATGCCAGTTTGACGAATTTTTAATTAGTCTTTTCCAAAGGTATTATTCGCGTTTATTACAAAATAACCTATTTTTTATTGAATATTTAAAAGTTATTTTGAATAATTAATAAATCGAATAACATTGACTGACTTTTATCTGTACAAAATCTAAAACAAGTTCCGTTACATATCACTTCACAATACTTGCCCGAAATTTTAAGTAATACCGTTATATACGTTCCACTAAGCGCAAACCATGAAGTTTTATAAAAATAAAGGTTAAATTTGTCAACAAGAAAAATAATAATTCGTTTTAATTAATTTATTTTTGAAATAAATGACTCAAAACAAATATGGAGATATTTAGGCTTAGCTAGCCACAAACATGAAAGATTGTACTAGATAGCTTCCACTTACCTGGTATAAACAAATTGATGTAAACGATTTAATGAAATCTGTAATCTTCATTTGAAAAAATTTCAAAGAGGTAAGAGTTAATTTTTATAGCTGTTTTATAAAAAAACAGTCGCAGATCTTGAAGATGCGGTTCTCTTGCTTTGCCTTTTCTGTAGACTCTGAGGTGGGATATCAGAAAGGCTTGTCCTATTCTAGCTTTAAAGAAAATAAGCTAAGACTTAGTGCAACATCTCATCAAATAAAAACTTACTTTCTCTAGTGTTATCAAGACATAAAATTGTTGATTACGGTCATAAAATGCCTGTACCTTCACTCTCATTGGCTGAAGTTTGCTCTAAGTAAGCAATGTTGTCCGCCATCTTTCTGGCTTGGACCAATGAAAATAGTTCATATACAAATAAGAAGATGGGTCTGACGGATTGAAAATTACATATTAACAGTTCTGTATTTAGAAATTTTCAATTATTCAGGCAATAAATTGAATAAAATAGCAAAATTCGCAATCTTATGTGTAGTTTAAAGCTTTTGGTAGGCCGCATATTTAAACTAAAGCTTGAATTTTACCTGCTATTCTTTGGTAGGAGTTTTGATTGACAGGGGGATGCACATATAGGTAATGAGATGGATATTAAAGTGGGCGGTCACATACCAGCGGCCATCTTGAATAGTTAACATGGGTGTCACTGGAAGGTCTACTTCCGGTAAAGGGTCTGAACAGTGTCGCCGCCTTTCTACGATATAGCAAAACGTTCATTTATAACTTATACATTCATTCAAGCTTTTTCTGCTGTATTTTTAATGCAATTTATAATTTACGAGCCGTTTTTATTTTGTAAATGAGGGTGTAATGTAGAAGATGGAACTTCTCGATCTGTGCATTTTCACTGAAGTTTTAATTTTTTTTTCAAATAATTTTATCGCTCAGTTTTATCCAAAGTCATGAATTAGGTTTAATGATCCATAAAATTTTTACGATGTTTGGAACATTTTTTATCAAAAGTTTTTATTAAGCGCAACTACTTTTACCTTTCTCATGGTACTGGAAAGTGTTTATAATGTATTCCGTAAATAAAAATCCAAGTTATGGTAAATTTTAGTTACTTTGAATTATTTACACTGTTGTCTGTATGTGTAGAATATATAATACAATTGTT
The DNA here is from genome assembly GCA_021605075.1 of Caerostris darwini. Taxonomy (NCBI): domain Eukaryota; kingdom Metazoa; phylum Arthropoda; class Arachnida; order Araneae; family Araneidae; genus Caerostris; species Caerostris darwini. Next base: position 314,033 of record BPLQ01009615.1, read on the forward strand.
AATTGAAAGCTGCTTTTTAGTAGTAATAAATATCTTCTTTTAAACATCAATATACTCTTAGTTTTTAAAGTTAAATGAAATATATTTGCATATTTCTATGTGTTTAAATGCGCCTTTTCGTGATTTTGTATGTTGTTAAATATTCTGTTTTCTGATATTGCTAAATTTGTTTAGATAAATATTGAATCAAGATTAGATTAGAGTTGTACGAAAGTAATTTATGTTGAATGAAAGGTGCCTTGTGTAGTATATAATGCAAAAAATTTCTATAAATTTAATGCATATTCTTAAAATGATCTGAAAATTTATGATGTTTAATAGAAGCTGTGATGGAGTTAGTGATGTATTATGTGATGGTATTAGTTGGCTGTTTATGCAGAAGACGTAGATAACTTAAACCGATTTCTGTACAAATTTAAGAAATAATGATTAAAAGTGGGTGAATATGAAATGTACAAAGGTGGGTGATAAATCTTTGCGAAACGAAGTAGAATTCTCTGTGGAAAGATTTAAACAAGTACCACAAAGATTCCTCTGTGAAGAGACTAACTTAAACTGTAATCGTTTAAATATAAGTTAATCTGAATTCGTTAATTAATTTAAATATAAGTTAATTGACATTTTTCCTTTGAAAAAAAAAGACAATTTGGAGAAACAGGCTTTGGTTCCTGATCAAACATCATTGAAACAGTTGCTAACAGCTAGCAGGTGGTCTAACACAACTTTATTTCACTTTTGCAACTGTCATTTCAGACTGCAGATTGTTTGCTTTGCACACAGATCATTTTAGCAGATTTCTTCGTTTCAAAGATTAAATCTACATTGCGGCATGATTTGGAAATTAACTTGAAGACTGTCTGCAGAACATATATTTTATATTGTCAAACAATTTTGATGGGTCTGTCAGACATTTGAATACATATGTTCAAATCTCTTAAAATGCTTTGGAAGGTATTCAAACCAATCAGTGTTTAAAATCAGAAGACATTAAATTCACGCTCATCAAAATTACTTCAGCACTTTTGTTATTTTGGTTTTATGCTCTTACTAACATCTTATTATTTTAAATTTTGTTACATTGCCTTCAGTTTCCTGGTTTATTACTCTAATTCAAAATATCCGAGAATTTTTAAATACAACTTCATTTAAGAACAAGATATGATTGGATGTTTCAGAATTCAATTGGAAGCATCAAGTGAAAACTGACTTCATTTTTAACAAAATACGCAAATCAGAATATACGATGGTGTGCATATACAATCATGTGATGTGAAGTGATCTTATATTTGTTTTGTTCCAAACATGTTTGAGTTTTTGCACATTAAAGAGCATTTTAATTATATATCAGATAATTTTTAAATACAACTTTATTTAAGAGAAAGAATAGAAAAATATGATTGGAGGTTTCAGAATACAATTAGAAGTATAAATTGAAAACAGACTTCATTTTTAACAAAATGCGCAAATCAGAATATACGGTGATGTATATATACAATCATGTGATGTGCAATGATCTCACATTTGTTCAGTTTTGTTCCGAAAAAAAATGTTTGACCTTTTGCACATTAAAGAGTATTTTAATTTTGTTAATATATCAGAGAATTTTTAAATACAATTGTATATAAGAGAAATAATAGAAAATATGATTGGTGGTTTCGAAATTCAAATGGAAATATAAATAGAAAACAGACTTCATTTTTAACAAAATACTCAAATCAGAGTATGCGATGATATAGACATGCAATCATGTGATGTGAAGTGATCTCATATTTTGTGTTGTTCCGAACAAAATGTTTCAGATTTTGCACATTAAAGAGTATTTTAGTTATAAACATTTAATATTCATTTTTTAATGTATTTAAATTTCAAGTATCCATTTAAAATTACTTTTTTACTTTTTATAAAATTTGATATGTTCTTCAAATATTTCCTTTTTTTTTTTCTGTTTTAAGTGTTAAATAAAAAAAGGTATTTATATGGCATGAAGGATTGTATTGTGCATTTTTGAATGGCTAATTTTGTTTTTGAATTTATTATTATGAAATTTTGAATTATATTTAAAATCGAACTTAATCAGTATTGAATTGTGGCATAAATTGTATCAAATACTAATCATGTTACTGAAAAGAATTTTAATTTTTTTCAGCAACAGTTCAAAATGAGTAAAAAAAAAACCTGTGAAACTGTCGCTAATTGTGTATATTATTTTTTTTTATAACAACTGAAGAATTCAGCTTTTAAGTTAAGTAAAATAAATTTTCGTAGATTTCAGCTTATGAAAATTGTAAAACATTGTAAATTGAATGAATTTTGATTACAGAAAAAAAAAAAGTACATCCTCAGCAATTAAATGTGAGTAATAATCACTGAAATACGGATTTAACTTTTAACTATTAACTTCTTATAAAGAAAATTCAGTAAATAAATTCAATTTCTTGTATATCATAAATTACTAATCGAGTATTTAAAAAAGGAATAAAATGAACTGTTCGTTCTTTTTTAAAATAAATTAAATATCACTTTTAATTTATTTAAGAAGCAAATTTAATAGAATATGGTAGTTCATTGAAAATTCTATAACGAGAATATCTCTTTATTGAGAAATTTCAGAGAGAATTTTGTATCCAGTTATCGAAGACTGGCCCAAATTTTTAGCGGAAGCCTAAACACATCACATCCGCATCTTATCCGGCCAAACTGCCGGAAAAAGCTGAACAAGTTTGTATCAGGAAAATCATTTTCTGACTATATTTTTCAGTTCTTTCAATAACTACAGTTAACGAATAATTGAAGTGTCACATTAAGTAATTAGACAGAAAATAAAATAAATTTTATTTTCAAAAAACAAAACTACAAAGAGCATAATAATCTGTCTAATGTATTTAATTTTATAGAACTACGTTGATGGTGAATGTTAAACAAAAAGTATAAATATAGGAATGTATTTTAAAAGAAAAATATTCGCATTACATTAATTATTTAAATGTGCAAAAATAAAATCAAAATCATACGTCTTACACTTGGATATTTGATACGTCAGAGGATGCTTATTATAAAACAACAATATACTTCAATTTCTATGAAAAGTCTCGTAACCCTGTAAACTACGGTGTACCCCATACATTCTTTCTGGGGTTATTATTTCTTTTTCACTTTTTATTTCAAATACTAGTTGTACTTCATATGTTCTAATCATTGTTTAACTGTTAAAATGTTATTATCCATTTAATCTGTAGTTTTATCTATTTCTTCCTTTTTCAAACTTACTCTTCTTATTTATATTCTTTCGGCTGCTAGAAAGTACAAGCAACGATTCTTGTATTTTATAAAGAATTTTAAGCCGTCATAGGCAATGATTTCTAGAATTTCGAGTTTTAGAGTAATTTCTTTATAAAGGGTTCATTTTCCTTCTGCCAAATTGTTTTGTTTGTTGTATTTTAAAAATGCATTTGGATAAATTGAGATAAAGAAGAGTCAGCGAGCATACATCTCAAAACACCCAGTCAAGTCTAGTCAAAATCATACGTGAGATAAATTGTTTTACTCGAGAACTCTACTAGTACTAATGTCTCATTCTTCAGTATAGAAGAAATGCATCTGAATTTTATTTCAAAAATATTTGAGTTTAAAAGAAACAATATACATAAACTAAATTTTAAAAATTCTTAATTGTTAAGTTATTTTTAAAATTTTTAAAAATTTTCTATTATTTAAAAGACATGTTGTCAATATTTTTTTAAAAAGAAAGTGTTTTTAAAATAACGCAAAATTTTCGGTTATCACAAAATGATATTTAGTTATTTTGAAAGGTTTGAAATTGACGAATTGCGTTACTGGTTATAACATTTATTGAAATTGAAGCTCTTTTAATTGAATTCTAAAATTCTTACCTAAAGGAAAATAACATTAAATTAAGTATTCTATATTTATAGAAACAGAATTTTTTAAAAAGTTACATAAAATATGGAGTTTTATAAAGTATTCTGGTGAGATTATTACAATTTCATAGTTTGGTATTATTGAATATGTATATATGGGGAAAAAATGGATGCAAATTAATGGACATGTAATTTAATTTATCAATAGTTAAAAGGGACTGTAAATGAAATATGAAAAACACTTTTTAATAATAATTGTGATAATATTTCACGCCTGTTTTTCGGATATACCATACTTTTTTTAATTCAAATGTTTTTCTGGTTAAAGCTTTTTAAGGCTTATCCTTAGGAATTGTAATGGTTTTAATTCCATTTGTCTTGTTAAGAAAAAGAGAAATTTTTGAAAAAAACTGTTTAGATATATTAAGAATTATGTAATAAAATTACAATTGAATCGTCAAATACCTTAAAAATGTCATGTTACATTTTATCATATTGTCATTTTATTCTTTTAACGCGAATTAACGATGAATACACTTATGAATTCCTTGCAATTGGTGTCGTTTCTTTGGACTTTGAAAATTCAGTTCAACTGTACAATTATTACTACAGTTATTATTATCAACTTTTTACAACTGTGGCATTTATAAGCATTTTTAAGAATTCTAACTACTTTTTCTTCATACAAATTAAAAATTTTTGAAAAAACAGCCGTTTAAAATATTAAATGAATTACAGCGATGTAAAATTACAGCTTATTCGCATTTCTGCACTTTTCAAATATTCTAGATATATTTTGAATAAAAAAAAATTTTTTAAAAGGAATGGCCTCAAATTTTTATTTCGTACTGTTCAATGTAGTTAGATATTCTCGCAATTTAACCGAGAAATTTAGATCAAAGGCTCATAGAAATTTTTCAATCAATCATAAGTGCTGGAAAAAATTATCTACCTTTAAAATATGAGAAGAATTTTCTTGTGTTTTACTTTGCTACACTAATTTTATAACTTTTGTCTGTTATTTCTTTCTGTAGGGTAATAACTTAGTAAAAATATATATATTTAATTCCTGTTATCTTTTCTTGTCACGAAACATTCAAGAAGGGACTTCTTATTTAAAAATATCCTTTGCTTTTAAACAGATAATCTATTTCGGAAAAAACTTTTTTTTTAATTTTATTTTCATTAAAAAGGAAATAAAATTATTTGAACTCTTAAATATATCCTGGTATTTAAAAGCAATTAATTTATATTGATTAAAAAAGAAATATATAATTATATCGTTACATTTTGAATAATTTTGCGAAAGTTTATTTACATTAACTTATAAGTAATGAAAATTTGAATGCTGAACTTTTATGTACTATCTTTACTTTTATGTAAATATCTTTACTAGAAAAAAAGAGACGAAAAAATAATTTTGTTGATAGATGTATGTTAATTTTGTCAGTGATATGGACCTTTTTAAATTACTTATATTGACTGTATAGAAACTATTTGTGGTACTGGTTTTTTAATAAAAAATTCGAATTGTAATCCTATAAAACAATATTGCTGAAATGCAAGTTTTTCTTTTCTTTCTTTTTTTTTTTTGGGGGGCATTTGAAATACACATGTATATGAAATCCAATAACTAAGCAAAGACTAAATTAATAAAGCTTTCAAACTCAGAAAATGATAAAGGAGAGCTCTAAGTATGATTTCCATAAACTTAAGTTCCTTTCATGCAAAAACATGAAAAATTAAATTTAAATAAATCAAATATTTTTAATTAATAATATAAATTTAAAGATAACAATAAAAAATCAGATAAAATTAGGTTGGTCTAGATCAATTACTGAATTACTGAGTACAATTTTATTCGTGTCAATAAAAAAAAATCCTAACTAAAACATTAAAAAATTACATCTTTATACTGTAAAGAAAGAAATAAGAAATTTATAATTTGCTGGCTTGTTTAGTGTTTTTCGAAAAGATTGAGATATTGTTTATTACCCATAAAAGTATGGGTATTGTGTAGGGGAGACGGGGTTCTTGGCTTCGGGTTTATTGCCATCCGTGAATTTTTTTTTTTTTTTAAATTTTCTTTCAAGATTATTTTTATACATAATAGTTATTCAAATTTCTGCACGAGCTAATAATTATATAATTAAATAATATAAAATCGTTTTAAAAGGTCGTATGGTGAAAGCAAAGACAATTTTATTTTAAAGTGAAAATGAGATAGGGAAAAAAATCGTTTGGAATTCTATTAATTTTTATATTTTCAGATGGTTGTTATACGTTTTATTCTTGCATGAGATTCTAAATTTTATAGGTAACCTATATATTCGCCCAGCCTATGATATATATATATATATATATATATTTCTTTATGCTTTTTCAATAAGTTTATTCATTAATATAAGCTTTCTTAACCCAGAAAATTTATATATTGCTTTTACATAAATTCATCAAAATAACATGTTTAAAAGTGAGAGATATATGTATCATGCTTATATTTAATAGTAAGAATAAAATCACCTCATCTTAAAAGCTTATTATTACTCCAAGATGCATAAAAATTTAAATATCAGTAATCTTTCTTTTAACAAAATCACAGTTCTTTATTTTTCAGTTGTAAAATATTTATAATATATACATAGCTTAATGAATTTTAAAACAACAACACATTTCTTTGTTCTCTGTCTTAAGTTTTTTATTTATTTATATTTATTTACTTTATTTTTTTTAAATTGTCAATATTTCTAATGATTTTATGAGGGCTAACAAATTTATACACTGCCTGTAACTTAGTGTATTATAAACAAGAGCAAAAAAAGAAAACTTTTTTAAAGTATTGTGTGCTTCTTTAATGGAAAGTCAGATCTATGGATGCTGTTGATATTTAGTAATAAGATAGAAGTGCTCCCTGTTGAAAGCCTTATTACTACTTCACGAAACATAAAAAAAAAATCTATCTTTAAAATAAAGACGGAAATCCTGCTGTAACAATTTTGCGTTCGCAATTTTCGCTATTTTTAGATGCGCGTGCTTAGAAAAACTTTGGCATTTCTCCAACACTTAATGCTTTCTTTCACAGTTCCTAGAGAGTTATGAGGATGTGATTTATCCAGTGAGTGTATGAGATGAGAACACTTATCTGCAATTCGATAATTCTTTCACTTTTATACATGTTCGCGTGGATTAAAGATAAGAAAATCTCCTGTGATGATATTTGCACAGTTGTAGGAGTTGGCATGTATGAAAAGAGAGCGAAAGAGCCTCTTCTCAAAGTTTTGTTTGCTCTAGACAGCGAGGTGCTGATCGAAATTGTTTGAAAGATGCGCCAAGTACTTTTGCTGTTTAAATCTTCAATGAATGTTAGGCAATGCGACTAACTCCATATTGCTTTCGCGTAATTTCCAATCCAATTATTGTCGCAATAATATTGAATTTACTGTAGCTTAGTTTATAAGTCTTTTATTTCAGGATTAATTGCAAGAGACTTTTCAAAAATTTAATTTCAAAAATATCTTACACTTTCTAAGGTAATTTTAAAACTGGAAACAGAGGAATATACATTTTCTCAATGTTTTGTTTGTTTTAGACAGCAACATGCTGCTCGAAATTGTTTTAAAAATGTGGCAATTGTTGTTGTTATTGTCGTACTTCTGTTTTGGAGGAGGAACCGTAGGTAGAACTCTGATTTCTGGTAGATGTGGCAATTAATTTTGCTATATAAATCTTCAATGAATCTTAGACCATGCGACCAACTCTATGTTACTTTCGTATAATTTCCAAGCCAAATACTGCCGCAAATAATATTTAATATATTTCATTTAGTTTAGCTTAGCTTATAAGTCTACTACTTCAGGATTAATTGAAAAAGACATTTCAAAAATTTAATTTCAAAAGTATCTTGCAGTTTCTATGGTAATTTTAAAACTTGGAAGAGATGCAAGTAACACTTCTCAATGTTTTGTTTGTTTTAGACAGCAAGGTGCTGATCGAAATTGTTTGAAAGATGTGGCAATTACTTTTGCTATATAAATCTTCAATGAATCTTAGTCCATGCGACCAACTATATGTTACTTTCGTGTAATTTCCAGTCCAAGTACTGTCGCAATAATATTTAATATATTTAATTTAGTTTAGCTTAGTTTATAAGTCTACTACTTTAGGATTAATTGAAAAAGGTATTTCAAAAATTTAATTTCCAAAGTATCTTACACTTTCTATGGCAGTTTTAAAACTGGGAATAGAGGAAAGTAAATCTTCTCAATGTTTTGTTTGCTTTAGTTTTAAATTACTTTTGCTATATAAATCTTCAATCAATCTTAGTCAATGCGACTAACTCTATATTGCTTCCGTGTAATTTCCAACCCAAATACTGTCGAAATATTATTTAATTTATTCAAAATAGTTTAGTTTCGCTTATAAGTCTTCTATTTCAGGATTAATTGAAAGAGACTTTTCAATAGTTTATTTTTAAAAGTATCATACTTTCTATGACAATTTTAAAACTGAGAACAGAATAAAGTACCTCTTCCCAGAGTTTTATTTGCTTTAGACAGCAAAGTGTTGATCAAAATTGTTTGAAAGTTGGGGCAAATGTTGTTGTTGTTTTTGTTGTTGTCGTATTCCTCATAGAAAGAGGGAAGAAGGGGGCAGCTTCTGTTTTGATGGAGTTCCGCTAGGTCGAAGTCTGACTTTTGCTAGATGTGGCAATTACTTTTGCTAGATAAATCTTCAATGAATCTTAGGCAATGCTACTAAGTTTATATTGTAATTTCCAGCTCAAATACTGTCGTAATATTATTTATTATATTTAATTTAATTTAACTTAGATTATAAGTCTTATACATACTGCAAGATTAATTGAAAGAGATTTTTCAGAAATTTAATTTCAAAAGTATCTTAAATTTTTTTTCTATGGCAATTTTAAAACCGGGAACAGAAGATAATACCTCTTATCAATGGTTTTTTTTTCTTCTGAGGTACGAGGATCGAGGATCGAGATTGTTGTGAGAGATTACTTACATTCTCTAAATGAAACTTAGTCTAATTAAAAGATCATAGAATCTTAATAAAGTCTTAAATCTGAAGTCTTGAAGCTTCATGAAGTCTCAAATGAAGTTTAGGTCATTTGACTAACGTTTTACTGCTCTCGCGTAATTTTGAAATTATAGGTTATTGAATTTTAAAATTTTCTTTCTATTGGATTAAAATTAACAAAAAAATTACTTTAAAAAAAATTCCATTTCGAAATTATTTAACGCACTTGTAACGATGCCAAAAGAGGCATTTAAGTTAGAAATTAGTTAGAAACATTCATACATATATCATAAAAAAATATATATAATCTAGACTACTTAGAAAATCAGTTTTCAAAGAACATTTTAAGCTTCACAAAATATCATTTATTCTTAAAAATATAATTTTTTTTTTTTTTTTTTTTTTATAATTTCCTTATGAAACTAATTAAGTAGAACGTATTTTACTTTTAATATTGCGTTAAAAAGAAAAATTATCTCATTATATTTCCGAGTGCCATTTAAAACTATCATAGAACAGTATCGACTTGTATTTAAAACTTGTGAATAGTGTTTGTAGAAAAAATTGTGCAAGAAATGGACAATTTAATTTCTTTTTTTTTTTTTAAATACAAATATATTTTTATATTACAAATATATTTTTAATACAAAAAGAATAACATCGAAAAGTGTAATATTTTTGTAATTATGTAATAATACAGAAAGTAATATTATTATAAACTGTAAAATTAGAATGAATTAATTATTCAAATATATTAAATACTTATTCATTACGATAAATTTTTCCCCAAACTTTTCATATTTTCTTTCAAAAAACCAAGAAAACTTTCTCTGTTAGAAAATCCCCATAAGTTTATCTTACACAATTTTAATAGCCTTTTGTTGAATAGTTTTCAGCATATAATTCTCACCATATATTACTCAATGCTTTATATAACGACATTTGTCTTTATATAACGAGTAAAAACTACAATTTGAACGAAAATTAATTAAAAAAAGAATCAGAATCCGAACATGAGCCTTCTAGCTATTTGGAAACATTTTTTTTCCTTTACAGATACAGAGATAAATATCCATATAAATATTGTCGGAAGTACAAAAAATGTCAAAGTAGAAAACTTGATTCTGATAGAGGTTTCTATTTAAACATTTTTCGGTGTTATTTTATATCTCAATTAGTATGAGCTGAATACAATGAAGGATATTAAAGGAATTAGTATGAGTAAAATAAAGTGGCCAAGATAATGTGTCGGCTAAGATAAAAGGCCTTCTTGAATCTTTCTAACGATAGCCACGTTTCACAATTATCATTTTCGTATTTTATCCATTATGTGAGTAAAAAAAAAAGAAATATATACATCTGCCTTGTACACCATACACACAAATGGATAACATTGAAAAAGTATAAAAAACATTTGTAATGTAATTTGTATCGTAAAATACGTGCTTAAGAGTAAAAATGTGTTTAATTTATATATGCCCCAGTGTCATTAGTGTTAATGAAGAACTCATTTTATACACTCAAAATTTTGATGCTTTAAATTAATGGATATTTAAATCCAATTAATTGCAGATAAAATGTTTTTATATGTTATATACCCATGTGTCCTATGCATATTTTAGCTACTTCAATAATTATAAATGAATCTTTTTTTTTAAATAGATTTCAAACTTAAACTTATAAAATAAAATCAGACTATACATGATAATAATTATTAAGTAATTACATAAAATAATGGTCAATTATGCAAATTTTTAATGATAGATACAAGTATCAATCATTTGTATTCCAGTTTTATTTTATCAGTTTTAATTTGAAATTTATTCAAAAAAGGATTAATTTATAGTTAATAAAGTATCTAAAATATACATAGGCATAACATATAAAAAATATTTTATCTGCAAATTAATAAATAAATGCTATTAGTTTTATAATTGTAATTTTTAAATCAAGATTTTTTTGTACTCATTTGTTTATTGGTTTTATTTGTTTTATTGGTTGAGATAAATCAAATTACTTAAATAAATGCTACATTTTTTTATAGATATTTAACAAATTAATTTGAAATATATTTTTTAAATGTATAAAGAAAAACTCAATCCATTAACTAATGTATGTACACTATAATTTTTTCTTTAATTCTGACGATTACAGTTAAGCGAAATTCTCTACCAGTAAAATATTTTAAACAATAAAATTTTATTAATATTTAGTTGCTTTAATTGTTAAGCAAGTATATGTGGAGATATAAATAATTGTTACTTAGAATTATTCTTTAAGCAATGCATTTTACCTCTCAAAATATATTCAGTATGTTAAAATTCTGTTCATAATAGCAGATATCTGAAAGTTAGATCTATTAATTATTATATGGACATAAATCGCTGGTTGCATAAAAATCAGGTTAATTTGCATTATGCTGACAATCCTTTCATAGATAGGTCCGCCTCTTTCCTGTTAAAAAATAAATCCTCTCTATTGGTGGAGCTGGCTATGGAAACTGGTCTGTAGCTGCTTTTCTTTTTATAATTTATGTATAGAAATATTTTTCCTCACAAATGTACTATATATATCAGAAATAATTTGTATGTAATATATGATTTTTTTTATTTTGCATATTACATCACCCTATTCAGTTTTGCATATAATTTTCTACATAAATAGAATTTGTTGAGGTAAAAAAAACAAAAAAATATTGCGTATTAAAGACGTCGTGTAAAAGTACTGCCGGTTTTTTTTCCCCCAAAAAATTGATATACTATGCAATAAAGAGAAAGAAACATTAATTTACGAATTTAATCGGCAAAATAAAAAATAACAATTTTTTTTGCAAAAAATAGTACATTTTTAAAATTATTAGAAAGAATTTCTATATTATAAAAAAATAACAAATTTTTTTGCAAAAAATGGTAAATTTTAAAATTTATCAAAAAGAATTTATGTATTATAATTGCTTATTTAAAAAACTTCCCGTAAAAAGTTCATTCTGTTTTAATAGTAGAATTTAGTTTATTTCAATTCACATTTACAAATTGATTAAATGCAAATAATGTAAAAGTCAGATAATTTTATTTTTGTGGTGATTAATTTATATCGTGATGTTATTTGAATAAAGATAGTTGGAAAACGCTTAGAGCTCATGAATTTCTAATCAATTGCATCCTTTAAGATTTATTACTCTTTTCTTTTGACCTTGCATCCCATCGCCTTACGTAAATTAACTACTCCAAGGTCAGGTTTTTTTTAAATGAAGAAAGAATGATTTAGTTCTTTATTTAAAATCATTTCATTCATTTTGTATCGATATTCATTCAGAAAACACAAAAAAATATGAAAATCAATAAATATCCATACATATATATATATATATATATAGCGAATGAGCGTAAATCGTAAATTATGAATAAAAATTTCATCCATTCAGACACACCAAAACTCGAAATTTGTTCAGAAACTTAACCTCAAGTGATGCAATTTTTGTTTATGATATCTTAGAATGTTACAACTTTGTTAGAAGGAATTTGGTATTAAGTTATAATATTTGTAAAGCAATATTATTGCACGGCATAAAATATTAGCATTGAAATACAATGAATTCTCTGTTTTCATTGTCTATAAATTTTATAATAAATACTTACAATAAGATTACAGTTTTTTAATTAGAAAAGTTTTAATTAAAAACAATACCATCTAATAAATGTACAAATTTCAAAATGTATACAGCGAATTAACAAATTAAACGATTAAAACAAATTAAATGTAAATGTATATAGCGAATGAACATGAATGGTAAACTACGAATAAAAATTTAGCGCATTCAGACCACATCGGAACCCAACAATTTTTTAGAAATGCAACGAGGTTGACTTATGCAGTTTTTGCTGTGACATCTCAGAATGTTTGAATTTACTTAGTTTTAAGTTATCATATTTATAAAGCTATATTATTGCGTGACATAAACTATTACCGATGATACACAATAAATTACTTGTTTTCATTGTCGACGAACTTCACAATAAATATTTTAACGTTGATTGCAATATTTTTTAATTAGAACAGTTTTAATTAAAAATAACAGTATTTAATAAATGCACAAAAATGTCCTTATATAAAGCGAATGAGCATGAATGGAAAATTACGAATAAAACCACACCGGAACCCAACATTTTTTTTAAAGCAAAGAAGTCGACTTATGCAGTTTTTGTTGTAACACCTCAGAATGTTTGAATTCACTTTGTTTTAAATTATAATATTTATAAAGCAATATTATTGCATGTCATAAAATATTAGAATTGAAACACAATAAATTATTTGCTTTCCTTGTTGATCGATTTTACGATAAATATTTTTATGCAGATTGAAAATTTTCTTTAATTAAAAACATTAACATCTAATAAATGCACAAAAAATGTCATTATATATGGTAAATTAAGAATAAAAATTGAACGCATACAGACCGCAACATTTTTTCGGAAATACAACGAGGTCAATTTATGAAAATTTATTATGACACTTTAGAGTGTTTAAAAATCCACTTTATTAGAATGTATATTGTCTTAAGTTATAATATTTATAAAACAATATTATTGCGTGGCTTAGCAAATTATTGTTGAAATACTGTGAATTCTTTGTTTTTATTGTTGATCGATTTTATAATAAATATTTTCATATTGCTTGCAAAACATTTTAATTAGAACAGTTTTAATTAAAAATAGCAACATCTAATAAATGCACAAAAAATTTCGTTATATATAGCAAATGAGCATGAGTGGTAAATTAAGAATAAAAATTTAACGCTTACAGACCACAACATATTTTCAGGAATACAACGAGGTCAATTTATGGAAATTTATTATGACACCTCAGAATGTCAGAATCCACTTTATTAAGATGTATATAGCCTTGCGTTATAACATTTATAAAGCAATATTATTGCGTGGCATAAAAAAATAGCGGTGAAATACAGTAAATTCTTTATTTTCATTGTTGATCGATTTTGCAAATATTTTCAAGCAAATTGCAATTTTTCTTTAATTAGAACAGCTTTAATTACAAAAAATAACATCTAATAGAACGTATATGTGTCAGTGTTCCTGCAAAGTTATCTAACCCTTCGTTTAATCACTAATGCCTTTCATTGCATTTTGCAAATTAATTATTGCACAGTTTCTGTAGTTATATATTCGGATGCGTCTTCTTAGCAATTCATTTTTTTAACACGCAATACAGCGATAAGGCAGGCAATAACGATTCATAATTATCTCATCATATAGTTAAGTTTTATTTCCACTGAGATGATGTGAACTGATAACCCATCAACTTGGTAACAATGCCGTGATTCAGATGATATCTTGAATGCATACAATCGCATTGCGAATCCAAGATTTGTTGAAAACCGGAAGCAAACGCTGGATTAGTAATGGAACGATCATCCTTATATCTTGTTCCTCACGCAATTGCTTCCCTAATTAACATATTTTTGCTTTTGTTTCTCTGCTGTCAAATTAATTTAATGAATGTTCTTGAGTCATACTCATTTTGAGGATAAAACCAATTTATGTTATTGCAACCCTGAATGTATGCAATTGGTTGTTAGACGTGAATTCATTCAGGAAAATATATATCTTTATTTATTATGCATTCAATGCTTATACCATATTATATATTTTTATTGGGAGAGATTATTTGTGGCAGTTAAGACTTTATTGGAAATTATTTTTAGAATCTACAAGGAAAGTTATCATTATAAAGGCATAGTTAAAAAGTCCAATCGTATTAAACGTATTTTTAAGGTAATACAGGAGAATTTATTCCGTTTGTTCGTAAGAAACGATTGATATTGGCATTCGGAATAAACGATAGATACGGGCATTCTTTGATTAAGTGTTATTATCATATGAAATAAACAAGGATACTGTTATTGATACATACAGAAAATATACATAAAGCATTAAATTTTTTTTTAATATTTAAGTAATAAAAAAAATTTCTATATTATTTCTATATAAAAATAAATTAAATGCAAGATGACCATGTTTATTCATTTATTTAAAATATTTTGTGATTTTCGTTTGAACATTTTCATTTGCTTCAAAACCACACAACACATTTTCAACAGTTACAACACTTTTTTTAAACAACTATAAAAAAATAAAATTCCATTAATATATAATAAACTGACAGAAATATATATATATATAATAAACTGACAGAAATATTTTTGGTTAATTTATTGAAATTTGACTTTTTACTGGCAATCTGGTTTTTCTTATTTATATACTTTTATGTATTTTATGCATTATTACGTACTATATACTTCATGCATTTTTACGTACTATACACCTTAATACAAGTGATAAAATTGTAATAAATCATTCATTCATTCAATCCTTCATTCAATATCATTCATTCAATCCTCCATACAATATCATTCATTCAATCCTTCATTCAATATCATTCATTCAATCCTTCATTCAATATCATTCATTCTTATGTCGATAATAATACGCAAAATACAGTGAATATTATATATTATTCCACAATATGTGCTAATTATGTACTTATTAAAGCATAATTAGAATGGGCATATTCAAGTGTATTATTATTATTTTATTTTATTTATTATTTTTTTTTTAATAACGAATATTTTTATGAAAAAAAAAAAAAATTTCTATTTAAGCTTTAGAATTTAAATTCACAACATGCACAGAGTTTTCAAATTTGATCCGTATCAAACGTTTCCAAGGTATCTTTTTTAAAAGGGTAAAAATAAAAAAGTTTCGTACATCTTAAAATATATTAAGTAACCAGTTACAAAACGTTATCCGAAGTAAAGTAACAATGACATGATAGGAAACGGACTACATTTCAGCCATGATAAGTTATAGAGAAAATAAGTTTTCTAAGAAATAAAACCGGTCTATTATATGATGAATCACCAGTGACGATGAATTACCATTTTTCAGTCATTAAAAAAGCATATGGAAAATTTCAAAACTGTAAGATGCATAGATAACATATGGCAACGTTTCTAAAAACAAAGCTTATCATTCTTATGAAAAAGGTTATCATTCATTCTTATGAAAAGCACTGATCTTGCAAAAATTAACATTACGTGTCAGAGATAATGCATTCGTAAGTATTCGAAGGTTAATATTAGAAATTTTGTAGAATATTTGAATTCTGCATTTCGAGTTATTATCGAGTGAATAATTAATCATAAAATTTATCTAACTTAAATATGTTACTCTAAAATCCAATGTAAAGTATGATGACTCAAATTAATAATTGTGTATTTGTTCGTAAATTTCTTCAAGTAAACATATCAACAACTTTTAATTGAGTAGTAAAAGTATAATATTTGTGCAAAGAAACTTTCGAGTATACATTTTCTCATATATTTAAATGAGGGTATTAAGAATACTAAAAGTTATTTTTTATCTATATGTAAAATATTGGAATCGTGATAATTAATAAAGGAAGAATTTATTATCACTTACAAGTGATAACGAAACGATAGTTCGATATAATATATACGTCAGCCTTGTAGTATTATAAGATATACCTATAATACTATTATAACCAACAGGAACGCAGATGTAGGGCTTGAGCTCCCCGAGGGCTTAAGTGAAATGTGTGCACGTGCTCAAATTTATGATCACAAACCACAGGCCCAATTTTTTTTTTTTTTTTTTTTTTAAATATTCAGTTTTTCAATGTATCAGTGGCTTTTTTTTTATCAGTGTCAATTTTGTTATTCGTGCCTGAATTTATTTGATTGAGCTGGCATTTTTCCTGGTTGAGTTTATTAAATGTCTACTGTGATATTGAAGTTGACATAAACAATGCAATCGATGAGAAAAAAAAAAAAAAAAAAAAAAAAAAACAATTTTTTTGGTTTAGAATTAAAATTTTTATTTTTTGTGTAATATTTCTTAATTTCAATGTTGTGTATTTGAACCAAATGAATTCAACGTAAAAATTATTAATAAAATAATTACTATGTGGAATTTCAACTTCAGATACCTTTTCTATTACTTAAAGTTTAGCATGATTAATTGAGTTTTCATAAACAGTTGCGCTTTATTTTATTGAGTCTCCCCCTCCCCCAAGTCAGATCCTGGCCCTTTTTTTTCGAAAATTAGTACATTACCATAAGTTTCAATAATTACATAAAAATTAATAATTAGAAATGATTTCAATTACACTCTACACTCCATTTTTAGAATAAAATGTATATACTAATTTTACAGTTATATCAATTATGAAACAGAGATCAATACAGGGTATTGTAGTTATCTAAATTTTTTATAATTTAAAAGATATTTTTATTAATAACATAACATTTGTGATTTCTAATATCATTGATTAATTTTTAATCAATATTTTACACTACTTTAAATTTTTAATTTTAAATTTCTCTTAAAAGAAGAACATAAAAATTGTTATTATCAGTATGGATTTTTGATACAAATTTTTGATAGGATTCTTATTTTTCTAAATTTGATTTTATGTGTTAATTTATACACTTCTCATTCTCAACTGTATGCGTCTTTGCTTAAACATTGATAAGAGATGGTATAATGAAATTTTTACGTTTTAATTACAGGTTAAAAAGTACATCTCTAGTAGATAATATGATTTGCTTTGTTTTAGGCAATTTATAGAATAATAATTAAGACATTAATGTACCTAATCTAGAGACAAAACATGCCTTACATACTAAATCATTGCTGTTTTTTCGCAAGATACCTATTGGAATATATTATTTGTTAGCTATTATATTAATTATTATTCAACTATACAATATTTGAAGCAAAATTTCACGGCTCTGTTTCTGTAGAGTGTGCGAATTTCAATATTCATATTTTTAATGTGCTTCGAAAAAGTAAAAGAAGAAGTATCACATTGAATATCATTGATACGTGAATCATAAAACGTGAGGCTTTTTTCTAAATATTCAATTTTATTTTTCAAAAAATAATATATATATAATTTTTATTGGAATTATAATAATAATTATTAAAATATTTATATAACAAGTCAATATTTAAAAGACAAATCTAACATATGAACTCATTAAATCTAACACTGAGAGTTAGTTATGTTCCTAATGCTTCAGAGAGAGCTTTTTAAGTGAGAATTTTTTTTGTTTTGTTTTGTTTGATTACGTGTTCATTTTATATCGATAACTATTTAGCAAACCAAAAAAATAACATAAACAAAAAATGTACAAAAAATATTGCCCACATATATAACCGTTGAAGTTTAATAATAAATTACGAAAAAAATATTTATTTCCTCCAGGGCTAATCACTCTTTTTTCTATTTTCATAAATTTTTCAAGTACATCTTATACAACTGTCACAATTTCTTGAAGATTTTTAATTTCCATTTATCAAGATAATGTCCTATATAATGTAATGTGCCCATATTAACTAATAAATGTTGTTAAAGGGAATAAAATATAATTAATTAGTTATGTTCCTAATGTCTTCAGAGCAAGTTTTTTAAAGTGAGGAGAAAATATTTTAATTTTTTTTTTTCGTTTGATTACATGTTCATTTTATATCAATAGTGATTTAACAAACCAATAATAATAATAATAAATAAATAAAAATATAAAAATAACAAAAATAATAAATGTACAAAAAAATATTGCCCCACATATATAGCCGTTGAGATTTAATAATAAAATACGAAAAAAATATTTATTCCCTCCAGAGCTCATAGATTTATTCTATTTTCACAAATTTATCAAGTACATCTTAAATAATTTTTCTCACAATTTCTTAAAGGTTTTTAATTTCCATTTATTAAGATAATATCCTATATAATATAATGCGACCCTATTTACAAATAATTGTTGTTAAAGAGAATAAAATATAATTCAAGATGGCATAAAAGCTGATCTTCTTGCTTGTTTACTTTATTCCTAGTAAATACTTCTTAAATAGATTTTTTTTTCGTTTGAATATTTTTAATTTACAAGAATAAAATCTGCACACATGTTCCAGTGCCCCTCAAGAGGTTAAAATGGTATAAATTGTCATTGTATCATGCATAAAAGATGAAACTGTGATAGTATCTTTTGTTTTTCCTTTTTCTGGAACCGAATATAAGCAGTAAAAATTCTCTTATATGTAGTAGATCAACGTCATGCATTTGATATCTGTTTGGAATAAAAAAGATCTAGAATAATTGATCAGGCCGCCAACTTTTGGTATCTCTTCCAGGCTGAGCTATTTGATGTTAGAGCAATTCGTCTGCGATTTTTCTCATCTTCCTTTGCCAGGGTTGCTATTCTTGGCACAGTGCGACGTTCGGTTTGCGATTTCTCAGAAAAGTCATCGCGTGAAGGTTTTTCTTAAATGTCAGTTAGAAAAAAGGCTCTCGTAAAAAGTTAAAATGCCTCTACAAGATGACCTTCACCTTTCTAGGACATTTAAACTTACTTTTTAAGGTATTTTAAAAGCGATCTCAAATAATTGATCATTCAATATCAAGTTGCATTACATAAGACACAATTAAATTAATAACAATATTTTTATTTATTAATAAATTTTAGAAATGTAAATACAGAATTTTAAGTAATAAATAAGATTTACTTTGCAAAAGTTCTAGAGTTTTACTAATTACCATAAATTTTAACTTATTACCATAAAGAAAGGATAAAAAACCCAAATGTCTCCAAAATATCTCCCCCCCCAATAATAATCATAATAATAATAATAATGAAAAGGCGGCGAGACATTATAAATATAGTTTAAAAGTAGATATATTCTAATATAAAATAAGAAGATAAGAAGACATATAATAAGCATATTTCAATTTAATTCTTAAAAAGCTTTAAAAATAACGATCTAAAAGCTATTTCTAAGCTTTAAAAAGCAACATAAAGCTTTTTTTTTTTAAATAAAACCTTTTAGGAGACCTACTAACAACATTTTCTAATTTAAAGCCTTTTTAACATTATTTATAAGCTAGTGCTATGCAGAATAATTTTAATATATGTTAATGATGTTTCATGCTTTTCAATAACATAACATATTTTGTAATGTAGTATTTACGTTTCTTTCAATAATGATTTGTATTAGACTTATTTTTGGGTTCTTGGACTTGGTCTAATTGTTGCTGTCCACCAAGTGGGATAAGAAACAACAACAGACTTATTTTTTGAGCTATAAATTTCATGACAAAATAAAACAAACAATCTGTCACATTTTATGTCATATGATTATTCAAAAATAAGAAAAATAAATCTTCCTACTTAAAAAAGAAAGTTGAAAAATTAAATACCAATTAAGTGAACATTTCAATTCCTATTTCTTTTCTAGGAAAAGTTGGGGCGTATTTACGCAGACAATTTATTTAAAGTAGCAATAAATTTCATTTCATTGAATTGCAATTTCAAATTGTAGGAAATGTCCAGATAGACAAATTACATTGTTGTCATCAACTGTGACTGCTATCGCATAATTTAGTTTCGAGATTATAAATATGTTATACCTATAAATGATTGCGATAACTTGGAAATAAATGCTTTAACTGGCACTAATGCTTTTTAAAATTGTTGTTACCTTGTTATGTATGGGAAATAAGTAAAATTGTTACGCAAATTTTATCGAAACAATGATGAAAAATCCATTTTTTAAATATCTTATATCAATAAAATGACTTTCTTCAAGGAAATGTAAGGTATAGGCATATATCTTAATATGTGTAAAATATATGTTGTATTGTTTAAGCCTATTTTGCTTGGTATCTAAATTACTCAATTTTCCTTGTAACGTCTTTTTTCCCGTACACAAATCATGTTGAGACGTAATTATATTGTTAGCTTGTCATTTGATCGTTTATCATTGTGTTCGTCAATTGTAATCCATGAATAAATTAGAGGATAAAATAAACTGATTTGCAATTCAATAATTTTTCTTATTGAAAACGTAAATTTTATTAAATAAATGTGATTGCAACATGCTTGGTTTTTTTTATGCAATCAAAAATATTGAAGCAGCTAAATGAAAAAAAATAATAATAATAGAAATTCAAAATAAAAAATTTTGAGAATCACAAATTAATTTGCACTGAAACAAAATATTTTGGTAAAATGGAATGAGAATATCTGTTGAATATTTAAGATGCAAATTTTTACGAAAAGAATGACGAAAAAGTTTAATTCTCATTTATAAAGCTTTAATGTACGCATAAATTTTTTTAAATAAAATTTTTTTAACACACGCACACACACACACACACACACATATATATATATATACACAATTATAAGAAATACAAACAACAAATATTTAACTTTTTGTATAAATAAAATTAAATAGTTGTTATTTGTATTTTTTTTATTTGAAAATTAAGAAACTGAGAAATTATATTTTTCTGTGAATTCCATAATTGTTTCTGTTATTATTAATTTAAAATGGAAATTCGATTTTTAATAGCAATATTGCTGGTAGCCCAATGAATGGCTCAGTGCTATTGTGCGTAGCCAGCGTGCAGTAGGGCTGAGGTTTGAATCCTTTGGCGACGGACATTGTAGTCACTGCTTTCTAAAATTAGGAGACTCGATATCTATTGTGACAATATATATAAGTGCTTCACATCAACTCTGAGATTTCTTGGTGGGACTTTACTGGGTTATCTCCCGTACAACAAGCAAATGCGGGACTGTCAGTGGCCTGTTGTATGTGGAACATGAGGTTCACAGATGTACAACAAGTAAATGTATTTGATTGATTACTGAAAGCTGAAAGTTTTTAAAATTCGATTTCAATTCGACAATAGCCTCATTTAATTTATATTCATTATATATTCGCATAGAAACTAGAATAGTTAACATCTTAGTTAGATTTTACACTGTACAGATATAATTTAGTTTGTTATGATTTAAAGACAGTTTGTACTGTATATATTTAGTAATATATTTTTTTATTCTTTACATTTGTGAAAGATGAAAAACAGCCAGCGAAACTATTTTACGATTAACCAAAGAAATCTCGAATAGCTTAAATCAGAATAGAATAGAATAATTCTTAATAGAAAAATATTTTTATTTGGTTTTGCTAACGTGCATAAAAATTTGATTGGTTTAAAGGTTTTTATATTTAAAAAATAAAACTTTTTCGTTTGATGTTTTAGTATTAATTCTTCTTTTTTTTTTTTAATTATCGTAATTTTTTTTTAATTATCACACTAGGTGTAATGGTTTTCTTTCTGTTTTTTTTTTCATGTCACTGATAGTATGATCCTGTGTTAAACATTTTTCTTTGGCTGTTTTATGTATATTTTAATTTGATATTCTACATTTACATTTTTTCACCAAAACTAAGTAGAATATATTTCAATATTTATTGAAACCGGACAATACTGTTCAATCTGTTAATTTGTCGCTCTACGGTCATTTTGTGCGCATTTTAGGCTAATTAGACCGGGACCTACAGTTTAACGTGGATTCCGAACCATTAACAAACATCCATGACACCGCCAGGATTTGAACTTGAATCCTGAGAGGCTCGGTCAGCCTCAATCAGGCCAGAGCTCTAGCCAATTGGCCATCAGGCCGATCAACGTGTTAGAAATCAAATAACATGAGTGATTTTGTATATTTTCAGCATCCTGATGACCATGAGAAAGCTTTTAGGTTTTTTTGTGATGTGGCAGTGTATGCGGTAATTTTTAAGATCCCTTATCTGTTCGTAAGAATACCATATTATTATTCCAATCAATATCTTTGTGGCTTTGAAAGAAAAATCGTTAAATAATTATTGCAAAAACAGTTTTTGTAATATTAGAAAGCTTGCCCACGTGCATAAGAAATAAATTATAAATCCTATAAGCTTGTCTATAATAAATATCAGGTTTCAAATTAAATAACGATTAAAATATTCCGATATTTAGTACTGCTTCTATGTATTTGAAGATACTTCAATATTTTACAATGAAGATTTTTAAAAAAATACTTGTCTGTTAATGCAACGATGGTAGCTCTAAAACTATTCGATCATAGAATGACAACAGTTTTTGATCTTTTTATAAACAAGGGTTTTTAACTATAAATGGTTATTTTTGGTAATTAAATTTGCTTTTCAAGTTGATTTTAATAGCTTACTGTAAAAAATAGTTAGTCAAATTCGTATTATTAGCATTGTCTCGTAGAAAATTATATTCGCTGTAAGGTTATTATGATAGGAAATTATATCAGAAATAAAGTCCATTGAATGGTATTCTAGAATGACTGATTGTAGAAAGAAACCGATATCTTTATTGCAGCTTGCTTGAATTTGCTTAGACTTAGATTTTATTCCTCCCTAATCTCAGCCATTGCACTGAATCTCATTTAAAAAATGACCGTTGTCCTGAGGACTTTTACATTCCACTCAAGCAAGGACCATTTTGCGGAATTTAAGACTTATTCTTCTGTAATTCCAATGAACCGAAATATAGCTGCCTCTATAGTTCTCCCGAAAGAAATTGGTGCAGTCTACTGAATCTGATATCTTCGATATTTTACTACATGATTGGCGATAAAATGACCATTGGTTCTGGCAACCCTGAATAGATGGAAGCTTTCTTCGGTACTACATTTTTTTTTCTTCTTTTCTTTCTCTGTTTCTCTTTCTTCTTGTTTTGTTTCGATCCGATAAGAAAGAAAGTTTGAAATCAAAATCCTGACCAGAATTGAAATACGACGTCGCCGCAGAAACTGAGACAAAAAGAGATATAGAAAAAATAATAAGAAGAAAAATAAGAGAAGAAACGGAAAAGATAACTAAGGCCCTTTTTCTATTCCTATCAAGGCCTGAGCGAGGGAAGTTCAAATGGGTAATAATTTCTCCAGTCTTTTGAGAGCTGTACGGTTTCCCTTGAATTGTGGAGATGGCTTTTTTCTATACCTTCAATAAATTCAGCAAATCTCAACATATCTGTCGCTTCCAACATGAGTCGGTGCATTCAGGACTCCATTTTCTACCATTTGATGGTATCGCTGCACTTTTGTGATCATATGATAGAAGTGATGCGCATTTGTCACCATGCATTACTGTAATTAGTATAGCAAAATTATTGCAATAGTTTGAATTTTTTATTTGCTTCTGTGCATCTGTAGTTCGTTTTCGTAGTCTAGACGTATAAATATGAGCGTTTTGCAACGCCTTCTTTATCTTTTAATTTGATTAAGGAATGAAAAACTCAACATTTGTCATTTCGAACAACCTCAACCTCAAAAAAAGTTTCGGCAGCTTTGTTGTTGATACTGAGATTATGTACCTATCAATGGAATCATATAAATTGCTCATTATTTCTTCCTGTATCAGTCGATAAACAATGAGTTAATTTCTCATCTCATATCATTTGATATTTTTTTAATTGTTTGTTTATCGCATTCCTTAATAATTAGTTAGGACTACAACTTATTAAACTTGAAATGTTTATCAAATATGTTTTTTCAAGATAAAGACTACTGAGTTTTCCAGAGGGGGCTCTAGATTATTTTTTAATACTCTGATTCAAATTTAAATGTGGTTTTCTTATGAAAGTCTCATTGTAAAAATTCTGCTAGTGTAAATCAAACCCATTTGAAAACAACAATAAATGTACCGACATGTAAAATACACACACAAAAAAAAAAAAAAAAAAAAAACTCTTTTGGGAAAATTATATACGTTTCCTATCTAGACATTTCATTACTCTATTCTTTTAAAAAAAATTTTTATTTAAGAAAAGCATAATAAAGTTTTTTTGTTTTTTTTAATGAAATGCCTTTATTTTTCTCAAAGTTTATTTATCTTTCAGAAAAATAGCGATATCTCATTAATAAATTTTTCAATGACTTATAAAATATAATCTTTATTATGCACGACCCAATAGCTCATTGCACGTTAACTTCTAAATGAATACGAAGATGTTTTCCCCTAGAAGTACCTATGTAAATTCAATCAATTTTTAATACTTCTTCATATTGTGTTCTACACATTTATATATAATACATTTATTGTTAAACACTAATATATTTATTGTTAAACACTAATACATTTATTATTAAACACTAATACGTTTGTTGTTAAACACATTTGTATATAACTCATTTTTTGTTAAACACATTTGTATGTAACACTATATAATTCTTGCTATACTGGTAAAGCACTCAGTATAATAGCAATGAATTCTTCAGCGTGGATTCAAATCCCAATAAGTATAGCAAGTTATTGTTAATCAATTTTTAATAGTTCTTTATATGCTGTTCAACACATTTATATGTAATACATTTATTGTTAATAACTAACACCTTTGTTATTAAACACATTTGTATCTAACTCATCTTTTGTTAAACACATTTGTTAAACAATTTGCATATAACTCATTTTTTGTTAAACACATTTGTATGTAACATTAAATTATTCTTGCTATACTAGTAAGGCACTCAGTATAGCAGCTATGGATGCCTCAGCGTGGATTTAAATCCCAATAGGGCTTTGCAAGTTACGGTGACATTCCTTTGAGATTGACCACTGATAAGTTGTTCAGAGGGTTAATTTTTTGGCACATTTTTATACATTTTTTAAAGGACTTATTGTCCAACAAATTTATGCCCTTCTCATTTAATATATACAAATCTGTACAGTGAGACTCAAGTTTTTGCTAATAAATCATTAAAAAGTACATTTTCTAATTTTAGATTACTGATATTTTTATTTATCTTATATATATTATTATTTTTTTACAAATCCCTAACACATAATAAATATAAAATAACATTAGTTACTAGTAATCGTGATTAAATTCCATTATAATTAGTTATACGAAAAAATAAGTCACAATAAAATAAATTGTTAAAATTTGTAAGGATAGTAAAATTTCAGTATAAAAATGCAAGATAAACGATTTTACATAGGGTTTTTACCCATAAAATTATACGTATTGCTTGAGGGCGTGAGATTTTTCGTTTACTGGATCCCATTTCGGTGTCCTTCATCATTTATTCGTTTCTTTGATCACTTTCAACGTTTCTTATTGATTTATTTAAATTATTTTATGAGATCTTTTGAGATTTTTATCTTGTTTTATGCTCTTTTTTTATACAGAATATTTATTTAAATTTATTTCACGTGCTAATAATTATATTGTCACTTTATTAAATAATGCAAATTTGTTCTAAATGATCGTCTGATGAAAGCAAAGACCATTTTATTTCAAAATGAAAATGAGATTTTTCAAGAAAAGAAACTTTGGAATTTTGTATTTATTTTATTTTTTAAGATTACTGTTATGAGTTTTGTTCTTACATTAAATTTTAAATTTTTATGTGTAACTCGTATATTGGCCCAGACGATTATATTTTTCATGTCGATTTTATATTTATAAATATGAGTTATAAATAAAAATATCATCGTTATCACCAATATCCTCCTATCATCATTATAAATATGATTTTATAAACATTAGTTATATGCTACAACCTGTGTTCATACTTAATTGACATTTTATTTTTATTTATTTTTTTCCTCTCTAAACCCCATTCCGAATGATGAGGCATGGTGTAAAAATACTCCACTGTATTATAAAACCGTTGAATTGTTTATCGTTTTATGACTCGAAATGTCGTTATTTTGGTTGATGGATATCTCTTTGCTCTAATTTCCATATGCAAAACAGCTTCGAATCCTTAAAGTTAAATGACGTATGACGTCTACTGAAAATCACGAATACGGATGCGATTTGAAAAATTTATCTTGCTTTCTTGAAATGCTTCAAAAAGTTGAAAAAAAAAAAAAATATCAACCCATGAATAGAATATGTATTCCACCCTCTCTCTTTCTGTTCTCGATTCTTTTTCCGGTATCGCTTCTACTTTCTCCGCCAACGCTTTTGATGTTTTTTTGTCAGTCATTCTTACGCCTTGACAGTGCAGGCAAAAATATGGACTATGCCGGACTGTCCGGCTCACCTCACAATGCACTAAGAGTCCAGTTCTCCCCTATGGAATCTGATACCAGATATTTCATTTCATTTTCTCGCGGGGCCCGAACATTCTTGATAACTGGGATTTCTGCTTTCTTATCGCAAAGTCTCGAGTCCGCTCATTTCTCGTAGTAAAAGGTTATTTTCGCGCCTGGTTAGGGCATCTAACAGTGGCATAAAATGCCACTTTTTTTTATGATTTTTTTCGCCTTTTCCACTGAAACTTTCAGGTTGTTGTTATACGAGTTGTGTTTTTTTTTTCATGCATGGTTGCATGGAAACTTTTTTTAATAATACGGAAAGTTTATTTATTTTTGGTCCACGCTTCGAGCATTTTTCTGTTCGTAATCTAAAATGCGTAGTCAAGTGCCCTGAATAGCTTTTTTCATCTACATTTAATTTTTCTTTATTTTGATTTGGATGGAAGCATTTTTTCGTCTTTTTATTCCTTGATTCTGTTAAAAGCTTCATAATGCTGATAAAGGGAGCAAAAATATAGAACAGTATAACTTGCTGTAAAATATAACTTCTGGTCAACGTTATCCAGATATAATTCTCTTTAATTTATTCGTCAAGTTCTATTTGAAGTATGAGAAATTTAGTTAAAGAACATTTTTCTTTGATATAAACACAAACTGCATTCTTCTAATTTTTGCAAATTAGAAATTCGCGAATTGCAAAATTCTTCTTTTGCAATTTTGCTTTTATTGCTTAATTGCAAAATTTTAATATTTGCAGTAGTTGCTTCGTGATAACTGGTATTTCTCCTTTCTTATCACAAAGTCTTGAGTCTGCTCATTTCTCGTACTAAAAGGTTATTTTCACGCCTGGTTAGGGCATCTAACAGTGGCATAAAATGCCACTTTTTTTATGATTTGTTTCACTTTTTCCACTGAAACTTTCCGGTTGTTGTTATACGAGTTCTGTTTTTTTTTCAGGCAATATTTTGGACGCCTTTCATGGTACATGGAAACTTTTTTTAATAATGCAGAAAGTTTATTTATTTTTGGTCCACGCTTGGAGCATTTTTCTGTTCGTAATCTAAAATACGTAATCAAGTGCCCCGAATGGCTTTTTTCATCTACATTTAATTTTTCTTTATTTTGATTTGGATGGAAGAATTTTTTCATCTTTTTATTTCTTGATTCGGTTAAAAGCTTCATAATGCTGATAAAAGGAGCAAAAATATAGAAAAGTATAACTTGCTGTAAAATATAACTTCTGGTGAACATTATCCAGATATAATCTCTTTAATTTATTCGTTAAGTTACATGTAAAGCAAATGATGCTAATTGAAGTACGAGAAATTTAGTTAAAGAAATTGTAGTTTGTAAACGCTTTTTTTCCTTCTATATAAACACAAATTATATTTTTACCTTTTAGTCAATTATTAAGAAATACAAGAATAATATAATTTTTGCATTATTTGCTAGTAGATTATTTCTTTTCAATTCATTGGTTTATTACTATTACAATAATTTTTTGAACTATAATTACTGTATGTTTAGAGATTTTATTAAGGATGAAAAATAAAACATTTGATGATTATAATAAACCGGAATGCCTATTTAACTTGTTTACGGATTCATTTATGTTTTACGATCTTTTTCAATAATTTTTATAGATTGTTGTTCGTCATCTTATTTACACTTGTGTTTGTTTAGTAGCAAAATATGCTGGAAGATTAAATATATTTTTAAATAGTGAAATCTCGTTCTAAACTTGGCTATTCTCGTTAGTAATCGTTAACATTTTTTTATTTTATTAATAATGATTATTAAACTTTAATTAAAAATAAGTATATGCTTTACTAGAATACATGTTTATTTAACTGCTTAAGCATTCCAAATAAGTTCTCTCTTGCTATTTCTGTGATTATTTCAAAAAATATTCTGTTTAGTTAACATATATTTTTAATAGTTGACCTGTTAGCCATTTCGCTATATCTTGATGTGATGTATAACTCTTATTGGTGTGGAAATATAATATATCAGATCATAAATCTTAGTTTTCAAAAGTATGATGTCACAATCAACATTGGCTACTTAGGGCTTTATTTCTCTACATCAAACTGCCACTTACTGCTGCCATTAACGATAACTATAATGGCTAATAAAACCATTTCTGACAAACAGATATCATAGAGTTGACGTCACCAACCTGAAACCATGGGTAGTAAGGGTAACTAATAGAATTGGAAAACCATTCACAACCCACGAAGGGGTCTTTTTTCCACGCCTTCCATCCCTGCAAAATGTTAGCCAATGATATTGGACCTACGGACACCACACATGATGACTATTTTTACTCCCCTTTGCCCCCTACCTATGTTTTTTAGCACCATTGGAGTATCATGAAATTTTCTTGTTGAGATAATTAAAATGTATCTTACTTATTACCAAGGCACATCGTCCAAAATCGAATACATGCATTCAGGTTTCTTTTGGAAAAATGGTGTATCATGCACATCTTCATAAAATCAACAATTCCTTAGATTTCTTAAATAAAATGAACATATTTTCTCTTCCAATTTTTTTACATATTAATCTGGATATCCTTGGGGTAAGTAGAATTATCTTTAGATTTTAAATAATCACTTTATTAATAATTTTCATTTCAAATTAATAATCGAATACAGATTGATGCAGTATAGTTTTGTTATGAAATAATCATCAATAAGTTTAATTCAATACCATCATTATATAAATGACGTTTTATATAATTTTTGTGATTTTGTTTATGTAGTATTTTGTCGACATTTTACATAAAAGTTGCGTTTTAATATTCAAAATCTTTGCACAAATTAAGGTCATGATTTTAAATTTTTGTATGATGTTTTTCATGTTCAAAATAATCGCATTTTCCTTGATGTTCGAGTGAATATGCATAATACTTGTATCTCAATTTCGTCTACAATCCTATAAATAATATATGTATTTTTTTTATTAGTATGCCCACTTATTTGTAAAAAAATAAAATCCTTTAATGTACGTGAAGAGTTGACGAAATCCCTACCTCGAAATTGCCCCAGAGGTTTAAATTTATTTTTATATTTTATATAACAACTAAGGACACTTGGCGGTTAAATCAATGAAAAAAAAAAAAAAAAAAAAAAAGAGAGAGAGAGAGAGAGAAAGGAATGCTAACATACAATGTGCTTATTGCATTTTAATTAATTCATTTACCAAGTTATTTTTAAAATCTTCAAATGGTTAGCATGTTGCTGATCTCTATCTTAATTAATTCAAGAACAGTTTTTTAAAAGTTCATACCTTCATTATAATTAGTGACTTATTTCAGTAACGAATATAGCATATCTAACTTATGTAGCATACTACGCAGTTGCATTCAATGAGAAAAGCCTTAAATGAATGGTACCATATAATATAGTTCATTCATCATTTTAATGAAGTCGAAAATAAAATGTATACACACAGTTTTTCTTGAAAAAGTGATATATCGTACACATCCTTACAAAATCGATAATTTATTCTATTTCTGAAATGATATTTACAAATTTTCTAATCTTTTTCTTGATATATTAATTTGGATACCCTTGGGTAAGTAGAGTTCTTAGATTTTTAAACTATCGTGTATCAATTATTTCTATATAAATCTAATTACAAATCTTGAGTAATGCAATAGCTTTTTATAATGAAAAAAATTCTATGAGCGGTAGGCGTTTTTAATTTAATACAATCATCAAATTATACATGTACAATACAGTTTTTATTATTTTGCATGTGAGACATTTAGACATCAACATTTTATAATTAAGAAAGTTTTTGTACAAATTTAATTCATGATTTTTAATTTTTGTACAGTCTTTTATCACTTTCAAAGTAATAACCTTTTATTTTTTCAAAATTGAATTTTTAATTTTGGTATATGATCCTGAAGTTCTTAAATTATGACTATAAAATTATAGGTCATGTTTAAAAGATTAGAAACCATATAATGTTTCTTTCATAATTTTTTAATTTATAAAAGTAACTTTGTATGAGATATTTTATTAAACACCAATTTAAAACATGAATGTTTTTATACAATGTTTATTTTGTTATATTACAATTAATTTAGTAATAAATCAGACATTTCTGATGAATAACAAACCATGTCTCAGAGTAATTCACTTAAGAAATCTTACTTTTATTAAAACATTTTCATATAAATTGGAGATATTAATTAATATATTGTCATGAATAAAGTTGTATTAAAATAACATATATACTTATTCTACCGTTTATAACAAATTTATATTGTTTAATAAAAAATATAAAAATGAAAATATTTTTGGTCATGGGTGATAACAATTTTTTTAATATAGCTGATTGTGTGATATTTTTAGTTTTATTAGTTGACTGTAATTCATATTTTCAAGGTTAAATATCTGATTTAATTATACAACAATTTTCGTTTCTTATTTATTGTTGACACAAGTGTATTCTCTTTATTATTTGCTGAATTGTCTTTAAAATATTTATGTATGTGTTACATAAGAAATGATTTGACATGATTTACTAGAATTAATAAGTAACTAGATTAGATGCGATTATTGTTGAGACATTGGAGTATTCCTATCATGTGAATCATTTCTTATTACTGCTATTATGATTCCCTAATTGTAATTTTTGAAATTTTACATTTTTAAATCTCATAATATCCTACGCTTATTTCAATAAATGATAGTTAAAACTACTGATAACAAATTAATGTCATAATATAAATTCAAGATAATACCATTTTTATTGATAAAAATTATAAAATTTTTTGAAGAGATAATAATTTAAAACGGTCAAATACCTTTTTGCTTGCATAAGAAAATTTGTAGTAAATAATAATTTGCTTAATCTCTTCAAGTTATATTTTTAAAAAACCCCATAGTTGTAGTGCAAAAGCTTATAAGAAAATAAAATTCAACATTAACAATTGCCTAATTATTAATCAATGCATACTCTGAGAAACTAAAAATTGTTCTCAAATAGTATAAGACAGAACAATTATCTTCCATTTTTTTTAAAGTATAGCTCTTAATTTTATTGTGATTTTTTAAATATATGAAACTCCGATTTCATTTAAAAAATTATATAAAATTCATTAAAAAAATATGTGAACTATATAGATAGCCTATATAAGACTATAATAAATTTATTATATGAACATTAAAAAAACTGTATTTATGCCAGTTAGTTTATTAAATACAATACAATAAAGGATTTACAATAGGGTTAGCCTATAAAAATATTAATTTGTTCTTTTACAAAAATTTATGTTATAGGATTTTAATATGTAAGGATGGATGATTGTAGATGTTATAAATTCAATTCAAAACATATTATGAACACTTTATTTAAAGCACAGCATACATGAATTGAAAAAAAAAAAACTATAACATAAAAAGTAAAGGAAAATAGTAAGACCTTTCTCTTGTACAGTTTGTAATATAGTGCAGGCATCTCACATTTCAGGGTGTAACTATGCGATTATGAAAAGAAGTGAAAACTTTTAAAAGTATTCAATATAGCTGCTCCATATGTTACAGCCTTAGTCCATTATATTTGATTCTATCTCAAGAAGAGTAGTTTCCTAGTAAGAAAAAAAAATGATATTATCATAAACATTAAAAGTGTTCTTCAATAATAAATAGCAATTATTTTTATTGATAACTAATAAGCAATAATTTTAAAAACTAGTAATAACAAATATTTTCTTACTATTATTAAAATTCAAATTATTTTATATGATTCGAAGTTTAAAAAAATGAACAATCCAGCTAATAATAAATGCAACGTTATAATTATTTTTACTGACAAAATCTTATTATTGATATATTAGTACGTTGTAAAATTTAATATCAAAATCCCATTCAATAAACTTCTAAGATTAATTAAATTACTGGGGTACACCGACACATAAATGTTAATTTTTTAATTAATATTATTTTAATTTAAAAATATCAAAATCTGTCGGAGAACTTTTTATTATAAGTTTTCAAATAATAAAAACAAAGAACTCATCATATGCCAATTTTTATATTTTTTTACAACTAATACTATATAAATAATGTAAAGTTAGCCTTATGTTAACGTTATACTACAAAACTCCTTCAACATTTCATAACAAAAACTGTGTCAGATTTA
This sequence comes from Caerostris darwini, assembly GCA_021605075.1. Classification (NCBI taxonomy): domain Eukaryota; kingdom Metazoa; phylum Arthropoda; class Arachnida; order Araneae; family Araneidae; genus Caerostris; species Caerostris darwini. The sequence continues at coordinate 347,058 of BPLQ01009615.1, forward strand.
CTCGCTACATATATAAAAAAATATAAATAACCATTATGAACTGAATGTATGAAATCTTATTATTCGCAATTTACATTCAAGCTCAAAAGTCACTTTTGTTGACATCATTTTTTTTTATTGGACATTATGCTCTTTCATCAAGCCATGACAAAAAATTGTGCTAAACTAACTAGTTACATCTATAAAATATATGAAGAATCAATGCTTTCAGTGTATGAAATCCTTTTATTCATAATCTATAAGACCACATAATTATTTTTTGACACATTTATCGTTTTTCTAATCTTACTGATTCGATATAAAATAAATAAAACATAAAAAAAGTAAATAACCTTTTTCTTATTTTTTTTTTTTTCACTTTAAGATATTCATTCTTGAAATGGTTAATCACAGTGATGTTCCGAGAAATTGAACCGTTCCCATAGAAATAAAATCACTGTCAATATAACTTGAAAAATCGAGTAAATAAAAAAGTTTAAATTATTTTTTGGTTGAGTAAAGATGTTAATTTAAAAACGATTTTAAGGTTGAACAACCATGTATGTTTTATGGAAATACCACGTACCAGCTCCATTCTCCGAACCAGCAGAGTGAAGATGTTTCAGCAAGCTTTCATATAAAATCTATATTCCGTAAAATTTATTTTTATTACCATAGTTGAATGACGATGGTAATAGGATGATCAACGATAGAATAAACATTTCTCAGAATACAAAACAATAACTATGAGATCTTTGTTTTTAATGGCTGTATGATCATAGTTTCGAAGAACCGATGTAAATGTACTTAAATTGATAAAAAAAAAGTATTCTATTAACTTTTGAAGGAGATGCGTGTTATTGAATAATAATTTTCTTACTGATTTTGTTAGCTCTTGATATTATTTATCACTAAATGAAAATACGTCGCATTATTATTGGAACAGAATTTGCTATTAGATTTTGTATTGCATTTTCACTATTGAATCTTTTAACTCAACTCAGTTGATAGTGATACATTTTATAAAGGCTTATAAACTGTATCATTTGCTTATTTATTATTTGCTTATATCATATGCTTACTTAATAATCATTTTTCAAGAAATTGATTTAACTTTAAATCAAATGACTTATGTTCATTAGATGCACCATTTTTTTTCTTTAATCCCATATTTATATTCTACAAATTCACTTTTTAACTGAGGATGCTGTTTTTAAAAAAAAAAAACACTTTTTAACTAAGAATGTTTTGTGAAATAATCCCTTTTTAACTAAGAATGTTTTTTATTTGATTTCGTTTTTAAAAACTAGCTGTGTAATAGTTATCATTGCATTTCTCAGTTCATATTGAATATCGTATTTTTAAAATTTTTTAATTCAAACATTTTTTTTACACGCATTAAGTATATATTTCAATCCTTACGCAATCTCAAATAAAGCAATATCTTGATAATTTATTTTAAAATTTCTGAAATTACTTCTTTTACTATCACATTTAATTAATTCAGTTATTTTAAGTAATGTGTGAACTCATTATTGAAATAATTATAAACAGTTAATGTAAGCCAACCTAAAAAACCTGTAAGATTATCATCTTCAAAGATCATCTGTACAGTTAGGATTACCATATTTTCAAAGAGTAAAAATTGGAAGATATTTCATACCCCCGGAGTGGCAATTGTTGAAATTGTACTTTTAATACATATTTTTGAGCAAAATTTTATTTTTTTCCCCCATTTTTTTATGGTTCTTTTTTGACAAAATACTAACAGACCTGCCTGATCTAAAGTTTATTCGTGTTATTGGGAAATTTAATGCATTGAAGTCTCATTTTATTTTAAGATCAATCCGATTGGGGAATTGGAACAATTGCCCAAAATCCTATGACAAGCCTATTTATAGTCTATCAAACTCGGACAAAATAATTTTTATGGTTTTATGATAGAAATTTACCAAAGTTATTCTGAAAATGAAAGGAATTAATATTGATTTATATTATTTATCTGCTTATTTTATATGAAGACAATTTTTTTTAATAAAATTCGGTAAAAAAATTGAATTAAAAGTTGATTAAGCATGTTAATAAACTTGGTCGAATAATAACACTAGAAAACTTTTTGGATGACCAAAGTCCAATTTTGCTTAATAGTTTCACATATTGTTAGGGTTATGTGCGCTTGAATGTAGATACTTTAATTTGATCAAATTTAAAAAAAAATTAAATTTATAATTTATTATTATTTTGTAAAATATTTTTTCTGCTTTCGTTTGTTGCATTTAGTGATAGGGACGACTTGTGTAGGTACGTGGACAGATATTGTGAATTTGTGAAAATTCATATTTTTTGATTGGACATACTTATTGATGAACAAAATCTCTATTTTTAATATGATATTACATAGCTCTACTTATATTTATCGTATTGCTCTTCTTGTATCCTTTCAAATCATTCCACTTCATATATATATACCGTATTAGTATTGAATAGTATTATAAATATTACAAGCAATCTATAATGTCTAAAATGAAACTATTTCAATTTAAAACCATAACATAATGTCATTGTTAAAGGTTTTGCGTTATATTAGAACACTCAACACTTTGTCCCACTATAGCAACATAAAAGAAAGCAAAACTCTTTCTATTTCATTGAAAGTTTAGAAAGAGGACCCCTCCTAGCACCTGAGATCGGAGGTGAGGGTAGGGTGATTGAATTACGGCCCTCAATATCGGACATGGAAGTGATGGCTTTAATTTCCTTTATTTATGAGAAGGAATTAAGATGTGACTAAGACAGTAGTCAGGGTGTGAAAACGATGGATTCTTGTTGCTCCCAACGAAAAAGATGGACCCGAGTTACTCATGCGGGAACAGCTTAGACCGGGACTCCCAAGAGTGAAATGACTCTTTAAGGTGCTAAGGGCGGGCTCTTTCGGAATTTATCGAATGAAAGTGGCTATAACGTTGCCAGGTTGGGTCATAAGAAGCAGAGCTTTTTTTCTTCTTGCTCTCTCTCGATCTTTTTATTTTTCATTCCAGCCTTCTGGAATCACATAGTTTACGGTATTGTGGTTTTTGGAATCCACATTTGGCTTCTTAGCTCTCGAATGGAAAATTTGGATTTTACTGACTGGATATCTTTATATTATAAGCAAAAATACTATTGATGTGATATTTTTTAAATCAATTTGTTTTGTTTTTTTAAAATACCCAAATTCCTCTCTTATAACGCAGTAGTTAAGTCCTTAGAAATTTGTTATGTGAAACAAAGAGTTTATTATATTTATATATATATATATAGGTATAGATTAGGCTAAAAATTTAATAAAACGTACATTATTTTACTTTCATTTTATTAAAGAAATATGTTTATTGAAGCAATAAGGATCATTAGAGCATTTTGAGTTCTTGTCTTACTCCCCAAAAAAAAAAAAAAAAAATTCGAATGGTTACTTTTGAGTAGGATATATATATAAATGTTAGTATTTAAGTATCTCTAATGTTCCATTTTAAATTATATGCTTCTTTCATTAGAAGAATCTTTATTTAGAAAATATATTTGTGCTAAATTTTTACCTTTTTTTAAACATTTTAAGATAAAAGGTCTAACTTCGACTTTTCCATTCATACTTATAGCACTCAAGTAATTTGGTTGGCCTCAAATACTATTTCTACTAAATTACCCTTTTCAGTCACTTTTTTCACGAACTTATTTCGGCATCCATACAAATGTTTTATTACAGTGGAAAGTAAATATGGTTTCGGGTTTAAGTCCCGGCGGTGCCATGGATATTTGTGGTGGTTCGGAATGCACTTTAAGCCGTATGTCCCGGTCTCATATGACTGTAGAGTGCCACGAAGCCCAGTCAGACTTATCATTTAGATTTTTTTTTTTTATTTTAGTGAACACTACATTTCATTTTTACCATTCCTTTACTAATATGGATTCTTTCATTACTTACTATTCGTTAAATTTGAGAGTTAAGAATTAATTTTAGTTTAAGAATATTTTTAAAAATCAATTACATTAAGAGACAACATATTTTATACTTTCAAATTCAACAATAGTTAATGAATCACATATAGTAAGTATTTATTAGATATATTATAATGCATTTATAAGAATCAAATAAAATTTAATTGAAATTTTTAAAAATAGTAATGAAATATTTTATAGTATTACCGAAAGAAAATTTTTTGATCAAATTATGTAATCAAAATTTGTTTAGATTTTTTAAAATTGAACTGCAGAATTTATTTCTTTTAATTTCCATAATTTAATAATCTTACTTTTAAAATTCTTTTAACATTCACTTACGATCAATCTCATCATACAGAAATATTGAATAAGAAAAAAAAAATCGTACTAATTTTAAATTAACGTTAGCGTAGATATGGTTGCATATGTAATATGCACAGAAATGAAAAATAAGAAAAAATTGGTATTTATTTTAAATTAACGTTAACGTAGATATGGTTCCATATGTAATATGAACAGAAATAATGAATGAGAAATTTTAAAAAATGGTATGTATTTTAAATTAACGATAACGTAGATATGGTTGCATGTAATATGCATATAAATGATGAATAAGAAAATAAAAAAATGGTATTTATTTTAAATTAACGTTAGTTTAGATATGGTTGGATTTGTAATTTTATTAATTACATCAAAAAATTGTATTTTTTAAACAAGAGTAAAATCCTTGTAATAAAATTTTTGTAGACAGTAAGCTGACTGTACCACAATTGTCGTTATACTTACTACGCTCTATCAGTTGTTATATATATGTATATATAATTTATTATTTTAGTTGTTTGGACTTAAGCTATGTAAGCTTGAATAGTTTTCAATCAAATAATATATCACAAGACATGTTACCATTCTAAAATGTTAATTTAATATAACAGCATAAAAAATATAAATATTTGCCATTAAATCAGTTTTACAGCTGTTCTATTATATTCAATAAAGGCACTTAAAATAACAAAAGTTTCTGTAGTTTTTTAAAAAATAATGTATAAGTTATAATCATCTGTATGACGAAGAAAAAAAATAAAGATTTTAGCGCTTTTTATTTCCTATTCATTAGAAATAGAGCCAAACTAATAAGAGGGCGATTGCACAAGTTATTGCATCCAATTCGATAATAAATTCTTATCACTGTGCGGAAGGAACATTTAATTGCTCTTTGAGAAACCGCCCTTCCCCTATGTTGACAAGCAGGTATGTGTGCACCCAGATTTAATTGAGATTACACATAATTGGTGGACAGACCTTCCTACGGTTTGTGGAGCCCCCCTACCGCCCATCCCCTCCCACCCCCAAAGAACGACACAATCAAAAAGAAATGCCAGGACTGATCGAATAAATATGAACGAATGCGATAATAAATAGCACGGTAGCTCAGCGGGACAACTAAAGCCTCTTACCCTGTTACGACCCGTTCCTAGCCAGTATCCACTTATTTATTGCCAGTTGGTAGCGAGGTAAAAATTTTCACGTACCAAACAAAGATAAAAGCTGCACTGAGCTAAGGTGAGTGCGAAATTTATACTTACGTAGGAAGTGATGAAGAATTATTAAATATGCTGTCATCATTTTTGTTTCATATGCTACTAGGTGACGTACGCTACTTAGCGGCTTGTGTAAATTGGAAATCGAAATTCTTTTACATAAAAAAAGAAATACACGAAAGGAATAGGAATTATATTACATTACTTTACTTTATTGAGTCGCCATGATGAATTGGGAATTTTTAAGATAATATTTATATCTGTATGCCATGAGAAGTAATATTTGGGATAGTGGGTTGAATTAAGTATTGATAAAGTATAGTATTGTTTTAAGTCGGCGTCTTTTGAAATTAATATATATGTATAAATTGTAAAGTAATGTACTGTAATATGTACTGTAAAGTAATATATATATACACCACGATTGTGCACGGTATCAGTCAAATATAACGGCTATTGAAATGTTATCATTTCATAAATTGTTTAACGAATATTTTGTTGCATTTGATTTAAAAATACAACAAAAATAATCTCATATGCTACAAACAAATATAATGACACTTTCTTTTTAGTATGTTTACGTAGCTTATAATTTTAATGAGATTTTTATGAAAATATAAGTTTATAAATAAAACTAATAATCAATAATTTTTGTACTAGAAAAAAAACCTACATACAGAAAAGCTATAAAATATTTAAAAAATCAGTTTCATTAACTCAAAAGTAGTTTCATTAATTCAACATTAAATTTCAATACGTTTCATTAATTCAAAAATAAATAAAATAAAAAATCTAAAGCTAGTTTTAAACTTAAAATTAAGCTATCAATTAAAAGAATCGATAAATGAGCATAAAATAGATGATATAGTTCAGATACTGATACTTCTGAACATTTGCGTTATAAAAATATGCCCCGATATACTGGGGAAGAAAAAAAAAGAGACGTTATTGCATTGTCACTGAGATAAACAGATTTTATTGAACAACATTATAAACTGTCCTTTAAAAAAATTTATGATGTACATATGTTATTCTTACAATAAGATTAAAATACTTTCAATTAAACTTCTAGAAAAATTAATTAATGAATATTTAAAATAAAATAATGCACCATTCTATGGCGTAATTGAATGACTGAATTCTGGTTTATTCTATACAGAGAATTTTAATGTTTTTAAGTTAAAAATTGTTCATCTTCTTCTGGATATTACCGAGGTCCACGCCATAAAAATATATCGTAAAGTTATCTGGAAAAATGACTCAAAATGGCCTCATTTTCTATCTTCCGGCGCTAATTTTTCTTACAAAATGGATCTTCGTGCTCCAACATTTCGCGTAAACTATCCCATGTCGATCATTTTATTGGCCCAATTTCTGAAGAAATACTCTGCATTAACTTTGAGCATGTACTTCTTTATGTGCACGTTTAAAGTTAATCATCTCCAAATTATAAACTAAACACTATCGTTCTTTGTGTGAATTATTAAAAATCACGCCCAGAAAGAAGTTCTCGCGTGAAAAATGTATGGCTAAAGTAAATAGTAGCGAAAGCATTGGGGGAGGGTAAGAAAAAAGATAAGTTGGTGTCGCTAAGCCGCCACTGCAAAGCACGGAGGACACCAAATCACCTTCAAGAGAGATAATTAAAGCCATCTCTACGTTTTATGCAAGTGACAAGTTATGCGGCAATAATTCATGTTAAGGGTCTTAACAGTTGTGGATTCATGTCGGCTGGCTTTAACGCGTAGTGTTGAATTACAGGGAGGAGATTCCGTCTAGCTGTAGCTGCTGCACCCTCTGAAAGATCTGCTACTGTGGGGGAAATATAGAAAATGCATGAATTTTTAAAACACAAGTTATTCTCATTTATAATATAAACAAGTAGGAGCTTACATTTCTTCTTAATACCCGCATTTTGTTCTGATATATGAGATTGTTTGTTTAAGATAAAGAATTAGATTTGCAATCATTCGAGATTTATCATTTAAGATATTTTATGTTTGCAATCTCGTTATCTTTTCGTGATTTTTCTTTGTGATAAATAGAAGTATATAGTTTTCGTTTACCGAATTCAGGTTGATGAATGTTAGTTCATCAATGGTAGGAATGTTAGTTCTAAAATTAACAAAATATATTAGGACAGGAGATAATGTTAGTTCTAAAATTGACAAAATATGTCACTATATATCTTAAAGAAGTTGTGGTCAGCATATATCTTTTTTAAGCTTTCCTATGCCTTGATGATTTTAATATTCAATTTATTATGCCCGAAAATTAACGAAAAGACAATTATTTATTTACTTAATCAAGCTCTAAATCATAATTTAATAATAAAAAGGGTATTGCAAAATACAATCTAGTGCTAATAATTAAATATTTCAAATTTTTATGTGATACTCAACATTTTGTGGAACAAATTCCTGGTGTTTGGATATTCGCAATATCAATTTCGTCTGGAATTCTATATATAATGTATGCATATTTTTTAATTAATATACCTACCTATTTGTAAAACTAAATAATTTTTTAAAAAGGAAATACGAAGTTAAAAATAATAATAAAAGAAACAAAAGTAAGACTAAGCCGAAATCCCAACAGAAGCCGAGAGCATTAAGCAATTAAATCAGTAAAAGAAAAAAAAAAAAAAATGAATGCAAAAATATAATGTACTTTCTGTTTTTAATTAATTCGCCTGTTGAGGGGTTATAGAAAAAAACTTGAAATGATTAGCAGGTTGTTCATCTATATCTTAATTAATTCAAAAAATAGTCATAAAATTGCATAGCTTCATTTATGGAATGACTTATTTCAGCAAAGAAAATTGGGAACACAATGAATATATCTTTCGCTAAATCACACGTGTTCAAATTTTTTTCTGTAATAACTAACAATTGAGAACGTTATGCAGTTAAATCATCGAAAGATAGAAAATGAACATAAATAATGAAATGAAAATAACATATTGCATACTTTTTGTTGTTAATTAATTCGTCTACTGAGTGTTATAGAGGAAACCTGAAATGGTTAGCAGGTTGTTCATCTATATCATAATTAATTCAAAAATAGTCATAAAATTGCATAGACTCATTTAACAAATTCACATTCATGTTTAAAATGACTAATTTCAGCAAAGAACATTGTCACCACACCATTTACAAAATCGCCACACGTGTTCAAATTTTTTCTGTAATAACTAACAACTGAGAATAGTACGCAGTTAAATCATTCAAATAAAGAGAATTAATGCATACATTTTGCATTTTAATGAACCCATTTGTCGAGCTATTATAGAAAAAACTTGAAACGATAAGCAAGTTGCTGATCTCTTATCTTAATTAATTCACGAACAGTTTTGCAAAATTCCATAGCTTCATTTATATAATTAATGACTTATTTCAGCAATGAATATAGCTTATAAAACTTTTCTTGGGGGCACAGCACAGTAGCTTACAACCAGAAAAACTATAAATGAATGCGGAATACAATGCCCTTTTATCATTTTAATGAGCTCATATGTCAAGTTGTTGTAGAAAATTTTTTAACATATAATACCTTGAAAAAATAGTGCACGTTTTATAATAATTTATTTAAAAAAATGTTTGGTTTACGACAAAAAGGGAAGACATCTAAACTGCAATATATTGTCTTATGATTTATTCGAGCTAGATAGACATGTACTTCGCTTGAAGTTGCATATTAACTGTACAGTTTTATCTGAATGCGTGCATATGTAAATACAGTTCATTGATTCGTGACTTTATAAAGGTTCTGATAGGTAAACATGCACGTGTAAAACTCAGATAAGTAGAAAATAACAGTCTTTTTTCAAGTATGAATGAGTATGTTCTGAGAATCTAATCTGTAGTTTTACTGTGAAATATTTCTTTTGTTGAAAGATTGAAAAATTATATACTAAGATTGAAAAATATTATAAACACCTATTTTTTATTATTCGTTCTTTTCTTTAATAATACTAGTCATTAATTCATTTATCTAATTTTTTTATGCACGTTTAAAATACCTCTAATTTAAAAATTAATAAAAGTGGATAGTTATTTTTTATTAAATGAGATTCTGATATTTCCAAGAAAATTTTTTTTTATTAAAGACAAATTGGAAAGGAAAGACAAGCCTATACAAGGTTATTTTTCTACCTGGGTATATCAATAAAGACCTTTTTAAGTTGAAAAATGAATTGGATTTAAAAATAATAATTTTCTCTGCAATAATTAATCTTATTATATTTCTTTTAAATTCCTTCTCTATTATTTCTAAAATCGCACGAGATCGTGATAAAAAAAAATACTTCTTGGTATGAGATGTTTAAGAGGGAGAAAAATCTTTAAATCTTTAATTAAAGGTGTATTTCTACATGTAAAGTGTGTATGATTACATACTACCTTCCTATATGAGCATCCACTTTTATACAGTAGGCACTTACGTACGAATATATAAATTGAATCTATTAATTGTGTGTTCTACTGTTATAATATCGCGAACAAATTTACCGTGAGTTAACAGAATGTCTCAATCTATCCAAAGTATTTTCCTTTTAATTCTAATATTTTTGTTGTTTTAAAAAATATAGAGCACTTTCTCCCTTATTTTTAAAAGCGCATTTGATTATGAAACGAAATATTTCGTAATATATATATTTAAGAGAGAGAAAATTTTAGAAATTGCAAATTGTATGTGTACATGTACAACGTGCATAGCTGCATACTGCCTTCCTAATTGCACATTCACTTTTATGAAGAAGAAAACTTCGTACGAGTATACAAACAAAATCATTTTTAAGTTGAAAACGAAACAAACTGAAACTTTTAATAGTATTTTCTGCTGTAATAATATCGCAAATAAATCTTCTGTAAACTGACAGGATGTTGCATTTTTTTTTTCTCATTTTGGTGGGTTTTTTTTTTTTTAGTGATCATTCTTCTAAGTTAGTGATCATTCTTCTAAGTTAGTGATCATTCTTCTTTATTGTTAAAACCGCATTGGATTATGACAGAAATACATCGTGATATGAGATTAAAGTGGGAGAAAAATTAAAAAATTGCAGATTAAATAGGCGCATATATCTACATGTAAAATGTGTATAATTAAGTACTATCTTCCTATATGCACATTCAATTTTATGAAAAAGACTCTTTTGAACTAGTATATAAGCACAAATAATTTTCAAGTTGAAAAAGAAATAAGCTGAACCTTTTAATGGTATTTTCTGCTGTAATATTATCGCAAATAAATCCTATGAATTGACATGTCGCATTTTATACCACGCAAATTTTCTAATTTTAGTTGTTGTTCTAATGCAGCTGGCAATACAGAGACATTTCTCCTTTTAGTGTTTTTCTTTCTTTTAATTTAGTACATTTTCTCCTTTATTGTTAAAACAGCATTTGAAAATGAAGCGAAATACTTCATTACATCGAATTTTTAAGTGAGGAAAAAATTAAAAATTGCATTTCAAATATGTGCACCTGACTACATGTAAAATGTGTATAATTAAGTACTATCTTCCTATATGTACACTCAGTATTATAAAAAAGACACTTTTGAACGAGTATATAAACAAAAATAGTTTTTAAGTTAAAAAAGAAATGAACAAAATTTTAATAGCCTTTTCTACTGTAATAATATCACAAGTAAATCTTCTATGAATTGATAGGATGTCACATTTTATCCCAAGCAATTTTTATCATTTTAGTGTTTTCTTTATTTTTTTAATTTAGTGCATTTTCTCCTTTAATGTTAAAACCACGTTAGATTATGAAACGAAATACTTCGTTACATCAGGTTTTTAAGTGGGGGAAAAATTAAAAAATTGCCGATTAAATATGTGCATATATCTACATAAAATCTGTATAATATGTAAAATTATGTGTAAAATCTGTATAATTAAGTACTATCTTCCTATATACACATTCAATTTTATGAAAAAGATACTTTGGAAGGAGTATATATATAAAAAAAAATTTAAGTTGAAAAAAAATTTAATGGCCTTTTCTACTGTAATAATATCGCACGTAATAAATCTACTGTGAGTTACAGGGTATCACATTTTATTCACAACAAAAATTTAAAAAAATCCAATCCTAGTGTTTTTCTCTTTTTTATAAATCCAACTTCTTCCTAAAACCCCATGGATCGTGAAACGAAACACTTCTTTGATTTTAATTAGGCGTAAGAAGTTGAAAATTTTTCTGGGGGGGTCAAAAGACGGGAGCACGATTTGGAGCGCTCCATTTTGTACGGCATCCCTGGGACGAAAGAAAAGCTGTGGGACGAACGGAATGTCAGCATTGGAAGTGAAAGATTAGCCCCAGCTGCTACATTGTGCTGGGCCCTATCGCCTGGTCCCAAACATCGAAAACCCGCATTTCCTTCCAGCCATAAAACTTTCTCATTGCTCCCTGAAGGCGCACCAAAGGGTGATACAAGCGGGCACTTGCAGCACGTGCACACAGCCAATTCCCATAATTCCTCCCAAGCCCCCAAAAAAGAAAAAGAAACATCACAGAAGAAAAGAGAGAACCGGAGAAGAAAAGAAAGGGGAAAGAAAGGAAAAGAAAAAAAAAAAAAATCCAACCTGGACTTTGTAGCATTGGAACCACTTTTGGTGAAGTTCTTTTTATCCAGCTTCTAACTGTGTATTTCTTTTTCTTTTGTTTTTATTCCCCTCCCCTCTTTCTATTCCTCCCGTCATTGTTCTCTTTCATTGGATCGATTGTTGTCCCCCCCTCTATCGCCATAGCAACGGAGATTAATCGACCCCGATCTCATTAAAGATGCCGTTCCTCAAACATTTCGATGTCTCAAGTTAATTAAGATCGGGTGCTTTAAATTCGTTTAAAACTACAAGTCCTTTCTCAGCGGCCATCGAGGGAAGTATGGGGAGACTTCTAAATTAAGGTCTTCAGGTTTTCTAGAAGAGTTTTGAAGAAGGGGAACCAGGCACGATGTTTCTTTATTGGCTACTAGACGCTGTTGACATAGCACACTTATGGCACACGAAAGCTGTCGACTCGATATTGAAGTTGGTCTTAAGAGCTACGTAGAATTTCCCATTCCTTAGCTTTTGTTGCTTATTTTATTCTTCTGTTTTCACTCGGGGGCTAGAATACACATTACGCTGAGATGGCTTCGTGTCCCATACATAGAAACGGGTCGTGACTTTTTTTCCTTTCCTTTTATTTGATCTTTCGGTGTTTTTAAACGTTTCGGGGCCATTTCGATTAACTCCGAGCTTGAAAGTTAGCAAATAAAGGTTGGCTTTTATTTTGTTTTTTTCTCAAACATTAACACTTTAGGCTTGCACAAAATCTTTTTTATTTGATGACAATATTTATTAACGATATGTTTAATTAATCGAATTAATTTCAATAAATTTAACGAGCTATGGTAATGCAAAGAAAGAAATATATTTAAAAAAATTGTCACACAAATTTGTTAAAGTGATCAGTTTTATCGTGATTTCAGTATATTGCTCATCTTTAAAAGATGCGCCATGTAATGACGGGCTACTGTAATTTAAATTAAATTTAATTTAAAAATATCTTTAATTAATAACACAATACTCTATATTTTCAAATTCAGTGAAATATATCATAACGTAAAATTATATAATACACATGTCGCCTTTATTTCATAAGTGAGATACTATTTAAAATGATTAAATATAATTCATATCAACTTTTTAAAATTTAGCTTTTTACTGTTTTTGTTTAAAATTTTAATTTTAATGTTAAGTAATAGACTAATTATGCATCTGTTTAGCAATTCTAAGTTACATAAATGATTTATATTTATTATTTGATAATAAAATCAGAATTCTGTTTATCACAGTTTGGTAATAAATTTAATAATTAGCAAATCGTGTATTAATAATTACCATTATAAATGAATTAAATTACAGTATTAAATTATTGTATTAATAATTACAATTACAATTTAATTTAATAATTACCTTTTAAAATTATTTAATGGGACTCAATTACAACGTTTTTCATGATTTTATTACGGTTCCTTTTGTATTTATTACTAATTAAAATGAGCAGATACATATATATATTGTTATTTTTTAATTTTGATATCATAAAAAAGTAATTAGCCGAAAGTATTCTATTTATTTCAGTTTTAAGTGAACACTAATTATCTAAAAACTCTTTTTAAGCTCTATCAAATAAATTAAATGCTTTAAAATTGTTACTTAATTATTTAAGAATAAAGCATGAAAATAAATTTGATGCATTTATTTTTATCAAACTTTTAGACTAAAAGTTATATTCAAATAACAATTTTAGTAAATCATTTAAGCCACTAATATTGGTTTTATAATCGATCTCGTAAATTTGATTAAATCCTTTTTTTTTAATTCCCATTAAATTAAATAAATAATTGAAAAGTTTCATTTTTATATATTAATAAGAAGAGGATAAAAGCATTTAAATAACGTTTTATATAATTTTCAAAGTAATAAGAAAATTAATTTAATTAGAATTTTATTTCCTGATAATTTTTATGTAAACATATACCATATTTTAATTATTAATTTTACTGCATTGTTATTTATTTAAACTAAGATTTTATGGGAAATAAACCTTTGCTAAAATTATTTGGGAAAATATTATATCTATAGTTATAATTTTTTAATTTGCTATTCATTTACAATTATTTAGAAAAAGAAGGTTATTATATTAATGAAGTACTCTTTTGGTATTTATATTTTCATTTTGATTGACGTTGTTACGGTATTTTAATTTCTTAACAATTAGATAACGATATTTTAATTTCCTGAAGATAAGATAACGATATTTTAATTTCCTAAAAATTAGATAACGATATTTTAATTTCCAACTAGTATCTTCATAAAACATTTTTATTTTATGAAAAAATTACTAATTTACATTTTTTTAAATATTTATACATATCAGTGAAGCACATATATTTTCTATAATTATTTTTTTAGTTATAAATGTCATATTATTTATTGATTTATTTAGATAATTCCATTTTATCGACTTTTTATATTATGCTCATGATTAAAAGAACTGTGACAAGATTTATCTTTAGAAAGAAATGATATTTATAAATAGTGAATTTAATTGAATTATCAATTAAAACTTCATCCATTTTGCATTTGTGTATGCATAATTTCTTATTCTTTTCTTCTATTTATAACTACATCATTAAAATATATAAACATTAAACATAAAAATAATGAACAATATTTATTAAAATTATGTTATTTTGTCATTATTTTTTTAATCAAAATATGAAATGGGTATAATAGCTAGAAGATGCCGAATAATAAACATCATTAATATATTTTATTAAATATAATATTTTTTATTTTTAATTAATATTTGATAAAAAGGTTATCAAATGTTATTAACATGTTATAACATTGCTACATGTTATTAAATATAATAATTTTTATTTTCAATTAATTTTGATAAGAAGGTTATCAAATGTTATTATCATGCTATAACATTACATTTAATAACTACATGTTATTAAATATAATAATTTTTATTTTCAATTAATATTTGATAAAAAAAGGTAAAAAAATTTATTAACATGTTATAACATTGCTACATGTTATTAAATATAATATTTTTTATTTTTAATTAATATTTGATAACAAGGTTATCAAGCATAAATGATTGTTAATGATCACAAGATAATGATAATGATAAATGTTAAATGATAACAAGGTTATCAAATGTTATTAACATGTTATAACATTGCTACATGCTATTAAATATAATAATTTTTATTTTCAATTAATAATCGATAAAAAGGCTATCAAATATTTTCGTTCCCTGAATTTAAACTAATTTTATAAACTATTTTGCTAATATTAGCCGATTGTAGTAAGAAAGTAGAGTAGTCTAACTTTAGAACACATTTTAAGCTCTAAAAAACTGGAGAATCGTCCCTTATTACGTATTCACTGGGCTTATCACGCTGGCAGTCATTCAAATGATTGGATAAAGTTTCGAGACATAATTGGAAAAAATATGCCAAGTATTTGCATAATCCTGCTGAAGCCTAGACTGCGAAATATTCCGGCACTTTCTTGAAGAAATCTATTGATTTTTTTTCTTCCCTTTTACTCTTTTCTACTCCATTGTACGGTTTTTACGAGAGGGACGTGGAAAGTGTTCTAGAGTTCCATCCTGATAGCATTCAATTGCATCTGAGCCCCAGTCTTTGCCATTTCCAGAACCCAAAGAGTCGATATCTATTTACTCTATTGTGTTCTTTAATCCGGTAAATGTAACCAAGCCGAACGTGACCCAAACTTAGTTTGTTAAAGTGTATGATGTGAGTAAATAGGAAAAAGGTTTTCTTGGCAGTCTCTATAATTACATTTTTTCTCTCTCTCTTCGCTGCGGATTGGACGGTTATTGCGGGCTAGCACCTGTGTAGTGCTTGTCCAAAAGCGTAATTTAGACTATCTATTCAGAACCTTTCTTCGCCAAGTAGCGCTCGGCCAGAAAATATTCCATTTCTTTTATTGCAAACTTTCGGGGAATAGTAGACTTAGAAAAGGTGCAAAGAACCAAAAATATTTTGCTAAGGAAATAGGTACAAATAGTTGAATTAAATTATATTAATCAGATAGCATTTGATGGAATTTGCTTTTTATAATATACAATCAAATGAATTTGTAGCTGGAAGCATTTAAAATGTACGACTTGGTTAAATATAAGTAAATAATACTAGTTAATATACCAGTAATAAGTTGATTATGAGTTCATAGTTTTAGGAGAGCAATTAGTAAATAAGAGATCAATAAATTGAATTGCTAATAAGAAAAGAAAAATCTGTGATGTGATTAAATAGGAAAAAGATTTTCTTAGTAGTCTCTATAATTACATTTTTTTTCTCTCTCTTCGCTGTGGATTAGATGGTTATTGCGGGCTAGCACCTGTGTAGTGCTTGTCCAAAAGCGTAATTTAGACTATCTATTCAGAACCTTTCTTCGCCAAGTAGCGCTCGCCCAGAAAATATTCCATTTCTTTTATTGCAAACTTTCGGGGAATAGTAGACTTAAAAAAGGTGCAAAGAACCAAAAATATTTCGGTAAGGAAATAGGTACACATAGTTGAATTAAACTGTATTAATCAGATATCATTTAATGTAATTTCCTTTTTATGATAAATCAAATGAATTTGTAGCTGGCAGCATTTAAAATTTACGGCTTGGTTAAATATGATAAGTGATTGTGAGTTCTTAGTGTCTGGAGAGCAATTACTAAATAAGAGATTAAAAAGTTGAATTACTAACAAGGAAGGGAAAATATATTATGATCTAGTATCCGATATTTATTTCACATTCCAAGCTCATCACACAAGATAAGTTAGATAATATCACACAAGATAAATCAAATCATATTACACAAGATAAATCAGTTAAGTGAGGAATTTCACGGTATTTTTAATTACTTAGAAAACAAAAAAGCTAGATAAAGAAACTAATGTGTTTCTTAAAATGCCTGAGTAATTAATTATTTAGTTTATTAGATTATTTAAAAATTAAAATTTATTATTCGAAATAACGTGAAATACTTTCAAAAACTTTAAAAATAATTATTACAGGTAATGTGTATTATTATAAGTTGTTAGAACAATATATGATAGTTAAAACACAGATAATTCTGATAACTAATAAAATGGAGAGATATAATTAATATGCTACTCGTTTTCTTCGTGCTATATTTTTACAGAAAATTAATTTTAAAAAAATGTCAAGAAATTCAGTTATTGATAAATTAACTTACAAAAAGGCAAGTAAAACAAGTAACAATCCACGTTTCTCAAAATAGTTTATTTTAATAATTAACTAAAATTTATTTCAATATCGTTATCATCTACAAATATGGTTAACTAAACACAAGTAAGGCCAGTAACAATCCACATTTCTCAAATAAAACTTTCCCACAAAAATAGAAAACTTAAATAAATAAGTAAAACAAGTAACATCCCATGTTTTTCAAAATAGTTTATTTAAATATTTAAGCAAAATTTATTTCAATATCGGTATCATCTACAAATATAGTTAACTAAACACAAGTAAGGATAATAACAATCTTCATTTCTCAAATGAAACTTTCCCACAAAAATAGTTAAGTTAACTAATTAAGCCAAATTTATTACACCATTTGTACCATCTACATGTTCTTATGGCGGCTTAAGTTACCTAAGCCATGCCCTTAAAGTAAAACAGATCCCTGCTTACATCAGAGACGTTAGCAAAAAACCTCGTAATCTCATGTTTTGGGAGTGTCTTCATCTGCATGCGAATCACGTTGAATCAGCTACTGCAGTCCAGCGATTCATAACTTAAGAAAGCGCCTCTCTCTCGCCGTGCTACTTATCGCTTTAGATAGTGTCCGAAAGCGCTCGTAATTTCCACGAGATAGACTTTTTCGATAGCGTTATTTTCCTAACTGTTGCAACTGTCGAGAAAACGAATAAATAAGATGACAAGTATGTAACGGTCAGTAGCTCCATGGAGTAAATTAAAAGTTTCAGGGAAGCATTATTTATTTGGAACGTTTTACAAGATTAGGTTTTGCATTATGTAAGGGTGACAAAAACAATAAACATTCTGAACCCAAAATTGAGATGTTATGTTAATTTTATATAATGAGAGAATATAAAGAAAGGTATACAAAAGCATAGTGTTATTTCTTTCTTTTGATATTTATTTCATTTAGTGCATCAGTTAAGTTATATGTATACCTAATAATGATTACAGTTTAAGTATCATTCTTCAGGCATATGGCTTTTTTAATTTTTTTTTTTTGTTAAATAATAGTTGTTGTCTTATATGCGAATGGATATAACTTGTAACGGTAAAATTCTTGCCAATGAGTTACTAAATTAAAAAAAAAAAAAAATATTAATATTTGAGCATAATGTACTTTTTATGAAAGGAAATTAATAAAATTCATTAAATGTTTTTAAATGATATAACTATTAAAATCTCTGCATACATTAAGACGTCTTGCTTCAAAACGTATTGCCTACACATGCGTTAATATTGAATTATTTAACAAAATTATTTAAGTGAAATTCTACAAATTGTCTATAATAAAAAATTATTTTATGTAGAAATAAATTTTAAAAAATTATTAAATTAATTTTTTAATCATTATTTATTTTTTTAAGATCTAAACTCGACACTCTTTTCATATGAGTAAAGAAAATATCTGGATTTAAACCTGGTAAAAAAAATAATTAATTAGGCGACTTTTATTTAGAAAGTTAACCATATTTGCATACTTATATAATAATATATAACAATATTCATTTTAATCTTTTAATTATGTATATACATTTATATTTATTTTATATTATTCTCTCTCTATATATATAGATTTTTATCTATTATAATTATTCTATATTTTAAATTATTTCATATTATTCTATTATTTAAATCATTTACAATTATAATTATATCGTCATATATTATATAGTCATTGCATAATAACTAATGCATGAATATATTAAAATCATATTTTTTAATATTTATTTTGCTGCTGTATTGTACAGAAAAACTAATTTTATAATTATCATTTGCAACTTAATCTTTTAGTATTTCTACTTCAATAAATAAATAAATATATATATACTAATAATATACACACATGTAAGATGCAAAGATTATTATCACAGGTCTAATAAAAAGGTTCCTGTTCCACTTTATGTAATATTATACTTTCTTAATATAAAAGCTAACCTGAAATGAATTTTCGTTATCATTTTATATGATAGTCGTGTTACGGGTAACCATTTGGTATTGATTAATCTGATCTTTTACGGCCAAATTAGTCGCATACTACTTTTATTATTAGTTTTTTATTCACTTTTGTTGTCTAGAGTCTGAAAATATCGCTGCCATACACTTGAGGTAACCCATATGTGGGAGAGTAATAATATTTTAAGAGATATTTATCCGCATGCAGCTAGGTATCCGGAAATAAGGAGTAATGTTGCTTATGTACCGCTTTAAGGTATAGACTTGCATTGTTGCAGCAAGATGATTTTATTGATGGGACTTTATGCAAGATAGTGGAAAGAAAATGAAATTTATATTGCGATAGGCTTTCGGTATCATTTTTCATCGGCAAATACTTTTCTTTTTCTTTTTGTCCTAAGAGAAAAGATCTTAACTTGCATCTTAAATTTAAAAAAAAAAAAAAAAAAAAAAATCTTTAGTTTAAAGATGTTTTTATTTTTTTTATTTACTTATCCTTAGTTATTCATTTATTGTAATTATTAATATGATTATTTATTATTATTGTTATAAAAGTCTTTATAACAAGAATAAGAATAATAAAATAATTAATATTATACTACTTAGAATTATACTAGATTCTTTGTTATAGATGTCTTTTTAATAAATAGATCTGTAAAATTGCCCATTATTTTGCTAAAAGAATTTTTAAATATTCCGAATTTTATTGCTGGTAATTTAATAAAATAAATATTTAAGAATAAATATCAAAGTCCTCATAATAGCCCTCAGTTTTCGGAATTCGAAAACTATATAGTCTGAGCATTTAAACATGTATATAAATTTTATTAAGTTTCTACTTTTTTTTTTTAATGTTGTATATACAGTGGTTAAATATTATCTTAAATTTGAATGATCTTTCATTGGAAAATAATAAGTTGTACTTATTTATGTTTGTGGCTAAAATACTAATTAATATTGAAAATTCAATATAAAATAATTATCCATCTGTTTTTCTAAATATTCAGTGGTTATATATATATATATATATAGATAGATAGATAGATAGTATTATATTTGTTAGCTTTACATATATAATTATTTATTCAAGTTTCTCTTTGATGTCAAGTATAATTAATTTATTTTGCTTGCTTAGTTAGATATCGAACTTGATGTACTTTTTAAAATATATATATCGTTTGATAGAGGTGACAAGGATAACATCATTTAATTCGTTTTAATAATCATACAAAATGCACACCACACATAATCAACCTGTATAAATTACACATTACGTATAATCAATCTGTATAATTGCACACTACGTATAATCAATCTGTATAAATTGCACACTACGTGTAATTAATTTGTATAAATTGTACTCAACGTATAATCAATCTATTTAAATTGTACACTACGTATAATCAATCTGTATAAATTGCACACTACATATAATCAATTTGTAGAATTTGCACATTACATATAATCAATCTGTTTAAATTATACTCTACGTATAATCAATTTATTTGTCACTTTAAAAAGTGCAGTTTTGCACGAAACTCGTTTTTTTCCGGAGAGTACTATAATTTTATTCTGAATTGATATTAGAATTAATTTCTTCACAATATTATTCTAGATAATTATTCTGTTTGAAATTTCTGAAGCTAGCAAGTGTAATTTATGTGGGACGAAAGAAATAATTCTGGGTGCGTGAAATGTAATAGATTTAGTAGAAGACCAACCTTTAACCGAGATAAACTAGCTCTACTTGATAAATTACACTTTCATGACATTTCAACCTACAGTATGCTGAATATGCCAAAAGCTGAAAAGGCAAAGAGCTACTTGAGGTCATACATTATTTATCAGGAGCCATCTTTGATCTACAGCAGCTGTCCGAAATTCGGATAACCATAAATTTTATCCTAGGTTGGATTTTAAAAATAAGTGTGTGCTGAAGGGAAAGAAAAAAAAGAATAAAATGTTGAGATAGGTCTTGGGAAAAGGCTTTCTTAGTGGGGCCAATAGGAAAAGAACCTCTAAATTTGCCCTTAGGTTACCAGTGAAATGAGTGTCGAGTATGAAACAATTGGCGATAAAGCGATCTTTTGGCAAAACAGAATACACAGAGAAAAGATCTTGAACAAAATTTTAATTTTTAGAAGCATATTTTTTAATTCAAATTAAATACTATTTTTAAATTATTATCGCATACTTTTTTGTATTGTATTATTTTTCCTAGGCCTGTGATTCATTTTTTTATACATAAACGTGATTTTGTTTTCGTTATTTATCACAAATGATTTTGAATCTATTTAAAAAAAACCCATTTTTTTCTTATAATAAAATCGATAAAAGCAGTTTCTACATGTATTTTTTATTAATTATTGCTGCAATTGAAAACTTTTAATAGTTTAGATATGCTAGCGACAATGAAGTTCTTTAAAACACAATAAAACCAGCAATTAATTATTATCTTTTCTTTAATCTGGATATTAAAGTTGTCAAAAATAATTTATTCATCTAAAAAATCTGCAAGTAGCCATAAAGGTATCTTAAAGACCAATATCTTCATGAAAAAAATTTCAAAAATATAAAGAAATATATAAACATATTCCACATTGTTATTCAAAACGAATATCTTAAATAAAAAAAATATATATCACAAAAGATACAGTAAAAATTATTGTAGTAGCCTTAAAAACAATTAATTTAAGTTACGATTTCAATTATTCGCTTTATGTTTGGCGAAGCAATGCAGCGAAAGTAACCCTATCGCTTAAGTATTCAGCCCAGCAAGTTACTGAAAAGCGTGCTCTGCTCTGCTTTGGTCTGGACAATTTTATGACCCAGTCCGTGATTTCACGTTTACTAAAAGAAAAAAGAAAAATAAGAAGACATCGACTGGTTATGCTGGTGTCGCTATAACCGTCAGACTCATGTCCGTAAATTGCAAATAAAAGTGTTTTTGTTAGTCTTTTAACAATACCAACATAGTCTTTTATACTGATGCTGTAGCTTTCAACGCCTACTTGTACTTGAGCCACGTTAGTTGTTATATGACTCTTTATATTGGCGTTCCGGTTCTTATCTCTCCGTTTAATGGTCATAGGAAAACGCTTTGGATAAATTACAAGATTATAGGGTAGAATTCGACCGGCGTGCTTCCAACATTAAATTTATAGTTATATCTGACGTAAAATTCGGTTAGATGACGCACATTTGTCTATTCGGCTGCTCATTTCAGATCAGTGGAAAAAGTTTACTTTTATCACTTTCATATGGCCTTAATTAAAGGTAAAAGTTTTAAATCATAAAAATTATGGCGTGGGAAAATATTCAGTATCACTGATCAGTAAAAAATTAGTGTATAAAGATATGTTATGATTTAATCTAAATTGGTAAGGTTCTTGCATTTAGTTTTTATTTATATCGGACATAAATTTCGATTAGATGACGTAAATTCGTTCATTTGAATTAACTATATTCATTTCGGGTCAAAGAAGAAGTTAGCTTAATATCTTATTTCATGCCATCTTATTTAAAGATAAATTTTTCTGTTATAAATATTATCTCAAAAGAAATTAGCCGATTTTATTTCTGTTTAATAAATATTATTTTAAAAAGTAATATTTATGATTTATGTTAAATTGGTAGATTTCTTATTGTGAGTTTGTATTTATATTGGTCATGAAATTCGATAAAATGAAGAAAAATTTTTGTTTTTAAATTAATATATGAGAACGGCTTAAAAGGATAATTTGTTCAGTGTAGCTGGTCCACAGTAAAATTATGTAGAGACATATCCATAATTTAAAATTAAAATCTGATAGAGAATTTATCAATTGTATCATATGAAATTAGACGAATTAGGTAAATTGTATCATCACTGAAGAATTAGATTAATTGTATCATCTGAAAAATATCACTTCCACTTATAAGTATGTACCAGATTATATGATTTCATGCATGTAAAACTAAAATATTGCATATAAATCTAAATTTAGTATATAATTTAATGTATAATTTTTAAAAATATTAACTATTTAAAAGAATTATTTGATAGTAATAGTTTTAAAAAATAATTGTATAAAATGTGAAACCAGTTTGTATAAATACTTAGTAGAAACATGCTAACGGTGTTGTAATCTGTAACATTAAAACAATTAACATTTGATTTAGATTTGGTATTGATTGTATGTCCTTTATAGCAGAGAACATTAAAATATAGGAATGATAAAACAATAAATAAAATTTATAATATAAAGTAATATATAAAATATATAAATATAAAGTAATATATAAAATATATAAATATAAAGTAATATATAAAATATATAAATATAAAGTAATATATAAAATATATAAATATAAAATAATATATTTTCAATCGTAATTTCAAGACAATACAAGATATTCAAAAATTAGCTTATGGGCGATGTCTTTAAACATATATGTGTGTGAACTACAATTTAAAAAAAAAAATTGATATTAGCTTATAAAAAGTTCATTTTTAAAATAAATCTCTGTGCAATACACTAATAAATATCTTTTTTTTCTACCGAGTGGATCAGTAATTAAGAAACAGTGTAGAATTCAATTAATGGGATTCAACTCTATTTTAATAAAAAATAATCTGAAATCTATGAAGCGAAAAAGTAAACACATTGAAAGAGCAAAATAATTTTATTTCCATCGAATTAATTAAATAAGTTGGAAAATAAATTTTACATGATCGTGCAATTTAAGTAAGTAATTAGGTTTAGATGCATAAAAGAAAAGAACATCGGAAAGTTGTTTCCGAACTTAATTTCCATGCAACAATATAAATTTAAATAAACTTTTAATGAAGTCCATGGATAGTTTCCTTTCATTTAAAAAACTATTTTTCAGGGCTATTATTTGATCTAATCAAAGCTCTAGAGCAAATTATACACTCAACTAATTATTCAAATCGAGTGGGAGAGGAAAATGATAAAAAAGATCAAATGCAAATTTATGCGCATATTTTGCACTCGTAAGTAATAGAATGGACGACAGAGGGAGCCACGTGTATTAAATGTTTGATATATGCATAACTTGGCAGATCTTTGGAGGAGCTGGAGTAGAATGTAAATAGAGGCTGCATAAAACTAAAAATAAAGGCAAATAAAATATTCTCTCCAACTTGATTTAGAATTGCTTCATTGAATGGTCAACTTAATCTCTGGAACTGTTTAATTAAAGATTGTGTAGTCGTTAGGATTGATTTATTCTTTTTATCTCGGAACAATCTACTTTCATTTTATCAACTCGAAAGTTTCCAAATTAATTTCATGGTAGCTATTAAAGAGGCACCTGGTCGCATCGATTTAAGTTGATAAAAATGAAAATGTTTGTAGTTACGAAAGGAGACTTCAAGATTTGAGTAAAAGATTAACTTTTGTTTCTTCATTTCTCTTTCGAAACTTTGTAATACGTCTTTTTCATTTTAGTGAAAGATAAATTCAATGAATAAAAATTCGAATTTTAATATACTGCAAGTTATTTTTAATTTTTAACATGTATATTTCCACCTTAACATAAAAAAAGCATTTTATTTTAGTTTATGTTATACTATTTATTTTAATTGTGTATGTGAATGATGAATGATTTATATTTTTAATATCTTAACCCCGAAGATTTTCTCTAACCATTTTTTTAACAGAAATAGTTAATGGGCATTGCTAATGATATAGAGTATTTAATAAAGAAGTTATGATCAAAATTGCAATGAAATAATGTAAGTAATTAAAATACTTTTAAATTACGTTAAAATTTAAAAAGATCATTAAAGTGTTTGTCGCATATGCTGTATTAATAGAAAGGTAAATTTTTTAAAAATTCAACATTGTTGCTGTAATTGTTGCAATTATGTAGTCAAATTATTGCAACAATATTGTATTATTGTAATTATTACAACAATATTGTATTATTGTAATTATTACAACAATATTGTATTGTCAAATTATAGTAACAATATTGTAATTATTTCAACAATATTGTATTATTGTAATTATTACAACAATATTGTATAATCAAATTAAAAACAATATTATATTTTGCAACAATATTGCAGTATTGTTGCAATACTTTTTGCCATAAGTGAACGAGAAAAAATAAAATTCACTATCGCATAAGAACTATTAAAAGAACTCATTCAAATTCATTCACGCTTTTCCTTAAATTTATTTCTAAAATGAAATAATAATTTATAATGGCACCATTAATATTTCAAAGTTTATTATTATTATGAAGAATAAAAAAAAATGAAGAGACATGTTCTTAGAAAAACTTGGTTCGTTGATTTCTTTTTCTTTTAGGGAATATAGCTCAATATTTAATATATTCAAACGTGAATTTTTGAAATTTCACATTTGAATGAATCGTACTCAAAGAGGAAAGCGAATCCTCAATTCTAATGCACAACTACAAATTATTAATAATGTATCTTCCACTTCCAGAATATGCTGAATATGTGTTCCATGCATAAAAATAGAGCTAGAGCTCCCAAGTATTTTTCTACTCACCGTATTCGCTATCCATTTCTGGCATATCAGTCGTTTGGAGACGAATCTATGCTGGAAAACTCTGAGTGGTGGTTTTTTTTTTTTTTTTTTTTTTTCCATCTATCGCGACTCGATTTTTGATCCAATAAAATACTGGTAGCTTGCTTTCGGAACGATTCTTTGCATTTTCCCATTTCTGCAGTCTGCTGCGAAATGGGCCCACTGGAAAATGGTCCCACGTACGATGATAGGAAACGTCCAAAAAGTTTAGAGGAAATGTATGAGTTTTCTCACGATGCAGAAATGTTTGCCGGGGCTATCTCAGAAATCAGTTTTTTGGACGTTGTTCCGCTAGTACGTGAGCAAAAATAAACGATGGAATATAATTGTTGAAGTAGAATAGTTGCTCTGAAATTGTGGGAATCGACATTTTTCTTATGGAACAAAATTAAACTGTAAACGGATTAGAAAAATGAGAAACATTTTTGTGTTGAACTCAAATTTTAATTTCAACTAATTTCAAAATTTGGTTAAAAATTTTGTCGAAGTTTTGAATACATGTTGGAGAGGAATTTCCGATTTTTCATTAAAAAATACTTGGATTCAAATTCGAGATTTGAATTAATGCTAATTGAAATTCGACAATCATGGGATATTGCGAAATGGGCCCACTAGAAAGTGGCCCTAAATATGATAATAGAAACTGCCCAAAACGCTTAGAGAAAAAATGTTTGCACGGGCTATCTCAGAAATCAGTTTTTTGGACGTTGTTCCGCTAGTACGTGAGCAAAAATAAACGATTGAATATAATTGTTGAAGTAGAATAGTTGCTCTGAAATTGTGGGAATCGACATTTTTTCTGTAGAACAAAATTAAACTGTATACGGATTAGAAAAATAAGAAACCTTTTTGCGTTGAACACAAGTTTTAATTTTAACCAATTAATAATTATGATATTTATGGGTTGAAAATTTTGTCGATGATTTAGATTTCCAATTTTTCCTTAAAAAATACTTTTACTAAAATTCGGGATCTGAATTAACGCTGACTTTGACGTTCTTATAACAAAAATGTTTTTTTTTTCTTTAAAAACTACTCTTTAAATACTCTTGTTTCTCTAGTTTTTATGTAAAAAACTCTCTAACATTTAAATAATTTATAAAAAAATTCCAAAGCTGCCATGGAAATTAGTTGAATAAATATAAAGGCAAAGAAATTGCGGTATGTTTTGTATTGTTAATAAGAAAAAGGAATCGTAGAAATAAGATTTTAAAAATAAATATAACATTGAATGTATTGATGTATTGTGTTTTCGGATTTTTTTTTTTTTTTTTTTTTTTTTATAATTACAAGTAGTGTTTTGTTACCTATAAACTGATTTTATTTCTTATGAATGTATGTAAAGTAAGGTTTAGTGAGTATGTCGACAGTTGATCAAACCATACAATTTTAAAATTGTATACAATTATGTATTATAAAATTGTATACAAACAAATACAATTAAATTTTTCATCAAACTGCATAAAAAAACGATATTTTTTACTATTAATTTCGTTACTATGTATTATAAATAGAGGAAGGTTATTTAGTTTGTATCGGAGGAATAACAAAATTGCCTTCATACTATATATCATTAAATTTATCAAGAAATTTGCTAGATTTATTTATGAATTATTTTCACCTTCTCTCTCTCTCTCTTTATCTATAGTTTGGATTTTCTCAACTCTGATTTTTATTATAAAATATTAAAAAATGTTAAAGCATTTTAATCTAACTAATTAGTACATTATCTGCACTAATAAATATTATTAAAACGAAAGAATTTTTTTTTTATGAAACATAATGATTATACTATTTTCCTATTTGCTGTCTTGAAATTTGTTAACGATAACATTTTTTATCAATATAAATTAACTGATTATTAAACTAAGTAAAATTTCAGTATCTATTTGAATTCTTACTAAAATGCTTTCAAAACTCAATTTTTAAAGGCATGGTGGCATCATTTAGTCGCACTAATATTGTATTTGAACGTGAGAGAATCTTGATAACGATTGAATAGATAGAAGGAATAACAAAATTGTCTTTCGTTACCTCTTTCATATGTAAATAAATTTATCGAGAAACTTTTCAGATTTATTCATGAAAATTCATGAAATAAAAAAAAATACTAATGCATTTTATTTTAACTAATTATTACGTTATCTGTAATAATAAGCATTATTAAATTGAAAGAAACATTTTTTTCATGAAAAATAACGGTTACTATTATCCTATTTGCTGTCTTGAAATTTAGTCTATAAATATAAATTAATATTATATAAAACATATTTCCGAGTTTCTGTACTTCATCTATTAACTTCTTTGTAGATGAACTGATTATTAAACTAATGAAAATTTCAATATCTATTTGAATTCTTACTAAAATGCTTCAAATCTAATTTTTAAAGGCATGACATCATTTAGTTGCTTTAATATTGCATTTGAACGTGAGAGAATCTTGATAACGATGGAACAGTGTCTCCTCATATCGTAATTGGAGCTAAGAAAGATAGTTCAGCAAATGGGGCTCTACTACACACATAAAAGCAATTTAAAATCGAAGTACAACTGTTGTTATCGTCATAAAAAGTACAGCAGACGCTGTCATATAACTCCCTAACAGCCTTTTCCAGCGACAGGATGGCACCGGAAGTAAGGCAGGGAAGTGTGAGGGATGCAGCGAATCAGGGAACCCCACATCTGTGATCTGATCTTAAGACCCCCAGAATAACAAGGGAGGAATGCCTTGGAAATACTTTTTCTCGCAGAGACAGCTGAAGAAAAAACTGATTGATTTATATCACTAATCCTCTCTTGTGTAAGAGACCCCTAGCTTTCTCTTCCGCCCAGGCTATTTTTTACACAGATTTCTTTCTGCAAAGATCTTATGGGAGATGTACAACTGCGCCATCTGTTAGAGATGAAGGGAAACGTTGGGAGAGATTCTGGTAAATGTTAAAATCGCAATTTATCGTTACTTTATTTGCTTCTATTGTTATAGGCGCTTTTAATTTATTTGAATTATTATGAATGAAGATAAGTATTTTTTAACGCAATTTTTTTAAATGTAAGGAATGCAGAGATTTTTAAAATTGTATCTTGAATATTTTTTTTAGTGTTGGTGAATATATATCATTAAATTTAATCCATAAAAAGTGAAAATTTATATTTAACTATATAATACGAAGGAATTTGGGATTTTATTATTGATATTTTTCTGTATATTATATGCAAATAATAACAGTTATAAAGAAAATAAGACTGAATAATCAGCTATAATTTTTTTATTAAATAATGTTTTCATTAAAAAAATATTAAATTTTATTTATTTATTTATTTTTAAAAAAAAACATTGACAAATATTTTTAAGATTTAAAGCTATTAAAATTTTTTATGAATAGGAAAATTAATATTTAGAAAAGCATTTATGTTATGTTAGTATAAATAGATAATCTTTAAAATTAGTTTGACAAGATGATGAATTAGATTAATGAAAACCCATAATTTGAAGCAATGCTATTTTATTCTAAAAATTATTTCGGAAGTCAGCAATGAAAATCTACATTAAAGTTATCACAAGAAGTATTTGTTGTTGTAGTTAGAAATATTAAATGTTAAATAAAGAGTTAATAATTATGCAACTCACATATTAGATAATGGAAAATAATTTATTTACTCACTATTTAAAAAACAATTTTTGCTGTTATAATTATCATAGAAATGTATTAAATCTCTCCTCATAAGCATGATAATAAATTCCTAAGAAAAATGGCTTATAATTTATGTTACCATTTGCCCCATTCAAGCAAAATTTGTTTATAGAGTATTTAAGCTTTTTCATTAAAATCTGTTTATAAAAGCTAAAGAAAAGAATTGGAAAATATTTTCCATATCTGCTCTATATATGTCTACGGTTTTAGATGCTTTTTTAGTGATTTCTA
The DNA here is from genome assembly GCA_021605075.1 of Caerostris darwini. Lineage (NCBI taxonomy): Eukaryota > Metazoa > Arthropoda > Arachnida > Araneae > Araneidae > Caerostris > Caerostris darwini. Next base: position 376,815 of record BPLQ01009615.1, read on the forward strand.
TGGTTACATGGGTTTTTTACGGTCTCGTATGTCTATAGTTTCTAGTGTAATAGCATTCATTCTCTGGACCTATTAACCATTCGGATGGAGGATGTTGCAATTCTATTTAAAAATAACGAACATTTAAAATAAATTGCTATTAGAATGTTTCTTCTTTTTCTTGTCAGACTATTTACTAGTTGGTGTAAGGAGACGGCCACAAAATTTCAGACTTCTGATTTGAAGTTTTAATACCGACTGCTGATTTTTTTCCATAATTTTAAGAACTATGATCTTTACTAATGTATTTAGAGAAATTTGTGAAACAATTTCAAAATGATTTTATTGAACTCGTTTATCTATAAAAACAATTTTTTCATAACAAAGTATTTTTTACAACTTTAAAGGTATAACATTTGCACTCACTGAAAAAAATATTCTTGTATTCAAAATTTGCTTATAAAAAATACATATATCTTTAAAAGCAACTGTACCAATTTTATAGGTATCAAAGTATTATAGAATAGCTTAAACTTAGATAAGTAAACAAAAGTTGTCCATTTTAATTACAAAGATTCTTTATTAATGTTATTTTTCTTAATGATAGAATAGCTTATATAATATCTTTCTTTGTTAATCCAAGATAGCTTTGCAAGCCTCAATGCTGAGTAAAGTTTCTTATCACATGCTGCTAAAGCAGTAACTGCCCTATTGGTTGTGTTATTGAAGGATACAATTGAATTGCCTCCTTAACATTTAGTGGCTTGATGACCAATTGGCCAGCGCTCTGACCATTGGTACCAATTGGACCGTTGGTTGGTTGGATGCTTATTAGTGGTTCGAAATCCACATTAGGTCCCGGTCTAATTAATCCAAAGTGTGCACAAAACGACCGCAGAGCGACAAACTAAACCAAATCCTTAACATTTAATTTTAAAATTAATTCTTTGAATTTTGAAAAAATATTAATTATTTTTATAAAGTAGTCTTAGGTCGGATTTTTAAACTGACTCCGACTCCGTAATTGACTACGAACCTCTGCTCTCAAATCTGAAGGTCAAATCTGATTGTCTTATATAAATAAATATTTAAACGGATTTTCGTTTTGTTATTATTATTGCTTTCAGTTAGTATTTGAAAATTCCTCCTCTTATTGTTAGATAGAAGTTTCCAATTATCTTCACCACCATGTCTTTATCGTTGCATCTCAGCTAATACTCAAAAATGACAGCTAATTACGGTTATTTATATGACAGAAACTGCTTTTAGAATACAAATACGCTTTCAGAAAACATTTATTTCTAGTCTGATAACTAATCAAATATTTGATAGAAAAGAATTGAATAAATTTGTCATAATTCTGCTCGCCGAATATTGATAATTTGCTGCTTCGTGTATTGTAATTTTCATGTTAGTCATGTATTACGCATGGAAAAAAAAAAAGATACAGATTTATAGCTTCCATTTAACAACAACAAAAAATAAAAATAAAACATGCTTCATATTTTGTCACTTCTTTCTTGTTAAAGAAGGTCATAAAAATTATTTAAAAAAAAAAATTAATCTAACATCTATTTGAAAAGTATTAAAATAAATTCATCGCAATTCTACTCGACGAATGTTGATAATACTTTGCTTTGTTCAGTGTAGTTTTCATGTTAGTCATGCATTACACAAAAATGTATTATTGATAAAAAAAAAAAAAAAAATACACACTCCTATTCCCCTCTACATACAAGAACAACAACAAAGAAAAAAAATCCTCCACATTTTGTCGTTTTTATCCTGTTAAAGAAGGTCATGGAAATAATAATAATAAAAATAATAAAAAATAAAAAAAAGGAATTCGCTATTTTTCATGCCATGCCAGGAAGGGAGGAGTTTGTCAAACACAGGATATGCAACATTCCCAGCACGAAATGCTAATGCTAATGTGTGAAGCACTTTTTATAGTTCGCCTCATTAAAATCTATAGGGATAAGAGAACTTACAGAGATTTATTATTTATTAGAAAGGAATGAAGTGGTGTAAATTAGGTGGAAGCAATGCTGGTCTTACGTCTTAAATTAATTCATCTTTTAGTTCATGCGTGTTTAATTAACTCGATAAAATTAGAATCATAGTGTTAAACTACGTAGTTCATTATTTCATAACGTTAATAAAAATACTAAAAACGTTAATTATTTCATAACGTTAATAAAAATATTGAAAACGTTAATTATTTCATAACGTTAATAAAAATACTAAAAACGTTAATTAATTCATAACGTTAATAAAAATATTAAAAACGTTAATTATTTCATAACGTTAATAAAAATATTAAAAACGTTAATTATTTCATAACGTTAATAAAAATACTAAAAACGTTGATTATTTCATAACGTTAATAAAAATACTTAAAACGTTGATTATTTCATAATGTTAATAAAAATATTAAAAACGTTAATTATTTCATAACGTTAAATGCTGACGTTAATTTTAACGTTTGAAAATGTTAATTATTTCATAACGCTCGATTTTTAATGACTTAAATATCGAATTAAATCAAACAGCAATGGTAATTTTATTTATATTTAGCAATAACTGGAACTTAAATTTTATAAGTTGGGTTTAATTAAATTTTTTATTTTGAATTCAAATATAAATAAGTAAAAGTATTCTTCAATGTTAGAAAAGTCGAAGTATTTAGAAATATACATGCAACTTCTGAAATTATTCAGATAGTATTTGAACTTTCATGTATGTTAATAATATATATAATGGATATATATAATTAACATATTTAATATAATTAAATTTTAATTTCATGTATAATTATAATCCAATACTTGGATGCTTTTGTATTTTCTAATAAGAAAATGTATGATGTTTAGCAATATTATTTTGAGATTTATTTTAAATAAATAGATAAATATATATATTGTTTCTTGTTTATTATTCATATTTAATTATTTTATCATTGAGTTTTCCAAATTAAAAATATTTAACAATACAGTGAATGAGATAATCTTTAAATTATGAAAAAAACAATTAAAAAAATAAAATGATGTTTTGCTGAAACAAATTAGAATGATGAGAGGTAAAATTTAGATGATTTTGAAATTATTTAAAAATAATTTCACAAATATTAAAAAATTCTGCAAAAGAATACAAAAATTAATCGAAAATAAGGATTTCAAAACATTTCAAAGATAAAGTTCATGTCATTAAGATCTAAAATTATTTTTTTTTCTTTTTTTTAAAAAAATAACATAATCACTAATAAAATTAAAAGCTAGTGAAATGATAATAATAACAAATTTCAATATAGCAAATTTTTTTAGAGTCAGTAAATATTCTTAGAAAAATTACCTTTTCTTACAAAAGATATCCTGCTATTGCATTCTGAATTTAAAATCCTTTTAATTACCAAAATAAGAAATGTAAAATAATTTATGTACTTTCTTTAACGAAATTAGTTGTTTTCAAAAAAAGAATTCACAAATATTTTTAAAAATCTGGAAAAAAATACAAGAATTAATCGAAAATACTGATTCCAAAACATGAAAAAAGTATTTTTCATTTAATTGTATTTCTTTGAACATATTTAATTCTATAAAATAATATGCTTAGAAATAACAGTTAGTTTCACTTTAAGGGAATGGATAAATTATTTCGTCTTTCTATTTACAGCACATGATGCTACATGAATAATTATTAAAAATTTCTAATTAACTATTGAAATATTTATAATTAAATACGATTAACTAGTATGCCTTATTGATTAATTTCTTCCTTATTGATTAATTTCTAATTGAAAGAATGGTTATCAAATTATAGATTATTTAATATAATTAAATGTAGACTTCATAATGCATTTTTCATTAATTTCTCCATGTAGCACAATTTTATTAAGAAGTTACCAAAGCTTGATATCTCAAAGGCACAGTTCAGTCTCTTTAATAATATTTTAACCACCAAGTTTCCAAGTATAAAAAAAAACCCGAAAAGGCACGCGAAAGTGATCTTCTCCAACTGCATCCCATTCTTCTTACGAGAGCGTTTAAAAGTGCCATTACTGGCTGAAATTAGATTGCCCACAAAAGAAATATTTCTCCCTCTAGGATGGTGGGGTAAAAGACTTAATGCAACTTGGCATCTCCCCTCGAATATTGTGAAAAAGAATTTCAAGAGGAATTTCACTTATAATATCTCCCTCCCAGCATTTTTAGGGGGGGATTCCAGGGGAAGAAGGCATCCAGAGATTCACTCAGAGAATTTATATCCTCTCTCCTTCCCCCAATCTAACGGACACTCTGGAAATGTAATTTGCAAGTCGATTTGCAAATGGCGCCAACAGCGTTAGATGAGACTCTTAACTGCTTCTTCGCACTCGAAGCAATGGAGATGGGGCAGCTTCTGACTATTTATGCGTCCATTGGGCTGCTGGCGAATGGCGTAGGGCCCTAGCTTCTCGTACGTGCCCCCAGTTCTAAATGGGATAGTAGAGGCTTCTCTCTATCCTTACCCTTAGGGTAATCCGGTCGAGTGTTGTCTGCGTAATTATAAAAGCTGGACTTCGCCTTCCTTCTAATTGTGCTTCCCCATTTGTGGTGGAGGGATTTTGATATTAATTTTTTACGCCTCTGGCTTGCAGTTTTTCGTTTCATACCCGTCCGTTTCCTTCTATTTTTAAAATTGGGTTTAGATCGGGAGAAAGAGGAGGGCTTTCTTTTTTTAAATTTCAAGAGTAAGGATTTATTTCGCCAGAAAACTCAATTTTGGATAGACCCTTTTTTCTTTCCGTGTTTCTTTCTTTTTTTTTTTTTTTTTTTTTTTTTTGGAAAACTGTCTTTTTACTTCAGGGAAGGTCGGATTAAGTACTCGTAAAAATTGGAAATTCAGATCGAAAGAATGTTTTCCCGGAATTGCTTTTCGTCTCTGAAATTGGTACTTTGTGGAAGAATGAGAAAATTAAAAAGTTAAGATTCTCATTTATTTCTTTTTTTTTCCCTTAAGTTTTTTTTTTTTATTCCCCCAGACTAAGTCCACAAAGTTTTACTATACTTGAGCAAATCAGAGATTGACGTTATACTTTAATCATTGCATGAAGTTAATGGTACTACTTTAACGATGGTTAAAATATATCAATCAAATATTTAAAAGAAAATCATGCTGTTACAGTGTATTGCCAAACAATTCATTGTATTGCCAAGTAATTCATTGTATTGCTAAATAATTAATTGTGTTGCCAAATCATTGTATTGCAGAAACCTTTATTATTTGGAATACTATCTATTAACTCTATTAGTTAGTTAAATAAATGTAGACGTAATTATGATTAAGAATTAAAAGTTGTTGATAGCGACAACTGTATTGATATGCAAAAATTCTACATTTAATATATGTTGATGTGGATCTAAAAAAATATTTTCATTTGCATTCTAATATGAATCTCCTTGAACTTGGTATTTCTAACAAAAATATCTAAACTTGTAGTTCAAATTCAAATATTAGTATTTCTAAAAATCAATTTATTTTCATTGAAATTATTTTTAAGAATTAAAATTTAATACTAGCGACAACTGTACTGATACGCAAAAATTCTACATTTAATATATGTTGATGGGATAGAAATATCTGCATTTGCATTCTAATATGGATTTCCTTGAAATTGGTGTTTCTAACAAAAATATCTTAAATTTGTAGTTCAAATTCGAGAATTAGTGTTTCTGAAAATTAATTTATTTTCATTGAAATTATTTTTAACTCTATTTCATGTGAATACTATTATTAAAAGTTACATTTTCCTGCAATTTATGGCATTCACTGCAAGACGTTGGCATAAAATCTGGTCTTTCTTTTCGTCACTCTGCGAAGTTCTCTGTCGGAGTTTAATAAAGCTTAAGAGCATTTTTATGGAGCCGGACATGCGATCGCCTTAAAGGATTAATGAAACGAATGTATTTGAATAAGGAGCTTGTCTGATTTAAGTTCATTGTTGCTTGAAAAAGCATTATGCTTCGAGCTCGCGTATCACAACAATAGCCACAATAAGCTGGCTAAATGGCCGAGTTCAGTGTCATCGGAGCAATCATTTTTCAAAGAAAATGCCGGCCGCTTGCTAAATTATGGCTTCGTCTTAACAACATCACTTTAGCGGGTTGCCACTTTTGATGCCGTATCGCCTTTTGGCGGTAGTCGAAGCTCATACAAATTATTTGTTTGCTAATTTATATCCATACTAATTTTGCAAATCTATATCTACTAATTACCATCTATCTATATCTACTAATTATCATATATCTGTATCTATTAATTAATTAATTTCTACTATTTTTTGTTAATCTATATCTACTAATTACAAATAAATACTAATACATTGTTTTGATAATTGTGTTCTTTTAAATTCTGTAATTTTTAAAAAAATCTATAGAAAATTTTTAAATGAATTAAAATTATTTCTTCACTGTGAAATAAAATCATCTTTTTTATTTCTTTTTTTTAATGCACAGTGTTTCAGTACAAGTAAAGTTTGAAAATTAATATTCCTGAAAATAGATTGAACTATCAATACTAAGAACTACGCACCAGCAGTATAGAAATAAATACATTATACAAAAATCATTCTTTAACTTTTCTATTTAAATATACATAATTTTGCATAAAAAATAATTACGATTATCATCATGAAAAAACAGTTTATCATGGCTTAAAATTTTTTAAAAAGTTGAATGTAGAATTTGAAAATAATTACAGATAATTTGTAATTCAAAAAATATTTTATGATAAAATAATTTGTTTTAAATATTTTACAAAATATTTGATTTTTCAAATATAATGTCTTAATCTCTGTCATTTATTGTCAAGTGTCGATTTCATATTTTTCAAATTATTCTCATACTTTTTTGTTATTAATAAATATTTTGTTATTATAAAAAGTAGAAACAGATTTTACGCTGTGGATTTGAAATTAGTTTTCAAGAAAAAAAAATTATAAATTATTAAGGGAACCTATAAAATTATACAAAAGCTAAAACATTTAATGGAATATATGATGATATTTAATAATTATGATAATTTCGTTTTTTTTATAATTTTTCTTCTTTTCCTTACATTTTAATGAAACTTCAATCAATTTTTCAAATGTAACCCTAGAAAGTCTGTTTCAATTTTAAATGTTTCTAATGTCTCCTTTATATTAATGATATTATTAATGTTTTTATTTTCTTATTATATTTATAAATTCATAATCAAAAATGTATTTTAAATTAATTTTCTTCAAAGGGAACATTAAAAATATTTTGTTCTTTTATTTTTAACATTTAATTTATTTAAAAAAATATATTTATGTTATTAAAACTAAACACTAAAATTTCTAATTTATGTACAATTAATTAAACAAAAAAATATGTTATATATACTTAAGAATTCAAATAACAAATATTTTTAAAGCATTAGAAATATTTAAAAAAAATTTCTTTACACTGAGCACAGGCAGAGTTAGATATTATCGGAGAGGTGTATTTAAAAATTACTGTAATGTACGAAATTATTTTGCTACTAAAAAATAAATGAAAAATACTGAAATTTTCTAATCTGACATTTTTTATAATCGACAATATTTCTAAATACACTAATTTTAAATATACAGTTCATGTGGTTTCAATAGAATTTCTTTCTAATCAATAACTTTTTCTATTGAATTCAAAGTATAAATTAATTCACTGCAGAAAAAAAAAAAAATCCAGAGAAACAATTTCTACAAGTTGATAATTACAATAACTAAAAGAGGCATATGAATTTCTTATTTCAACCTTTTAACTTTATAACCTTATTTCAATCTTTTAACTTTTTGTATTGAATTCAAGATATAAATTAGTTCACTGTAGAAAAAAAAAATACCCAGAGAAACAATTTCTACTTGTTGATAATTACAATAATTAAAATGGGGATATGAATTTCTTATTTCAGCCTTTTAACTTTATAACCTTATTCAATCTTTTAACTTTTTGTATTGAATTCAAGATATAAATTAGTTCACTGTAGAAAAAAAACACACACAGAGAAACAATTTCTACTTGTTGATAATTACAATAATTAAAATGGGGATATGAATTTCTTATTTTAACTTTATAACCTTATTTCAATCTTTTAACTTTTTGTATTGAATTCAAGATATAAATTAGTTCACCGTAGAAAAAAAAATATCCAGAGAAACAATTTTTTTTTTTTTTTTTTCAACCTTTTAACTTTATAACCTTATTGAATCTTTTAAAGATGTGAATAATTTCACTGCAGAAAAAAATACCCAGAGAAACAATTTCTACTTGTTGATAATTACAATAATTAAAATGGGGATATGAATTTCCTATTTCAATTTCTATTGAATTCAAGATATAAATTAGTTTGCAGAAAAAAAAAAAAAAAAAATACCCAGAGAAACAATTTCTACTTGTTGATAATTACAATAATTAAAATGGGAATATGAATTTCTTATTTTAACCTTATTTCAACCCTTTAATTTTTTTTTATTTTTTTAACTTTTTGTATTGAATTAAAGATGTGAATAATTTCACTGCAGGAAAAATAATACAGAGAAACAATTTCTACTAGTTGATAATTGAAATAAGTATATGAATTTCTTATTTCAACCTTTTAACTTTTTGTATTGAATTAAAGACATAAATTAGTTCACTGCAAAAAAAAAAAAAAAAAAAAAAAAAATCCAGTGAAGCAATTTCTACAAGTTGATAATTACGATAACTAAAATAGGTATATGAATTTTTTATTTAAACTTTTTTTCCTATACTACTTCCAAGTGTTGTTGGCGATCCAAAAAGCCAGAAAGCTTCCAAAAATTGGCAACCCCCAAGTGTTCTATGTGAAGCCTTTATCGTCCAAGTGATTGGTATCCAGTATAAAGCAGCTAGTCACTCCATGTCACGAACAAAGTACGATGGCTGTACGTTATGAGAGAAATGTCCAACTGAGATGGGACTGGTACTTGATATGTTGCTCGAGCCATTTCTACAGCCCAAGATAAATCATAATGCTGGCAACAAAGTTTGGATAGTGCTCTACTGTTCCCATAAAGAATCCGGCGCTTGCTGGTTGATTGATCGCCAAAACAAAATTCCAACATTACCAGCAAGCAGATAGCAAGCGTATTAAATGAGATTAGATTTGCAAGGACGGAGAGGAGGGGACGTTTTTGAGATGAATCTTGGGGACTCAAAAGCAACGATCGCACAATAGGGGGCATAAATAACGGAAACGACGACACTTAGATATTTATTAAACTGTTGGAGGAGTGTAAACAGTTCCACTCCCTTACTTGGGATTGGATCCGGTTTTATACTGCTTCCTTCTTTCCTTCCTCCCTTTCTTAGGGAAATGTTAACTGCTAAAAGAGTCCAAAAAGGGGGAAAAAATCGTTAAATAATGTACATTAAAATAATCAGATTTTTAAAAATCTAATTTATAATATTCGATTGGAATAAGGAGAGTTTTTGTGTTAGGATAATTTTTAGATGCATTTTAGGAAAATGTTAACTGGCAAAAAGAGTCCAAAAATGAGAGATGGAAATCGTAAAATAATGTACATTAAAATAATCAGATTTTTAAAAATCTAATTTATAATATTCGATTGGAATAAGGAGAGTTTTTGTGTTAGGATCATTTTTAGATGCATTTTAGGAAAATGTTAACTGGCAAAAAAGAGTCCAAATAGGGGGTGGAAATCGTAAAATAATGTACATTAAAATAATCAGATACAGCTTAGGGAAAATGTTAACTGGCAAAAAGAGTCCAAAAAGGGAAAAAAATCGTTAAATAATGTACATTAAAATAATCAGGTTTTAAAAATCTACTTTACAATATTCGATTGGAAGAGAGTTTTCGTATTAGGATAATTTTAGATACATTTTAGGGAAATGTTAACTGGCAAAAAGACTCCAAAAAGGGAAAAAAATCGTAAAATAATGTACATTAAAATAATTAGATTTTTAAAAATCTGCTTTATAATATTCGATTGGAATAAGGAGAGTTTTTGTATTAGGATGATTTTAGATACATTTTAGGGAAAGGTTGACTGGCAAAAAGAGTCCAAAAAGGGAAAAAAATCGTTAAATAATGTACATTAAAGTAATCAGATTTTTAAAAATCGACTTTATAATATTCGATTGGAATAAGGAGAGTTTTTGTATTAGGATAATTTTAGATACATTTTAGGGAAAGGTTAACTGGCAAAAAGAGTCCAAAAAGGGGAAAAAATAGTAAAAAAATGTACATTAAAATAATCAGATTTTTTTAAAATCTACTTTATAATATTCGATTGGAATAAGAAGAATTTTTGTATTAGGATAATTTTAGATATATTAGGATAGGGGAATGTTAACTGGCAAAACGGGGAAAAAAATCGTAAAATAATGTATATTAAAATAATCAGATTTTTAAAAATGTACTTTATAATATTCAATTGGAATAAGGAGAGTTTTTGTATCAGGGTAATTTTAGATACATTTACATTTTTAAGAGAAAAAAATTTTCATTTTAAATTTGAGATGTTGGGTTGTCTTACTCGGGACATCTGGATAACCTGATCATCCTTTGTTGTCGAAGACTCAATATTGTGACAGATGGAAAGCACCTCATTGGTTACAAGGAAAGTGACAGGTGTGAACGTTACAGCTGGCTGAGAAGTTTGTTATAACTTTTTCAATTTAGTCAGTCCACGCAACAAAGTTTATAAATTGAAGATAAATTTATCAATAACATCTGTCAAATATTTCTATTAAATCTATAATATACCGCATATACAAATGACGGTACATCATTAAGAGGTTAATCCATTAAGTGGCTAATGTATATTAAATGACTTCGTTACAATGAGTAATACCACTTTGTTGAATTATTGGTGGTGAGACTTTCAAGAGTAACTGTGTATCGTAGAGCATTTGTGTATTGTGGTATGATAACACCAACTAGGCTGATTGTCAATGCGAGATCCTCTGTCACAATCGGTATCAAATCTACTTTTGTCATTGTAATAATTAGCATACGGCTCAGTTAAGAACTGAACATTCGTCTTCGTGTACTAACTATGCTCTACATATGTATTCTAGATATGTACCATGTGATTACGATTAGGGCAAGTTTATTGATAAATGCTGAAAAATTTCTTTGAAAAATTTGTGTTTATCATAATGATGCTTTAACTCATTGTAATAGGATTCATCATTAAAAATTTTGAAATGCGTATATTTCAAGAATAGTATTATTGGAAACAAATTATAGTAAATGCTTGATTTGAGAAGAAACTGACAATTGTAATCATTGAAATATAATTATACAAATAATATTTTTATATCGCTATCTACAACAAGCATCCTAGTATGTTTCCAAACCAAAAGAGTTAGGCTCGAATCCGTACAAGCCATGTCAAACCAAACCTGAAATGTTTAAACCGAGTGAGGATGGATAAATCAGTACGCCGGAATGTCCTTCCTTTGGCTCGGGGAGGAGGATGCAAACCTCTCACATGCATGCAAAAATATGCAAAACTTGGAAAGAAATGTAGATATGCTATATTCTTGCCATATGAAAAATGCACTCGTGAACATAACACAAATCTGTTATATTTCAAGTTAAACTAATTTTTTTAAGTTTTCCTAAACTTACGAATACACATGAAATAATAAAGTTTATTTCTCGACAATACGATTTTCTTTCCGTGCATGCATTTCGAAGGATATCAACCATAAACCACAATCTTCCATTAATTATTCCCGACGAAGTTGTCAAATAAAAGTAATGCACCTGACTCTTAAGATTCCACGAATAGTGTCGACAAACCCCCTTTTCATGAAAAATACATTTTCAACCAACATTGCATCCGTTTTCAATAAGCTTGGAAAGCCGAAACATCTATTGGGACGCAGAGGACTCATAAACACTGGCTTCCTTTCCAGTGGGCATTAGTGTCGCCTTTAACATGGAACCCTGCGTATGGATAGTCAGCGTAAACAACCCAACTACACGGAATTTCGATATCCCTCTATGTGCTATTTCAAGCCATGTCTTGTAATATACATGTAAACAGACTGTCCGTTGCACACCCTTTCGGCACTTAATCCCAGCCAACGCCCCCCTGGGGAACTGTACTCCGGGCTGCAGCGGCACGTCCATCAAATGAAAAGGGCTATGCTTGCCAAGCGGTAATGATCTGAGGCCCATAATTATGCTGCCTTCGAGGCTTATTAAAGGCAGCTAATAATGTCTTATGAACCTCTGGTAGCGATGCAATCGGACCCCACGAAGAAATTCGACAAATGCGCTCTTAAAATTTGGGATTATTTTAAATGAGGAAAAATGAATAGAGCATGTACGCGGGCAAGCCAAGCGTGCAAGGGTAATTAGGAAGGATTCAAATGGTTTATTTTAAGGCATGCGAGTTTTAGTGTGGGGAGTTTAAGCTGGCCTGGATTCATATGTGCGGAATGGAAAAGAACTTTGGGTTGCACGAAGAGTTTATTTTTAATCGTGTTTATGAATTTAAGAATTGAAAAGCGAGATTAATTTATGGTAGGGTTTGAAATAAATGAAGTAAACAACTTTTCAAGGAAATATTTTTTTTAATACTTCATGGACATTGGCACATATGTATAAATTAATTTTTTTTAATTAAAAGTATTTTAAATGGAAAAATAAGTTGTTTTTTTAAGCGAGTTCTATTTCATCGCTTGGGAACAAAGATGTCCAGTATCCACAATCATGGATTATAATTACAAGGCCAGTAATCATGGAAACCGAACTTCAAATGATTACCGTTTAAATATTTGTTCCTGAAGAAATTAAAAAAACGTTATAAATTGATATTCTGTAGTTATATATATATATATATATTGAAACGACTTTCATTTAAAGAAAATTCAGTGGAATAAATAAAATAATAATAATAAAAATATAATCGGCAGGGCTGATACATATTATCCAGAAAATTTAGAATTTAATGTAAGAACAAAACGCATAATAGCAATCTTAAGAAATAAAAATTAAAAAAACAAATTATAGAATTCAAAACGACGATACAGACTATCTTTTAGAAAATTTTACATTATTTAATTATTAGCTGGTGAAACAAATTTAAATAAATATTATGTGAAAAAAAAACTCAGGAAAGAAATTAAAAAAAAACTCGATAAGACTACTCGTGACAGAAATTTAAATAAACCAATAAGAATAGGTCGTAAAAGAAATTTAAAAAAAAAATTAACCGATAAAAAACGTTAAAAATGGTCAAGCACACACACAAAAAAAAAAAAAAAAAAAAATGATCAAGAAAACGGTGAACTCCGCTCTCAAAAAGAATATCCGTAATTTTATGCATAAAATAATTTCAAAAAGTGTATTATTAAAATTATTCTTTCGCTTTTTTATTTATTTATTTATTTTACTTAGGAAACTATTATTAATATTCTATAAACCGTTAGTGTTCATAAATATTTTAATTTAAACTGCAAATTACACAATTAAAAGATATGTGATAATATACACTCACGCATATGTAAATAGTCCTTTGTAGATTGAAACTTTGATGCTGATTTTTAAATAATGTGAAAAAATAAAAACAGTTTATTATTTGATTTCATCTGCTTATGAATGGTGTTTATAATATATGTGAAAAATGTTTCTATGTTTGTATATAAAGAAGCATTATAAGCAGAAATATTCTTTTCATTTTCAGAACATTATGTTAAATAACATTATTGTTGATTTCTCAATTGTTAATAAAACTTTAACTTTAATCATATATTAATGTTGTTAATGAATTGTTATTAATTTATGTATATTATACTAATTATTTATTATGTATTAATTATTAAATAAAGATCATTACTAAGAACTGATTAATGTTTTGTTTATTTATTTGTATCCTGAAACTAACTATCATGTAAATGTTTTTGAAATTAATAACGTTTTATTTAATTTATATGATGGTATTTGAATTGATATTCTTTTAAGGATATAATATTTAATTTAAATATTATATCTGTAAAATTATGTATAGTTTAACAACTAAAAAAGAAAGACAATGTACAAACTGGGTGATACACAAACATATTGATAGATACAGATTTACAAAAGAGAGAAAAATGATGTATACATTTTCTTTATCTTAACTAAAATAATTAGGTCAATTTAACAAAAACAAATAATTTTGACATTTAAAACATACTATAAAAAATAAACTCATTAAAATCTTTTAAAATTACACTAACAACAAAAATTAACCTTAATTTTTTCTATTATTACATTTTCTAAAACTAGAAATAAAATCATTAAATATTAACAGTTGTTTTTTTTTAAAAATATAATAAATGGTTTGTAGAATTTATGAAAGAATGCATTATAAACTATTTTTATTTCAAGATAAATCCGAATTTCAAATCATTTAAATTTTTTTGTTTTCCAATCCGATATCTAACTTTATTCAAAAGGTGAAAAAATGAGTCATAAATTCATAGAAAGTGCATGGTTCCTGGATTTAAAATTAAAAGTCTGGTGGTTTTATCGCCTTTTCTCGCTTTATAGCTCAGACATGACACTGAAACATGAGTAAATAAAATATACGATTCTTTATATGTTATAAATACAGATCATAACTATAGTCATTATTCATATTCACAATAGGAAATAGTACTTGTAATCTTCTTACTACATTTGCATGAAAATATGTTTATGTAGGCATAATAACCATTTTATTGCTAATAAAACAGTTAACTAGATTAAATAAATTGTTTCTCTTCAAATAAAAACCCATAAACGATAATAAAAGTTAACCAATAGTTCATAGAAGATGGTATCAGAGAGTAAAACACAAAAAGGCAACGACAAGAAGAACAGCCATTAGTTTTGCAAAAAGCAATGCTTGAGTGACTCATTCGAATCTCATCTGTAGTCCAAGTGCGTCCCGTTGAATAATCAGCACTTCTTTTTAAAATCCGGGCTAATTCCAGCCTAATATAAAAGCACGTCGTTGGCGCGATAAGAATCTTTGAAATTGGTGTTGCGTGATTGAGCGCGGTGCTGGCGACACTATAAAACACGACAGTCATGTGCCATACCCCCATCTGAGTTGTCAAGTTGAGGTGGACAATCGGTTGTCAAAGTGCTCTTAAAACGCTCTCGCAGGGAAACAATAGCTACTTAAATAAGTTTCAGTGGCGATATCACAGGAGGAGGCAAAATATTTCATTTCTTTCTTGCAAAATAAGGCGCACATTGATCCATTTCATCAAACGTTCATTTAGGGCACATGATTCAATGGGGGCGTTTTTCAAAAGGAATTGAATGTTTTTTTTTTATATTTTTTTTTTTTACCTATTTAAAAAGCGAAATTTTATTATTGTTTTTAATTTATTTTATTTCGTTTACTGTAGGAAAGAATAGAAATATGAAGGAATATTGATCCATTTATAAACATTACATCAAGCTTTCATTTAGGGCATAGTATCCAATGGAAGCGGTTTATCAAAAGGAAAGTTTGATAAATTGAAAACCTTTTCTTTCCCTTTTTTTCTTCTTTTTTTCCCCCTATTTAAAAAGTAAAATTTTATTACTGTTTTTAATTTATTTTTTTATTTCGTTTACTGTAGGAAAGAATAGAAATATGAAGGAATATTGATCCATTTAGAAACATTTAATCAAACTTTCACTTTTCGAAAGAAAAATTTAAGGAATTGAATACCTTTTTTTTTTACATATTTAAAAAGTAAAGTTTCATTATTGTTTTAAAATGTTTATTTTTATTTCATTTACTGAAAAAAATAAAAGAAATATGAAGGAATATTGATCCATTTAGGAACATTTCATCAAACTTTCATTTAGGGCACATCATTCAATGGGGGCGGGGCGTTTTTCAAAAGGAATTGAATACTTTTTTCATTATCTATTTAAAAAGTAAAAATTTATTACTGTTTTTAAAAATATTATTTGTTCATTTCATTTACTGAAGAAAGGAATATTGATCCATTTAAGAAAATTTCGTCAGATCTTCATTCAGGGCACATTATTCAATGGAGGCGTTTTTCAAAAGGAATTGAATATCTTTTTTTTTTCTTTGCCTATTTAAAAAGTAACATTCTATTACTGTTTTAAATTTATTTTTTTATTTCATTTACTGAAGAAAAGAATAGAAATATGAAGGAATATTGATCCATTTAGGAACATTACATCAAGCTTTCATTAGGGAATAATATTCAATGGAGGCGTTTTTCAAAAGGAAAGTTTGAAGAATCGAAAACCTTTTTTTTTTTCCCCCTATTTAAAAAGTAAAATTTTATTACTGTTTTTAATTTATTTTTTTTATTTCATTTACTGAAGGAAAGAATAGAAATACGAAGGAATATTGATCCATTTAGCAACATTTCATCAAACTTTCATTAGGAGCACATTATTACATGGGGGTGTTTTTCAAAAGGAAAATTTAGGAAACTGAATACCTTTTTCTTTTCCCCTATTTAAAAAGTAAAACTTCATTATTAAGTTTATCTATTTTTTTTTTCATTTCATTTACAGAAGAAAAGAATAAACGTATGAAGGAATATTAATCCATTTAGGAACATTTCCTCAAACTTTTATTTAGGGCACATTTTTCAATTGGGGCACTTTTCAAATGAAAAGTTTAATGAATTAAATACCTTTTATTTTAACCTATTTAAAAAGTAAAACTTCATTACTGTTTTTTTTTTTTTTTTTTTTTTTTTTTTTCATTTTATTTACTGAAGATTAGAATAGAAATATGAAGGAATATGGATCCATTTAGAAACATTTTATCAAATTCTCGATTGGCCTCTTGTTGCTTTTACGCATACCATGAAGAGCCCGCTGATGGGCGATGAAGAATAGTCATTCCCTACGGGAGAACTATGAAAATTGTCCTACATTTGCGTGTCGTATGGCAGAAAACCAAGAAACTCCCACCGGATAGCCTATTAGTCTACAGCATTGTAAATAATATCAAAATAATTATGTAATACAATAAAGTGAAATTTTCAATATATTCTTCATGGTTACCTTAATAATCAAATTGGATTTGACTAATGCTTTATTTTTACGTTATATCACAATAAAAAAAAAAAATAAAAAAAATAAAAATACTCTTTATAAATTCAAAATGAATACAACAATAATAAAAAATAATAAAACAATAAAGAAGAATAAAACAAAAAAAGGCATAAAATTAAAGTGTCAAAAAGTTTCTTCCTTTACTGATATTAAAGGTTTTGATTATTTCACTAGTTTCAGCTATCGATGCAATATTTATATCATCAGCTAAATACTTCTTATCTATCATATTGTATGGTAGTGAATGCTGGCCATTAACAAAAGCAGATGGAGACAGGCTTTTAATTTATGACAGAAAAATACTTCGAAAAATATTTGAAGAAATGGATGGAGAATTTTGTTTAACCATGAAATCTATCGAAAATCTGAGCAACCTAATCTAACCAGAATCATCAAATCTTTTAGCATCAAATTGTTTGGACATATTTTTAGATGTGATGATATGAACCCTATTAAAAAGATGACTTTTGTAAATGTAGAGGGTACCAGGAAAAAAGGTAGACTTCGCACAAGATGGATAGATTGCGTAGAGGCAGATCTCAAGATATTAAAAATCAATCGTTGGTGGACTCTAAAGTCTGATCAGAGTTGTTAGAGGAAGCTTGTTGAGACGGCCTTGGCCTATAATAGGCTGTAGTGCAAGTAAAGAAGAAGAAAGAGTACTTCTTAATTAAGATTTTCCATTTAGGTGTACATGAACTATATTTTTCAAAATCTTTTTCATAATCAGCTTTTCCTAGGAGTAGGGGATTGGTGGCCAATTGGCTACCGCTCTGACCTTTGGTACCACAGGTTTCAGGTTCGAATCCTGGAGATGGCATGGATGTTTGTTAGGGGTCCGGAATCCACGTTAAACTGGATATCCCGGTGTAATTAGCCTAGATGTGTAAAAAAAAAATGACCATAGTGCGACAAGCCAAATCTCCTGAAGTTAAAAATAAGTACGTTGCATATCCACCATTTCAAGATTTCAAGTCAAAATATTTGATCTATACAAAAATATCAAAATCGATCAATATTATAACATCTATTCAGATCAGTACTACATTAATTCTACCTGAGAAAGCAATAACGGAAAAACAGTTATGATTTTAAAAAATCTATAAATTCATAAGACAGAAGTTTAGTTTTAATATTTTAATTAGAAAAAAAATTAAATAATAATTTATGTTATTTATATAATAAATTAAATTTATTATTTTTATTAAATAATTTGTGTCTTTTCTCAAGAATTTTTTGCAAAAAGTGTTTTTGTGTGTGTGTGTGTGTAAAATTTGTTTATTTTTTTCAGGATATTTTGTATTTGCCTTGCTTGATTGTTTATTTATTTCCTGTTTTATTATATTTAAATTAATTAATTTAAAAATGAACAATTTAAAATTCAAGATCATAAATGAAGAAATGCTCAAATAATTCTTTTTATTGAGGTTAAAGATATTTAAAATAATGACAGTAATTTAATTATTATGAAGGTAATAAGATATACAATAAAGATTTTTTTTACTAAATATTATTCATTATTTATCCAGATTCCTTTATATTCCTTATATATGGAAAAATGCTCAAATAAATATTTTTATTCAGGTTAAAGATATTTAAAACAATGAAGGTAATTTAATTATTATGAAGGTAATAAGATAAATAAATAATGATTTTTTTACTGAATACTTTTCATTATTTATCCAGATTCCTTTATATTCCTTATATATAGAAAAATGCTGATATAATATTTTTTTTTTGTTGAGGTTAAAGATATTTAAAATAATGAAGGTAATTTTAATTATTATGAAGGTAATAAGATAAATAAATAATGATTTTTTTACTGAATACTTTTCATTATTTATACAGATTCCTTTATATTCCTTATATATGGAAAAATGCCGACATAATTTTTTAATTAGGTTAAAGATATTTAAAATAATGAAGGTAATTTTAATTATGAAGGTAATAAGATAAATAATGACAATTATTTTTATTAAATATTTTTCATTATTTATCCATATTTCTTTACAATAAGAAGCATTAAAAAATTGAATAGCCATCATACCTTATTTTTTAACAAATCAGTATATTACGCATGAATCAGACAAAATAAATCCGTTAAAAAAACAAACCTGTAGGAAAATCCCGATAACATACCCTGCGGAAATATGTGGACTGCTACCGCCCTCTACCGATATAAACGGAAGGTTTTCCTGCTACTTAAATAGTGGCGAAGAAACCAAAATATTGTTTGATTATATTTTTCTATGTTTAAAACATATTTAGGATTTTTTTATATGTTATATCTTAATCTTTATGATACACACAAGAAGCAAATTTCTAATTTTTATTGTAGCAATAATTGAGAATATAAAATACATTAGAGTAAAAATATATTTTGATTTGATGTATAAATTCATTGGTGGCTTAAAAATCATTATAATTGCCATTATTACAAACTATATGAGTTTTATGTATCATAAATATCCGTATATTTAATATTTTATCCATTTACTGTTATATTAAATGCATGCACAAAACGAAATGTAGACCACAAGGTGTAAAATTAGAACAATGCACAACTCAATGTTAGTAATTTTTCTGGGTTTTATGTATTCTTGATAAAGTTTTTGAAAATTGACCTGTTATTAAAAATTATTTTGTCAATCAAAAAAGAAAAAATTATTTTATTATACATTTTCAATTGTTTTTAAAGGCAAGTTTTAGAATGTCGATGTATCAAAATATAATCATATATTTCAATTTTATGGTAAAAATCAATCGAAAATTTTAAACCTATATTTAAACAAAAAGTGTAATATTTCTTTCTTTCAGAAAATAAGAAGTATATATATATATATATATATATATATATACTATATTTTACGCCTCGAACGTTTCATCGACATTAAAGAGATAATTATTGCCTTCAGAAGGGGCTTGTAGGGCTAACATTTATTTATGATAAGGTAATTCGGAAAACTCCCCCATTGCAGGCCGACTATCGCATCTAGATTACCACATGTATTATAACATTCGACATCAAGTCTCCTCATTTCTTAGAGTAGTGACTGCAAATAGCGACGCCAGCTGATTTGAACCTATGCCTTCCTGCTGAATGCGTTACTACCTGGGAGTTAATTTTTCATCATCATCATTATCAGTGACGCAAAACCCCGATGGAGGGCCAAGGCCGTCTGCCTTCTGGCAGATTTCTAGATGGTAGATGATTCTTTTTACAGGGTAGGGTTGTCAGCCCTACTGCCAATGCTCTACGGTCATATTAGACCAGGATCTACGGTTTAAAGTGGATTCCGAACCACTACAATATCCAGGGCACCGTCGGGACTTGAACCCGAAACCTGTGGCACCGAGAGCTAGTCCTATCAGGCCCCAATTTTTCGTAATAGTTGTAAATAAAAAAAGTCATATTTATCTGACAATCTATAAAGTTCTTATAGGGGCCTGAATGGCCGAGTGGCTAGCGCTAGGCTTGCCTTAAGGCGTTTGGTACCACAGGTTTCGGGATCGAGTCCCGGTGCCATGAATGTTTGTAGTGGTTCGGAATCCCCTTAAACCGTAGGTCCCGATCTAACATGATCGTAGAGTGTTGCGGAGGTAGTGTTACTCCGCGTCCGTAGCTTATCTTCAAGCTACACGACGTTATGCTAAGTGCATAACGTCTGTGCAGTGCTGGCTTTAAGGCATCCAAGATAATTGTCTAAGTGTTTGCCAGCTGCATTATAATAAAAAATTAAGTTCTTATAGCTTAAACACATATCATTATTACTTGCAATCTTTTTGAATAACATTTTACCAGCGATATGAATATTTATAATCGAAAACAAATCCCTGCGAAACCAAATGTCTATACTATTTATCAATTTACAAACTTCCACAATTCTTCAGTTTGGTCAACACTAGCTTTTAGAGTAAACGAAATATTTGTTTGTAGAGATGTTCAAATGATTTTGTCTTATTATGCCAATACGATTCATATACTTCCAATATTTTTCCGTTCGTAATCGAATTATATCCTCAAAATATATACAGAAAAATAATCTCATAGTAGTATAAATCATTGATGCTAATTAAGCAAAGTTTTAATACAGGAAGAAAATACATATAAGTAAATAATAAGTAAAAAATTCTAAAATTCAAAACTTGGGAGCAATCTGTTAACAAACGCCTCGACAGCCACGCTGTTAGGGCTTCTAACTGCCACATAGAAAGGTTGGGTTCAATTCCAATAACTTATGGTATTGTAGTATCTGTATGATCATGGGATACATAAAAAAAAGCCCCTTTTGACAGGCTGACCATAGCTTTGAGGGGTTTTGTTCAACAAATATCGTCTGAGCAGTGCCCCCTATCAAAAGAGGTTGTATATCCTGGTTTATAGAATTTTGTCCCGACCAGATGCCACCAACCATTGTGTAACTTTTATGTGGCATATATTCAAAATAACTTCAACCTGTATCTAATTCTAGGGACTTTCTTTTGTTAACTGAGTTTTTGGAAAGGAGTTCATTTCCTCGGTTAACAACAAGTTGAATTTAAAAATTTTGAAGAATTACGGCATTCAATTGTTTGGTGCGTCATGATGAAAACTGGTCTTTGTAACGTAAAATAACACAAGCCAACCATTTCAATTTCTACTTCATTTAATTTTTTATATAGGTGAGTCTATTTCAGAAAATTGTTTTTATTGATGCATTAAAGTTTCAATAAACATATTGAATCGTAAAATATTTTTTACTTTTATTGTTAGTTTTCGATTTTGTCGGGAAAAAAATTAATTACACTGAGTACTAGCCAATTGTTATTGTATATTTATTATTTTATTTTTCTAATAGAGCAAACTTATCATAACTTTGAAATTAAAAAAAACTAATTCAAAAAATTCAAATGATCCAATGTGTTTTTGTGATTTTTTTTTATTTATATTAAATAATCCGTTTTTTGTTCTTTCTCAATTTTACTAAGCAAATAATAAATGAGCAGTTCTTGCAATCAACCACAGATCTTTTTGCAGTCTCATTTTGTCAATGTTATTTTCTAACAAATGGTGTGAAATCGAAAGAAAACAAACTTTCATATAACTAAGATATAATAAAATCCTTAAAAAGAAGTTAAAGTATGTTAAATCGATGTGACTTTTTTTGTAAATAAGAGTGTGTTTGAATTATCGAAATTTAGATTTTATGACAAACAAAAAATTTACAATTATATCAATATATCACAAGTATGGTGAAGAAATAATAGCTCACTGTAATTTTTGGGTTATTTCCCCCCACCAAATCGGTTTTTTAAAACGAGTCTTGGGAAAGATAAATTGTTCGTTCTGCGTTAAATATTTCTTGAGATTGCCTTTTTAACTCATTTTCACAGTAATTAAACTCTAGAAAATTTTTATTGTAGTATAGCTGTAATCCTAAAACAAAGTATTTCACATATTTCATAAATACACATTCTCTAGATTTAATTAATTCAAATGAATACACTACGTTTATACTCTTATTAATACTCTACATTATTTAATAAATATAGATAAAATGAATATCAAATCATTTCAATATTTTAACTTATAAGAATAACATGATTCAATTTTTTATTATATCGCATTATTCTAAAATTATCAATTCGAAATGCTCATTTATATTCAACAAACTGCTTTAAATTCCCATTAAAAAAAATTTACAATAGAGAACAATTTTAATCGATCATTTTCGGGAAAGCATTCTTCTTTAAGTTTAAATTCTCATTTTAAGTATTGCTTAATAAATAAATCGCTAAATGTTTTTAATTTCAAACGGAAATGATAATGATCATAATAATAAAAAAAAACCGAAATTCTCTTCGCTGATTATTAATTTCTCACTGCAAGTGAAAAGTATCTCAGCAAATGTCACTACAACGACGAAATCGAACTCTTCGGTAGTCTCCAATTCTTGGGTACTATGGGCCATTTAAAGAACGTAAATAACGCCGTCTGGTGATAAACTTCAGCACTAAAAAGATCCACAGCAGAAATGCTCCAATCGATTAGGTCCGGGAAAGGAGAAATAAAATAAAAGCCAAGAAGGCAAATCTTCAAAGTCGTGGAAATCTAAATGTATTCTCATCGTTAGAGTGGGTCGTTTCATTTTCGGTTGCCAGGGACTACGAAGAACT
The DNA here is from genome assembly GCA_021605075.1 of Caerostris darwini. Taxonomy (NCBI): domain Eukaryota; kingdom Metazoa; phylum Arthropoda; class Arachnida; order Araneae; family Araneidae; genus Caerostris; species Caerostris darwini. The sequence goes on from BPLQ01009615.1 coordinate 400,059, forward strand.
AATCACGCTTGTAGTAATTTATGTTTTTTACGACGACATCCAAAAGTAAAGGGAGAACAACTTTTTTTTTTCCGTTTCCGACTTTGAGGAGAATAGCTTAAGTGCCACGTGGTCACGACAGAATAGACATTGCATACTATTATGCAAAAGGTGATGCAAATTTCAATAGCCCTTTGACTGAAATACTGATATAACCTTTTCACTGCATAATAATCGCTGCCTTCTTTGAATATGCACTTTACCCAGAGCCAAAGCAGAAATCCATTAATCTGGCAATAAAAAAAGCAGCAGAATAATGTAAATGTGAAATATGGCGGCACCTTTTCTTTTATCTTTATGGCCACTGATAGTTTTCAACTTGTTGGTTCGCCGCGAGTAAAAATTAAGCTCATTTCCTTCTGCAATATACAATTTTAATAATCGCAACTTTAAGCAAGTTGAATGATTACTAGACTCATTAATTTGGTGACAATAACTACATAAAAATTTATTACAAAAATTTGTGCTTTTTATATCAGGCATTTTTCCCAATTATCCTGGTATCATGAAGATTAAAATTAGAGTATTTGAAATAATTTTATAATAGCGGTGTCTTATTTCAAATATTTAAATAAAAAATTCGTTTGAACTCATTGCATTGTTAAACCTCTTCAAGGACTGTTTAATTAATCGCTGTAAATAAAAATATAATTTGTTTCAAAATCATAGCAGATGTCGTTAATCTAAAATTTTCTAAAACAACATTCCATTACAAGAATCTGCATATTTTATGCTATATTCAATATAACTGATTATTCTTAAACACATATTTAATTTATTCTATATTTAATACATTGAGCTAATAATGTTGCTCTATATAATAAATATTGCTATATATATTATACTATCGATACTATATAAAATATGCTCTGTGCTATATACTATCTATAAAAACTCTAAGACGTGTATTATTAACTTTTAATTCATGGTTTTTGATAAGCATCGTTTACGAGAAATTTTAAGATTGACAACCATTTAACAAATTAATTATCTGAAAATTAAATCTTACAATGTTGGTTAGAGTTTCCGATAATCCTTTTCCTCAAAAAATAATTAAATACTTGATTTGTTAAATAAAGAAAATTATGAAATTACTGAAAATAAGAGGTTGTATCTAATGCATAGCAATTTGTAAAACTGACCATTTAGAAAAGCATTACAAGGAAAAATATTATCATATATTAAAATTCCTACATAATAGTATTAAAACTATACAAAATCTTCGTTAAATTATTAAGACATCAATTCTGAAAGATGGAGGCAATGAAATTATTGCTAAGTTAAGATTATTCAAATTTTATTTCACTTTTTTACAATTTAAATATCCTATTTTATTTCAGTGATGAAAGCAATTCAAAAAATAGAAATGTTATTGAATATTAAGTAAACTATAGTTATAAAATTAAGATTAAATGCAATTTAATTTTTTTATCATTTAAATCATGTACTTATTTTTTCCTTTTTCAGGAGCTTAATTTGTATTTTTCATAAAATTTTTCTATCAAATAGGACACATGGAAGAAATAGAGATTACACATTTAATTTATTCTTTAGTAGGTGCAAATTTTGTTACAAAAAATACTCTTAGTGACAAACTCATTTTCAAAACGCAATAATATAAGCAATTATGTTTTTAATAAAAATATGCTTTGATAAAATTCTTAGAAATTATTTTGGAGACCATCATTATCTTGCGGTTCAAGAAATAAAAGATGTTTAGTTTGAATCTGTTTTATTATTTATTAATTCTTACATCTAATAATCCTCTACTATCTACTAATTCTTGCATCTAATAGTCCTCTACTATTTACTAATTCTTGCATCTAATAGTCCTCTACTATTTACTAATTCTTGCATCTAATAGTCCTCTACTATTTACTAACTCTTGCATATAATAGTTCTCTACTATTTACTAATTCTTGCATATAATAGTTCTCTACTATTTACTAACTCTTGCATATAATAGTTCTCTACTATTTACTAACTCTTGCATATAATAGTTCTCTACTATTTACTAACTCTTGCATATAATAGTTCTCTACTATTTACTAATTCTTACATCTGATAATCATCTACTATTTACTAATTCTTGCATCTAATAGTCCTCTACTATTTGCTAACTCTTGCATATAATAGTCCTCTACTATTTACTAATTCTTATAATTACTTCTTATATTTAATAGTCTAATTAACTAATAAGAGACATGCAATTTATATTAAAGTAAGTTTTAGAATATCAGTAATTTTTCATTATCAATTATCATCGTTATTCATAATAATTATCCAGTTATCCAGAGAAATATTTATTTGCAACTACAATTTCTAGCAAGATAACTCATAAAGGATATGCTTTAAATAACTCATTTAATAATCCTGGAATTTATGACATGTTTCATTTCATTCACAATCTCATTGGCGCTGACCATAAAAGAGATTTTATCAATAGTTTTCATTCATTACACATCAATTTAAAATTTGTATTTATAATATGAGTTAGAATAAAATTTTTTAATCCAAAACAATTGTTTAGTACGTAATTAATAATGGCAAAATTAATATGTATTTATACTATTAATTATTAGAGAAACCTTTATCATTGGACTTAAAAGACTACCGATTTCATTTATGACTATGCCTATTTATAACTTTAATATTGTTTTCATTACTATTTTGTTTTTACTATTATGTCATTTATAACTATTCTGGCACATAAAACTTTTTATATTATATGACATATATATTTAATTTGTAATGGTTGCAATTATTTTATTAAAAATGTAATAAATATTCGAAAAATATACCTTTTACTTCTTAATAGCTAAAAAAATATTTTTTCAAAAATACCTCTGTAATTCCATTTGAAATTAAGAATTATAGAAAATTATTATTTGTGAAATACAACATTTTCAAAAATTTTCATTTGTTCCTTTCAGACATGTTTTTAAAAGAATGAGCATCAGAGCAAATGAATCTGAGAAACCAAAAGGGTAAGTTTGACCTATACAATATTTATTTTTAATATAAAATTTCCTAGTTTGATTTACATGTTATATTGCTTGCATTTACAGAGTGACTCTTATATATTTAATGTTTATTCACACACTTGTTTATAATTATTTTTATATTACATCTTTATATAAAACTATCACTTATTCTTCTTAACGAACATTAATATGTTTCCATGATTTTGTACAGTAGTAATATATAGTGTGAGAAATAATGAAAAAAAGTGTTTTATATTGAAAGCGCAATATAACGGGCACTTTTCTAAAGGCTGTGCGACACTTTTTCTGAAAAGTGTGAACAAAATGCTTTCTATGTAGCGCGCAAGCGCGAAATATCGTGGGGTTACTATTCTTTATTTAAAAAATGCCAAACATTTTAAATGTTTTTATTGTTTTAACATGAGTGGGATAAACATTTGTTAAAATTAACGTTTATTAACATTAACACTTATTAAAATACATTACGTCAAAACATATTAAACATTTTGAATATATTACAACTAACAGATGGGAAAAAAACTGTTGAATATTACAGTGAATATTAATTGCAAACTGATTAAAATTATTATTTTTTTAATTCATTGACAAAATATAAATATCTATAAATCTTTCAGTTATTTTATTTAATCTTTATAAAATAATAAAAATACATCTAAAATATTTGACAATTTTTCTCAATTCAATGTTTGAATCATTCGCTCATTAAATAACAAATAAATAAAATCCACTTAATTAAAGCACAAAATTAGCAATTATAAATCTTTAAAAATGACAAAGAATTTTTTACTTACTTGGGCACCTATTTCTTGTGGATTAGATAGACATAGAGAGCCAAGCTTTGAATTTACACATCTCCGTAATTAAAGTGTGCAAAAGTTGTTGCCTGGGTAGAGCTTAACCTTAGCAATTCAAAGCGACTACCTTGCTGTTTGGAGGGCGGGCCGGTAGGCGGCAACCGTTCAAGGTCGTGCCCTGCTTTACAAATAATTTTTTATCCCCTACCAAATGTATGCACGGTAGGGGAAACCAGATCTCAGGCAATGAGCGCTTCAGCAAACAGGAGACAAGCTGGCCAATTGAGAAGGCTTCCCCCAAACCGCTTTTGTAGTATTTAGATGCATATTATTATAAGCTCTCTATGCATTTCTCATTTTTGCAGGGGGATATATATTATGTTAACGACGACGCAAGAATTTTGAAAGCTTTCCCCTGCTTTGTACTTTTTCATGTGAAAAAATATTTCCCTCCATTATGTCTAAATATTTATTGATTGTTTTTTAAAATTATATTAAATAAAATTTTTTAATTATAAACAGGTAAAATAGAGATATCACAGAACATTAAGGTATCATTTTCGAAATGCTTTTGGGTTATTCATATACAATGATTCACGTTTGTTGTATTAAATATGTATGAGGAGATTCAGGATTGCCCTTTCCAATATCGATTTAAAATTTAAAACGTCTTGACAAAGACCAGAACTTTCTTATATAAACTATTTACACACATTTGATGAAGATTAAAGATAAAATAGTTTTCAGGATAGGAATTGTATAGTTAAATTTCAGTTAACAAATATAAATAAAATATCCGTAATAATGCGTATAACGAGAACTCCAAAGATGTTTTTCCCAAGTAGGATTTAAAATGTCTTGACAAAGACCAGAACGTTTTTATATAAATTATTTGCAACACTTGATGAAGATTAAGGATAAAATATTTTTCAGTATTAGGAGTTGTATAATTAAGTTTCAGTTAACAAATATAAATAAAATACATGTAATAATACGTATAACGAGAACTCTAAATGAGTTTCTAAATGAGTTTTTTTAATAAGTTTGCATATTTCTTAATACATGTGTTTTATTATTTTCTAGAGTGAAAAACATTCGATTAAAATTCCGTAAAATGTTTTTCAGAATTATAATCCCTCATTTGTATTTTTTAAATTGACAGGATTTTTAAAATTAACTTTAAATAATAAATCTAAATAAGGCTACTTAGCTTATTTTCTCGAGTGATCTACATACCTTATCAAAAAATGATGAATGACAATTTTACAACAAAAAAAAAAATTTAATTTTTTTCTACAAATTGCTCAGACTTTTTTTTTCGTGTGTATGATATTGTTTTTATATGAAATTTAAGACATCTATAACATATTTAAACGAAAGAAATAAAGTACTTTTGTCAGATTTACGTCAACCGTTAAAATATTATTATTCTTATACATAAGACGACGACAACAACAAAAAAATCACTTGAATAAACATTAATTTTATAATTGATTCTATTAAAAGAAAATAACTATATGTTGAATTTTTTGATTTGTCGAGAATTTATATTTGTAAAATAGATTGATATATATATATATATTTCACTTTTTTATGTTTAATTAATCAAAGACTTGCACTTAAAAATTACTTTCTAACCATTCAGTTAAAAAAAAAAGTTATGTATATGCTCTTATTCTTATATCCTTGATTGATTTCATCATAAAATTTTTTAAAGTATTCCGATTTGCATTTTAATTATTTTTTTAACCATTCATTTATGAAAAACATTTCGACATTTTCCATAAAAAGAATTCTTTGCACATTGCACGAATTTTTTAACAATTTTTTTTGTAAAATCGAATTTTACTGTTAAATTATCACGAATTTTTTTTCTGTTCACGATAGTGTAACAGTTGAAATATATAAATATTTATTAAAATAATTATGTATAAATTAAAAATATCTAAGAACAAAACTTTTTCGACTCATTATTTAACGGCTACGTCTCTAAAAAAATACATTTTATAAATATCAGTTTCTTACGCAATGTTTCATAATAACGGCATTCATTACACATTCATAGTATTCTACATGAATCAACTCTAAATCAGCTCCAATTTCTTATAACCTTGATATCGTGACAATTTATAATACATTTTTTTTAGTTTCAAGCCATATATTAAATTAAAATGAAAAATTTTCAATGTATTAGTATCATACATTATGTTTAACAGTTTTGAATTATACCAGGAAATCAAATCAGTAGTGAATATTAAACAGGATTTTGTCCTTCAGTTTTCCAGATATGTAACATGTGAAAAAAGTCATTATGTAGGTCATTATAATTGTTATACATCTTTTTAGCCTTATTTAAGTGTATTTTATGCGGCATAAATAAAATTTAAACAAAAAATAAATATGAAAAAAAATTTTTTTTTTTTAATGTTTATTTAAAGATAAAAATCTTTGTTAAATTGTAAGACTATGCAATAATTACTTATCTTTTTACTTTTAAAATGAAATATGACATTATATAATTTAAAAATAAAATTCGTATTATTTTGAGCGATAAATATATATGTATTTTCTAAATCACAGTCTTTACACAATGTTTCATAATAACGGCATTCATTAACATTCATGACATTCTACATGAATCAACTCTAAATCAACTCCAATTTCTTATAACCTTGATATCGTGGCAATTTATAACACTTTTTTTTTAGTTTCAAGCTATAAATTAAATAAAAATTTTCAATGTATTATTATCATACATTATGTTTAACAGTTTTGAATTATACCAGGAAATCTAATCAGCATTGAATATTAAACCTGACTTCGTCCTTCAATTTTTCAAATATGTAGCATGTGAAAAAAAATCATTATGTAGGTTATAATTGTTATAAGTCCTTTTATAGGTTTATTTTAAGTGCATTTTATGCGACATAAACTAAATATGACAAAAAATAAATATGTCAAAAAATTTTAATGACCCTTTAAAGATAAAAATCTTCGTTAAATTGTATGAAGGTGTAATAACTAATTTTAAAATGCGTATCATTTTAAGCGATAAATACATAGATAATATTTATTATGTCAACGTGTTTAAAAATATTGTTATGTAATAAAATTTATGTCTTTATGTGCTAAAAAAATATTATCTTAAAAAATAATAATTCAAATGTAAAGTTGAACAGAAATTTAGCTTAAAAACAAGAGTTGCATTCATAATTAAATAAACAGCATATTTAAAATTTCGCAGCATCGGATAGGACCTAGAGAAACTTCAATGCTCATGCGCGGCGCATACACTTATGAACAATCCTGCTTATATACAGTAAAAAGCTCGTGTTTTTAATGTTTCTTTGGTAGTAGAACAATTAAATCAAGAAGAAATACAAATTATTCTAGAAAATTGATTTTGTTTATTTGAAGCGATTGCTCTAAGTATAACGATCTCGATTAAATCTTAATCATTTTCCATCTTGCTATTTCTTCTAATATGTTGAAACTCTAATATGTCTAAAAATATGTCTCCATAAGCATTGTATTTACTTTGATAAATCACATTTATTACTGACAGAAAATAAATTATGAAAGAATTTAGAATATTTTATGAAGCAATTATTGAAATTATGGTTAAGATTTCCTTTTTATGACTTTCCCAATTTTCTTTGAATATTTCCTTTCAGTAATTTTTAATATCTATAAAATTTAGCATGAATATATATATTGTTTATACTATTTTCATTTCCTTTTAAAACTTTTAATGTTTTGGTTAGACATTAATTATAATATGCCACTCATTTACTATGACTAAAGATTGTGTTATTTATTTTCAAGTTAACATTTGACTACACCTTAGTTTTACATAAATAATAATTATTAATTTTGAATAATGAGCAACACAAGCAAAACAAAAATAAATATCGTTTCATCTTTAATTAATATAAAATGGATCCAAGCGTTTTATATTTGATCATTGCATATGAATGAATATAATTATAATAAATTTATACATTTTCTATATATAAATGCTAAATGGAAGGACTGATGATTTTATTTTTATTACATTCTGGATTTAATAAATAAATAAATGTTAATTATATTAATATAAATAAAAATAATTTAAAAAGAAGCCCTAAAATAAAGCCATTTTTTAAAAAAAAATTTCATCTTTAATTTATGTGAAATAAAATAGGTTTCCATAACGCTGTGCATATTATTATAAATTGCATGTAATTGAATAAAGAACAAATTTATATATTTTCTAACAAGACTGAAGATTTTATGTTTTTTATTACATTCGGGATTTAAAAAATAAATAAATATTAATTTTATTGAGGCTAAAAGTAAAACCATTTAAAAAATTCCACCTTTAATTGATAGGTTTGACCTTTAAAAATAAGTTTCCATAACGTTTTGCATATTATTTATTATTGCATGTTGAAATATTAATTTTATATGTAATTCAATAAAATTATAACAAATTTATACATTTTCTCGTATATATAAATGCTCAGTCGAAGGACTGAAGATTTTATTTTTTTTTATTACACTCTGGATTTAAGAAATTAATAAATATTAATTTTATTGAGAATAAAGCCATTTAAAAAAAAAGAAAATTTCACCTTCAATTTATGTGAAATACATTAGATTTTCATAACGTTGTGCATATATTATTATTGCATTTAAATGAATTATATCAAATTTATACATTTTCTGATATGAGTGATAGGTATTAGGCCCCTATTATGTGACGATTTATTTTTATAACAATAATAACTTATTAATATTGTTATAAGTATAATAAGTTATATTGTTATAACTTATTTATATAACTTATTAATATCATAACTTGTTTTCTTCGCATGAACTGATAGATATAAGGGGAGTTGTATTTCAATGTCAAACTGCTGGGAAGAAAGCAGTTTAGCAAAATTTCAATGTCTGCATAAATTCAATTATCTATGAAACATTGCTCTACAGCGATTTCTTTTTTCCTTCCTATTATCTACGCATAAACATGGACCCTGCATATGCGTAGGGCTCAGAGGGAAAGATGAATGGGCAATCCATTTTCAAAAGGGGTGGGCATATCCAGTAGAAGAGGGCCTGTGTCAAACTTCGGCGTGTAGGGTATTTATTGACTTCTGTGTCAATGAACCTGAACTAATTGTCCAATGATGTGGAGATCCCCCAATCTGCAGCTGCAGCCAATAACAAGAATAACTGGGGTCGACTTTCAACAAAGATGGCGGGGTACTGAGTTGGGTACCTTATTAAGTGGAACCACTTGCAAAAAACTTAGTTATAACGGCTCAATATTCCATCAGTGGCCCATTTCGAAGATTTCCAATCATAATAATAAACGTGTTTTTTTTTAATGAACGAGTAAAAGTTTTCAATATTAGTTTAAAATAATTTATTTGCAAAAGTGTAGACGATATTTGTTTAATTAAAATTTTTTGTTTCGTTCATGAGGAAAATCGGGAAAAACGAATCAAATTCCACATTTTTTTTTTTTTTTTTTTTTTTTTTTATGAGTGCTAAATGAATCTTAAAAATAAAAATATAAATTAAGATTATCAGGAAGAAAGACATCAATATAATAAGTCAATAAGAGGGGAATAAGGAAGTAAAATATTCAAAATAAATTCCGCTGGGTTCTATCTGACAGTTTATTCCTTATAGTTCTATTATGGAGTATATTCTTTATAGTCCTATTAAGGAGTATATTCTTTATAGTCCTATTATGGAGTATATTCTTTATAGTCCTATTATGAAGTATATTCTTTATAGTCCTATTATGATAATGAATTCTTAAGCATTTGATTTTTCATTTTAGATGTACTGTTACATATAGTTCACCATAATAAATAATTTAACAAATTTATTCAGAAATTAAACTTCATCCCAATTTATATAGAAGCATTTCTTACTATAGAACATTCTTGAGTAATTAAAAGACTTTAAGCCAGAGATCCATTTTCGGCTTTACATTATACTGTATATTTCCCTAAAACATCGGTATTTTTATGTATTTGACATATTCCTGATTTTAGTATCTGCTGTCTTCTTGATTATTTAAAAAAAAAGTTTTTGTACAGAGAAGTCCATATTTTTTTACGAAATTTTTGCATATTTTGTCATACTGGATATCATCCATTGTATATTGTTTATAAAATTTTTTGTTTAAAGACTATTGTTAGAACTAATGTATCTTTGTGCCCAACCCAAGACATATTTTTTTCAAATGTTGTCCGAAGTAGCTAACAGGCTGAACACCTTTGCTTCAACCAAAAGCAGAAATTTCTAGGAGATTGGTAAAATATGTGTTTACCACGTTACATGATAAAAGAATGAATGGTATAGAATTACGAAAACTAATATTTATATGATTAGTATGAGATAAACACTACTTATTTCAAGGTATTTTTCAATATTAATATGAATGAAAACTAACCTTAACCCATTCAGTGACCCTGACACATATTCATTAGAGTCGAGAGTTTTTTTTTTTTTTTTTTAAATTAAAATCATTCTAACTCAAAAAACTCCCATTAAAATCTGTTGGAAAACTATTTACTATCACATTCTTCAACAATGAAAACAAATAACTCATCAGATTTCAGAACCGACAAAAATTTATTTTACGAGATAACATTGTTTTGAAGATATTATAACTTGAGATTGTGTCTAATGTTGCATTTTCAACATTATGTAATTTTACAAAATATCTGCAGCCTCACGTGTTATTGTCGATACTGTGTAATCTAACTTAACATTATCGATACTGCATAAACTATCTTAAAAAAATTAAACTCAAAAATCCTCCAAAATGTAATAATAAAAGTGGTATTTGAAGAACTTTCCAAATATGTGAAAAATGCAATGAACCAGATGTCTTTAATGTATAAAATCTTTTTAATAGTCATTCACCATTAATAGTCAATGGCAATACATGTAGAAATTTCTGTATATTAATCGTTTTCCGGATTATTTTTCCTTACTCGTTGAATTATTGTCGATATAAAATAAATAAAACCTAACCAAATAAAAAAATTAAACCATTTTTTCCCCTTTCTCTTTATAAAATTGCTCTTAAAGTGGTTAAACTTTCTAGAGTTCGAATTTAAAGTATCTAAGCGTAGTATCTTTGAATTTTTTTTCCAAGGAAGAGAGTTTTTCTTAGGAAATGCTCTCGAATCTTTTTTTACCTTGAAAGAATCGATAGATAGGAGAGTCTTCCATCATGATGTCGTGCGGAGTGGAGCATGAAAGAGTTCTTTTTTTTTCTCCTCCCTGCTGATTTGGATGGTGGTGCGTCCAGAAATATATGGGGGACTAGCGATAGGCGATTAATAACAGCTCCAACTGACAGCTAATTATTTGAAAGCATGGGACAAAGTAAAAAGCACAAAATGATTACCTAGTTAAGTTCTTGCGTTTTATTATTATTTTTTTCCTCTTTTATCCGATGAGCTCTTTCCCCGGTCAGTAAAGACTAATACAGTTCCCTTTTCGTTTATCCTTTGACAATGCAGCATGCCAATTTATGAATAAAAAGTATGGGGCATTATATAGAGTGGTTATTTTATGTTTATTGTTATGTTTACTGTTCAAATATTTTTAATCATTATGTTTTGTAATAAGAAAAATAATATTTGTTATCATATTTATATTAGAAAGAAAAAGTATTCAATTTATTTATGCTTGTTAAATTTTTGCTAATGCGATAAATCTATTATGAAAGCAATTTTAGAGAGTAGCGCAGTACAAAATTTAATATTGTAATCTTTTATCACTTTGAACTTTTGGAATTTTTTGTCATTTTTAAAAATATTCAGTTTAACAAAATGCATGGTACCATAGGTTTCAGCCTCGAATCCTGGCGGATAGCATGGATGTTTGTTAGTGCTTCGGAATCCCCATTAAATTGTAGGTTCCTATCTAATTAGCCTAAAGTGTGCAAAAAATGACCGTAGAGGGACAAACTAATCTAAACCAAATTAACAAAATACATTTCGATATTTTCAAGTAAACAAATGAAGTCAGTTTAAAATTTCTGAGCCTGTTTGAGATGCAAGCAACAAATACCGCTACAATTTTTGTGAATGATGTTAATATTTATTTATTATTTTTTTATAAAAAAAAATAAATTCTAAAGTCCAGATAAAATTTTTTTTATCTGAACTATATTTCCTAATTACATTACACTTAAAAAATTTGTCAATACTTAAAAATTATAATGAAATAACTAGATAAGGTATAATTGGAAAATAATTGATCCCGGCTTGTATTTCATTTAATAGTAGCACGGAAAATTTTGGTTCATTTGAATGTAATAATTGAATGTTTCTGGAAATTCTTTCTTGCATAGCATCAAACATTAAACGTTTGACGTTTAAATGCGTGTTTCATTAATAAACTGAACCCTTAAAAATATGCCCAAAATAAAAATCTTGTAGGAAAAATACACAAAAATACAAATGTAGAAAAAAATACACAAATAAACTGGATAAATAAATCTGACAATAGAAATAATACACTAGGTTGAATTTCTTTAATTCAAAACCTCTTAGAAAACTATTACATACTGTGAATTTTAAAAAGATGTTTCTTTGATTTTCATCAGCAACATCTCGATTTTCCCAAGTTAGGGACCAGAACGTATTTTTTTGTATTTATTTTTACCCATAATTACATTTTTTAATGAAGTTTATAGAAAATCCTAGCGTACCACGAAGTATCACATAAGGTTTACAACAAATCAATGACAAAATAATAAAAAAATTAAATACATGCTAAATTTAAAAGTATACATGGCACTACAAAAGAGAAATAAAATAAAAGAGATAGATAAGGGATATAAGAAAAATCAGGCTTTTTATTAACAAATTGATAAATTTTGGTGGCCATTTGAATTTTTGGGGTGTTATATCTCTTCTTATTCTTCTATAATGTTCAAGTCAGGATCTATAATTACTAGATCACATTTCTACGCATAATTTTAGTATTTATTTTATCAGAATATGAATATATTGAAAATTTTGACATAAATTAATATTTAAAAATAATATTCTTTGAAATTTTTCTTTCAAACTCTAAATTTTTTTTATACAGCTCCCCATATCAGAATTATATTATGCATGTATGAAGTTCTACAACATTGTTTATATTTTAAGACTTAATTTAATACAAAGTATAAGTTCTTACGTAAGATGCAACTGTGGTAGTTAATGCTGACTGATACTGATAAAAATAAAAATAAATATTAATCCGGTTCATGTATAGTCCTTTAGCAAAACATTATAATTACAGTCATTAAGTCGGATAATTAAGGTTTTTAAATTGGTATATTTTTCCTCATTTTGGTCACGCAAGCAATTTTTTAATTTTTTTTATAAACTTCGATGACTTGATACATCATTTTTTTTTGCTGAGTTTAGTAGTAATATACGAAGAAATCATAATTACACAAATGTTCTCGATCTGAAGTGATATTCATAAAAAAAAAAGATATCGTGGTTTTTTTACAACTTTCTTATTAGGTGACTTTGGGGAAAGAAACTTATGATGGTAATTATTTCGTTCATAAACACGAGTTCCCTTTTGGCAAAATATAATTCTCTATCTTCACGTTTATAAACCTGCTTTGACTGAAATGCTTAATTTTTTTCCATTACATTCAGCAGTTTATGCAGCCATTTAGATACAAAATATAACCTCTATTTCTGTAATTATAAGCTCCAACAACCTGATGTCTCAATAGATTTTTTCTTCTTTACTGTTAATGCACGATTTCTACAATAATGTTGCCTGTTTTCAGTATATAAATTCATGGCCATGATTTCAAATTAAAAATATAAAATCCCAATTATTCTTACCGATAATTACAGGAAAATGAAACAGAAATATTAGCGATGACTTTCAATTAACGGCTTAATCTTCGAGTACTTGGCTAAAGAACTTGAAATACGAATCTATTTATCGATACTTATAAATTCTGCAATGCTTTTCAATTAATTCTGATTTATTAGTAATGACGATTTTTGTTATCAAAATATACTAAAAAGTTTTAATGATCAATAATTTTCTAATGATTTTTAAAAAAAATTATAGTAGAAATTGTAGAGGTTATTGTTAGTTAAGATTGTTATTCATAATTGTTACATGTGTTTTAATTGAATATTTAACTATCGGGTTTTAATTATTTACTGAATATTCAAACAATTAGATAATCTAACGAAGTATTAAATTTTTCTTTATTATTCTTTTTAGTGAATATAGTCAACCTTTTAAATTTGCCAATCGAATGTAAGTTTCTGTAATAATTTTACCTCGGCTATTACTCGAATAATTTCAATTTATTATTTAATACCATTTGAAAATAAACAAGTTTTTCGTTTGTTTACAATTATATTCTATATTTATAATCACAATCTTCGATAAATAGCATTATAAAAGTTTTGAAATGTGTTTAATTTCTATGTTCACAGACACAACTCGGAATACTTCGATATACAATAAAAAAAATTTTATTTGTAAATGTTAACTATAAAAAAAATAATAATTGTTTAAAAATTCATGTAATTCATTGCAGTTAAAAATATTTAAAATATTATCACAAGTTAATGACAAAAAAAAAATGGAAATTTTTAAGTGCTTTAATTGAAACATATTTTTACATTCTACTCAATCAGATATTTCGTACATAGCATTTTCATGTCAAATGCGTAAAATTTGATTTTCTTGTTTAATTGCGATTCATGAATTTTATTTATGATTACAATTATTATAAGAAATATAATCTAATTATTCTTTTTAAAAAGTTAAAATCTCGTTTTTCTTTGTTAGAGTATTGCATTTAAGTTAATGATAAAAATAAAATTTAAAACAATTTTTTTCCATCTGAATATTATATTCCTTTATATGATTTTCCTTTATATATGCATAATATGTTTTATGATTTACATATCTGCCATCATATTGATTTACATTATGGGACAAGTAACAATCTTGGAAAAAGGGGATGAAATTTCTTTTTGATTTCGATATTAATATTATATAAAGTATAATGTATATTTATATTCAAAGATAAAATTAAAGATTAAAAAAACACTTACCAAAGTAATTTAAACCTATTAAGCCATTACTACCATTATCTCCTTAATAATATTCTTTTAAAATTGTCAATGCTGCTTCGCCAACCTTATCCTGAATCAATACATACGTAAAAAAAGTCTGCCAACAATTTTAAAATTGATCAATAAATAGTCTTTCAAAGCAACATTTATCGCCAAGAGTTACATTGGAAGTGCTTTGCAATCCAAACACGTTGCTATTTACTGAATAGAACGCGATTTAATATCCAGTTATTCTCTTTGTTGTTTTTATCTTGAACACGAATCTCTTTAAAAGGGAGACAGAATTACAACGTCGAATATAATAGTCTCTTCATCAAATCTCCAGATTCTTCCGAACCATCAAGGCAGAGGGATTAATGCCACCAGGTGTTTTAATAGCATTCACGGGATATTCACACAGACACACCCAAGACCATGAATTAGTCGCTTTGACAGCTTAATCCCCTATTAACGATATAGCGTACTCTGCATATTCAAAAGTATTCGGCAAATCACCAGGATAGTAATTTGTCGCACGTTTTCCTTTTAATCCTCTGTCTGATTTATCAATAATTTAAAACTGAATTTCGGTTTTAAGACCATCGCTACAACGAACTGAAATAAGATTCAGAACTAACGATCCGACAACGATGTCTTTGTCGAAACCAGAGTAGCCCATTAAAATTAATCCTTACGAAAACAGCTTCTTGTTTTCTTCATGATGTATCAAGACATGTGGATTTAATCTAGTATTAAGAGTAATTATTTTTCGAGATTTTTGTATCTGATTTCAGATATCTTTCATTCATTTATTCATTCAAAAGAAGTAACATTCATCACATGCTATTCAGCTATTCTTAATGATGCTTTTCTTGATTGCGGAAATAAATGATGCTTTTGCTAAAGTAAACCAACAAATGTCACTCCCTTTGCCAAACACATTAAAAACTTGATAATGTCATTGATAATAAGGCATATGTTGTATCTTCTTCGCATCTTTATGATCAGATTTATTTAAATGATCCTCTTTTCAATGTTTTTACAACCATTTCAAGAATTAGCCATTTGAAAAGTACTGTCTGAATATGAAATTCTATCACTATTTTTCTATTGCATCATTGAAATAAATATTTCATTTTTTTTTATTTATGTAAGGAAAAAAAAAAACATCAAAATAATTTGTTTACAGATTTTTTATTAAAATATTAAAATTTTTTTAGACTTAGATTGGAATTATATTTATTAGAATTAGATTTATTGGAATTAGATTTATTGGAATTAGATTTTTTAGATTAGAATTTCTTTTTCTTTTTGTTAATAAGACAAATTGAATTTCAGTACTTGGATTTGAATTTGAATTTCAGTATTTCAGAATTTTTTCATAGATTATTCTTATTTATATATAAATGAATCATTTTACAATAAATAGCTTTTATATAATAGCCGTTAGATTAAAAAAATTCAAAATTGCATGAATTATATAGTACAAAACAAAAAAATATAAAATTTACAATAGAATAGAATCTGCAAAAATTAGATTAGGTACCAAAAATTATAAAATGGAATGTTTATCTTTAAAAATAATACTTAAAACAAAAAGTGATCAAATGTGTTATACATTATTTAGTGTTTCTTTGTCAAAACCATTGATCCCCATTACATATTGTTAAGACTATCCTAAATTTGTAGTTTTAGTTCCAGTAAAATGAAATGATCTTTATTTTTTTTTCTTCCGGGCAGTCATTGCTGTGCTAATTAATATTGTATTTTACATTATATTTTTAAAAAATCAGTAATAATACTTATCCGATAATTTTTACCCCGTAACATAAAAACTGTGATAGTCTTTAAATATAATATGATACTCCAAAACAAAATGCATTTAAAATTCTAAGGCATTGTAAACTTTGTAAACAGATCTAGCAGAACATACACGCCTAAATGACAAATATTGATTGAATTAATGATTACATTTTAAGATTTTATCATACGCTTTTGTTCTGGGTATGAGTTTAAATTCTGATTTTCTTAATCGACAATACTTGTTGTGGGAATGTTGCTACAGAACAATTTCTCCAATTTTCGAATCACGTTAGAGTGGAACTATGTTGCCAAATCAGTTTTATATGGTTTATTTTATTACCCATAAAACTATGGGTATTGTTTTTGAGAGTAGAGGTTTTCGTTTCCGTGATTTTTTTCGTCTCTTTCATCACTTTCAACGTTTCTTATTGGTTATTTTTTTTAATTTCTTTCACGAGCTTTTTTATACATAATATTTATTTAAATTTCTTTCAAGCTTTTATATACATAAAATTTTAAATTTCTTTCACTGGCTTTTATATACATAAAATTTTTAAATTTCTTTCACTGGCTTTTATATACATAAAATTTTTAATTTCTTTCACTGGCTTTTATATACATAAAATATAAAATTTCTTTCACTGGCTTTTATATACATAAATTTTAAAATTTCTTTCACTGGCTTTTATATACATATTTTAAAATTCTTTCACGAGTTTTTATATACATATTTTAAATTTCTTTCACAAGCTTTTACACCCATAATATTTATTTAAATTTATTTCACGAGCTAATAATAAAATGTAAAATTTTTCTAATAAATCGTCTAGTGAAAGCGAAGTCAATTTTATTTCAAAGTGAAAATTAAATTTTTCAAGAAAAGAAAATCTTTCGGAATTCTATAAATTGTTTTATTTTTAAAGATTGCTGTTATGCTTTTTGTTCTTAAATTAAATTTTATATTTTATGGGAACCTGTATGTCTGCCCAGCCGATTGTTTATCATGTTTATTTATTGTTTATTCTTTGTTTGAATTTCGTAAATATTTAAATCATAACTTTACCCCTTTATTCAAAACAATAATGAAGATATCGTTTACCAAATTAATTACTTAAATTACTTTTACTTTACCTAATTAATTACTTAAAATATCGGTGAAACTTTTAAGAATATTGAAATGGTTTAAAAAACGTTTCCCTAACGTTTAAAAATAATACTTCTAGAAATGAACCTAGTTTAATATCGTTCCTGTTTAATAAATAATAAAATTCTTCCTAACTTCTGATGAATTATTAGTAATTTCTCTTGATGATAAATACAGTTTAGAGCATTTCATGATAATTGTCACTAAAAGGACGAAAAAAGCAGTGTTGCTGCTCATTAAATTCGATTCTGCTAATGATTTTTATCACTGATTGCTTTCATAAGTGATAAGAAAGTCATTAAGTTCTTATTCCGCAAGTTATATTTCTATTTTGAGAATATCATTAATTTAGTTTATTGTAATTGGC
This sequence comes from Caerostris darwini, assembly GCA_021605075.1. Classification (NCBI taxonomy): domain Eukaryota; kingdom Metazoa; phylum Arthropoda; class Arachnida; order Araneae; family Araneidae; genus Caerostris; species Caerostris darwini. The sequence goes on from BPLQ01009615.1 coordinate 418,322, forward strand.
ATCAGTAAAAGAGTGACTGTAAATTTAACGCTTCCAAATGCAAAGCATAGATTCTTTTATAGCTTAAAACAATAGGCATTAAAATAAAGTAAGGGTCCATTAAAATTATTCCCAGCATTTAATTTATGGACTTTTTCTACGAAGCATTCTGAACATAAGATTTCTTGATGAAGTTTTATTATGTAGTAAAGAAGTGATCAAATTATTGTTATTGCTATTATTTTAATTTTCATATTATTAATATTGATAGACACTACTTTTGAAACCTGATAAATATTGTTATAAAATTCTTCAAACCAAAAAATATGTCATTTTAAAAATGTTTAGCAGAAAATTTTAATTAAAAGTTTAAGTCTCAATAAATAACTCTTCAAGAAAAAAAAAAATCTGCTAAAAAAATTCTGCAAGAATAATTATCTTTTTTTAATTATTTAAAACTTGTTTAAATATTTAAAAATAATTAAAATTATATTTTAGAGGTAAAGTTTTTATTTTTGAAATTTTTTTATTTTTTAGTAAAAAATTTAAATATTTTTTTTTAATTATATTTTTTATCAGAAAAATAAAACAATTTTAAAAATAAAAGAATTTTTAAATAATTAAAAAAGTTTGAAATAATTAAGAGATTTTAATTAAAATTACTTAAGTTTTAATTAAAAGAAGTTAACCTCTAAAATATAATTTTAATTAAAATGTTTTTTAATCATTTTAAACTTGTTTATTCTTGCAGAATTATTTTTTCTTTTAAATTTTTAAATCAATATAAATAGTCTTACAATTTAAAATTATTTTATATGTTTGAAATATGTACATCGCTTACAACTGATGAGAATTAACGTTATATAAATATTAACATTTGCTCAAAATTCTATTCGAAGCAACGTTAGTTAATGGTTCATTTTGCTAAAAAATAATTATCACCACTTAACATTTTTATTTTAATGTATATATTTTAAAAATTTGATACATATTAGCAGTACAGTATTTTTATAAAGAGAAGTTATGTTTCTGTTCATTGAGAGACAAAAATAGAAATTCGCGCATATTAAATTAAATACTCAAACAATTAATTTAATCGGATTCGGTATATGTGTTTTGATGATAACTACAATAAGAATTGCGAAATTCTTGTTCCCAGTCTGGTATCATCTACTGTTAATTTTGCATTGTCTTTGAATATGCATGAATTTTTATGATTACAAGCTGTCTCTACGAACAATGAGTTGGCAACGAATCTATAAGGAAATTAAATTCAAATTTGATTAACATGACTCATAACTTACTTGGCAGAATGTGTTTTTCCTATGTTTCTTTATGGTACAGAAAAAATTGCAGGCAAATTTGAATGATAATTAGCTGAAGAGAGCTAAAAGTTTTTAAAAAACGACTATTCAACTACATTCGCAGTTTTGTAAACAAATTACAATAAACATTCAAACTCCTTTTAATTCGAAATGGATACAATACGTTCTGCATGTAAGGAAAAAAATATATTTTAACTTATGTCACGTTTAAAGAATGAAGTAGAATAAAAACTTTATTTAAAAACTAGTTTATTTTCACGATCTTTGTTTAAAATCTATTTTGATACTTCATTTGTGTTTAGATCTTGTAAAATTCAACAATTAATAAAAGTAGTAAAATTTTATAGTATAAAATGTAATCTGCAAGTATAATTCTTTAAAAAATTTTTTACCTTTATTTAATTCTTTTGTTTCAAGGAAAAAATTATTTGGAAAAAATGCATAATTAAATGTTTTTATGTAAGAAAAAACGTAAAAATTTTATGTGTAGTAATTTAAAATGCTGAATTTCTTATCTTTAAAACTTTAAAAATCTTTAAACAATATAATAATGTCTAATTTTCTGCGTAAAAAACGTTTTTGATATTAGTTATAAATTGTTCCAATATGATTATAGGTTATAGTTTATAATCATAGTTTGTTTTACTGATTCGATTGTTCTAAAATATTTTTTATCTTTCACATACTTATCAGTGAACAATTATTTATGACATTTTTGGATTTTTTTTTTTTTTTCTGAAAACCGTATCTTGAAAAATAGATTCTTCTTTAGTTGAAATCGTCTAAAGCAAATACAAAAATTAAAAAAATGTTTAATAAAATTAAAGTGTTGCATCAATAATAAAATAATAACATTAATATTCATCGAAAAAATTTCAAATTAAAAAATAATTTAATAAATAATCAAAATGGCAAAAATCAGTGCAAAATTTAAAACTATTTCACAAAAGTATCTCAATGGCCTATTTATAAATCATATGGCATAACAAATAAATCCTGAAAATAATATAAAATTTTTTTAAAATAAGTTATGCATTATTTTCTATCTTTATAGTAATGATTCGTGTTTCTGACAAGTCTATTTTTAAATAATATATTTAATTTTCCATTTAAAAAAATTGCCATTAAAATTAGCACAAAATTTAAAAAAAATATTTACTAAAAAGCATCTAAAACATACAGCATAATAGACAATCAATGAAAAAATAATGTATAGATTTAACTAAAAAAAGTTATGTATTATTTTCTATCTTTAATTAATTCTATCTTTAATTTTTTATCTTTAATGAATTCTATCTTTAATGATTCGGACAAACCTATTTCCAACCAACAACATCTAAAAATTTGCCATTTAAAATAAAAAATGAATAACATAGAAACTTCGTATTTATCTGAATTAAAAACGTTTCATAAAATACTCTTAAATGTTATAAGCGAATATCTTTTAAACGCCGATTTGCAAGTCTAAACAGACTTGAGAATCCTAATTCTTATACCACAGAAGTAAAAAATCACTCGCTTATTACTAACCACTAGTTACTTTGTCGTGAGGGGTGCATTATTTTGCTCTGGAAATGGTAAAGGGCATAAATTTTTATGGATTTTCTGGATGACACAGATCGCTTTGTTCCCAATATTTCATGCCACCAGTTGTTGATCATTAAAAAGACAATTTCATGCTTAAATAACTTAAGTTTGGGACTGAAGGAGCGCTTGCAAATCACTGAGAAAATCCAGCCATCATTTCTTTAAAAACAACTTTTAATTTTGGGGTGTCGTTAGTGGGAATGCTTTAAGTCCTTCCTCGATCCTTACTCCCGGTATCTGGAAATCACCTCGAAATAATCGATGCCGCCTAAATCCCCAGGAACGCACCACTGCGGGAAGCGCTGATCCGGAGCAAGAACTTGGAAGATTACGGAGAAGCGCTTCCCTTTAAATGAGTCTGGGTCTAACCGATGGCCTGGGCTTAAGATATAAAGAGACGCCTTAATGCCGTACACAAACCATCCTCTTTACGGCGGGTGGTTACGTAGTTTGGGTAATTTTTGGGAAGGGAATATGTCGGATTTGGAGAAAATAATGCGAATTGAGTTGGAATTGTATTTTAAGTTTCTTGTGGGGTTCTTCTTTATAAATAACAAAAATTGCTCCATGTAATTTTAAAAAGAAAATTTTTTCATAAATATAAAGTTCTTTATGAATGATATTTTAAAAAATGTTTAATTTGTTCCCCAAAGTCTGAATTTGGATATTGTTTGGTTAATTTCTAGGAAAAGAGCATATTAGATTTGGAGAAAATAACGCAAATTGAGTTGGAATTATATTTTAAGTTTAGTGTTTATAAATAATAAAAATTATCCATACAGTTTTAAAAAGAACATTTATTTTATGTAAATGTAAAATTCTTTATGTGCTATATTAAGAAATGCTTAATTTGTTCCCCAAAATCTGTATTTGGATATTGTTAGGTTAATTTCTAGGAAAAGAACACGTTGGATTTGGAGAAAATAATGCGAATTAAGTTGAAATTGTGAGGCTCTTGTTTATAAATAACAAAAAATATGTTATTTCAAAAAGAAAATTTATTTTATATAAATATAAAATTATTTATGAAAGATATTTAAAAAAAATGCTTAATAAACATCCGTATTTGGATATTGTTTGGTTAATTTCTAGGAAAATCACGTTGGATTTGGAGAAAATTATGCGAATTGAGTTGGAATTGTATTTTAAGTTTCTTGTGGGGTTCTTGTTTATAAATAACAAAAATTACTCATGCTATTTTAAAAAGACAAATTTGTTTTTATAAATATAAAATTCGTTATAAATGATGGAGAACAAATTAAACATTCTTTAATATAACATCTAAATTTGATATAGTTTGGTTAATTTCTAGGAAAAGAAAACGCTGGATTTAGAGAAAATAGTGGGAATTGAATTGGAATTGTATTAAATTCTTATTTTAAATTTCTTATAAGTCTCTTGTTTATAAATAACAAAAATTACACATCTAATTTTAAAAAGAAAAATTTGTTTTTATAAATATAACGTTCTTCATGAACAATATATTAAAAAATATTTAATTTGTTCTCAAACATCTGAAATTGGTATTGTTTGGTTAATTTCTAGGAAAAGAACACGTTGGATTTAGAGAAAATAATACGAGTTGGAATTGTATTTTAAGTTTCTTGTGAGGCTCTTGTTTATAAATAACCAAAATTGCATCATGTAATTTTAAAAAGAAAATGTATTTTATAAAAATATAAAATTCTTTATGAATGATGTATTAAAAAATGCTTAATTTGTTCTCAAACATCTGAATTTGGATATTGTTTGGTTAATTTCTAGGAAAAGAATACATTGAATTTGGAAAAAATATTGCGGATTTTGTTGTTAATTTCATTTTAAGTCTCTTATAAGGCTCTTGATTATAAATTGCATAAATTATGTATGTAATTCAATTTTTTTATAAATATAAAATTCTTTATGAACGATATTAAGAAATGCTTAATTTGTTACTGGATGTTTGGATACTGTTTGGTTAATCACTAGGAAAAGAACACGTTGGATTTGGAGAAAATAATGTGAATTTAGTTGGCATTGTATTTTAAGTTTCTTGTGGGATTCTTGATTATAAATTACAAAAATTTTACGTATCATTTTAAAAGAAATATATATTTATAAATACTTTTATATGTACGTTATTAAGAAATGTTTAACTTTAACTCAGTCATTTGAATTTGGATACCGGTTAACCTGAATACCGGTTCCAGCATGTTCTTTTCTTCAATATTAACCGGTTTGGTTAATATTTAGGAAAATAACATGCTGGATTAATGCGAATTTATTTGGAATTGCGTTTTAACTTTCTTGTGGGTCCTTAGTTATAAATTACAAAAATTATTCATGCCATTTTAAAGAAATATATTTTTAAAAAGATAATTTTTATATGCAATATATTAAGAAATGTTTAATTTATTGTAGAAACTTGAATTTGGACACAATTTGATTAATTTTTAGGAAAAGAACCCGCTTGAATTGTTTAAATTAATGCGAATTTAGTTGGAACTGCATTTTAAATGTCTTGTATTCAATGGCACCATAAAAATTATCTATGTAATATTAAGTAAAATAGGTTTTTAAGAAGTGTTCAATATTTTTTGAAGCATTTGAATTTGAATGACAAGAATTTTCACATCGCTGAATGTAATCTAATATTTTTAATTTAATTAATGTTCTACAATTGTTTCGTTTTCAGTAAATTATATCAGAAATTATACTAATCAAATGTTAGGAAACTTTTTTTCTCAAAAACATTTAAATAGCTAATTTTAGTGAATTCTATCGCCCAGTTCTAATTTACTTTTCATTTGTATTATCTTTTTTACTTTTAATAAGCATGTGTAAGTGAAATGTCATGAGTAAGTTTATGTATATAATACATATAATTAGAAGAAAAAAACCTATAACCAGAAAAAAAAGAATAAGAAAGAAATACTCATTAATGAAATTACACCCGTAGAATATTGCCTTTAAAAGGTTTAATTTAAACAATTATAAAATAAAGTTAATTTAATGTTAAAAATATTATAGTTAATTTATTAAAAAATTGTTTCTTTTAATTCTTAACTTATTGTTGGCTTACTGTAATGCATTCGATTGTTTTTCAAGATCTTATGTCAGATATATTTCAGGATAATGTTTCTTACTGTAATTCTTTTAACTTAATTTATGAAACAATGTTAATAATACAAATAAATTCTGGAACCCTATAGAATTAATATTAAGATTCTTTTAATAATTTTGAAAATATGATAAAGCCTTGTTATGTTTTATGGTTTTAATGAATTCATAAAAACTCAATTCTAAGACGGGAAAATTAACCAAAATATGCATTCAAGTGAATTGCAATTCATTGATCGTTTAAAAAATAATGACTGATTTGTAACACATTAATGAAGTTACATCCATGATATATCGCTTTTCAAAAGTTTCGTTTAAACAATTGTAAATAATAAATGAAGCGATTTTCATATAATGAAAATTATTAATAATTTATAAAAAAATACATCTTCGGATTTTTACTATCAGATATGTTTTAAAGTAATACATTTTACTGTGATTTGTTTATATAATTAATAATCTAGAAATAAGCGCATCACAATGAATGATGTTGCAAATTAGTGCTGATTCTTTCAGGAATTTTTAAGGATAATAATAATAAATAATAATATAAGGTGTATAAGGTGTATTTTTTTTTATAAGGTGTATTTTTTTTTATAATTAATTTATAAAAAAAATACACCTTCATATTACTTCCAACAGATATGTTTTAAAGTAATGCATTTTACTGTAATTTGTTAATATAATTAATGATCTAGAAATAAATACATCATTAACTTAATGAATGATGTTAATGTTACAAATAAGTGCTGATTCTTTCAGAATTTTTTAGGAGTTAATAATAGGACTCGTTTAATAATTTTGAAGGAATAATAAATCTTGTCATGCTTCATGGTAAAACCAAGTTAAAAAAAAACACTATTCTAAATAGTAGACTGAATAGTATTGCGATAATAGCCTACAGAACAAGTGGAGTTGACTTTTACCCACTACTTGTGTACCTTTAAAGAAGTACTTTACATCTTTATTCTTGTTTACTTTTCTTTCCCATGTCTTGTACAGGCAACCTCACTACAAACTACTGGGCGTTTCTTAAGGGCGTTCGTTACCAACAATTGTGGGGATTCAGCGTCCCATGGCTTTTCTGTTGGACAAAAATTCAACCCCCCTTCTTCCCCTTAAACTTGAATGTAGGAAGCCTTGCTACATTTTCCCAGTCGGTGTTCTCAAAGCTCCAAAGAACCTCGGTAATTGACGTCAGATATATTTCAAGATACTGTCGACGAAACTTATTGCACAAGAAGTATGTCAATAACCATTCCCAGGAATTTGGACCACAGCGGGATAGATAGGAAGCTTAATGAACAAACACTGCACAGAAGAGAATAATTTAGATAAAAAAAATCCTTCAAAGTAGCAGAAAATACTGGAGTTGGTACAATTTTTTTGTTTTTCAATGTTGGAACCGAAGTTGAAACACATGGCGTTGGCTATCAATGGTTCAAGTTAATGAAACAAATGAGAAAATAGTTTTATTTTTCTGAGTGCGTATGGCGCTATCTTAAGGTTATGTTATTCCCTATCTTAGATACTACTTCCTTCTATACTGCATCTTTTTTGTTATCTGCATGTTAGCTTCGTTTTAGATAAAATGTATCTTAAATCAGATTTTCCTCTTATACTTCAGATACTTTTTCCTTTTATACCATATCTGTCTTGTTATCTCTTGTTCGTTTTGTGTTAGTTATAATAAATTAGAATTTTTAGCGTATGTACAAAAACATTTAATCAGCAAAGAAGATTACAATTTTATTCTTAACTAAATTAGTGTAATATTTGAAACAGCACATGATAGAATACGCTATATAGTTATTGTTAGTAATAGTTTGGGAGAATAATGTATGCAAGTTCTGAAATAAAGGTAAAATAAAATTACAAATAAATAAAGTCACAAGCAAATAAATTCAAATAGCTTTCATTGAAAACTAACCAATTTAAATCATTCTTATTTGAAAATTCTTTATATATACATTGCACTTTTTTCTTAGCTGTTTTTAAGCTATAAAGCCTGTATCTATTTCTAATGATCGTATATTTAGGATATGAAAATAATTTTTAAATATAGAATAAAAAGCTTTTTTTAAATATTTTATCTTAATAAGGATTTCATTAGTCATACCTTTTTTCATGATATTTTTATCATCACAGCTTGTTATAAAAAATTTTTATTTTAAAAATATTCATAAAAAATAGATTTAGTTTATTTTCATAAAATGTTGTTTTAAATTTGATTTGTTTAATACCATACATACATACCATATTCAAATTTATTTGTTTAATACCATATGTTACATACCATATCCAAATTTCAACATGTTTTGCTCCGGCTTTAGAGTTATTTTTCATTACTCAAAAAAATAAATAATACTTTAATTTTCTTTAAAATAATAGTGTATAATATTAATAAAACTCACTAGAATATTTTAGCCGAATGAATGAATGTACTTTTTATGAATTATTGCGTTGTAACGAATTCTTTTTAACTCTTTAGAAACAATCTATTTGTTTTTACAACCTACGCAATTTTATTTCGCAAAACAAATATTCTACTAGAATTTTTCAAAAAAAAATCTGACGAATATCATTTTTCTGTCTTTTTTTTTTATTTATTTATTAATTTTTACTTTCTACAATTGGTACAATTACAAAAAGTATACCAATTATTTCATAAACTTGAAGTAAATGCTACGAATCCTTATCGAAATGGTAGCATATTTTTTATAATTTATAAATAAAAAAAAAAAAAAAAAATATTATAACAATTTAAACAGGGACTGTCCTTCATAGTTGCTTCTTTATATTAAAAAAATGCATTTACATTAAGTAAACATAAAACTACATTCACTAGCCAAGATCTCAAAATGATAATAAAAATCTTTTTTACGACCGATAAAAAACAAAATTTAAATACTGATTTAAAAGAAATATTAAAATGTAACTATTTTTAAGTAATTGTTTGTTTATTTTTCCCCTCAAAAGTGTCGAAGTACATTGATCATTCACAAGACATAGATCAATATAATTTTCGAAAGAGAGAACTCGGAATCTTTTAGACGAAAGATTGATATTTAAATAAAATAAACGCTATTGCTTGAAAGGAAATATCAAGAGCAATCATCGATGGAGTAAATTATGATAAACATGATAAGAAAATGCAATTATAACAAACAGATAACGGAAATAAATCTATCATTCTTTGTATAGTAACAGCCCATAAAGATAACACTAGAAGCCTGTTGGGGAGCGCCATTTATTATTATTGCAGATCTTTCTTTATGCTACAGCAGTCATGAAGAAACACTGCACAGTGCAGAATGTTTATAATTTCCCTGAAAATGTAACATTTGTTTATCCAGCGTTCTGAAGGAAGAATTTGTAAAGTATTAACAACATTTTACCAGCAATACTTTTTTTTACGTAGTAGAGTTGGAAAAGAAAGCAGGAAGAAATAAATTCAGTCGTATTCAATTTATCTCAATATCTTACCATAGGAAACGTAATGTATAACCAATTTTTTAAAATAGTTATGTAAACTCTAAATTACATGGTAGTGATTACTTTTTGTTCACAATCTTTTATGAAGTTTCAATTGAGATAAAATATTGTCAAACAACAAGAATTGTTCTGATTAGGACAAATTGGATCATGCTGTTGAAATTTGAAAGGAATCAGTAATTGGAAAATATATTTCATATACGGATATATTATAATTAATTATTTAACCTACTGAAAAAAAGTTATTAATATTGTTTTTCCTTTTTTCTCTCATTTTTAATATTGCTCGAATGTACAAAGTTCTACAGTTCAAAACAGGCAAGCGTATAAAATATTTATTTGAATTTTTTCACTAACTAATGTATTTTCATTTGAAGTAAAAAATAAATTAACTTAGTATTCTGATGTCGGAATGAAGATAAGTTGAAGATTCATCATCTAAAATATTCAGAATGTAACTTAAATTTGAATCTTTTGTGTTAACGCTCTTGTTTTAAATGATCATATAGTTTTAAAACTTCCATGAAAAACTTGATTTGCCTTGGTGTCGTTGGTTTGACTAAAAATATTAAAATAGAATTTGTATGGGCAAATATATAAGAAGTTGGAAATTTTTCTGACATTTTTTCAGTGAGACGATCTAGTATTCATTTAAAAAAAATATCAATTACATTTGCTGAATAAATATTGTTTGCTTTCTTTTTTAGTCAAATTCTAAAGAAATACATCAATATATGATTTCAAAAAATGTTACACATTATAACAAGCCAGAAAACAAATTTTAATTTAAAATATTTGGTCATTCATAGTACATTGAAATTAATCTTTTCCAACTGATTTAATGATGTATGAAATTTTTTAAATTTCTTGAAACATTGAAAAGTCCTAACAAGAATTTCTGGTTCCTGTCCAAAGCATAAAATATTCCTACGTGTAAATATCAATACATTATAAGCAAACTATTAATATGTATAATAATTATTTGGATTTATAAAAATGATTGACATAGTTTTTAAAAATTATATTTTATATACGGATATATTATAATTAATTATTTAACCTACTGAAAAAAAGTTATTAATATTGTTTTTCCTTTTTTCTCTCATATTTAATATTGCTCTCCTATAAAGTCCAGAGTCCAAAATCCTATATACAACTTCAGATTTAATTAAAGCTATTATTAAAAATATTTTCTCTAACTGCTTTGAATAACAATAATAAGATATTGCAGGATTTCATGTTTCATGATAAGCCATCAGAATCAAGATGCAACAACGCGTTAGGTGACCATGGAAGTGAGAGGTACCATTATAAATTCAGTCTTCTACATGTTGGACTTAATGAGGTTATCTGAAGGGCTGTATTTCGCTTTAGAAGCTCTAGGGTGACTACGAGTAACCAAAGACGCTTTCATACAAGTCGTTATCTTCATGCATTTTATAGCCCACTGTAATCTTCGACAGCACTGAGAGAACGCTAGTAACGGCAACATTAGCGGGAACTTAAGACTCGCGATGAGAAATCTTCAAGTGCTTAGACAAGTCTCTGGGCACTGACAGCGACCGTCATTTCGCAATATAATGAGTTCATGGTGATGACATTGGTTTCAGATGAGCGGTTTATATCTTCAGGACCCATTTGTTGGTCTTGGGAGGGGCACATAATAGCGTCTTTATTTCTGAGGGTTCTTCGCTGTTGCTTTCGGGAGAGATATTTCGATATCCACAGTTTCCAAAGTTGAGATTTATTGCTTCATAATTCTTCATGGAAAAACATATTCAAAATCAAAATGCATCTCAGAGAAATAAAGTTCTGTTTAAGAAAAAGAATAAATGGTTCTTGTGTTCACCCAGATTTTTTATCTTTTACTAAAAACATATATTTTACAAAGATCTTTTTATAGTAACTGATTATCCAATAAAACATGATTAAATGCCACCAGTGAACAAACGCTTATTATGAAAATAATGATGAGAAGCCTTTATGTCGCCTAGCTTCTGAGTTATAAAGAATTGCAGTCACAAGTAGTTTCAATTCTTGAAGTTCCAAGCTTTAAATCACTCTTTACGGTGCTCTGATCGGTCATCTGGCTTTCTTAAAAAGTCATAATTTTTTTAAATTCATTTTCATTTAATAGGAAATTAATTTAAAAAATATCTTTTTAACATATCTACAATTTAAAGTGTTGCAACTACATTTTGAGTAATTTGATGCTTTTTTTAGAGGTTGTTTAAATGCATAAGGGGATGGGTATTTGATATACTTGAATTTAATAATAAATATTTAAATTCATCCATTCATTTTCAATATTACAATTGCTTTTATTATTTCAAATGCGTTACCATAGCAACAAGATTAATTATAACTTGCTTTTGAGTATAGTTTATAATACGGCCCTTTTGGAACTATGGAATATAGTTTTAAACCAATATAGATTATGTTTTTTTAAAAATTAAATGGTTCATTAGAAAAAATACTGGATTTTTCTACCACTTTTTTTTTGTGCACAAATTTTCAGTTGACGAAAATGATTTTGTACATTTTTTTATATTTATTAACTTATTATTATTGTTATCACGAATTTAATTGTATTCTAAAAAAAGCACTTGAAGATATTTACCCATCACAAAATTTACTCTTCTTTTCAAACGAGTGTGAAGGTATCTGTACTTTAACATGAATGATCAACAGAGTCCCTAATGTAATTAAACAAACCCTCTAAAAACCAAGGATTTAGAAGAGGGGGGAAAATCAACCAGCCGAAAGCCTGCTCATCGAGATACGCATCCCAGCACCTTTTCCTGCTATTTCACAATTACCACGCCATTAATGAACAAAACGAGCAATTATTAATTGAGTCTGAATTTAATAATAAATATTTAAATTCATCTATTCATTTTCAGTATTACAATAGTTTTTATCATTTCAAATGCGTTACCATAGCAACAAGATTAATTATAACTTGCTTTTGAGTATAGTTTATAATACGCCCTTTTTGGAACTATGGAATATAATTTTAAACGAATATAGATTACATTTTATAAACAAAATAAATGGTTCATTAGAAATATCCTGAATTTTTCTACAATTCTTTCGTGTACAATTGACGAAAGTGTTTTTGTACACTTCTTTATATTTATTAATATATTATTGATATCGCGAATTTAATTGCGTTCTTAAAAAAGCACTTGTAGATATTTATTCCTCACAAAACTTACTCTGCTTATTTTCAAGAGTTTGAACGTATCTATACTTTAACATGAATGATCAACAGAGTAATCCCTAATGTAATTAAACAAACCCTCTAAAAACAAGGATGGGGGAAAAAATCAGCCAGCCGAAAGCCTGCTCATCGAGATACGCATCCCAGCACCTTTTCCTGCTATTTCACAATTACCACGCCATTAATGAACCAAACGAGCAACGAAGGAGAAAAAGAAATGCTTCTGCTTCCGGCAAATTACTAAATTACGGAGGCACTGGAACAGCGTATTTGAGTCGATCGTAATCTAAATTACTAGAACAAGTACTTCATTCCGAAGGTGGAAAGAAGGAGTATCAAAACTAATGCTAATGCGCTGAAGCTGCACTGGAATAACATCCGGTATCGAGGAGAATTCTAATAACTGCGCTAACTGCAGAACGTTTTTAATCAGAACTTGCTCATAAAGCCAAGAGATGATGTTCTGCCACGGGGAGTATCTACTTTTTGCGAAAATGATGCGGCTTTGCGGAACTTAATGGCTTGGATTCGAAGGGGTTGGAGCAAACACAGCTGCAGTTAAAATTAATGCTTGTCATTGATCGCTTTAGCCAATTATTTGGTTTTTTTATACATGTAATATAATGGTGGTTTTCTAAAAATTTGTCAAAACTTCCTGAATTTTCTCTGCTGTTGCTTATTAAACATTTTTCACAGAAGACAGTTGCATGTTGTTGCAAATATAAAATAATTACCACGATTTTGAGTGTAGTGATGTCTAGATTCAAATTTTTGAAACGAAATGTAGGAATAAGGATTTATTTATTTTCCATATGGTGTTAGTGATATGAATTAAGAAATAAATTACGTATTTGATAAATAAAGTAAGGTAGAAATAGATGAATTTTATTCCTACCTTAAAAAATATAATGTAATGGTGGTTTTCTAAAAATTTGTCAAAACTTCCTTCATTTTCTGTGCTGTTGCTTATTAAACATTTTTCACAGAAGACAGTTGGATGTAAATATAAAATAATTAACAGCTTCAAGCGTAGTGAAGTCTAGATTCAAATTTTTAAAACGAAATGTAGGAATAAGAATTTATTTATTTTCTATATGGTGTTACTGATATAAACAAAAAATGCCATTACGTATTTGATACGTAGAATAAGATAGGAATAGATGCATTTTATGTGTCTAATGGCAAATATTTAATTGTAAATGGTGCAATGACAATAACATTGTTTATTAGCTAGAAGTTATATTAAATATTAAATAACGGTAATCAAAATAGTTAAATAACTTTAACTGTTCGTTTAATTAAGGTATTAACAAAAATAATACAAATTGCTAATAATGAAAGCTTTATACCTTTTAATTGTAAATTTGATTTAATAAATCTTATTATTTTCAATTCATTTAATTTTATGTATATTTCAGATTAAGTACAGTAAAATTTATTATGAAATTCGTCAATACGGTTTATTATCAGAAATAATAAATAGTTAAATCCATCCATTCATTTTCAGTATTACTTTTTATCTTTTCAAATGCATTACCATAGAAACAAGATTAATTGTAATTTGCTTTTCAGTATAGTTTATAATCATTTGATCCAACTCTATAATTGGTCTTTAAGTAAAATGTTACAATGCTACAAAAACATTTGTGAGGGATTTCATTGTGAGAGTGTAATAAAAAAAAATTGCAAAGATTCTCAGTATCGCAAATTAAACAAAATTGCAAAAGAAAGCATAGATGCATGCTTATTTATTGATGCCAGTAATCATAGCTTTTATACGACAACATATTTTCACTTGAATTAATTCCAACTTAGAATATATTGGAGATAAGAATTTTTGTTTTTAATAATTATAATTTCATAACTAAAATAATGACTGGAAATATAAGATAAATTAACTTATCTTTATTTTATTTACAGTTTAAAATTTTTATTGTCGAATTTCCAAATATTATATTTAAGTTATAGTAAATCATATAGTAAATAACTTATAAAAGTAGAAATAATGCACCAAAATGCTTATGTGCGATTTTAATAGAAGGGATTAGTGAGTAAAAATATTTGTATTTATTTATAAACAAATATATTTTTTTGAGTATTTTTAGCAATTTTTTTAAATCTTTAATTATGAGAATTGGATTCTACCATAAATGCTTAGTTTTAAAACAATTTTATAATTGGATTATTATTATTGAAGAATTATAATAATTATATTAGTTGAATTATATTAAATTACTTCATTTCAACATAATATATTTAGCATTAAAAAGATAGCAACAAATGTCAGTACTTTAAAAAAAAAAGTGGACTTATATTTCTTTTGTTTGATGCCATTAAAGCATTTTGATCACCTATTATATGCTGTTATTTTTAAGAATGACGTGCATACTTAGAATAATTGCGTTAAAAACTCATAGTGATTTCAGTTTTCAAATTATAGTACTAAATTTTCTCTTTAAATTTTTCGATAGATATCAATATAACGATGACAACAATTATTAAAGTAGAAAATGCATTTAAAGGACGTATAAAAATTTATAGAATAAATTTATCCTTTTCTTGTAAGTGGCTATAATATTTTTTTGATTGGATGCGATTTCTATTCATTATAATAGCAGTTTATGTCAAAATCGATTCGATATCACATGAGGAACTATAAAAAACTCGTAAACTTTATAATATTGTAATTCTGAACCTCAGTAACCGAGCATTAAAAGTTGGAATAAATGTTGGACTGATTTATGGCCATGCTTTGTTTCTCAGGAATTTTTTTTTTTTTTATGAATCCCTTTCACAAGTTCTTCCGAAATAAAAACAGCAGAAACTCGATCGCATCAATTTCTATTGATAGTTTTGCCTTGACATCGCGTTCTGTGCATGCTGTTCTCGCATGGTGGGTTTCCGTCCTTTTCTATTCATCGATGTCTAATAACGTTTATGTAAGTGCTTACGATGAATGATCACGCAGTTCATTCATGCAGCACATTCTAACTTTTCATTTTGATTCTCATTTTATCGTCTTTTTATTAAATAATATATATATTGCAGCCCTTCGGGAAAACGATGGAATGAACATTTTAAGTGTGGAAACTTTTTTTTTTGATTCCGACATTGGAATCAAAGACAGGGCAGATTTTGTAGCAGATCCGACGTTATCCAGAGTGTTTGTTACACTTGATGTCTATATAAAGAAAGGAAGGGAATAGTGTTATTCGGTAGGAATTTCAGGGATAAATGTCGTATTGCATTTCCTTCCATTCAAAAATTCTAACCAGGTATTTCTTGATTTGTTTTCATTGTCGGAAACAACTGTCAAGGCAGATTTTGTATCATACCCTGAGTTATCCAGAGTGTTTGTTACTCCCTTCTTTCTTTCCGTTATGTAGACATATAAAGTGTAATGTTATTCGGGAGAAATTTAAGGGACAAAGGTCCTGCATTTCCTTCAGACGTAATGCATCACACTGGTGAAAACCGAAAAATTTCTTGATTCTTTGGAATTTTTTGATTTGTTTTCAATGTCGGAAACAATTGACAAGGCAGATTTTGTAGCAGATCCGGCGTTATCCAGAGTGTTTGTTACACTTGATATGTCTACAGAAAAGAAAGAAGGGATTAAAATTTTCAGGGCTATATCACTTATATTTCCTTCGGAGGCTATGTGTCATACTGGTGAAAACCGCAAAAATTCTAACCAGGAATTTCTTGATTTGCTTTCAATATCGGAAACAACTGACAAGGCAGATTTTGTAGCAGATCTGGTGTTATCCAGAGGATTTGTTACACTCGATATGTCTACATAAAGGAAAGAAGAGAGTAATGTTTTCCGGGAAGAATTTCAGGGATATATGTCTTGCATTTCTTTCAGACGTAATGTGTCACTCGGGTGGAAACAGCAAAAATCCTAGCCAGGAATTTTTTGATTTGTTTTCAATGTCGGAAACAACTAACAAGGCAGATTTTGTAGCAAATCCGGCATTATCCAGAGTGTTTATTCCCTTCTTTCCTTTATGTAGACATATCAAGTGTAATGTTATTCGGGAGAAATTTCAGGGATAAATGTCTTGCATTTCCTTCAGACGTAATGTGTCACACTGGAGAAAACCTCAAAAATTCTAACCAGCAATTTTGTAATTTGTTTTCAATGTCGGAAACAAGTGACAAGGCAGATATTGTAGCAGATTTAGCTTATCCAGATTCTTTGTTATACTTGATATGTCTACATGAAAGAAATTAAGGGAGTAATGTTATTCGGGATGAATTTCAGGGATAAATGTCTTGCATTTGTTCAGACGTAATGTGCCATACTGGTGAAAGCAGCAACAATTCTTACCAGAAATTTCATGATTCTTTGGGGATTTCTTGATTCGTTTTCAATGTCGGAAACAACTGACAAGGCAGATTTTGTAGCAGATCTGGTGTTATCCAGAGGATTTGTTACACTCGATATGTCTACATAAAGGAAAGAAGAGAGTAATGTTTTCCGGGAAGGAATTTCAGGGATAAATGTCTTGCATTTCCTTCAAACGTAATGTATCCCATTGGTGAAAACAGCAAAAATTAGAACCAGGAATTTCTGGATTCTTTCATAACCACGAAATATACCAAGTGTTAAATGCACCGACAAAATTTTAGCGAATGTAATCCCCAAAAAGGAATTGTGTATTTTAATAATGTAGATTGGATTTACCTATCTGTGCATTTGATATGAATTTATGTAAGATTTCGAAGATTAGAGAACTCTATATAATTTAAAAAAGAACACTTTTTTTTTCAAAGGAATGTTTGTGAAATACAAGAGCAAATATTTCTGGATAAGCAATGAAATACTGAAAGCTATCTTTATTTTACTTTTAATTAAAGTATCGATGCTTTATTCAAGGAATCTCCAAACCTTTTGATTAAGACATCACATTGATTGTGTAACAATGAGTATGATCAATGTGATGTATCGGAAGAACCGATACTTAGAAATATCATAATATAATAGATGTATTATAAAATAAATTATTCAAAGAAACGTTTAAGATTAAATTAAAGTGGTTGAATAGTAAAATACGACAAAGGAATAATGGATGTTAGGCTTTTAGACAAAAAAAATATTATCGAAAGCATTTTCATTCTTTAATCATGATTACAGTAATCAGAATGGGACTTAAAGCTGCTCAATTAAAGGAATTTTTTTGTAAATAATTTAAATTATAATAAAAGTTTTTTAAAAGAACTACTAAGAACTTAATAAAAGTACTTAGTACTTATACTTATAGTTAAAAAGCGCAATACTTTTTTGCATTATACATTTAATTTTATTTTTGATATTTTTGTGTTCATATAAACGGTCATTTAGAATCACATACTCTTGGATTGAAATCTATTGCAAACAGACATATTAATATCTAATTTTTGTATGTTTTCGTCAGAAATCTTATGAAAAAATACTTCTCGTTCTTTCGTCCGTCAAGATCTGTGACGTTAATAGAGCATCAGTAAGAAGATTCTCATTTTGACATCATTTCCGTTTCATTTTTAGTTTCATTTCCGTTATCACGAATTTTTTTCGCCAAGTTTGCAATTCACATCGAATTGAATGAATTTATATACATCGCATAAACAAATTTCAAAAATGTTCTTATGATCACTAACTATATTTAATTAATATTTTCCAACAAATTTATTGGGCCATCAGGCCTAGCTACCTCCCGACCTGGAGGTATAAAATGTAACTTCATGAGTCTCCCCTCTCTAAAGGAGGCATTTTCCTGGGCCGTAAATAATACGATATCGCGCTTTCTAGTTGTTTTAATTTCGGCGTAAGCCACCTTCATATTCTTGTCAAGTGTAGATATATCAGCCTAAGTTACTGCTCCAAGCACTGGCTTCTTCCAGCCCTGGCTCTCTGAGCCTTCGCTTTTGTGGCTTCCGATGATAATTGAATTGATCCAGTTGGAACGAAATACATCTCAAGCAGCGCATGCGCTGGCTTTATGGCTATATCTGAGGGCTGCATTTTTGATGATGACGGAATTTCGTTGAAGATGGCTTCAAGCGGTGAATTTAAAATAACGGAGGATGCAGTCCCACTTATCTGGTTCCATTTACGGTTTGTTGGGGGCATCACGGCTCTCATTTTTACGAAGCCTTAAGCCCTCGTAATATCTACTTTGAACCCGATGGCCACTGAAAATCACTGATGCGGGGTATATTAGACCCTCCAAGTTCCAACTCTCATTGAACTAATGTCGTAAATTGTGGGCCTTTTTCCCCCCATCAAGGTCTTATAGCCAGGAGAGATAAGGCTATGGCTCGAAACTAAAAATTGGATATTTCAAGGTTTCGGGTTGGGGAGAAAAAAATGAAAGGGGAAAATTGCATAAAAAATATAAAAATGTAATATGTACACACATCATTTTGATAAAAGTTATCTTTATGAAAGACTTATAAATATTTCTCCTGCTGTTCATTTCTGGGAAAGTTTAAAAAGTTAACTTTTTCTTCGAATATTCAATGAGTTTTTTTTATCCAATACATTGGAACACCTTATTTAGTAATTTATCAATGAGTTTTTTAACATATTTTCAATATGGAGACTGTTTTTTTATCATAAAAACATCAATACTACTACTAAGCTAAGATAATATACTAAGTCAGCTAAGATAATATACTAAGTCAGCTAAGATAATATACTAAGTCAGCTAAGATAATATGTTGGAAATTAGGAATGCCAATATATTTTCAAATACTTAGTAACATAACATATTAAATAGTTCGTCGTTGTCATTCTATAATATTTCAATGTATCGACAAAATTGGTATTTTATTTTTTTAATCAAAAAACATTGCTTTGAATAGATCTCTCGCTTGCTTAGAATAACTTGATGTTCTATGTGTCTTTCTTCATCTATCTCATTTGCATAAATAAAAAGAAAAAATCATAAGTAATCACATAAAAATAGAGCTTTATTTACTGAAAATGTATCATAAGTTTTGACAAAATATTGTTGTTTTAAAAAATGCTTCAATAATTATTTTACAATATATGGCATTCAATATAATAGATTATAATCTAATAGTATAATGAAATTAATTTGAAATTTTATAAATTATGCGATTAAGATAAAAAAAAAAATGGGATTGAAAATTAAACGAAATGCAATTTTTGAGATCACGAACTGTTAAAAATAGAAAAATTAATAAATTCGATCCAATTTCTTAAAACATTTTCTTATATGAAATACCACCCTTAGTTAATTAAAAAATCAGTTGCAATGCTTGCTTCTATTCTTGCTTCTACTTTTTTTAGGAGAATTCTATCTTTAGAAATGCGTTGCATCTGAAATCAATAAAGATTTGTCAATAGATGATAATTTAAGATGATTACAATTTATTCTTTAACATGGCTTTAGTTTACATTTCTGTAGCCAATCATCTCAGCTTCATTACTTTTTCTTTATTAAAATATGTGATAAATATTTTGTGGTATTAAACTATGCCTATAACAAAAACTATGCCTATTCTTCTGATCTCTTCTAAATCTTGCTTATATTTCCAATTCTTATTTAAAAAATATTTCATTCATCTAGCACACACTTTAATAAATTTGAGTAAAAAAAAAATCACAGCAAGGGAAATAGTTAGTAGGCTGTGAATCGATTTGTTATATATTACCCAGAAAACTCTCTCCGGGTAGTCTGTCAATCGATGCGAGATGTTTTAAACAGCAAACCCCTCCCTCATAAGTAATCACATATAAATAGAGCTTTATTTACTGAAAATACATTTTTACAAAATATTGTTGTTTTAGAAATTGCTTCAATAATTATTTTACTATTTATCGCATTCAATATAAAATAATCAAATAGCCTAAAGAGATTAATTTTCATTTGAGATTGATTTCTTTTCTGGAGCCTAAAGAGATTATTTTGAAACTTTATAGATTGTGTGATTAAGATTTTTAAAAAATTGGGCAATGAAAATTAAATGAAATGCAATTTTTTTATGCAGTGTCATATTCATCATCGAGTCTTCTTGTTTTTCATAACAGTGGCTGTAACAAAGGCCACCAGTGGATTCGAATCTGCGTCTTCCTGCAATTTTCTAGTGCCATTTTAAGTTTTGCTTATATTTTTCTATTTCAATACAAATTCTTTGATATAAAATGCCAGTTCAGCGCATGACAAGAAATTAAACAATCATGAACGAACTTCATGATCTGAAGCTTCAAGAAAAATCTTCTTTTTATCTTTCATCATTAGCTTTAGCTTTACTTAGGAATTAGCAAAGCTGGCTATTTAGCATCAGCTTTTAGCTATAGCATTAGCTTTTTCGTACAAGGGCAAATTCATAAATCCTTCAAGCCTAAAACTTAAAGATAAAAAAAAAAAAAAAAAGCCAAGTTTTAATTATATGCATAAACCCCCTCCTCCAGTATTACTAATATGCCATAATAATATGAATCTCTTATCAGAGGTCCAAAACGGATATGGGACGTTATGCCATCCATCCACAAGCCGTATAAACCACAGTGAGCTGTAAAAATCAGCCCCAGAATTCCTCGACTTTCATGTTTCGGGTCGTTGGACTTTCATTTCTGGAGCTGGAAATGCCGGGGAGATAATGGAATGGAGGGATCGAAATGGTAATGACGATTCCCCAACTGGATATCTCTCCGTCTCCGGTTATTGCAAAGGCGGGCTTACGGCGTTTGTCAGAGGCATAAAGTGGACGTTGACGTAAAGCGAAATGTGGTTCGAGGCGACGTCGTCAGCCCTATCAAGTAGAAAGTTGGTCTTGATGTTTATCACCTCGCGGACAAAGCTACGATCAAAAAGGATGGCCCGAGCGCCCATTCCCTACAACAAACGAAGTTGCTGTCTTTGAGTATTTTATTTCTGTAGCTCTGCAATTCACTTTAGGGGACCAGTTGAATCAAGGAAGAAACATTCGCCCGGCAACTTGATGAAACGTTGATGTTACACTACGTCTTTCATTTCAACACTAAAAGCAAACAAAAAAATGTTGGTATACTAAAATAACTTTTGCGTCTTTTTCAACATTTAGTGGGATTTTTTTTTTTATTTCTTTACAAAATAGCTAGAATGGAATATATTCTCATTTTTTACACATTTTTTATATTTAAGCCACGCAACTTATATTTAATTAATAAATTTTAAAATAAGACTTTTAAAACTTAATTTTTGAGTCGGCTGCTTTGTTGCTCAACGGTCATTATGTGAACACTTTGAGCTAATTAGACTAAGACCCACAGTTTAACGTGGATTCCGAACCACTAACAAACATCTATGCCACCGCCAGAATTCGAATCTGAAGACTGTGGTAGCAGCGGCCAGAAAGCTAGCCAATTGGCCATCATGTCGCTAATTTTTGAGGGGAGAAAAGAATAGGGATTCATACGTTAAAAATGAGTCTTCGTATAATGCAGAATGTCAGTCACAAATTCTGCTTTGTATAATGATGTTCATTTACAATAGATTATCCCATTTTTCTTTTACAGTTTTGTTCACATTAACTTTGCTATTGGGACCTTTTTTAAAATTAATTTTTACATGGGAGAAAGAAGAGTCGTAATTCACTCATTCATATTGTGAGTCACAATTTTTGCATTGTATAATGATGCTCATTTACAATAGAACGACACTTTTTTTTTGTGCAGTTTTTCAGAACGCGTTTACCTTTTTAAATGGCTATATTTTTTAAATATCGGATGAATTACCTCTTTTCGCCGTGAATATGGCAGATCTGTAGCAGATTCAGCATTATCCAGGAGCTCTACTGCAAGAGAGAAAAAAATATATCTTCTTGCAATTATTCTAAAGCCTCACTTTGCATTATCAGTGAGGAAACTGGAAAAATGTAGTAGTAAATTAAAAATATGATTATCAAAATAAAATTTAATTTTTGCGAAGGGAAGGGGGGAGATAACGAATCACGATTTACGCTTTCAAATCATCAGTCACGGGTTCTGCAGAGCGTAATGTAAATTTACAATCGATCACCCCTCTTTTTCTTTATAGTTTTACTTAACATTATGTTTGTTAATCTTTAAAATGCTTTCAAATGTCCATGTCACAATCAGTGTATTGCTAACCATAAGTTTCAACATGAGATAATTTCATAAATTTAAGAATAGTTGGTAGCGATGCAATACCCATTAGATATTTTGAATCGTAAAAGAGAATAATTTATGAGATATTTCACTAAAACAAGAATGATAATTTTTTCCTTATGGCTATTTCTGAATTATTATTACTTGAAGAAATTGTTTAACTTTGTGTAATTTTACTTTTAAAACCATTTTTATTTAAACGGTATTTCAGTCTGAGATAGTTTCCTACTAGAACAGCAGACATTTAACAAATTTAGTATTATCCAGAGTCACCATGCAAGCCTGCTGGAGATTCGCACCCATTTTTCCCGAAACCAAGGAAATGACTGTCCAACCTACGGATTAATCATTTCGATTCGGAAGTCTAACGTACCATCCAGCACGCCTGTCTAGTCCAGATTTTTTAAATAAAATCATCGTTTTTATATCAATGAGTCACATTAGCTTATTTGCTTTATTACTGATAAATACTCTCAAAAATCGCTATAATCGTTATCCTATAATAAATGTAATTATATAGAGTAAAGAAGTAAAATATGGGAGCTGTTGGCCGAGTGACTAGCACTCTGGCGCTCGGGGCCTCAGATTTCGGCTTCGAGTCCCGGCGGTGTCATGGATGTTCGTAGAGGCTCGGAATTCCCTTTAATCCAGTTACCGGTCTAATATGACTATAGAACGTTGAGTGTAGGGTTGATATCCTTACCCTGTAAAAAGAAAGCATGTCCTGTCTCAAAATCTGTCAGTAGGTAGACGGCATTGGCCCACCATGGGGCTGTCGCTCCAATGAAGAACAAGAAAGAAGTAGAATATCCTTAAATCGTAACAAATACAACTTAAGCTCCTAAAATATGATTAGCTCACTTTCATGAAAAGCAATCAAACTCAAATAATTCCAACTTGTATTTTATTTTATAAATTGAAAGATGTTTTGATGATTAAAATAGAAAAAATATCACAAAAGCAGTTGAGTTTTGTGAATATATATATAAATTATTTTGATGGCAAATTCGAACTTTTACCTTCATTTCCCGTCTCCTACAAGCTACCTGACGGCCAATTGGCTAGCGCTCTGGCATTTGATACCACAGGTTCCAATTCTGGCGGTGGCATGGATGTTTGTTAGTGGTTCGAAATCCAAGTTAAACTGTAGGTCCTGGTCTAATTAGCCCAAGGTGTGCACAAAATGACCATAGAGCGACAAACCAAACCTGCAAATTGGAAGTTCTTAAATTGTCTCTCTTTTCTAGCATATGATCTATATGATGTTAAATTTCAAAGTAAAACTTTTTGAATTAATCTTACAATAAAGCATATAATACTAGTTCAAATAAAAGGTGTAAAAAATCTTTCTACCCTCCCTTCTTTTCTGTATAAAAAACTTCTCTTCAACAAAATCGAAAGTACCAAAAGAAATACCATAAATTGATGTTGTGAGTATAACGACTCTTTCGGAACACCGTCTAGAAATGATTCTCAAGAGACAGACCCAGAACATAAAGAGAAACTGTGAGATGAAGTGTTGGTAGTCTTATAGATTTCCAACCCCTACAAGGTTGGGGTTTTTCTTTGCTTCCTTATAATATATGGAGAGGAGAGGTGAATTGTAGAGAAGTATTTTTGTCCCTTTGGTATGGTTTGCGAAGAAGTAGCATTTCTAGAATAAGAAAAAATGGATCTTTTAGAAAAATATCCTTTTTTCTTACTTTTGCTGTTCCTGCACCTCTCTTTTGTTTGATTTGGCAAAACAATTCTTTCAGACATGTTTTAAAATCAAATTTTATTTAATGTAAGGTTAAGTTACGAACGTCTTAACATCAAATAATTCATGAAAGGGTTTTACACATTTAAAGAACATGGATTGAATCAAGCTATTTGGATCATTTCAAAGCAACGATATCATGCATATAAGTTCAGCATGAAAATTTTCGCACCCTTTTATGATAGGAGGATATTTTATCGTTTTTAAAAATCATTTTGGCAAGTTTATTTTTCTTAAATAAGCAGAGGAAAGGTTATTATTTAAATTTTTATTTTAAATTAAAATCAATCACTTTCAATCAGAATTTTTTCTTTGTGAAACGATGAACTTGTCTGACTTTTTTCTGCCATCCACTTTTGTTTTAATATTTTGCTGAGATACATTTTCATATCACTTTTATAATCACTAATCACTTCATTGAGATACTTTTTCTGATTTTTTTTTCTGCTCATTTCACGAGATACTTTTTTCTGATCACTTTTATAATCACTTCTCAGAGATACTTTTTCTGATTTTTTTTCTGATCACTTCACTGAGATACTTTTTCTGATCATTTCCCGAGATACTTTTTCTGGGTTTTTAGATCATTTCACTGAAATACTTTTTTCTGATGACTTTCATCACCTGAATAAATTACATAGTATTATTCTTCCAAATAAAAATAAAAAAGATGGATCAATTTTTAAATAAAAACTCAAAACAATATATAAAATCGCAAATGAAGAACAATTTAGTTGCATGTACCATATATATTATTTACCTTTCATTTTTTTTATTTACTTTATCAATATTTTTAAATTTCAAAATGTATAGCAAGATTTATTCTATAGAAAATGATAGTACACATTAAACAAATTTAAATGTAATCTATTTTTTTTAAAGTAATTCCCACATATGTTGAATGAAGGAAAATAAATATTTCAATCTTTTAGTATATTAATGGGAAATATATATATGCTATAATTCTGAAATTTATATTTGCTTTGTTAAAATGAAAGATATAAATTTTTAAAAAAAGATTTAAGTACAGAAAACATTTTTAAATCAGTGATGTAAATAGAGAACAAATTATTTAGTTTTTGTACTTAGTTTTTCTAATAACGAAAAATAAATAATATATAACTGGAGATTTTTGTTTATGTGGGTTAGAAATAATCTTCCCTTAATGATAAGATCCTTAAGAAATAATACTTCTTGATGGAGTATTGAATAGATAATCCCACATTCATTTTCATTAGAAAGCTTTCGATAACGTTTCTTATCTTATCACAGTCTTGTTCACAGAAGATTAAGCTCTCATATCCGGCCAAATTCAACATTAATTTTTCATCACTGTCATTGTGTTACTTTTATCATATTAATAATCCTATTTGGAAATCAAACAACTGTAATGGCCGAATATTCCATACGTGGTATTGTTACAAACTCACGTTAAAGACATCGAAATCGAAGAGCTGGTTGTGGGAAAACCCGTAATTTCAATCTGTTCTTTCGCTAAATGCATTCAGGGGATATCAGATCAAAGTGAAGCATGAAAGCTGAATTGGGCTGCAGTTTTTAGCATTGAAAGAGATTATTAAGGGCTATTTGTTTGCAATTTATCGTATGCACAGAGCATAGATTCAACAATCCACAATCGTTTACTTTGCTGATGAATCACTCGTATCTCATTCTAACTTCGCTTTCCAAGAACTCACGGACCAATTATTGCAATAAATTACTTGAGACTGATATTACTATTCTGGTCTGCAAGCTTCCTGCCAAAAGCTACTCGAAGCATAGAACAAGCGGGATCATCACCACAACTCTGGTGGACTTTCCAAGATTCATTCCTCCTCCAAGTTTTAAAAATACAATGTTAGTTAAAATTTAATCCGCTTTTTTAAACAATATTCGTTGTTTTTTAAAGACGCCAAACCTTTATTGTGAATATAATTTTATTTATTACTCTGTTTATCTGCCCTTTTGTTCTTATAAAGTCTTATTTTATTTGAAATAAATAATTCAGCATAATTTTTGTTCTTAAAAAAACTTTAAAAATGAATAATGTATATATTGTACATATCAGAATTAAAAATGTAAAAAGAAGGCTGATGCAAATTGAAGAAGTTCTAAAATATATTATAATATCACGAAAATCATGATGATAAGGATAACATGGTGTAGCCACCAGAATTTTATATCTTCTTGGATTCTTTTTCTTGGTCAAGCTTGATGGGAAGCTATACTATAAAAAAATATATAATTTATTCTTCATGATTATTAATATGATTATATTGATCCTCTTTAAATCCATGGACACGATGAAAATAACATCTTGTGAAAATGGTCTACATCTCTCCTACATCTACACTAAACATCCCAAAGAAATATCTTATTTTGTTTGTATTAGACAGAGTATATTTATTGACATTGATGTCGTTAAGATAGTAGGATTATTGTTAAGAGTAGTTCAGTCTTCCCATCTACGTTATTTAATTTTTAATCTTTGTTACTTTTTTTATATGGCCCACTGTTTAAGCTTTTTCCCTTTTCAAAAAATTAAGTAATCTGTAAATATAGTTTAAATTACTGACAATTTATTATATATGCTTAACATCGATTTCAGTCATTTGTATTTAAATGGGTTTTAACTCAAATGAAAACCTTATTGATTATTATATAAATACCACCATAAATGAATTTGAAAAGAATATATATGGAGATGATATTTAAGTATTTGCAAAGAGTATGTCGCATAGATGGTTAAGTTTTTTATCTAATACTCAATAAGTCGTGAATGTTTAATAACTGTTATTTTATAACTCTATTAGTTATAAATCGATAAAAAAACCTACTTTTCCAGAATTTACTTATCTGTTGTTAAATTGGAAAGAGAAAGAATAAGAAGAAATTGTTATTAGTGCGGACAAATGCATAGTTTTTAAAATTGTAATTTATGAATGTTCCCTTGGAAGAAAAATTAGTCTTTGTGCTCACAATTTGAATTTGTGTGCGTGAGTAAATGAATTCAAAGCAAACTACTTAATTATGCGAGTTTGTTTCAGCTGATATTCAAGTACTTGTCAATGTTTTTCCTTAAATTCAAATGCCATTTGTGCAGCCTTATTCAGGGGCGAATCTAAAAATACTTTCAGCTAGACGGAGACGTGTGTCGGTGATATTAAATTTCTCGCTAATGATTTTTCTTATATAATAAATGATTACTATTTATCTATTCATATGAGAATCGCCTGGTTTAGTTCTTTATATAATCATCATTTGACTAATTAACACTTAGGTTCTACACTTAGATTTATACAATATTCATTTAAAAAACAGAATAAAAGTTATAAAAATGGAATATCTTGCAGACTGTCAGAATAAATAACTAATAATATAAATTAGACTGTCAGAATTATGTTAATGTTGATTATTAAGAAATCCTTTATATAAATGTTTATGATTTTCAGCAGTGAATAAAATTTTCTGTTTTTCTTTTTATCATATTTTAACAAAATTTTTGATATTCATTAAGTTATATAAAGTGTATTTAGTATTCTGTTTATAAATTGAGAGATACTAATTACTAGATTTACTATTACTGATTAGTAACTTTACAATTTTAACTACCTATTTTACATTTTTGTTGAAAATTTATTTTAAGACATTTTATTTTTAACCAGTCATACTGTTATTTTTTTATATATTTATGAATTTAAATCTTCTTACAGATAATTTACGATAAAGAAGCGATTGTACTATCTCAGTTGTAGCAGCAAAAATTCATCGGACTTCACTAGTTCTTATTTGGAAATTTTACAGAACTTTCTACAGAATGTTGTATATTTTCACATCATGAAATCGAGAGCTAAGTGTATTTAATATTTACATCAGTTTCTTAATAAAATGTTTTCTCAATATTTAAAATATATTTGTGATGTATACTTTAAAAAATATTTTATTATTTTAAAATATTGATTAATATATATATTTTCTGTGGGACAATTTAGAATACAATTTTTATTACTTAGAGAAATGTTGTAAAAATTTTATTTTTGTTGCTAAACAATTACTTAGTTTAATTCATGTGAATATAAGACTTTTAAAGGAATTCTTTATAATTTAAAAAATGTCTTCCTTAAAATTTCATTTATTCCTTATATATAAAGTCTATCATACTTAACATGAAATTTATGTACATTCAAGACTTAGAATAGTTTATTCTTTTCTCTATCTATTCTTTTTAGTCTATTCTATTCTCAATAGAAATGATAATAGTCTATTCTTTTATTCTTCTGATATTTACTATTGAAATACAAAATTGTCACATTAAATATTCTGATATTCCAAAAATTTTTTAATTATTTTTAGTCTAATGTTGAACATTTTGTAAGCCATTGTTGAATTTAAATTAATTGTATAACAATGAAAAATTTTGAAATATGTGTAATAATGTAAAAATTAAAAATCTTCCCAAAATATATAATTACTAATATTGGAGTATATTAAAAATAAATAGACGTAAATGTTCTGTTTCATACTTTAAGTATTGTGTTTAATAAGAAGAGAGCATTAAATAAAAATTTATTTCAAAGTGACATGATATTTTTAATTCTTTTGTCAGTTAATGTAAAAATTTTAATATTAAGAAATTGTAAAATATCCATATTTCATGAAATTCTTTTCTTTCCATTATTTTTAAAATAGAAAAATGTATCACTGAATAGAAATTTATCTCATGTTTTAGTGTGTTTTTTATACTCTAATAATTTTTGTTTCATTACTAAAGATTCTTTTAATAATAATTTATCAATAATAAAACTTTCAATTTTCTTTCTTAAATGAAGATCTTCTTGACAGAAACTGGCTTAAATTTGTGGAGTGCGGATGAAATCAGGGTATTCTCACTTTATCAGATGAACTTTTGCAGAAGTATCTTTAAATGTATTATAAATTTAACTAGTTAATTGGATACTTCTTTACGATGTAAATATTACTACTATTCCATTTATTTAACCAAGCCTCTGATAAGACAATTTTAAAATATGAAATTAATTGAAAAATTTCCTCTGATAAGACAATTTTAAAATATGAAATTAATTGAAAAATTTCCTCTGATAAGACAATTTTAAAATATGAAATTAATTGAAAAATTTCCTCTGATTGAATGTTTGTATTGAGGACTAAGTTTTCTGTTGTGGAATTTAAAAATCTCGAGTTTTATTTATTATTCCAGCATGGAAGGTAAATAATAATCTTCTTTATCTTAAAAGAATGACATTCAATATTTTTAGTGATTTAAAATTTAAGTAACACGTGTAAAATTGAAATTAAGCAAAAGTATTTTAAATTCTTATTTCTTGTAATTCACTGTTAACGTTCTGTTTTAATTCGACAGTTGAATCAGGGATTGAAATCAGAATATTCTCCCTTTATCAGATGAACTTTTGCAGAAGTATATTTTAATGTACCATTTTTAAATTTAATTGGTTAACTCGATACTTCTTTACGAAGTAGATATTACTACTATATCCATTTATCTAACCAATCTTGTAAGACAATTTTAAAACATGAAATTAATTGAGTATTTTCTTTATGTGCAATTCATTGGAAAATTTCCTTTGATTGAATTTTTTTATTATTCAGGACTAAGTTTACTCGAGTTTTATTTAGTATTCCAGCATGGAGGGTAAATAATAATTTTCTTTAACTTAAACACTATTAAAAGAGTGTCATTAAATATTTTTAATAATTTAAAATTTAAGTAACACGTGTAAAATTGAAACTAAGTAAAAGTTTATTAAATTCTTATTTCTTGTAATTCAGTTCTAACGTTCTGTTTTAATTGGAAAGTTAACTAAGCATTATATTCAGAAAGTCATATAAATTCATGAGATAATTATCCTTAATATTCCTATATGTTAAAGATAAGTTGTTTATTATTAACAAATGTTCTTTATTACTTTTCAATAGAAATCAATGTGAGTTATCCTAACATAATATCACAATCTTTAATTTAGATTTGGAATTTATTCTTGCTATTTTTTAATTTAAATAATCCATCTGTATGCATAAGAAAAGAATGTCACTTTGACCTGAAAGTAATATTTATTTCTTATCATTTCAGTGCAATGAAGTTGTTTTCCTTGCATTCTTAAACTCATGATGTTGTGGTGTGAATGAGTGAAAAACACAGAAAGAAACACAAAGTTTAAATCTTGCAATGTATATTTATTTGACCAGTCTTCTGAGTTATGTCCGTAAGTACTAACGTATAATGACGTATATTTCATCAGACTGTAAAGCTACACGAACTTACAGGCATAGAAGCAGTTCAACAACTAAGATTTCTACAGGCTAAATACCTTTTTCTGAACGCCAAAAAGTTTCAGAACGTTACTCTAATTATAAAAATCATGCCTGACGTTAATGTTAAATCTTCTGTTATTGTACTTTCATATTTTGTCAAACTTTTCATATCCACAAAATTAATTTTATCTCAAAGTTTAACAAATTTTCAGCTAAATCAGAAAATTTTAATTTACCTTTTACACAAATTGTTTCATTATAATATGTGTTAAATCTCTGCGTGAATTGAAATTTAATTATAATTATTATGCTTAATTTTTCGTATTTGTGCATTTAGGTGTTTTATAAATTTCACACAGAGAAAATTAGGATTTTGTATACGCCCACGCGATGCCTTTACAGAAGATGCACATCAACCACAGTCACAATAGCTATAAACTTTGAAGTAGATATAAAGAATAAATATGAAAGAAAATTAACGTTGAACCTTTTGGCGTTAGAATTAGGTGGTAGTACGTAGCATATTACACTTTTCAGTAGTCAATTCAATGAACATTTTTTCTACTAGAAAGCATTTGAATTTTTTTTTAGTCATCAATAGTAATTATTAACAAATGAACAGAACAATAGAAAAAAGTAATCTTTTACAACTCACATGTCACACTAGAATTAACAATGATAGTAAGACGCGAACAACAAAGCCTTTTTTTGTCAGCTGTATATTGCATGCCAAGCCACTGAAACATTGTAAAAGATTATATGTATATATATAATATATTTATTAGTGATAAAATGTTATTTACCAACAACATTGACGACTGACGTATGTGGTAGAATAAATACGTATGAGACCAAGAGAGGACTTGTGTAAAACATCGATTTGTTTTTCAAAATCACTCCTTCAAGAAACTTCACACTCATGGTGCAAGGTGTACTCGTATTCTTATTTTTTTTTTATGAAGAAGAGTACATAAACTGGGAGACATGACTGTACACTCACATAAAAGTTTATCAGAGAATTGCATTGTTGCTGCACTCAGAAGAGATTTTCCAAATGTCTTAAGCAAGTATTTCGCTCTCCTTCGGATACATAAGAACCTATTGCTTGATCAGAAATGACGCTCATGTTCGGCAACACAGTTTACGGTTAACAGTTTTATATTTACAGAGGGGGTGAAGAAAGCAGTATAGTAAAAGTATAGAATGTGTAAGAAATTATGGCATTTAATAACAATTGTCACATGACATGAGTAGAAAGAAATAGTGAATCGTTAGTTGAATACATTTATGTGGCAGATAATTTCGATATCATACCGAGCTCAAAGGGAAAGAGAAATTGAGAGGTATTTTTTTTTTTAACAATATTCTTACTGCGAATGCAAAATTACAATCAAAAGTAAAAATACAAAACCACAGTTATAAAACTTCTTTGTTGGTACAATACGTTAAATGAACAATAAAATAACTTCAGAAAATAAAATTCAAATTGTCATAATGATTTTCATTTAACAGCATACTTCAATTTTTTTTCTAATATACAATTCATGTATAATACATATTTTTAAGCATTAATTTTGTAAAACATTACCCTTTTATCCAGGATAGGGTGTGTATTTCTCAAGTATAAAACAATAATACACTACTTTTAAAATTTTCTATAATTTTGAACATAAAATAATTTTTGACAGTGTAAATTTCGTATTCAAATCATTTTAAATGAAGCTGTCGTGGTTCTTAAAGAAAAAATTACCTTGTAATAACATTACTTACATTTACTTTCAACTATTTTTAATAATCATATAGTGATTAATTTTGTTTTTGATGTTGATACTTTTATCGAAACCTAATATTATTACTTGTAGGAGAAAAGATTTTTAAGAAATTAATAAATAGAACTTTGAAGTAGACATCAACTTTAAATTCTGCATTGCGATTTATCAAGTTCACAAAAAAAATATGATTCTTTTCAATTAGGTAGGAATTTTTGGAAGCCCTTCTAAAAAATCAGTGGAAATGTGTGAGTAATTCTGAGGTTTCACGCAGATTTTGCAAGTTAATGAAGAAACCTAATTATTATTATTATTTTTTAAACTAAAGCATTCGATACCAATTTTTTAAAAATGCTTTTTAAATTCCCTATTTGCTGAGAAGATCTGTTTTAAAGTTTTCGGAAAAATATTTAAACTCTATGAGAACTAATATAAAAAAATTTTTACGAAAAAGGATACAAATATTTCCTTCAATCATAGAAAATTATTTAGATTGTCACGCAAAACGTATTTAGTTGATAATTAAGACTAAACGTATTTTAGCAATTGTCTTAAGGAACCTCCAAGTTATTTCAAAAGGAAAGGACGAATCTATGAGCATAAGCTAAGGATTTCTTTTTATAAAATATTTCATTTGTTCTGTTTCTATAATATATATAGAGAACCGTATTAATATTATTTTTTTTCGTACGTACTATCTGAATTTGAAATTACGTATATACGTTGTACGTATATTGATATATGATTTCTATATACCTAAAGAGCAACATGGTAATGGCAGTAGCTCAAGGATATGTTGAAGCATTAAAATAATGAAAATATACTTTTTTTTTTAAAGAAAAGGCTGTAATTTATAAGACGAATTAATAGTTTTGATAATACAATCAAAATATGTACAAAGAAATATGTACAGAAATGAATGCGAATAGTGTTTTTATAGAAAATGACGTAACTTGTAATTTTGCCTTGTTACAAGGATAGTGTGTTAAGAAATATAAAGTTTCTATTCAAAGAGATATTTTACGTTTAAAGATAAAATATTATTTGAGACATTTCCTGAGATATCGTTTAATTACGATAAAAAAGGGCAGAGTTCATAAAATTGTAATGTTTGGATTTAAAACTAAAATTTAAGGCTTTTTAAATTGTGAACATGGAATAATTCCTCAAAGGGCACTACTAACTAAGAAATGTAATATTTTAAATAAATAATTAATTAATTTATATTATTATTAACTATTTTTCACAATCATTTTTTTGTCGTGTTCAATATTAATTAAGGGAATAAAAAATAAAAAATTGAGGAGTTGTGTTAGGTTTTTCAGCCATGTTAGGTTTAGACTAAAAAGCAAAAGTCTTACAATATTTCAAATTATAGGTGATCATTGTACTTATTGAAACAAATAACTGATTACGTTAAGAATGTAAAAAATAAAATAAATAGATATTCTTACCTTAAATGAAAAATAAGGAAATAAAAAAATTATTTCAGATATCTATAAAACAATTAAATCTTGAAAAAGGATACAATTTCATTCTTTTCTGTATATAAAAGCAAGTTAAATATTTTTTTTATACAAAAATCTCATTCAGTTAAATCTTTTGTAACTAATTTCTTTTACAATTTCAAAAAAATAAATCAATATTAACTTATTTAATAAAATTTCATGCAAACAAAAAAACTACATAGAAGAGGCATTCAAATATTGAACAAACTGCAATAAACATACATTTAGAAATATTATACTCAACATTATAAAGTAACAGCATCATTTAACTAATATATTGCAATTTTTTTATGTTATAACTTTCTTAACAACATCTGATTATTTTAATCACAGAGGAAAACTATGCAAAAAAATTCACAGAAAAATAATACTAAACGTCTGTTAACAAAAATTCATACAAACCGTTCTAACAATAAGCGAGAAATTTAACAATAAACTTATATTTCAATGATAGACATTCAAACAAAAATATTAACATATTAACAAATAATGGCCTTAACATTCAATGCAATGGTTCTTTTTAATATGAATACAAAATTAAATAAAAACAATCATTTCAAATTTAAAAATATAACAGTGAGAGTGTCGAACGATGAAAAACGCATGACAACCAATGAAAGTTAAGTATTCTAATATTAAAGTTGCAAGTTTATTCATTGGAAACACAAATGTCAATTTGAAAAAAAAAATACTAAAATTTCCCAAACAATATTGTAATCTGTTTTCAATCAGTACAATAATTACGAAGATTGTGCCCTAATATTTAACGGAACAGCATATGTGCGCTAAAATTGCGTTACTGTTTTAAAGTCATATTTTGCGTTTTAAATTCAGTAACAAATTAAATAAATGAAACAAATATTCTCAGTAACTGTAAAAAAAAAAAAAAAATTGCACATGATCAATTTCTTGTGTGTTTAGTAGACAAACCTTGCGTATATTTTCTAGCAAGTTCTTTTAATTCGTTGGAAAGTTTCGAAACCTTTCTATGTGTGTTTATGTCTAACTAAAATTGAACACCTCTTACACAAAAGAATAGTTTTTTTTTTATCCTGTGTTAAAATTAGTTTGTGTGACCACAATTTCCGATCATTTTCAGAGTATCCGTATACTATCTTATAGTTATTTAACACATGCCACAAAAATATCCAACAACTAACATTTATTTTGCCTGTAAAACAATGCTCTAATCTCTCATGAAAAATGCATGCAAACATATATTTTGGGCGGATCCAATGAAACTATCAAGGAATGTCACACAAACTTTAAAACAAATATAAATTTCAATCATATTCTCACGCGTATTTAAACATAAAACGCATCATGTCAAACAAGTGATGGGTCATTTAAAATCTATACAAACATTTAAGTCCTTTTAAAGTCATCAACACATATAAAAGAGAAAAATAATTGATAACAGTGTCTCAATATGATGTAGAAAATGATGAAATACGTATAGAAACACTCAATGATAAGACACAATACAAAAATTATTTGAAAGAGGATGTTTTTGTTCTCGCAGCAACCCTAGGCAGATCGGGAGTTAAACATGATGTAGCTAAAACGTCTACTATATTACAAAAAGAAATTGGGATTATTTTGCGTCTCGAATGTCTGTTGCATATTTCAGAAACGTAGGGTTCCCACATCCGTAAGAGTATGAATACGATGAATGACTGTTCAAATATTTACTAGTCAAATTTAATCTAAATTACAAAGTTCAAAATAGAGTGATTCAATTTTAACTTTATTACTTGAATCCAGTTACATTATTTGTGGGAAATACTTTGTACGAGGGAAATGCAATTCTATATCTTTCTGTAAATATCTACTACGTATATCGGAAAGGCGCATAGCTGCTTTGTGCTGAGGCTCATACGAAGGTTTTAAAAAGAAATGCCTACGGAATAATGAAACCTATGTCATTGGATTGAGCATGTCATAACCATTAATAGAATGAAATTCAGAAGTAACATTGTGCATCAACGTGGGAACCCTAAAATGACAAATTTCACTTCCATTTCGAAACGTGAAATTAAATGAAATAAAAAAACAACTCTACGGTTTTTTTTGTAGTAGCAGCAACATAGAGAAATTTGTTTCAGTTACGTCGTATATCGGTAATCAGTAGTCGAATCTCTGGAAGATTCAGACAATGGTGAATTGGTTTACGGCAAACTAGCTTCGTCAGAGCTAGGAATCAATGGTCTAGCTACCATGCGATCTACCCTAGGGCTTGTATCCACAATATCACCCACGGATGTGGTGCTGATATCCGTGTTGGTGGAATTTCTGGAGTCGTTGTCCTCGTCTTGAAGACTCTCCCTTCGTCCTCTAGGATCATCATCTATGTCGAGTTTCACTTTCTCAACATACGGATCTTTGCTGGTTGCTGATGATGAGGAATCCTTCTTGTCACTACTGCTTGATGAATTGCTGTTACTTTTACGTTTCCCGTCATCCTGATCTTTCAGTTTGGCTTCCAAACGAGCCTGCTCGTTAATTTCTTTGACTGCCCGAAGTTCTTTCTTGAGCTTCATACGCCGGTTTTGAAACCATATTTTAATCTGTCTCTCCGTGAGGCAGAGAGCATGAGCTATCTCAATCCGTCTCCGTCGAGTCAAGTAATGGTTGAAGTGGAATTCTTTTTCCAGTTCAAGGGTTTGGAACCGGGTATATGTCTGTCGCCCACGTCGCCGCGGGCACCCATTTGGACCTAGAAAACAGAAGCAAACACAATGATTTTATCAATAGCATCAATCATATTTAATAAGAAGTGTAAGAAACCATTCATAACGATGACTTCATCAAAGTTCCCCTTTTGTATTCTCCTTTTCTCCCCAGTGACAATATTTTGCATCAAATATTATGCCTCGCAGACCATGAATTGAGAGTAATCCATTAAACATATCACGTTCAAAGCTTACAAATTTACTAAAAAAAGAACTGAAATATCTTTATTGTGTCAATTTTTAGATAAAAAAAATTGAATCTATTTTTGCACAATATATTACAGAAAAAAGTTTTTACTGAAATGAAAATTGACAGATGAATAGCATAACCATTATACTCAATGGTTATTATTATATTTTGTATTTAATAAATCCAAAAATATTTAATATAAAATTAATAGCATTGTGACTTATTGTAACAAATTTGTATTACAATAAATAATACAGAAGTTTAAGATCCGATCACATTTGATCCATCCGATCACATTTTGTATTCTTTTTCTTCGAATTACGGTATTCAATCGAATTTTACGCCTCAAAAACAGTCAAATTAATGATGTCTAGGGAATGAAAAAAAAATTTTTTTTTTCCAATACATTTTCAAAATAAGTTTGACTTAAAACATTTTTATAATGTTAACTCATACGGCATTTTAAGAGCATTTTTTTTTTCACAATGCATTACACAAAATTAATTGATATACTCAATTATAAAAAGCAATTCTGATGTGATTTGCCGATATAAAATTGAATCTTAATTGGAAATTTTAGTAAATTCCATAAATGGAGATACTTAAAAATATTCTTTAAAGATGATGCTTTTTTTTAGACGAACTAATATTTATATTTTGTAACAAGAAATTAACTACATTTCATTTCTGAATATAATAAATTTTCTCAAACTTTCCGATACTCTTTAAAAAAATACAGATGAGAAATAAACGATAGTTTCAATAGAACTTAAATTTCGCTTTAGCATTATTTTTCTGATATATATGCAATATTATTTAAAATACGTCTAAGACTGTAACAATAGAGAAAAAATTATGATTTATAATGCATAAGTTAAAACTTTTTTTGATATATTTTAATGAATATCAATGTATAAATCAATATATATATTTTTTACTGTATTAATAACCATATTTTTTTATTTTTTAGGATTCCAAGAATCATTTCAAAACATGGAAGAGTAAAATGGAGGGACAATTCAATTAAAACAAATTTGGAAAAGAACGAAAACTTCCTAAAATTCCTTCTAACTGTTGCAAGAGAAATTTACAAAGAAAATTGACAGAAGAGTGATGTAACCATTTCATTCAATAGGTAATTTATGTTATATTAAATCTACTAATAAATATTAATACATTCGTAGCAATGAAACGCATTGTTAAAAATACTTCTAGTTCTGGTACAAATGTATGTTGTTCATTAAGTAGCAAAATTAGAAATTTTTGTACCCACATTTCTCAAAATTATTTGAAGAGCATAATGATATTTAAGCAACTTTTCCAAAATTCTCTGGTTCTTTTCTTTATATATATTTAAATACACATAAAATAAAACTTGAATTTTCACAAAGGCTGAAAGTAATTTTCGTACAAAATTTTGTATTCAACAAACGTGACAAAACAGTCTTGAGTAGTAAAATTTTTTACAATCTGTTTCATGAATTCAATTTCTTTGAAAAGGAAGGTATTTATTATGCCAAGTAGTTGTTGGATGCAGCACATTGTCATTTTTACGCTCGATTCCTTTTTAAATACAGAATTGATTAGCATTTCTGTATTTTAAAGTAATTTCAAACTGGTGTTATTTTTTTGCCCTTTCGACACATTTGAAAACAACACACTAACATCGGTTTTATGCTGCGTAGGTGAGCTTACATTGCGAATATCAACAATAGAAGGAAAGATTTATTACTCTCAAAAGGTTTATTCTACTATATTAACACCAGAAATGGATTTTATGATTATTATTATTTTGCCTTATACTATATTAAAAGCAGCAACAAAAAGCATTCCGCGTAGTATAGATACATAAACCTTGAAGTTTTTTTCGTCTACTCCGTCGTATATCTGGGGTTTCTGACAGATAACATATTCGGAAACGCATTCTGCACATGTTACAAATACAACTGCATTGCTTTGAATGGCAATGAAAGCATCAATGGATGCAACTGTACCAGTGATATATATCGAAAAATTAATAGTCAAATTTAATAATTAAATTTTTTTGTCGTTACGGCTTATAAAACTAGATTTAACACATGAAAAGTGAAATTTTATTTAAAAAATAATTCAAATTTGAAAAGGTTTCAGTTAAATTTAAAAATAATATTTAAAGTAAATGCAAAGCGTATTTCATTAAATTAAAATTATTTTTCGGTTAAAAACTTAATGTAAGTTGTTCAGAAACTATTAAATTAATATAAGCTTTATTGCGTGGCAGAAATATGTGTTAGATGAAAAAATATGCTTTCATATCCTAAAACGCATTAAAGAAAAATATTAGTTATTCGAGTAAACAAACAGATTAATTTATATTAAATAAAATAATTAATTAGTTGTATCGGAACAGAAATTTTGTTAATATTTTTTTTTTTCGGAAATTTTTTTTTCTACCTTTAAAATTTTTTTTTTTTTATTCCACTTTAAAAAGAAACAATTCAAGAAACCTTTTATAATCAAATTGATTGTTGAAATAATTCATTATAAAATACTGTTTAATAGAATAGAAATTAATTAGTTGCATCTGGACAAAAAAATTTTTAATATTTTTCTTTTCGCGGAAAATTTATTTTATTCCACTTTATAAAATGTTTTTTGAATTTTATTTTTTTAATCAAATTGATAGTTGAAGTAATTCATAATAAAATACTATTTAATAGAATAATTAATAGATTTTTTAGTATTTATTATAAATATGGAGCCAGGAAAAATATACAACATCCATATCTAGTTTTTAAATCAGAGTATATTTCAAGAAATATTTTATCTACCATGAAAAATTTTTAAATCATGAACGAAAAAGACCCCCATTTATTTAGTGTGAAACTACTTGAAAATAAAACATAACTATTTGAAAATGATACTGCCATTATGCTTATTTCCATTAATTCTGAATAAAACGAGGATAAAAAAAATCATAAGTTATTCATTCTTATCAAGAGTTAATCTGTTTGAAACGTTATAGAGCAATGTACAAAATCTCGAAAATGATAACAACAACAACGATGAAATCGATGTAACAAAAACGGATATAAGTGACTCAATAATGCTTCTCATCTTTCATGAAGAAGATTTTTTTTTTCCGCTACAATTCCGCAAACATCTTGACTGATATCTGACACAGGACACGCTTAAAATCCATAACGTAGAATGATTACACCATTCTTTGGCATCTAATAAGTATTTATTCTCATTTTGTTTGTGTGCACACGGAAGCAATGATCAGTCTTTTCTCTATATTTCACTCACTTTTCAGTCCTTTTGACTGAAATTAAACATCTAATGAAGCAGCGTACAGAAGCCTTGATGAGAAAGTTCTTTAATTATATTAACGAAAACTAGCTGTCTGTCAATCATATTTAGGAAACACGATAAATATAGCAGAAATTTCCTGAACGTCGGAAATATGGCGAGTAATTGCAAAATAATGAGTTCCATAATGCGCAAATGCGTGGGTTTGCTAATTAGTTGGTAAATAAGAGAATTTGATTATGAAAGTTATTAACGAACAAATAGAATAACTGTATTCCATCTGCGATAACTGGCTAAACAGTCTTTGAAAGTAATGTGGAATATTTTTTTTAAATGTCAGTAACGCTATGATAAACAATAACTAATTGCTAAAGCTAACTAATTAGTTTGCAATTGAATTTCTTTTGTTAACAATTAGCTATTTAGCTGCTAAACAGACATTGAAAACGATGGATACTTTTTTTAAATTCATTGTTTAATATATTGCCAAATTGTTGTTTAATACATTATTTCATAAATTAATTGTCAGGTTGTGATAAAAAAAATCAGATTAGGAATTGTAATGAAAGCTTAGAAGAATTATAAATTACATTAAGAATAATAGACTACGATTTCAATGATATTATCATTGTTCGTAAAATAAATTCGATAAAATTAAAAACTTCCCAAAAAATCCGATATTTAATAAATAATCAAAGACAATAGTTGTATGTTGTGTAATATGGGGATTCTGAAGACAACTAAATTTTTAAAGAACTTTTAACTTTAAATTACATTTTCTTTTTAAAAGAATATCAGACAATGCATATTTGTACATGCATGGAATTATGGAAACAATCTTAAGCTAATAATCTATAAAAAACTATAATTTATTTTTATCCTTTTACATTACTGTAATCGGATTTTTTTTAATTGGATAGAAATTGAAATATTGGATTGAGTTGATTGTCACGTCATAAAACGGGTTTCAAGAGTGTTCAGTTTAAATCATTATAAAAGATATTTATATATTTATCATAAAGATAAAATATCATTTATTGCTTTACTGGATTATATGGTTTAACACTCGCCAGTATAAAGACAGACTGGTTAATAAACAAAACTTATTTTTTTTAAATTATGTTATTAAATTTCAATTTCGTTAAAAAATTTTCAAGTAAAACTGAATATCTACTTCTTTTCACTGAGTTAGTATGAGTTTGAAATATAATGCAAATCTGTCCGATTGATTACAATTGTTTTTTGATGTAGTTGATTTCAAATACATTCAAATTAGTCAATTTATATGTGTCAGCATTATTTCACATATTTTTCATTTCGACTAAAACAGATTTAAACTAATCACTCTTGAAATCTGTTTTTATTCAAAATGAAAAATATGTGAAATAATACTGGCACATATAAATTAACTTACTTGATTGTATACGAAATCGACTACACCAAAAACAATTGTAATCAACCTAACAAATTTGCATTATTTTTTAAAATTTAAACTCTTACTAATTCAAGGCAAAGAAGTAGATAAGCAGTTTCACTTGAAATTTTTTTAACGAAATTGAAATTTAATAGCCTAATTTGGAAGAAACAGGTTTTCTTTTTGTTTACTAACCAGTCTATGTCTTCATACTAGGGTGTGTTAAATCATATAATCCAGTCAAACAATAAATGATGTTTTATCTTAGTTAACTCAAAAGATTAAGAAAGAAAATGCATGACGACATAAATCTAAAAATAATCAGTATAATCACTGAATTTTTAAATATATGAAAAAAATTTTCAAATTAACATATTTCTAAAAATATAGCTCACCGTCTTAGCATTTAATATTAAGCCGGTTTATAGAGACTGAAGAAAATTTCTATATTAAATCATATTATTATTAGCATATTTTTTGTGTTGTTTTGACGGAAAAACAAACGAACACTACACGAATGAATTACAATCAAAATATGAATTATATGAAATATTACGTTTGTGTTTTACCTAAATTCATAGATGCTATTTACCGTTTTGCTATTAGCCCCTATAAACTTGTTGACAGTTCATATATGACTTCATATAATATATTTTTTAAAAAATTAATGTAAATTTCTTCTGACTCGAACAATTTTAATAATTCTCAAAGTTTAATTCGATTATACATGAATTTTTAACATATCTAACATATTTATTTATAATAGCATATTTATTTATAATAGCTTATTTATAACATGCATTTCTATCATATTTTTTAGATAATGAACCTTTAACAAAATTATTATTATTATTATTATTATTATTTTTTTTTTTGCAATTATGATACAATAGCTCCTCGTTGTATCGCGCATATTAAGAGACAAATGTAATATAATAGACAATTTTATTTAGGGTGTAGGATTTAAAAGCATGAAATAATTCTTCTTCACTGGCACAACAATCCCATGGTGGGCCAAGACCATCTGCCTACTAGCAGATGCATCAGATAATACACAGAGTAAATTAATTTTTTTTTATAATAAGTATTAATGTAATTCCCAAAATGATTGTTTGTCCAACTAGGTACTAATTTTTTTACTTTAGTAAATAAATATTAAACATAATGTGTACAGCATTTTTTTTCTGAGAATATTTTTAAAAAAGAATGAAGTTCTCATTTACAATAATAAACTATGTAAATATCTTCGGAAAACGCTAAAAGAAAATAGAAAACAGCTATTGAAAGAAATCTGATTATCGCACAGCGTTATTGACTTTGCAAGTTTAATAACATCAGGCATGTTTGAGGACCCATTATGTCTCTCTTGAGACTCGAATTCGGTAATTTTAGAATGCATTCAATTAATTTATAGCAGCAGCATTTCACACAAAACTCCCATAATTTTCAATATCGCAAAACTATTCCCAGGTTTCCAAACATTAAACTGTAACTTCCAACCTCTAAAAAAATATTCTGCTTCAGAGAAAAAAAATCCCCAAAAAAACACTCTCACGGTGAAAGAAAAAAAAAATCCTTTTGGTAAGGGAGATATAGATAAAATTACCATCAGCATTTTCCCTTCTCCTTTACTTTACAAAAAAGAATCTCGGATACATTTTCCATCCCAGAAAAAGGAAAAAAAAAAAACAAGAGCGTAAAGACAAACTATTCCTCTCTGGAGCTTTGCAGAGGGAGCGGGAAAAAAAGGGAGGTGGTGTTTCAGGTATCCTCTATGGCTCAATGGAGAATTCTTGCAAGAAGGCCGGGAAGATATATAAATACATCCCTTTTTCTGCTCCCTCCTGTCCTGATGGGATGAAGGGTTTTGTGCGATACAGCTTGTGATGGCGCTTGGGCTCGTTATCCGAAGGCAATGGAGAAGTGCAGTAATGAGAAGTGCTGGCAATGGATCGTCCTGGCTTATGAACACTTGGAAGATGATGTTCGCCATACCTGAACGCGGGGAAGGCTTAGAAATTGTGAATAAAACTCTATAGTTTATGTAAGCGATGGCGAGCTATCTCGTACTAAAATGAACGCAAAAATCAAAATAAGGAATAAAAGCACTATATCTCCAGATATGCGTGACTTTCGCGCGAGATTAAATATTTTGGGGGTGGATGTGTAGTATTTGCTAGAAGCTTAGTTCTCGGCTGTATTCAAAGAAAAATTATTCTTTCTATATAAGATATATGCTTTGTACTTCGCGTTTCTTGGTGCATCAATGCTCGATTTTTGTTACAATTTCTAGAATTTTCCTATAATCATTACTACTACAATTTAAAATTGGTACAGTTAAAAAAATATTTGATTTGGATAAATGTAAGTAAAAACTGGGGGCAGCGTAACTCAAAGTTCATATTTTGCTGCAAATAATACTTCTTTCATGTGTGTTTACTTACATATTATTACAGACAATGTTTTAATAT
The DNA here is from genome assembly GCA_021605075.1 of Caerostris darwini. Taxonomy (NCBI): domain Eukaryota; kingdom Metazoa; phylum Arthropoda; class Arachnida; order Araneae; family Araneidae; genus Caerostris; species Caerostris darwini. Next base: position 462,578 of record BPLQ01009615.1, read on the forward strand.
TACTACAATAAAATAAAATGCATTCAAATAGGTAATACGTATAGGGTGGATGTATATTTGCTAGAAGCTTAGTTTCGGGCTTTATTCGAAGAAAAATTATTTTTTCATATAAGATAGATGCTTTGTACTTTGTTCTTTTTTGGTACATTAATGCTTGATTTTTGTTAGCATTTCTTCCTAATTTCCTATAAACTTATTACTAAAATTTAAAATTGGTTGAGTTAAAAAAATATACTTTACGTCCATAATGTAAATAAAAATTGCAGACAACGGAACTCATTTAGAAAAGTATAAGGTCATATTTTGCTACAAATAATACTTATTTCATTTGGGTTTACTTACTTATTAATACAGACAATGTTATAATATTACTACTACAAAATAAAATGCATTCAAATATGTAATATGTAAAAAAGTAATTTGCATATGTTTTATTTATGATTTCTTCCATCGATATATTTATCAAAGTGACCTTTGATCTGTGACTTTTTAAACCTGAAAAATCTTGTGTTTAGCATATTATCAATAAATCAAATGTGTGTTTATTGCAGGTTAATTTATTTAATAAAAATCCTAGCCAATTATGAAACAACAAAATTTAAAGTATAAAAAGTTTGTGTAAAAAACTCAATTAAGAAGTCATAAAATAATGGAAATACTTCAAACTGGTAGATTTATTTAATATAAGTTAAAAGTTATCACAAACATATTATAACTTAACGAGTGGACCCGAAACAAAGTCAGCCAGTTTGTTTTATTATAATCAATAAAAAATATTATTTAAATATATCTAACATTAAATTCATGATTTTTTTTTTTTTCTGTAGGATCATCTTAAATAGCAGTTTGTAGCAACCTAGATTGAAGATGCACTTGTGCTCAATACTTGAATTTCAAGTATGCAGAATGTTGACTCGTCCCAACATGCTAAGGTCATAAAGAAGAAAATAGATTTTCCGGCCCTTCTTCAGGTTGAAGGAGGAACCAAAAGGAAACGTTTTGTTCAATCAATGGCGTCTAAAGGAGGACGTTTTAATATAGCATCTTGTGGAAATCAAGTAGTATATAACCATAAGCATCATTTGTCAAGTTGTTCATATTAACTTTAATGTAAAGTGAATGGTGAAAATAAATTTTATTATTAAAAATTCTAAGAGACTAATTTGGTTAGGATACCAATCTTAAAAGTCCAGATAAATAATTGCCATTTGTTGTATTTATTAAAAAGATTTATCTTCTTTTAAATTAACATAGATAAAATTGCATAGTTTTGATCAATTTTACAATTAAAGTAACAGATGTAAAAAACACTTTACATGTTTTTCATGTGTTTACGCATTATGTGAATAATAGTGGAAAAAAAACCATATGGTTAGGGAACCAAAATAAAAATTTCCTTCATTTACAAAGGAAAGGATTGCTTTAGTTGTTGGAAATTATTGTAATGAAAATACATGTAATTCAGGGGTTACAAGCATGTTCATCTATACAAATCCCTAATTATTGATAACAAAAATACAAAGATGTAGCTAATTACAAAATAACATCATTAATATTTATTAAATAATAAAAATACACATTTAAAAAAAACCGATATTAATGAGAAATTTGTATTTTCAATGATTATTAGCAAACCTCAATATTGCATGTCTAAATGCAGAGTTTAAGAAATTTTAATAAGTTAACTAAGAAGCCAAAAAGAATATTTTAATATTAAATAAAAATTCGCATAAGTACGTAGGATTCGCATAAAAGAATGAAAATTAATTTTTTTTAAATATCTGGATAATTTAAATATATTTCCAAAATTATATTTAATTTGTTAACATCTTAATAAACTATTTGCTTTGTTAAATTAAAAATTTTTTATTACGTTGTATTTGAAATTGTTTTCATTTTGTGTATTACAATGTATTATTTTTTGAAATACCAAAAATATATATCGCTCACATTTCATTTCAATTCAATACTTTATATTAAGCGAAATAACTCGGCTTACATTTAAAGCGTTATTCCGTACGTCTGTTCCCCTATACAAATCCCTAATTATTGGAAACAAAAGTACAGAGATGTAATTTATCACAAAATAACTTCATTAATATTTATTAAATAGTAGAACATTTATTCCTGTTTTAATAACATTTTAAAACAGGAAAACTATATTAATGAGAAATTTATATTTTCAATGCCTATTAGCAAGTCTCAATATTAGATATGTCTGAAACATGGTTTAAGAAGCCAAAAATAACATTTTAACGTTAAAATAAAAACAAAAAAATAATTTAATTCGCATGAAAGAATAAAATTTTTTTTAAATATCTGAATAATTTAAATATAATTTCCCAAAATTATATTTTATTTGTTAACATCTTACTAAACTATTTACTTTGATAAATTTTAATATTGATTATTTTGTAAAGATTTCTCACATGCATAAACATCATTATCGTTATATTTAAAATTGTTTTCATTTTATGTGTTGCAAGATTTTGAAATGTCAAAAATATATATCGCTCATATTTCGTATTAAGCGAAATAACTCGGTCTACGTTAAAGCTTTACTCCAAACGCAGAGAGAGAGAGAGAGAGTGAGAGTGAAAATATAAACAAAAAAAAACCTTTTAAAGGGAGTTTTTAAATTTTAAAACAAGTAAACATAAGTGTCAGCATAATACATCCATAAAAACATTCAATTCATAAAATAAATCGCACACGGCTGTTAAATTTTATATTTTGTTTATCAAACTATAAATACAAATGATTCTATGTGTTCAAAGCTAAAATTTATACTTCCTTTTCAGTGGAATTTCCTATATTTTTATCGAACAATAAGTTGCTTCTCTAAAGAGTAGTAATAAAGCTAACTCTAAATTCGAATAACTGCCATTTCTGACTGGAACGTACGACTTCAGTGAAAATATTAGAATCCTTGACAGAGAACGGGCCATTGAAAACAATGGAAGTTTTCACTGCGCTTCAGAGCGCACAAGCAGATTTTTATAGCAAATAGATTTCGTACAAATGTAATTTAATCCAGTTCATGTCTGGAAGTGTCATCGGTCCGTTACTTTCAAATTTTAGTGGTTATACTCTTTTTCATTGGTATTGATTTCAGTACTTGATAACTTTCTGAAAAGCCATTTTATACATAAGAACTGAGTATTATACATTTATAAAACGTAATTCTAAAATATTTTGTTTAAGAAAAAATCTATTTATTTATCAATCTACAAAATTTATAGGATCAAATATTGTGAGGAATTATAGATATTCATTGGAAATCAAAAAGAAACGTTCATAAATTAATTTCCTGTAACTACATGTTTCTGGTTGGTTTGGTTAATAAACAGATTTTATATATAAGAACTGAGCACTAAAATAAATAGATTTTTTTACGTAATTTATAGGGTCAAATCTATAATGAATTATAGATATTAATTTGAAATAAAAAAAACGTTCCTAAATTAATTTCCTGTAACTATATGTTCCTTGTTTGTATGTTCTTTGTTGATATGTTCCTGGTTGGCTCAGTTAATAAATAGATTTTATATATAAGAATTGAGTACTATACAATTATAAAACGTAATTTAAAAAAATTTCGTTTGGATAATAGAGTTTTTCTTAATCTACATAATTAATAGGGTGAAATCTCGTAATGAATTATAGGCATTAATTGGAAATAAAAAAGAAACGTTGTTTATAAATTAATTTCCTGTAACTATATGCTCCTTGTAGGTATTGATTAAACAGCTGAAATAATATATATTTTTAGTTTTGTTCATTATATATAAAATAAGTAAAATTTAATTTATTTGTAATTTCATTTTAAATACTTTTTCTTTTGAACATTTTTCCATGTATTTTTCATTTTTTAAAATTTGAAAGTAAATCTAATTGTGGCGATCCTAAATTTACTTTTAAATTTTAAAAGATGAAACATATATGGGAAAATATTTAAAATTAATTATAAATAAATTAAATTTCTCTTATATAATGAAGAAAACCAGAAATATCTATTATTTTAGCTGTTTAATCAATACTAACAAGGAACATATAGTTACAAACCAGAAATATCTATTATTTTAGCTGTTTAATCAATACTAACAAGGAACATATAGTTACAAGAAATTAATTTACGAACAACGTTCCTTTCTGATTTCCAATTAATATCAATAACTCATTACAAGATTTAATCATATAAATTATGTAGATTAAGAAAAAATCTAGTTACTCACTGTGTCTCAAATGAACTCGCTGAGTGGTTAAAAAACTTGTATAGTAAATTTAGCTTCCAGAAAAAGATAATGAAAAATTTATAGTCAGTGTTGCTGTACAATGATAGAGCTGGATGCAGCAATGCATGAGTTTTAATTTGGAAAGCAATCTGTAAACTAAATTTTACATCGTGTAATTCTTGTTAGGAACGAAAATAAAATATTTAATGTTTTACGTTGATTAATTTTTACTTTCTGAGTTTTTGTCACATGGTACCACATTTTTTGTACCGCTACATGAAATTTTTTACTTTCTAATATGATTTTCTTTTTCCTAGAATCCTTTCCATTTCACGAAAATAAGATTTTTTATAATAAATCTAACTGTAACATCGCTGAATGAATTCATTTTGTTCACTTAAAATGAATTGATACAGTACAACACGAATTGTGTTTTTTATTAAATAAAATTAAAAATATATCCTATCAAATAAATAAACTTATCTTTAACTATTGCAATTTTTAACTTTTTGATAAAGATAAATTTATTTAAATATTTTAGTTGGTAAATTTATTTATTTATTTAAATCTTTTAAATGTTACGATTTTTGATATTTCATAAATTTGCTGCATTATATAAGATAATTTAATCGTAAATATTAGGTATATAGGTTTTTATCAGTTTTATGTTGATAATCATTTTAAAATATAATTATCAATATAAAATAATAATCATAAATAAATTTTTCATGTTGTAAAATGTTTAATGCATAGTAGAAATAATTGTTTATACTAAACACGTATATTTATCTATGAATTCAGTAGCCTTGTCTGATTATTTATAAACCAGCACACTTTCCCCAAGTATATATTATGTATTTTACCTTAAATATTCTGACAGAGCACAGTAAGAATGTATAGAAAATCACTTAAAAATAGCCCATTTTATGTAGCAAATATGAATCACAAATATTTAATATTTATACACAATAAAAATTAAATTATAAGCAATTTGATTAAAAATATTTAATCAAATATTTTTATCACTAATACATGATTTTGTACCATTTTCTTTCGGGGAAAATGTTAGCATTAAATTGGATATAAATTTAAAAAAAAAATCACTTTATTCCATTTAAGCCTCTTTAACGGAACTTTAATCTGAATATGTGCTAATGCAGCATTTTATATTCCTTTAGGTAAAGGAAGCAACTACAAAAGCATGAAAGAACGAAATGCATATAAAAAAAGAAGGAAAGAAAAAAAGCAAGAAGAATGTCCAGCCATGAAGATTACAAATAGCCATTCCTTTACTCGCAAGGTAAATTTATGAAGCGAATCGTGATTATGCCGAAAACGGGCGAGTTTGTCTGGAGCACACAGAAGAGCTGTGATGAATGGGGCGGCTTCCTTCAACGACAAATGCTATTAACAGGTGAACCAAAATAACCCACGTAATTAAACTTTGCGGGTAAGCCCATCTGGACTTGTGATTAACGAGACATAAAACGAATAGAAATGGATATTGTCTTGTACTTAAGAGTTATACTGAGATGGTGGAATAGAAAATTTCATTGAGGTCATGCCACTTCGAAAAGTGGTATACAATAGATTTAGAAGCGAAATTTCATTTATTGCCATTCAGTTTTTATGGGATGATTTTGGTGTGGAACTTTTAATTCAGCTGTATAATAAAATTCCCCTCTAAGTAATGAAAAAAATTTCAGTAAATTTCCTTCTTTCAGTTTTCCTTTTTTCTTTCTTTGGAATAAATTCTAAATTTTCTGATGAATTCTCAAGTTATTGTCATTGAGTCTTTATGTGATGATTTTGGTGTGGAAGTCTTAATTCTGTATAAAAAAAAATTCAGTAAATTTTCATCTTTCAGTTTTTTTTTTCTTTCTTTGGATTAAATTCTAAATTTTCTGATGAAATCTTAAGTTATCGCCATTGAGTATTTATGTGAGGATTTTGGTGTGAAAGTTTTAATTCTGTATAAAAAATTTCAGTGAATCTTTCTTCGTAAATTTGATCTTTTTCAGTTTTTTTTTCTTTGGATTAAATTCTAAATTCTCTGATGAATTTTCAATTTTTCGCCATTGAGTCTTTATGTGATTATTTGTAATGATGTGGAAGTTTTAATTCAGCTATATAATAAAATTATTCTTTTAGTAATTAAAAAACTTTCTCCTTTCAGTCTTAATTTTTCTTCTTTCTTTGAATTAAATTCTAAATTTTCTGATGAATTCTCCAGTTATCACCGTTGAATCTTTGTGATGATTTTGGTGTGGAAGTTTTAATTCAGCAGTATAATAAAATTCCACTCTTAGTAATTAAAAAAAATATCAGTGAATTTTCCTTCGCAAATTTCCCTTCTCTGTTTTCCTTTTTCTTTCTTTGAATTAAATTCTAAATTTTCTGGTGAATTTATGCGATGATTTTGGTGTCGAAATATTAATTCAGCTGTATAATAAAAATTCCACTCTTAATTCATTAAAATTTTTTTAATTGCTTTCCTTCTTTCAGTTTTCCTTTTTTGGATTAAATTCTAAAGACTCAATGGTGATAAATTGATGAATTTTCATGTTTTCGCCATTGACACTTTATGTGATGATTTTGGTGCGGAAGTTTTAGTTCAGCTGCATAATAAAATTCCACTCTTAGTAATTAAAAGAAAAATTCAGTAAATTTTCAAATATAAAAATTTTCCTTAGTAAATTTTCTTCTTTGAGCTTTCCTTTTTCTTCTTTCTTTGAATTAAATTCTAAATTTTCTGAAGAATTCTTAAGTTATCGGCATTGAGTCTTTGTGTGAGGACTTTGGTGTGGAAGTTTTAATTTAGCTATATAATAAAATTCTTCTCTTAGTAATTAAAACACTTTCAGTAAAATTTTCTTCATAAATTTCCTTCCTTCAGTTTTTCATGTTTCTTCTTTCTTTGGATTAAATTCTAAATTTTCTCATGAAATTTTAAATTATCGCTATTGAGTCTTTATGCGATGATTTTGGTGTGGAAGCTTTTAATTCAGCTGTATAATAAAATTCCACTTTTAAGTAAATAAAATTTCAGCGAATTTTCCGTCATAAATTTTCATCTTTCCGTTTTCTTTCTTTGGATTAAATTCTAAATTTTCTGATAAATTCTCAAGCTATCATCCTAATATCTTACACTTCCTAAAATGAGCATTTCTCTGTTTAGTAATTTGTTAATAGACAGTTGAAAAAAATAAGGAAATATCATTGAAAGTGGATTGATAAATTGTCCTTCGTCAATTCGTAAAAAACCCCCGTGATAGAATAAATAAATAAATAAATGAAAGAGCTATACAAGTGTATCGTTTTCAGGGACGGTAAAAAATTTTTTTTTTTTTTTTTTTTTTTTTTGAGGCGGGGCACATATTCATGCGTCAATGCCAAATAACAGTGGATTTGTGTCATATGAGAAATGCACGTCAACATTTCCATTTTTAAACATTTTAAAGCATTAATTTATGAGATTGAAAGATTTCCACAATGGAAGTCGAAATAAATAATTCATATCATTCAATTTTACTAGAAAAGGAACGAGAGTAAAATAAATGTAGGATAAAATTTAAAAATAAATCTTAATTTCTCGACAATGAAAATAACTGTGAAACAGTTTATACATGATTTTCTGAGCTTTTATATAAACATAATTGATTTCACAGTTTTTAAGAGAAAATTTACGAAAAGTTTAGATTCGTTTTATTTTTGTCATCTGATTTACAATTTTATTTTCACTCTAAATTATAAAATGTGCTAAGCTTGAGAATTAAATAATTTTGTTCGCGTTATTTTGACAATGAATCTGACTATATTTAAGTCGTACGTATAAGTTTACTATTAAAAAGCATTTCAATAATAAATATAAATATTGCCTCTATGAAATAATATTATATAAATGTGCAAAAATATTTGTTTTTATTATGTAGACTGAAAAATAATCTTTATAACAAAAAAAAAATTTTACTAGTTGAGTTTTTTTCTTTCATGATTTTATGTATTAAATTAATATGGACATATAAAAATTGTGTTCCCCTGCAATTATTATTTTAAATATTTTTAAAGTTAACCTAAAAATTATTTGTAAATGATCGCTTGATGTTTCAAATAAATTTTTACTTATACTGTATATTAGTCAGAATAAATTTAACGAAAAAAATCATTTTTATATTATACAAAATGCTTATTTAGAATTATTTTTTAATATTTGTACGGAATGATTGTTGATAATATGTATTTTATTTAATAATTACTAGTTTAATGAAAATGCTTATTTTTGTTGTTCACAATATTATCAACATTTTTTTAAATACTACCTTTACTGTTAATTTTTTTTATAATTGCAATTAAAATAGTAGTATAATTTTTTTTTTATTTTAAATATTTAGAATCAGTGATGTTCGTTGATAGAAAAAACATGACGAATTTAAATTATATAAATAAAAATTTAATCTTAAGATGTTTATGTTATTAATAAGAATCGGAAGTAAAAATAAATAAATAAATAAAATAAAAATTAAATTAACTTAATTAAATCACTTAAATGTTTTAAATTATTAAAATTCAATATAATTCAGCATGACAATAAAACCGACATGAAATAACAATATAACTCTTGTATTAAATTTTAGTTTAATTAAATATTAAAATTAATATATCATAAAAATTCTATACGTAGATTAATAATTATGTATAAAAGACATAAAATTTTTTAACGTTATACTTCATAGTAGCTTTAAAATATTATTTCATTACTTTCATCAAAACTCTCAAATTTTCAAAGGTGAATGCATAAAAAATGTATTGTAGTTTTTCCATGGAGGCGTGACACTTTTGAGTGGGGGTTGATATGACGAGTAACTATCGAGTGGGGGTTGATGTCAACAAGGTAATTCTGAAACTATGCCCTAAATTTCTGGAGGGGGTTATCTAAATAGCTCATCATTCTTTCATCACACACAAACTATTAAGGACTGCCATGCTTACTGAAATACTCTCGGGAATATAGATGTGATCACCCAACATCACTATGATTGGCTGGACAGCTTCTTAACAGCCATCAATTTCGGATAACATTCTGAAAAGCAATTGTACCCCATCCCTTTTCTTTGTAATGTCTTGCAATCTACAGGGGGGCTTGTTGACTTTCTTTGTCCGAATTTTGGACATCCCTTCTTAGGATTGGTCTCCAAAATGGACGAAATTTTTAGAAGTGACTTTTGCACACGTACTTTTCAACAAGTTTGATCAGTCAACTAACTCAGTGTGTTGTCTAAAGTGATGTTTTGATTTCATTTTATGGATTATTCTTATGGATTACATTGATGTTTTAGACCGAGATGTAGGTAAGATTGCTTTAATTATTTGAAATATATTAATGATCATTAAAAAAGTCTTATGTGATTTTTTGATGATATTTTATAGCATGGGATGATATACTGATGGTATACTTTTGTATTTGTTCAGGGAGAATAATTAGCTTTACTAATTCGTTAATTCCGATAATATTTTTACAAAACAATTTTTTAGAAATTTATTTTGCTTAATTTTAATGTGCATCTAAAAAGTATTAAACAATGTGCTTTAATAAATTATGATCGTAAAATCATAACTAATAACATAGCATACTTAATAATTTTTATAGTTAATTGAAACTGTTTGACTAAAGTGTTTTTATCAGTGTGAATGTTATTTTTTCTTATTTTAAGTTTGTATTTTTTGAAATACCATTTTTCTCAATGATAGTGCGTTGCGTTAAAATACAAAAATGAAAATGTTTTTCAAGGACTTTAAAAATTAAATGCTTCTAAAGAAATAAAATATATTTATGCCCAATGACAAGCGTAAACAATGCTTTATTGACATTCAATATACCATAAAGTTCTGGGTTAAGTAATTTTGTTTAGTTATTTGATTTACAATTTATTTACTAATATATTAAAACATCATAAACTGTACTGAATGAGATTTTTAACTGTTCTTTAATATTTTATACTTTATATAAATATATATGTTATACTTTTTGTTTATTACGATTAACTATAAGAGTTTTGTTGCTTCTTTATTCATGTAATATTTTAAAGTTACTGAACAGGTAAAAACTAATGCTTATCAGCCATGTTTGCTCAGTTATAAAGTTTTAAAATCTCAATATAGGTAGTATAATATTTTACGATTTATGTATCTTATGATACATACTGAACGATTTATGTATTTTATACTTTATTTTGAAAAGCACATAATTTTTACAGTTGATAGCATAAACAATTTGATTTTTATCATATTATTGAAATATGTTTCAGAGGACAAAAACGTTATTTTTGTTTCGTATTTTTAAATGCAATCAAACCGATAAATATTCATATTGAAAAAAATATATTTATTACCTTTTATATTTACTAAGTTTTTTTAAAAATTTAAGTTTCATAATTATTACGTTATCATTGTTAAATTATTTTAATATTTAAATAAGGCCAGACTCAGTAACATAACTTTGTTGTTAACTCGTTACTAATAGCTTTGTCGTAATATAACTTTAATTTATATCATATTATAGAAATAATCTTTTTCCAAGGATAGTTAAGAAATTATTTTTGTTTCATATTTTTAAATGCAATCAAACCGATAAATATTCAAATTAAAAAATATTTATTACTTTTTATATTTACTTTTTTCAAGTTTTTTTTTTAAAATTTAAGTTCCAAATCATTACGTTATCATTGTTTAATATTAAAATAATTTAACAAGGTCCAGTAACATAACTTTAATTGATCCAAGTCTGTTTTCTTGACTTCGTCAATGACGTTAGGAATCTCGAGCAGAAAATCAAACGACGATATAAAAGTTTCACTAACACGACCCCTCTAATTGTTACAACCCTCAACAAAAGCAGAAAACTGCAGCACTATCTTAAACTGGGACCCATATTTCCATTGGAAGAATGTCCTCCCCGTGCAAAGTCCGAGCCCTGAGTTATTCGCTTAGAGAGGAAAATTAAATTTCAAATAGGCAGGGGGCGAGCATTAAGAGCCCAACTGCATTTCCTTGGGAGCGATTTCATTACTTTCTCATGTGATACAGGGGAGACGGCTTCGGATGAGAGGCTATTCCCAGAACCGTGAACATTAAAGCGGGCGCCGTGTAAGCATAATGCAAAACAACAGTCGAACCTGTCTTATTTTATGCACGCATCGACTATAAATTTGGCCCTTTTCTCTTTCTCTGAATGGAGTTTTGTGCAAATTGATCGCGACCAGAGGATGGCAGTTCCCTATCAGGAAGACAGCCATTGCCGTTGCATCGATATCCAGCCATTAGCCGCTGTGAGCACGGCCTGCCTTCCACGGCCATCTTTTGCGAGCAGAAGACGCGATCGATTGGCCGTTGCAGCCTCGCTCTTCGCTATTAAAATCTTCGCTATGAGCGATGCTTTTGAAAGGAAAGCCATTTCATTCCCGCCGCACCGAGGATTCATCAAATTGAACAAACTTTGAATGAGGCTCTTCTACTACACAACTTTTTGCTTTTTTGCTCATTGAATTTTTTTCCCTGCCCCCCTTCCTTCTTATCATTTGGACGCATATCGCAGCCAAATATATGTGGGAATAAATTCGGAGGCCATCCTCATTGAACGCCGCGGGCTGGAATTCGAGAGTGGGATGCAAGTTGCACATTAAAGGAAGCGTTTTCGTATCGTTATTATGGGGAAAAGAGAATCATTTAGAAGCGAGATAAGGAAAAAGTCGAGCTGCAGCATAAAATTCTCGAGTGAAACCTCGCATACTCATTTGGCATTTGGCAGCAGGCGCAAGATGGCACATTTATTAAAATTAATGACGAATAAATGCGTTACACTCCCGATTCGGAAAGTCGATAAGGCCGCGGGCCGACAACACCACTCTTAAAACTCTGGAACAGCACAAAAATTCAGATTACCGAATTAAATGGTCATATCGTGATTTTGAATCTGTAGTTTGGTTCTAAGGTGTCTGTTTTAACTAGGAATTACATTTTTAAATTAAGAATTACTTTATTACTCATTTTTATTTTTCGCCCCACCAGTTAGTCTACAAACGATATTAATATACTTAAAATAAACTTGCATAATAAATATACCATTTTATTCTCAGAACATTAAACATCATCATTGTGTTAAATCAGGCCAAGTTATTTCTATAAGAAGTCTAATAGCGATTTGGTTAGTCGCTCTACGGTCATTTTTTTGCACATTTTGGACTAATAGACCAGGATCTATAGTTTAAAGTGGATTCATAACCAATAATAAACATTCATGACACCGCCACAATTCGAATCTGGAGCCTGTGGTACCAAAGGCCAAAGCACTAGCCAATCGGCCACCAGGCCGTCTAATAGTGCAATGGAAGAACTAAAGTACAAATAATTTAAGCATTTTTTAGAGTCAATGAGATGTTTTTTATTATTATTTTTGTTGAATGATCTTAAAGTTCAGACAATAACATAAAATACTTCGTTGATTGAAATTCACTGTAATAATACACTGTGTGGTGAGAATATAAATTATTATCATTAACAAAAATAATGAGTACAACTAATACATGAATAAGAAATCTGTAGTCGAATCTAATAGCTAAAATAATAATGCATATAATTTACATGTTGTCACGAGCCAAAAAAAAAAATCTATATATAAATTGTATTTTGAACTATACACATCCCTGATTGGTGAATTCTGTATTGAATTACTGCATAAAGAGATAGTTAACATGTATTTAACACTTTGAAGAGACAACAAAGAAAAGCATCCGGATGGAAGATTTTCGCTTTGATATGACGAACACGTTTGAAGTGCATTTTAGATCACGTTTAGATAATGGCACTATTTTCACCTAGAAATATTTGTTCTTTAAAACGTCACTGCTGTATCGTCAGAGCAAATTATTAGCGTTTGATGAAGTTGATTAACATATTTTACTTTCACCAGCGACGTGCCCAGATTCAAAATAGACAGAAAACGGATGCGGGTAACCTCTGCAACTGCTCTTTGTTTCTCATGTTTCGGAATTAATGATTTGGTAATAAGCAAATAATCAAGTTCTGCAAGTTTAAGACGAAATTTTAAGCAATGAGTGACATAAATTAAAACCCGTTTCATATAATTAGGTTCGCTTTTGTTTAACTAATAAGAAAAATATCCTTTGAGAAATATAATGCATACCATAAAACATTTTGGACTTTTATGATGATTTTAACAAAGCATAATAGAGGTTTTGAATATGATCACGAAGATGCTAACGTTATATTTTAAATCTTATCTTTGCTGAGTAGGTGTTTATTTAAATGCAAACGCCAAATCAGCAGTTTTAATATTGTCGAGTTAGCATCATGATAATGATTTGCAGAAACACTCTTGCAGATCAAATCAAATATTTTGAATTTGAAATAATGTTTTCTAGTTTGTAATCATAGTTCTCAAACTATTACTAGAGCAGTATAAAATTGCAATAAATGTATTGGACATATATTAATAAAATATTTTAATTGCATCAGTTACTTATGCATTGTTTTATTATGCATCATCACATTTCAAAGTCCAAAATAGGTCAAAAGCTTAATTGTCATTGACTTTTATTAGCATCTTCAGTGGCTATTTTTATAGTAAGGAAAAAAATGACTTAAATGAATAAATTGTGATAAAACAAATAATTTATATTGATAGAAAAAAAAAAAAAAAAAAAACCACATGACGTCCACATTTGTGTCCCTCTGAGCGTTAATAGTAAGTTAAAAGTGAAATGGTTTTATACATTTGGGGCATAAATTATTCATTATTATGTCAGTCATTAATTATTAAAACTGAATATATTTAATATTTTTATTAAATATTAACCACTTGTTCAAATAATCTTGCAACAAAGACAGTCGAAATACTACGTTACGTTATTTTCATATTCTTAACTGTACACGTAAATAACATTATCAGTACAGCCAAACCATAAGGTTTTGTATTTTTCTAATTGAGAGATTCTGTAGTGAGTAATTTATTATCAAATTTTAGTTCGTTTTATTAATTGTAGTAATAATATTATATAAAAAAACTAAATGTCCATGACTCATAAAACAACTAAAACAAAAAAAACTAAATGTCCTTATATGTAGGCGTACAACTAAATGTTCACATATGTACCAAGGGCGTCAAGAGGTTAAAATTGTTACAATTGGGAAAAATTTGTGATAAAAAAATTATATTGAGAAAATACGACATTATGAGTAGGTATAAATTTCTTTACATCCTCATTCGTATAAAAACAAATAATAAATTTCGCAGTAACGATAATAGTATATTTATATTCAGCGAAAGCAGAATAAACATTGAACTGTTTTCAGTCCTCTACTTCAATATTTAACTATGTCTTGAAGTGCAATTGAACGAGATATATATCCATAAGAGTCAATATTCAATCATCTCAGTTCTGTTTACGACCTCTGTATTGCGATAGGATGTTTCGTTGAAGAAGAGACAGATCGCTGGCGTCGTAACAGTTTCCTTTAGTGGAAATCGCTGTTACAATAGGCTACAGACTGATTTACAGTCACAACTGCTGCGATTACAAGAATTTGATTTTGTGACAACTCCTATTACATCACGATTATTCCGTCATATATAACTCCGCTGCATGACAGCTATGAGTCGCAATATTTAGCTAACCTCATTTCCAGTTACGAAAAAAAAAAAGCCAAGGTTCGTTCAGTGAAAGGAGGAGAAAATCGTTTTTTTATATTTTATTCACGGTTATTGAACACTTAGCAGTCGCAAGAATACTAATATTTCACACATGTCACACCATTGAATGTCACTTCAATGTTTCAGTTTCAGGGATTTTTTCCTTTTCTGAATGGTTTTGCTTGAAAGTCACCAGAACTAAAATTGAAAAATGCAAGTTTTATGTCTTTACGCTACGTTTTGATTTTCTGTCAAATGAAGTGTTTAAAATCTCATTCAGTAATAAATTTTTAAAAATTAGTTTTAAATTTTTTTTTATTAAAAGCCTCACATGAAGAAGGATTTAAATAAAATGTGCCTCTTTTTATTTGAAGCCTCGATAAATTTAGTAAATTTTATTAATATATATAGAACCGTACTGCAGTTAATTAAAACAATTAATAAATTAGAAAATATCTGCGTAATGATTGTATTAACTAACACTTTAAAGTTTATTTCTTTTTACCACAGTTAAATGTAGCTTTTTAGCAATTATTTTTCAATGAAATAAATCTATATTAACACTTTGAAGATGGATAACGAAAATTCGCGTCATTTGCAGAGATGCCTACCATTATGAAATATATTAACTACATTTATATTTTGTATTCATTTTTTAAAAATATTTTTTTTAAATTTTTATTAAATACTTACAAAAATATACCGGAATTTCTACTTTTTACTTCATACTAATACTATACTGTCTTCAATGTGTTAAGTGTGTCCCAGAAAATTATTAGTGCTTAAAATTTTTAATTTTAAACAATTTGTTGGAATTCGGCGTTTTGATTATCAGGAATATGATTGTGTAATTTGAAATCATGTATATAAATTTAAGAAAGACATTTTGGATTTCTTCAGTGAAAACAGTTGGTAGTAAGAAAAAAAAAATGAATTCAGAAATTTTTTACAAAAATTTCTTTTATGTTGCTTAATATATAAGATACATACGATTGAGCGCAGAATATGTTTGACAGTGTGTATTTTATTTATTAATTGTATTTGTTTTGTCGTCACTATATTTTGAACTTCTTGTTTGTATTTAAACTAGACGATTTGTTGCTTTTTAATTAAATTGTACAAATTTTTTAAACTTACCCATTTTTTTACCAGTGTATTAATATTATCCTTTAGCGTTGAATAAGTAACAAAAATGCTAAGTACATTTTAGTTAAGATAACAATTCCGACAAATATATCCACGTAAGTAGAGACATAATTATACTTTGCGTAAAACTTTTGAACCATAAAAATTCCATTTTAATATTTGTAGCATGTTCTTAAAATTACACACGTTTTATCGATTCAATTGCAACCAAAAAAATTGCCTTTGTCTTTAAAGAGTTTAGTTTTCACAAAAAAATTAATATGTAGTATCAAAAGAATAATCTTAATATACGATCTTTTAATTAACAATTCACGAGTTAACATAATAGAGTTTAACATGTTTGATTCCGGAATCCATTCTAGTTTACCGGTTTTCTTATCTTTATGAACTCATTTAAATTAGCGACGTTTCCATACGAAGTCTATAGGCACCGCACGTTTTCAAAGTCCATCAAACAAAAGCAGCAGCTCAAAATCTAAATTTAACAGTTTAAACGCATTTTGTTTCTTTTATCAAGCTCGTAGATAAAGACATATAATGGGAGACGGTTATTGAGATGCAAGCTAACTTTATATGCATTATACTTATTTAATGAAGGCATTCCGAAAATCAGGTTATACAACATTCAACAGAACATTTTGTGATTGCTTGACCTAATGCAGGTCAATGACCACTGTTGCTGTTCGATGAGAAGAGAAAGATTAATGCAGGGCAAGGATATAATGTTTATTTTCTAGATGATGCTTTTAAATATCATGGATTCAAACTGATTTTTAAAAGCCATCGGCTACTTTTAGCTTTAACCCATATCGGCCATTAAATCGATACTATCTGACCTAATGAATTTGATTATCAAAAAATGCTAAGAAATAAACGGCTATTGTTTATTTCTTTAAGAACCAGATTGTACGATAATAATAATTGCTGCATATTTGGCCTTTACTGTCCAATCAAGTTTTACATTAAACTTCAAGTGAGGCATGGAATGCTTAGTAAATTGGTTACGGAGTCAATGTCAAATAATTTTGTAAAAAGGCATCGATGAACCCTTTTTTTTTTTTTTTTTTCTCTCTCTCTCTCTCTTTTAATTTGTGCTTAAAAGAGTTTTAATTTTCTATTTCAAAGAAAGAATGCAATATTACAAAAGTTTGTACAGAATTGAAGGCAATGTAAAGAAGCAATCGTTGAAATATGTTGGTTTTGTTAAACATGAAGGAATTTTCGCTTTCGATTAACAATGGTAAGACGCTTTTAAGATTTAATTCAATATCCTCAGTCATAAAAATTACTTTATTATTGTAATAAAACACTTTAAATTGAAAAAATATCTCTAAAAATTAGTTAAAGGGATATTTTGGTTTGTTTGTTTTCACGCTCTTATATAAAAAAAGCTAAGAAATTTTTGTAACCAAATATTTAAAATTCTTCAAAGGCATTTCGTGTTCATTAATTTTTTTGTTTTATGATAAATAAAATAATCTACAGTAAAAGTTTAAAAAGTATTTACATCTTCGTCAATTTTACTTGTGATAATCACCATCTTAAATAACTCTAACTATTCTTCTTCATAAATTCGTTAATTTAATTACTACCTCTTAATGAGAAAATGCACAGTATTAAAAAAATATTTTTAATCTCAAATAGATCCATCGCATCCTTAATACCAAATAATTGCATAAATAAAAGGATTATAAATACTTACATAGAGGGATGAAAATGCCGTAAAGTTAACAAAGATGAATTATTTCCAAATTATACGATGGTTTACTTGTAGAACATAAACCTTTTAAGTGGTTACCTAAAACCACTGCTTCAAAGAATATTCTAGAATAAAATATTGCTTGAAGTTGATTTAGGTAGAAATTTTATGCTGTTTACAGTATTATCTAGGCAAATGTTATTAAGTATATGATGATGATACATGATTAGTTTCGAGGGCCAACCGTAGTTTTAGACTTTCCAGGAAAACTTTAAATTTCTTTTATAATCAACTGTTTGAAATTTACTATCCTGCCACTTATGTAAATCCACAGCTATAAATATATTTATGGATTCTCTCAAAATTTGAAAATACTCCAATAAATAATAAGCAGCCGATCTCCCCCACTCTTTTCCTAAAAATAAACTTCATACATAAACTGATCGCAAAGAGTTCCATATGACCTAAAGATGTTTGAAATTTGCACATAGCTATAAACGTAACTGTGCTATTGGATCGCCATAAAGAGTATACTAGCTAAGGATATTTTATCATAGGTGTTTTTAACTGACATAAATTTATAGTTCATTTTGAACTCTGCTGCAACAAAAGAGAAAATTGCTTCATAAATTAACTAGGTAATTGTATATTTATGAACATATAAGTTTATTTTATGCTAAAACTAATAGAACTTACATGTGTTGCGTATAGTTAAATCGGTTTACAACATATTAAAACATCATTTCGGAAATTATTAATTATTTATAAAAGCACAGTGTATTTTAAAATTGATTTAGTTTTAGTTTTAATAAAACAGAAATAAATTGTTAAACCTTACAGAAAGTTTGATGTTTTACCTCTCATTTTAGCCATTAAATAGCACTCAAATTTCAGTTGAATATTTTATGATTTTTTGTTTGTTATTATACTTCTAATCATTATACTCAAATTTTTCATAGCCATCAACATTGAAGAAGCTCTTTTAAACTGATTTTATAAATATTTTAATCGTTATTAACTGGTGTAATTTATTTATTGATTGATTAAAAATGGTGCGACTACAATGTTATATTCTTAAAATTATTTTTAAGAAACATGAAAATTTAATCTCTTCATACAAATCTTCATGAAAACTAAATGCTGTAAAATTCAATCAAATTTTAATTTTTTTTTTTAGCGAAACTAAAATCTGAAATATTTTTCCAGACAGGCTCATAGTTGTGCAAAACATCCTCTAACACAGCAGCACCCAGCTATAATTCATAAAAAATGTTTCCCATAAGCACTTACGATGAGAAAGCAGTGGATACAACTTCATGAATGCTTAAGAACTTTTCTATTGAATTTAGTTTGAAAACTAACAACGATTGCGAAGAAATTTCGAATTCAGACTCGTGTTCTGAAAGCGTTCCGTTTATAAACGCAGTGCAAAAAACACGCTTCGATGCACTTTATTACAGCTTTTATTACATGGTGAAGCGAATCTAATCGGTGGTGCTGCAGAGTACAGATCGTAGGTTACGAGAGGGGTTGTGCGATGACCGGGTTTTTTTAGCACAGCAGAGAAACCGAAAGGCATTTGCAAGGAAAGGCTTTTATGTTAATGAGACTACACGTTCAGTTTTTGGAATGGGAAAATACAGGAAATTTGAAATTGCTGTAGAGGACATACTACAAGAGTAGTATGCATTTTACAACATAGTCCTATTTTCAAATGCAACTTTTGCATGCGTTGTATTTTGTACTGTCAAATGTAATTTTTACCTGTATTCAGATAAACTAACACATATACGTACATTTAATATTTTTAAAAAAATTAAAATTATTCTAACTAAAATCTTACAGTAAATTGTTTCCCAAAAGTGTACATACATTACAAATTATTTACCAAGTGTTATAATCAAGGATAGTATGCATTTTAGTCCTACTTTCAAACGTGGTTCTACATATATTTAATAACATAGACCTATTTTCAAATGCAACTATTTTATATTGTATTACATGTATACATGTATTCAAGCATATATTTTAATTTATGAAAATTTAACATTTAATATTTTTATAAATTAAAATTATTCTAATTAAAATCTTTTGGGAAAACTATTTACAATATAAATATACATATAAATATATCTTACAATATAAATATAATCAAATATAATTTTTACATGTATTCAGATAAACTAACCCATATAATTTTAATTTAAAAAAATATTAAATGTACAAATAATTAAAATCTTTACCAAGAACACAAGAATAGTATGCATGTTAGTCCTACTTTCAAATATGATTCAACACATATATATAGTAGCTTTAACCTCTTTAGAAACACTAACACATATGTGTACATTTAATATTTTTAAAAACTAAAATTATTCTCACCTAAAAATTTTTTAATTTGTCTGAGAATTATTTATTATAAATATGCACCACATTATATGAGCTATTTATTCAGAACACAGATTATAAAACCCCAAAAGACAATGAAACCAAAGAACTCGTTCCTGTATAAGCACTAATAATATTTTATTACGCCTACTAATATAACTTTGTAAATAGTATACCGATAGAATGTATAACGCCACAACTCTAAAGAAGTGAAAATATCTCTGTGATATCATGACAAATAGAGTGTTAAGGGAATTTACTACATTTGGCGAAAATGAAATCGATTTGCTATGAAAGTATGACATCTTCTCATTCTCTATTAACTCTTAACAGCCATATATGAGGATTTAATGTTTTATTGCATGTTTCTTATTTTTCCAATTTATTCCGGTTCGCTGTATATATAAAATGATTTTTTTTATTACATTTCTTTCAAATATTTTTCATATATATTATATATAATTATTATATTATATAACGAATTGAAATTATACATTGTTTGATAACATATTCAAACAATTAATGAATTTTGTGAATAACACAAATTATATTTTCTAAATTTTGAGTAGTTTTTTACATAATTCCTAATAATGACTTAATTGTATTTATGAATAATGCAAATTTTAGTTAAAGATTTGAAAAGTAATTTGTGAAATTATAAAGAACGATACTATTATATAAAAATAATTTTAAATGTTCTGAATAACTATTTATTCTGTACTAAAATAGAAAAAGACTCAATTTCGATTTATTTCATATAAAATGATAGTTATTCAACGCTAATAATTTTATAGAAAGAAGCTACTGTAAATTTGATTTTCATTGCCTTATATCGACATTAAATTTTTCTTCTTGAAATACTAAACTTTTACTTTCTTAGTAAGTTATTATTAAAGTAAATTGATTGCTTTTAAATTAGTTTTTATTTATTTTCTGCGTTCTCACAACATTTGTAATATTATTATAATAATAAACAAGTTTTGCTGATATACTTAACACACATTTTATGAATAATAAAACTGTTACAAAATATTAAAAGCCTTTTTATTATTTTAATTTAATTTAAACTATATTTTTTCCCTGACACTTTTAAACTTTACGTTTGGAAATGCTCCGATTTGTAGCCTAATTTTTCCAAACTTTTCATAAAATATTACGTTGTCTCTGTTTTAACGAGTCCTAACAGTGTGAATTTGTAAATGTATAGCTTTATTTAGCATGCGAATGGTCGTTTCGTAGTTTTTCAACAATGATAGCATCTTAGTAATAAAACTCTCTCGAATACTAACTAGTTTATATTCTTTTTAGATTATTTTTTGAGATAAGATGATATTCATATTTATACTGCTTCGTTCCTTTTTAAGAAATACTTCCATCTTAAGATGCCACTTATTTTTTGGAAATATCCCATTCATATTTTATGTAAGCTGACATTTATCTCCCATCAGAATAAAAAGCTTGTGTAACGTGTATAATGTAAATGCTTACAAGCGATCGTTTTAATCTGTCAGTGCAGTTTTAAGAAGAACCTGAAGATTTTTTTTTATAGTCACTCATAATCAATGAAATATATTTGATATAAAATATAGTAAAACACTTGTAACTATATAGTTAACATTCATGATACCACTTATTCGTTGGAAATATCCCATTCATATTTTGTGTAAGCTGACATTTATCTCCTATCAGAATAAAATGCTTGTGTAATGTGTATAATGTAAATGCTTACAAGCGATCGTTTTAATCTGTCAGTCCTGTTTTAAGACGACGAAGAATTTTTTTTAAATCACTCCTAATTAATGGAATATATTTCATATAAAATATAGTAAGATACTTGTAACTATATAGTTAACATTCCTGATCCTAATTTATTATAAATAAATATAAAAATTTCCTATATAAAATACGAATATGTTATCTCCTATGTACATAAGACATGTAATGTAAGTGCTTATAAGCATTCGCTTTGTTTTGTAGGTGCCATTTTTAACAATAATCGGAAGAATCCTTTTAGGAAAATATTATGTATGTTTATTTATAGTTGTTTTTATCATTTTATATAAACGCGTGTGTATATATATTGTTATAAAATACAATAAAACACGTAACTATATCGTTAACAATTCTAGTACTAATTGATAAGAAACAGCAAATTCATGTTTAATATAGAATGACAATTTAACTTCTATCAGAATAAAAAGCTTGTGTAATTTGTATAATGTAAATGCTTACAAGCGATCGTTTTAATCGGTCGACCCTGTTTTAAGAAGAATCTGAATAATTTTTTTTTTCACAAGTCACTCATAATCAATGGAGTATATTTGATATAAAATGTAGTAAAACACTTGTAACTATATAGTTAACATTCCTGAACCTAATTTATCAGAAATAACATACTCGTATTTTATATAGGAAGACATTTATATTTATCTCCTCTGTGCATGACACATGTAATGTAAATGCTTATAAGCATTCGCTCTGTTTTGTTTACAAAATAATCAGAAGAATCCTTTCAGGAAAATATTTTGTACATGTTTACACAAAATGATAAAATATAAATAAACGCATATATATTGTTGTAATATAATAAAATAAAATAAGTAAGTATATCGTTAACAATTCTGATACGAATTTGTTTTTTCCTATAAATTAGTATTTTATATACTATAGAACAACATTTATCTTCCGATATATATATATATATGTATATATAATTGCATGTAATTTAAACGTGTGTAAGCATTCGCTTTGTTTGTAGACGCTTTTTTAAGGAAAATATGTTTATCTTCATATGAAAGGAATAAATAATTTATAAATAACTTTTTAAGTGACCTAATTTTAAATAAAAATTAAAGGAATTTCTTAGATTGCACATATTTTCTTAGATTAAAATAATCGAAATATTTTTTATCATACGTCAATTTATGAAAGATAAATATGACAAGCAAAAATCAAATAACTGATACGCTATACCGTATTTACGTAAAAAATATTATTAGAGTTAAAAATATATTGCATAGTTAAAAGTTATTTATTAAAAAAACTATTTTCTCATAGAAGGAAAATATTTAAGAAACACATTAAATACATCTCTTTTTCAAATAACGAATATTTAATTATAGAACAATTTCGTTGTGATATTTCAAAATAAAAATGTTTCAAACGTTAATGTTGTGTTAAAATGTTTCAAAATATTTTTTACTCCTGTTTTATCAAAAATAATTCTTAATATGAATTTAAGTTCTCCTCTTAAATATATACATATCAAACCAGCGTATGTTGAGTAATTTTGATTATGTAGCTAAGCATTCATTGAATTGGAAAAAGAAATAATTAGAATAAAAATAGAAAAGAAAAGCATCGTTTGGTTGTTAAAATATTTTCATTAAGAAAAGAAAAACAAGAAGAATTGTGGGCAATCGTTAAAACAAAATTAGTAAGAACTGTTAATGAAAATTAAATTTTTATTAAATGCTTTCTATGATAAAATATTTATCGTAACATACTAAGTTTAGTTATATTATATATGGTAACGTACGTATAACGTAACGTACTTAACACTGCTGTAAGAGAATAAATGTTTTAAAAACACCTATATAACTGTTTTTCGTGTTTGAGAATATAGCATTTCCGTGATATTATCATTTGCGAAAATGTCTGCTGTCCTCCTCCCAACACAGGGGGACAGCAGAAGGGGTGGAAAGCAAATGGGGGGGTGAGCCGAAAGGAACTGTGGGAAAAGGGGGAAGAACCTCACCGACTGGATGGCGGAATGCAACGAGAGGGAAGACTCCATTTTGAGACGAGAAAGGCGTAATTATTCGATAAAAATACTACTAGAGTCCATCGTTAAATGAGAGAAAAAACATGAAATTTTGTCATCATTTCTCCTATATATCACTATTTCTTTTATCATTATAAATTAAGAAAAAAAGGAAAGACATTTCTGAAAAAGTACTAATGTTTGCATAATAGCGACAGTACAACTCATTCTACTGTAAATCTTATTTGAAAATAGTTATTTAATATCACTATTTCTTTTATAATTATTTAGTGAGTATTTATTTTATTTCTTAATTTATCAATAAAAGAAAAATATTTTCGAAGAAGTACTAATTTTTGCATAATAACGACAGTACAATTTATTCTACAGTAAATCGTCTTATAAGTAGTTAAATAACAATTTTTAAATTATTTTTTGAGAGATTTTATCCTCTGTTAAAAAAAAAAGTTAGAATTGAATGGAAAAGTTAGAGTGGAAGGAGAAATATGCAGAATAATATAACAAACTTCACGTGTTACTGAATCCAGGTGTGTATCTTTTAAAATCAAATGTAACTGAAGCAATCATAATAGATGCATTTTAATTAAAAATACTAAAACTGGTTTAAATGCAAATACATCAAATCTATTAAAGTTCCTTTTATGATAAAAATACTACTATAGACCATCGTTAAATGAGAGAAAAAACATGAAATTTTGTCATCATTTGTCCTATATATCACTATTTCTTTTATCATTATAAATTAAGAGATAAAGAAAAGATATTTTTACATAATAACGACAGTACAATTTATTCTACAGTAAATCGTCCTATAAGTAATTAAATAACTATTTTTAAATAATTTTTTGAGATTTTATCCTTCGGTAAAAATAAAAGTTAGAATTCTAATGTAATGAAAAATACGCAGAATAATATAACAAATTTCTCGCGTTACTGAAACTAGGAATGAAACTGAAGCAATCACAATAGTGATATATTTTAATTGGTTAAATGTAAAATCTATTAAAGTTCCTTTTATGATAAAAAATATTATAAATTTTTCGATAAAAATACTACTATAGTCCACCGTTAAACAAAATGGGAGAAAAAACATGAAATTTTGTCATTATTTCTTCTATATATCACTATTTCTTTTATAATTATAAATTAAGAGATAAAGAAAAGATTTTCGATGATGTACTAATTTTTACATAATAACGACAGTACAGTTTATTCTACAGTAAATAGTTATAAGTAATTAAATAAGACTATTTTTAAATATTTTTTTTAGAGATTTTATTTGTTGTTAAAAAAAAAAAGTTAAAATTCTAAGAATAGAATGAGAAATACGCAGAATAATATAACAAACTCCACGCGCTACTGAATCCAGGTGTGTATCTTTTAAAATCAAATGAAACTGAAGCAATGATAAAAGCGATGTATTTTAATTAAAAATACTAAAACTGGTTTAAATGTAAATACATCAAATCTATTAAAGTTCCTTTTACGAAAATTTTACAAACTTTTAAATAAATTATTCATTTCAAAACATTACTTCCATTTACTATTTTATTACTTGAAATACTTTTAAAGCATACTTTATTACATTTGCAATCAAAATAACCAACCATACGCTGAACCATTAAATATTTACAATTTTCTATCAGCAAATGAATTTTGGAGAAATGGGTAATATTAATATTTTGAGTAAGCCCTTTAAATTAAAAACAAAAACATTCTTTACTTCATATCAACATACTTCATAAAAACTTCATATCAACATTCTTTAAGTTAGACAAGAAATTGAAAAAAAAATTACAAATTTTTAAATAAATTTTTTATTTCAAAACATTACTTGCTTTTACTATTTTATTACTTGAAATACTTTTAAAGCTTACTATATTACAGTTGTACCCAAAATAAACAGCCAGAGTAAGCCATTTAAATTAAAAGGATCTATCTAAATTTGTTTTTAAGTTATACAAGAAATGAAAAAAAAAAAATCCATTAAAATTGTGAAAAATTTAATTTGCAAACAGTACATCAACATAGAGAAAAAAATTACACCGGTTTAAAGTATCTAACGAGGAAATGAACAGCAGTTACTTGCGTTTACTATTTTATTACTTGAAATATTTTTAAAGCATACGACATTACATCTGTGATCAAAATAACCAGCCATACACTGAATTATTAAACATTTACACTTTTCTATCGGCAAATGAATTTTGGAGAAGTGGGTAATATTTATATTTTGAGTAAGTCATTTTAAATTGAAAACAAGGAATGTTGATAGACCCCTTTAACTTATACAAGAAATTAAAATAAAAATCCATTAAAATCGTGAAAAATTAAGTTTGCAAATAGTGCATCAACATACTTTAAACTGATGTAAAAAAAAAAAATTTCTGTATTTAATGAGGAAATGAAGTGGAAAAAAAAAATGAATAGCAGTTGCTTGCGTTTACTATTTTATTACTTGAAATATTTTTAAAGCATACTTTAATACATTTGTAATGAAAATAACCAACCATATGCTGAACTATTAAACATGTATCCCTTTCCAAAGAATTTTGGAGAAATGGGTAATATCAACATTTTGAGTAAGATCCTTTTAATTTAAATGGCTATCTACATTTGTTCTCAAGTTATACAAGAAATAAAAAAAATATCCATTAAAATTGTGAAAAATTTAGTTTGCAAATAGTACATCAACATAGAGAAAAAACTATACATCAGTTTAAAGTATGTAACGAAAAACTGAACAGCAGTTCTTAATGACAACGCTGACCTGCTGAATATTTATGAGCCGTAAGTAAAACACCCGCGCTAATTTTTTTAATACTCCATCCCCTATACCCCTTTTTTTTATTATTATTACAAAGCTATGAAATTCGAGTAGCATTAATGAGGAATTTGTAATGACTCCTGGCAAATGAATACGGGGCGCATTTTTTGAATAATTTTTTTACTTACCATGTTTTCAGTATCAGCTAAATTAATATTGCCGATAATTACACCTCGCCATAGATATTTCATCGTCTAAGCTATCAGTTTTATTTTGTTTTCGCATCCGAAGAGCTCATTAACAAGCGGACTTGGGCTTCTTTTCAGTAATTTGTATTCTAAAAGACTTTCAAAGGATGCTTTCATGGAGCCGTTTTGGGAAACTACGACCAAATTATGGATCATTTTTTCCCTCTCTTGCTGAAAGTACTGATGAAAGGAAGGCTTATGGCCAGCACGCTTATGTATCGATAAAAAGATTAAAATACAAAGGAAATAATTAATTTCATCGGAAGGATATACGGAACTTTAATCTAACTCTCCATCAATGCATGTGATGAAAATTTTTAGATGTGAAAGAGAAGAAATTGAATTACTTTACAGAAAATGGTTCAGAAATGTGCTTTCTTTCCTAAAAAAAATTGTTTTTCAACTTAATTAGGAAAAATAAACATCTAATCTCATTTCCCTTTCATTTGAGAGACATTAGTAATGTTTTTCCGTTTTTTTCGTAAATGGGTGACATAATCTGGTTTGAAAGGAAAGCGGAGAAACAATTTTGTTGTTAAAATTAGAAGCTTAAATGGAAATGATCTAGAGAAAAAGTGCTTCCATTTTTTTAAAATTTTGCTTAAAACTTATTTACTGTTATTCAAAATCATAATAAAATTTTTCTAAAAATTAAGTATTTTATAAATTATAAAAAATATCAAAATTTCTACAATTAAACTTATACACACTATTGAATCGATTTAACATAATAGTCCAATGTTAGAAATTATTGTTCATACATCAAATTTATGTTAATTTTTTTCATAATTGAGTACTTTATAAAGTTTCAGTATCAAAATCCTATATTAAAAGATTTCCAATGCAATTGAACAAATATGAAATGCTATTTAGCTTTAATAAGTATTTTAACTCAAAAATAACTGTGCATTAAAGAATTATGCATTTTCCACTAACATTCATTATTACTTAATTATATTATAATCTTAATTTGCAACAAATTCCTTAATATGATTAAGAAACTGGTCATTACAAATTGAGCTCATTGTGCTACTCCTATTTCATAGGAAAATTTTTGAAATCACCAACTGATTGTGTCAGTAAAATATA
This sequence comes from Caerostris darwini, assembly GCA_021605075.1. Lineage (NCBI taxonomy): Eukaryota > Metazoa > Arthropoda > Arachnida > Araneae > Araneidae > Caerostris > Caerostris darwini. Next base: position 490,639 of record BPLQ01009615.1, read on the forward strand.
TATATTTGAAATTTTATTAACAAAATTGTTTTTGTCTTTTCCTGTACTTAGGTAATTTAATCACATAACTTTGTGCTTAAGCGAAAAAACTGCAAATCCAAAATATATTAACAATAAATATTATAAAATTTTAATTTACTAGAACTATTTACAAAAAATTAGAAATGAAATTTTCAAAATCATTCATTAACATCTTTTATTTTAAATATTCTGAACAAATTTGAATATGATGTATGCTTAATCTTCCTAATTGTGATTTCTAGTGTTTATGGATTCGTATAAAAAATATGAATTTTTACAAGGCGATATTTGTTTTAAATAGCATAAAATTGTATCAAAATTCCTAAAACAAAGTCAGGAATTTAAAAGAAATTATAATTCAAAAGACTCGGTTTAATTCTTTTTGAGATATGATTCATTTTTATACTTTTAGAGTACATTAAGTAGAAAACTATAATGACATATTTGTAGAATGTCTTTTACAGATATTAAATTTTGTAAAAAAAATTTTCCCATTCAAAAATTAGGAATACTCCAAGCTTTAATAACTAATCCTTTTATTCATTAGATATAACACGCCAAATTTAATTACTCTAGTATAGATATGGATATAGAGAAAAAAATTGCTCTTTCTTATTTTTATTTTAACAACTACTATTTATTAACAGAAAAAATTAAAATATAAAAATTTCACATGTATAGGCGAAAAGTTATTAGTCAAAATGCCGATTTTTTTTTTTTTTTCAAAATGTATAAGCATTCTACTTTCCTGTTTTAAATTTTCCTATTTTTAATTATAATCAAAGAATTTTTTATTCGTTTACATCAGATTTATTACTCTCTATGCATTGGCTTTTTATCAAATATCTTTTTTAAAATCGATTAAATAAAACTAATCCTTTTATGCGTAAAAAAAATAATAATAACTAACGATATATGTTTGCGGCGTTTTAAATTTTTTCCACATTCTTTAATTCAGAGTTTTTTTTGACATCAATAAAACAAACGTGTATAGCAAGTAATGAAATATAACTTTAGTAAATCCGTCTAATTCAATAAACAAATGTATAAATATAACATACATTCAACAGATTTATATGTAAATGAAAAATAAAATATTTGTTCCAGTTTTAAAAGTATTTGTTCACAAGGTTAGTATTCTTTTAATCGTAAAACCCTACTTCCCTTTTCGGATATTAACGTCTTTATTTAAATTGATTGTCAAACATTTGGGAAAGACTATTAACGATATTCTACCAGCAGACAAAGTATTTCAGCAAGTATTTATTTAGATTACAAAGTAAAACATCATTATTGTTGTTTCAATTCCATACGAAATCCTTATCTTTCATCTAGAAACACTCTGCGAAACGCATTTTAACACCTGATTAAACAAGAAACGATATTTTTAACTCAATTGATCAGTGACTCAATAAGACATGATGAATATCAGTTGTGGAAACACAAATGACTTTTCTGCTCCAGTAACACCATCTTAAACTTGTTCAAATATTGTTTTCTTGGCTTTGCTTGTAGAAAGCAAACGAAGAAACGTTTGCAATGGCCTGACATGCATTAGTTTAATGGTCGTAGACCCAGGTGTTTAAGCAATATCGTTGCCGCTATCTTGTGTGCATTTTTATAAGTATTGGGAGATTCGTATCACTGCAGTTGTTTAAAGCTTTCAGTATTTGGTATCAAATCGTTTTTTTATTGATATAATGGTTTACAGTATCTTCGCGAAGAACTAAATAACAGTTCAATAACATCAGTACACATTTTCTCTGGTAGACAGTATGGCTTCGATGGTTATTAAAGATTTAAGTACAATGTTAAGACTACGTTGCTTCCATTTTATAGTCTTAAAAGTACTTTAACAAAAGTATTTCATCCTAAAGATTTTTTTCTTTCCCATTTATAAGAATTTTCTTTCAATATTGTTTAATAAAAATTAGAAGCCATAATTAAATTGCATAAATTGAATCCACAGAAAAAGCTAAATTACAGAAAATAATTTTCCCCGCATTCAGACAAAAAAAAAAAACATTTTAATTTAAGTCATGTTCTAAATATATTTTTATTGCGATTTTGAATAATATATCCAGCATAACTTCCTCCAAAAGCAAAAACGCACACAGTATTATGATGTTAAACATGTAATTTACTGCATTTTCGAAATTTTTCGGTGTGTCTTGTAAATTAATGATAAAGAATGTTTTCTTCATAATGAATTTCCTTTTTAGCTTTCTAAATGTAGTTCAAAAGTAGTGAAACTATCTAAATTATTTCAAAATACGTTTTAAAAATGCAGTTTAATAACTAATCCGAAACAATAAATGCAAATCTATTTAAAACAGGAAAAAACAGATCGATTGAATAAAACAGGAACAAAATTCAAACAAAAACATGTTTTACAAAAGTAAAACAGGAACAAAATAGCCAGTGCATTCCTTTTCATTTCAAAAACCATATGAATTATTTAGATTATTCAAATTAAGAAAGAAAAATATTCTCACTATTTTTAAAAATATTAAAAATCCTTTAAGAATTATTGTCGTAAATTTTTCTTTATAAGATTCATGCCATTGAAGTAAATTCATTTTTAATCTTAATTAAAATGAATTAGTAAATGGTATGTATTCATTGAACTACCATGAATTTTACCCTATCTAATAATAGAATTCTTCTCGTGGTGTTGGGCTTTTATTGTTTCTGTAACGCATTTGAAATCATATCTGTCCAAAGATAACGTAATAGTTGAAAGTTCTCTTGACGAATGTTTCCGGCTCTAACGCCTTCATTTCTAACTTTCAGAAAGTTTCTTTTATCGAGAATTTGACTTTTACAAGCTCTCAGTTTGGTAATGATGCAGTAAAAATTGGAAGTGGAGTCATTTTGTTTGGTATAAGGAACTATATTTTCCTTTGGAAACTTGGCGAATTCCTGTAACCTGTCAACTTGTTTATTCAGAATAATTTATAACTTTTTCCCTCTTCTTGTGGAAACGGTAAGGTGTTTATCTATCCAACATCTGTTGCAAACGTCTCCTCTTAATCCTGAGTCTATGAAAAAAAAAAAATGACCTTTCCCCTTCAACTTTTTTTCTGCTTCAATATTCCACCTATTTAAGCTCAATGCTCGATGCGGATTCTAGGTTGAAGGGAATCAAGACAGACTTGTTGGCGGAAGTTGGATTTCCTTCAGATTTTCGTTATTCACAGGCTATTTTTTTTTTTTTTTTTTTAAATCTTTTAAAATAAATCTTTCACGGTGTTAAATGATTACAAAAGTTTACATTTTTGGCTGGCAAAAAACTTAACGACACGAATTTTAACAACATATTATTAAAATATATATATATATGATGAAACATAAAAAAATTCAGTTTTTGGAGTTTTAAATTCAGGTAGAAGTAATTTAAATATATTATGTTCACAAAATAAAATACAAGTAGGAAAAAATTAATAAACAGTAAAATAAAGTAGAAAAAAAAAATAGATAATATTCTTTTGATAATTTACAATAATCAAAATTAATCATCAATTTTAATAATCAAAATTTTTGTCAAATATGGCTTTTAACAAGAAAAAGGAAGCAAATTGTTAAATAATAAGTATCCATTTTAATTACATTAAATTCATTATTTCAAAATATTCTATAACATTTAAGTTAATAGTATATCAAACTTTTTACTTCAACTAGCCAGAAATATATTGAGGTTAACCAATTTACTTTTTAACTTAAGATTTTCCTGAACAAAATACTGATTTGATAATAAATTTCTTGAGCAAAATAAAATTAAAATGTTTTGGAAAAATTAAAATGCAATTGACTTCATGCGACTAAAAACAGAATTAGTTCATTGAAATTTTTTTAGTAAATTAAAATTTAATCGCCTACTCGATTTACAGATTAAACGCTATTCTAAAAAAAAATCAATAAGAAATATTTTTCTTAAAAAAATAATAATTGCTCTAAATAACAAAAAATTATGCTTGCAAAAGCGAAAATAATGTTTTATCATAAGAAATATCTGAAATAGATTTATCCACATACAATTATTCTTTTACAATTTTAATCCAAAAAAAAATTATTTTATACATTATTTTACCGAATCGAAATAATTCATTTTTATATCTTGAATTACAATCCAATCTGTAGATCATAGACTTGGATAAAACAAAAATTGATAAAATTAAACTTTTTTTTTATACAGTAATTTATTGTAAAGAAATAAATAAGTTATTTGAATAATTTAAAATACTTTGCTTGATATTATCTGAAATGAATAATATCTTTGATATAATTAAAGATTAAAATATTTAAATTTCAATACAAAAGTGTATTTTAAAATCAAATTTTCATCAATATAATTATTATAATGTATTGTTCTTATATTTCAGCGTTTGGTCTGTTGAAATATAAAAACACAAATTAAACGTAACATAATATTTTAAAACATATAAAATTATTATTTTTAGAAGAAATGAGAAATCAATTTAAATTATTTATTAGAAAATCATTGCAATACTTTAATCTATTTCATGGAAACTGTAGTAAAAATATTAAAATTAAAATACTCCAATCTTACAATTCTAAAATAAAATTTATGAAATGGTTTAATTTTTCTGGCAAAAAAGAAAATATCTTGTTATATAGATAAGAAAAACAACACCGAAAAGTAACAGACTTATTTCAAATAGAGGAAAGTTTGAGTTTTCAAACAATTTTTATTTATATAAAAAGGCAACTTCTTAAAAACTTTCTTTGTATTCTTATATATTTATTTTTATTATATTTTTTAAAAATCTTTCGTATGTTCATTTTTCTTTCCTATTTTTACAGTAAATTAGTATACTTCTAATTAAGTAATCTGTTACCGAAATAAGTATATAATTGATAAATTTAAAGTTTAAATATGAGAACTAACCATTGTTCTTGCTTTACATCCCAAGGATTTTTTTTTTCCAAGAAAAAATTAAACCTAAAAATGCGTAAAGGAAAAAAAAAAAAATTCACAATTGCATTATAACTTCATTTAAAAACTAAATAAAACTGTACATATATATCAATTAAAAATAATATCTCAAGTCAAGACAACAGTTGAACTATTAAACACTGGCTGATTTACTAAGAGTAATTCTGTCCCTTTCTCAGAGAAAAGCACATATAAAATGCATTGTCTACCATTCGCAAAAAATTTAAGACCGTCAGACTTGAGCTCCACCCAAACAAATTTCTTGATGGCCCCCAACCCACAGGTGTCAGGTGATAACATGACGCGAACGTGGTATTTTATCCTTAGCTGGCACAATCTTCTGTTTGTTACAGAACAGGCTTATATCTCCACCTTCCCTCACCATGTAAACTTATAATTCAAAGATTCTCATTTTTAACAGGAACTGGTGAGATAAAGTACTCTCTATTTAGCCTTGCGGAGCTTATAGCTTATTATAGTCGCAGATTTTATGTATGGCCATAGAATGGTTAAAGAATGGCCGGTGTCCTGTTTTAAGTAGGCCATTCTCTTCCAAGCGCAGATTATTGAGCAATCCTGTAGAACAGAAGAAAAAAAATATGTTGAGACTGGTCTTTTAATTGGAAACGCTACTCTATTATTTTCTGCCATGCTGTCTGTTTCGGATCCGTTATGAACATAAAAGATAATTGTAAGCGGCATTTGTTGTATAAGTTACTCCTCGTTTCATAATCATAATAGGATGCTTAAGCTATCTGAGAAGAATGAATTGTTCATGTGTATGGTATCAGGTTATTGCTTGTCAATGAACCCCATTCGTGGTGAATGAAATTGATTTAAGTGATGCAACCATTTCCTTCGTAGTTTTGTGATCTACAATTTAATGAGAAAAATTAATTTAAATGAAGAAATGTAAATTTAATTTTTCTAATAGTTGAATTATAATAATGATAATTATAATGAATTATAATAATATAATAATAAAAATTAATTTAAATGAAGAAATGTAAATTTAATTTTTCTAATAGTTGAATTATAATAATGATATCACAAGCTATCTTAAAATTTCAGATATTAATTATTTATCCATTTTACCCTGTATATTATCTTGGAGGAATTCAGAAGTATTAATACTATTTTGTATCCGTTTAAAAATCTTCCTTTATAATTTGTTCATATTCAGTTAATTTGTCATATTCGTTAGAGATACATAAGTTGGTTTTTGTAATGCGCTATCATTATAAACATTGGCCAATTATATTTTCTTATTTTGGTTTCTTTATAATTTTTGTTATTCAAACACTATTTTTTTAAATATTTCAAAACAAATCTTTCAAGTGATGTTATAAATGGTAAAATCAGTTTCCTTATAAGTTATAACAAAACTATATTTGATAGCTATCAAGACTGAATTAAATGCAAATCATGTTTAACAATGCCTGTTATATTAATTCCCAACAGATTCTAACTACAGATCTCAACAACATTTCATTAAATATTTCCTTTGATAAGTTCCGATCTTAAAACAATCATAAATTTATCAATAAAGATCTATCATCAAATAAATAACTATTATTTTTTCAATCAGATAACTCTTAAGAAAATGGGGTCAAATCTGAACTCAACGAGGATGCACAATAGGTCGTCTCATGAAAACTATTAAAGTTATACTAGTTTTAATCTAATTGTTATTATTGTTTTAAAAAGTGATGAATGACTATTTTGTAAAGAATTCATTTGGTCTGCGATCATGCTTCTTTTATTTATTTGATATATGGCACTTTATAAAAAACAATTTTACATAAACTTAAAAACAGAATCTTTCGAAAATAAATGAATTTTTGTGGGCATTAATTATTTTTATTTACCATTTTAGAGACTATTAATTAATATAGTATTTCTAATGCTCGGAAAGGAATGTTGAGAGTTGATGTTTTATTACGCATAAAAAGATTTTTTTTTTTTTTTTTTTTTTTTTTTTTGTTTACTCAAAGCATACCCGGTTCTTTACTTTTACATATTTTTAGTGTCCATCTAATATGATCTTCATCATCATATCCGTTTAGATATGATGAAATCGAAAAGATGGACGATTCAAAATATATTATACTATTATTAATTATTTTTATTTACCTTCTTTAATAATAAAAAATAAATACAAATGCATTTTAGTTGTAAATTTTCTCTCAAAACTATTTAGTACAAAATTCTTCAGCAATGAAAATAAAGAATTCAAAGTACACTAGAGGCATGATATTGGGCTCCAAGTATTAAAATAGCTTTTTAAGTACTATGACGTTAAATTTATATAGGAAACTATCATAAAAGTATGGAATTCAAAAAATCTTTTTAGACATCACGATGAAAATCCTATTAGATGGACACGCAAAATATGTAAAAGAAAAGAACCGGTATGCTTTGAGCAAACAAAAAATCTTTTCATGCGTAATAAAAAACGTCAACTCTCAACATTCCTTTCTGAACATTAGAAATATTAACATTTTGTTTTCTATATTAATTTTTTCTTAAATTTAAACCGTTTTAATTTATTTTGTGGTTTGCAGACATGATGTCCAAAAAAATGCATCAACTGTAACAAGAAAAAAATTTAACTTTAATTCATTAAAATAATTGCTCTTGAAAATTTTGATTTATTAATAATTTTCTCTTATTTTTCAAGAAATATAATTTTTAACCCTATTACTCACGAATTTGGAATGAATTTGTTTTAGCAATTGCTGAAATGATGAAAATGCAATAAAAAAAATATCATCATGTCTCGACAAAAATCAACATTCCTTTCTGTACATTAGAAATATTAGCATTATTTTTCTATGTTAATTCTTTCTTAATTTTAAACCGTTCTAATTAATTTTGTGGTTTGCAGACATGATGTCCAAAAATATGCATCAACTGTAATAAGAAAAAAAAATTTAATTAGCTTTAATTCTTTAAAATAATTGCTTCTGAAAAATATTGACTTAATGATAATTTTTAAGACTATAACTCACGAATTCGGAATGAATTTGTTTTAGCAATTGCTGAAATGACTTACGCAATAAAAAAAAATATCACCATGTCTCGACAGTAATCAACATTCCTTCCTGAACATTAGAAATATTAACATTATGTTTTCTATATTAATTGTTTCTTAATTTTAAATCGCTCTAATTTTGTAGTTTGAGGACATGATATCCAAAAAGCTGTATCAACTGTAATAAGAAAAAAAATTAATTAGCCTTAATTCTTTAAAATAATAAAATGGAAAATATCGATTTAATAATAATTTTCTCTGATTTTTCGAGTATTATAATTTTTAAGCCTATTACTCACGAATTCGGAATGAATTTGTTTTAGCAATTGCTGAAATGATTTATGTAATATAAAAAAAAATATCACCATGTCTCGACAGGTATCAACATTCCTTTCTGAACATTAGAAATATTAACAATATTGTTTCTTAATTTTAAACCCTTATATTTTATTTTATGGTTTGCAGACATGATGTAAAAAAATATATCAACTGTAATCAGAAAATAAAAATTAAATTAGCTTTCCTTTAAAATATTGATTTAATAATAATGTTCTCTGATTTTTCAAGAAATATAATTTTTAAGCCTAATACTCACGAATTCGGAATGAATTTGTTTGAGCAATTGCTGAAATGACTTACGCAATAAAAAAAAAATATATTACTGTGACTCGACAGGAATCAACATTCCTTTCTGAACATCTTAATTTTAAACCGCAATTAATTAGCATTATTGTTTCTATAGTAATTCTTTCTTAATTTTAAACCGTTCTAAATAATTTTGTGGTTTGCAGACATGATGTACAAAAAGCTGTATCAACTGTAATTAGAAAAAAAAATTAAATTAGCTTTCTTTCTTGAAAATATTGATTTAATAATAATTTTATCAACTGAATTTTTCAAGAAATATAATTTTTAAGTCTTATTACTCACGAATTTGTTTTAGCAATTGCTGAAATGAGTTACGCAATAAAATAAAAAAATACCACCATGTCTCGACAGGCATCAACTTTTCCTTTCTAGGAGTTTTAAAATTTGTAAAGGTTGAAAAGTCTTGTTTTACTCATGCAATCCGTGAGGTCTGTCTTTAAACAGCACGCAATGATACGCACGGTATACCCCAAAACAATGCTCAAAAACCTCAACATTAACAATTTGGACGTACCATGAATTGAAACCAGTATACGGAGGTGGTCAGGCGATTACTGCGGTTTATGATAAAACATTTTTTTTTCTATTTATTTATTATTCGCGGAATTTGTTCAGCTTGCAAGTAAAGAAACTATAAAATAAATTAAATGAATTAGAATTGCAAATACGTAATCCATTGGTTTCTATTATTGATACACCTTTTAATTAATTAAAATTATCATTTATACACAGCACTGTATTTAGTATGCCAAGACTGACACATCAATAATTAATCTAAATTATATTAAATGCGTTGTTTTTAAAGCATTATTTATATATTTTGAATACAAAGATATATTTTAAATACTTAATACGTAAAAAAATTATTTACATTTAACAATTTTAAACAATTTGAATGATAAACTAGGAATAAATAGGCAGATATTAGAAATACAGAATAATAAAAATATAAAAACGCATTCAAAAGTGGAACATTAGGTACTTTGATTTAAAAATGATTTCAGCCTGTAATTGTAACACCTGTTGTAATACCTAAGCACTAAGTTTTACGAGATAGGTCGGGAAATCTAATCTAAAATAAGTTGGATGTGTTCCTTCAAAAGAAGTATTTCCAAGTATAGAAGAAGTATTTCAAAATATTTCTAAACAACCAAAGATATTAAAAAACTGAATTCTTAAAAAGAAGAAAAAATAAAAGTGTCAAATCCACTTTTTTTAAACAAAAACAATTACTGCATTTCTCTTATGCGAAAATCATGCGGTGGGAAAAATACGCGACCTTTACAAAGTTGTGTTAAATAAGAAAATTGAATCCAAGGTAATTGAATATATTCACACTAAATACAAGAGGAAGATATGGTCTTTGGTAGAAAATAAACTTTTTTTTTTCTCTAAGAAATATAAGAAGGATCTAATTGTAAAATATTTTACAGTATAACGTAGAAATCATTTTTGTTTTTAAAAATATTTGTGAGCAACCTAAAACAAGGAACTGAAAGGCAAAGTATGAAATCCACTTTTCTGAAATACGAAGAATCGCCACACCTTTCTTGTACGAAGTTCATGTGGTGGGGGAAACATGCGCAGCTTACAAAAATTTCGTAGGCAGGCTAAGTAATACCTTGCAACAAAGTATTCATTTATAATGCAGAACCTGCTTTCCAAGTGGGCACACCTCTTGCACCCACAGTTTTCAGGGTGACCTGTCGACCTTTTATGGATCTACGAAAAGGGCGGGCGTACAAAGTGTAAGGGCGTATTCGGCGATAACCATCGCTCAGTAGGTAAAAAACGTTGGCACCTTCACAAAGAGCGGTGGTATAAATACACTTCAAGATCTCCATCATTTTTTTTCAAAGATTTTTTTTTTTTTACCACCTTTTCTAGTACATCCATTTTGGACTACTTCTGATGCTAGTTCTTGTCAAATGGAAACAGCAATAACGAAAAGAGTACAGCATAAAAATAAGCAAATGTTAGCAATTTTAATCTTGTTAAGGACTGCGGTGCTTTTGAGTCTGATATAACTTTGGAAACAATGAGACTGGGAAGAACTTAGTGGCATCCAGAAGTGCAAATTGGTTGCTTTATTTCTTTTCCACCAAACAGGTAATAAGTTATAGCACAATAACGCTATTAACGTCACTTATTTCCAACCCTTACCGGAGAGACTGTTGGATTTTAAATGAAATAACATACAATTAATATATAAATATATGTATTACAAATTTTACTTCATGGATAAATATAAAAAACACCATGTTACATAAAACTTTCATAGAAAAAAGTGATATTGCATTTTTGTACGTAAGTCATAAGTTCAGTAAAATTTATAAAATACGAAGATAAACGATACTAAAAAATATAATAAATGAAAGGAATATATTAACACCTTTTTCCATAATTTCACCATCTTTCGATAAGCTTAAAAAAATAAAAATCTAGTTTATGACAGGTTATGGTTTATAAGCCATCTGCAATCAGATCATCATCAAAATAAGCAATAATTTGTATTCATAACTATGTATAAACGTTAAGATAATACATGCTAATATTAGAAAACCAGCAAAATAAATTTTTTGTAATGATTAAGTAAAATCTCTCGTTAAAAATAGGATTTCTTAAAATTCGTATTCTAATAGAATTCATTATGAAACTCCAAGTGTAAGAACTGGTTTGGGAAAAGTTAAGATGAATTCCATCGATAAGAATAATTTAAATTTTGAAATAAATTTATAATATTTAAATAATAATTTTACATGGCATTAACTTTGAATGTTCTTTCAAATGTCAAGTGAAACAATATTAAGTATAATTTAGCAGTTTATATAATACTGGCTTAACAGTTAAATTATTTAATCAATGAAAAATTTCAGACCATTTGCAGTAAAAAAAAAAATATTTTAAAAATACCATGAAATATTAATTTCTAGAGCAAGTGAATTATCTTAAAAAGTAGATTTAAGGCAATTTTTAAAGATAATTTTAATTAAAATAGTTATCTAAATCTTCAGCTTTATAATCTTCGTATATATATGCTAAGAAAGAGAGCATTTATATAAAAATATGCATGCATAATCTTTAAGTTATCTATCAAATATTCATAAACATATACTAAAAACTTCTCCAAATGTTCAAAAATAGTTCTTTATTTAAAAACAAGTTTAAAATAACAAAAGTCTTATATATTTAAATGCTGACATTTTTGAATAATTTATTAGTAAACTGCTTATACTAAAATTCAAAAAAGTTTTCAATAAAATCGATTCTAAATACTTAAAATTAAAGTATAAATATAAGAACAGTCAACAATATTTTTGCAATAAAACATGCACTACACACAATTTTTCATTCATGGAAAATTAAATTTATCAAAATGTAAGCGCTAACAACGTAAAACGATGCCAAATGCAAACTATTAAACAAGAGAAATAGCCCAAATTTATTTTGCAATTTTTAAACTTACCCAGGAAAATAATTATACCAAAAATTGTTCAATAATTTTAAGTTTTGAAGTCATGGGAATACTAAGATTTATGCATTAATTGTAAAATTCGTCTACTAGGAAAAGGATATTTAAAAATTATGTTTGTTTAAAAACGAAAATAATTAAATGTTAAAAAATATGCCTATTTTCATTGTCCTTATGATTGAAAAACATGTTGAAATATGTATTGTTAAAAATAAGGATAAATAATTTTCCTCTGCCATACAAATATACAAAACAATTTATTTTAATAGAAGGATTTAGGTTTATGGTTAAACTTCATTTTTAATTTAAAATTAGATTAACAAATCGACATGAAGTGGATAATTAGAAAACGGAAGATGGGATAATCTAAAACAATAAAGTTTAAAAAAAAATTTGCAATAAAAATTATCGAATGACTTTGTAAAAGAGTAACTATACTATAGTGAATAAAAATCCATTGCTTACGACGTGCGAATAAGAATTATATTGTTTAACATCTAAAGAAGAAAAATTTGTTTACTAAATCTCACTTCTTTCTACTCTTACATTAATATAAATATTTAGAAGTTACGTAATGCTTCACTGATACTTAGTATCTACTACATTTTCTAAAACGTATTCCTTTTCTTTATTTTTTTCCATGTCAACAAATACGTTTTCTATCTCAGAATTTTATTAAGAGAAAATTTCAATAACATGTTGAATAAAGAGAACACGCAAGAGATTATATTAAAAAAAAATGCAAATCGTTATTTAATCAGATCTAAGAAACATATTCACACATAAATTTTTAGAATCGCGAAAGTAAGAATACTATTTGACATTGAAATCCGACTGATGATGCCTAACAATGATTTACTTTAAGTAGTGAATTTTGGTTAACGATGCGTAACGCCAATACATTTCTGATAATCTAAATAGGACAAAATGTTATCCTTATAATACATTTCGAAATTGTAAAAGTTTTAGTTTTGTTATATGTACAAAAAAAGAATAGCTGGAGTGTAGCTACAAAATGAAGGAAACTGAACGAAAAAAATGTTTTTTTGAATTTAATGAAATCATTGCTAAATTGAATTAATGAAATCATTGCTAAATTGAATTAATGAAATCATTATTAAATTGAATTAATGAAATCATTGCTAAATTGAATTAATGAAATCATTGCTAAATTGAATTAATGAAATCATTGCTAAATTGAATTAATGAAATCATTGCTAAATTGAATTAATGAAATCATTGCTAAATTGAATTAATGAAATCATTGCTAAATTGAATTAATGAAATCATTGCTAAATTGAATTAATGAAATCATTATTAAACTGAACTAATGAGATAATTATTATTTTATATTTTGAATTTATCCATATTATAAAAGGTTTTTTTAAATTTTAAACAAACTTTTGTTTAATAAATTACGGATAATAAAACAATTCAATTTAATAATGCTTGCTAATTTAAAATTTCATTTTCATAATCTGTTCTTAATTCTATATAAATTAATCTCATTGCTAAAGACATCAAAGTTATTTAATATTGATAGCTATCAATATAAAAATTAAACTAAATGTTTGATTAAATAGCATTAATTAGGCTATATATGGATATTCTGATAATCAGAAATAGCGTAAATGAAGGTTTTAATTAATTATTGATCTCATGTTCAGATTAAAAGCTATTTTCTTTGAAATTGAAACATTGTTTATATTTGTGCTGAATTAATTTTGTAGTAATCGAGCAAGTTTCACGACTTTAAAATAACATCTTCTCACCAGAACAACAATAATTTGCTTGTATGCTAATTTTGAAATGTTATAAGATACATACAAGAGATACGACGATAGATTTCATACGACATATACGTTCTTTCTTAAACATGATTTAATAGAACCGTTTCTAATTAATTGAAAAAATGAAATCTTTCAATGAAAGGTAACATTAAGTTGATTTGTAAATATTAAGTGATAAAAAACATGGAAAAATTTTTTGAATGTATATTATAAAAATTGTTTGTTTTAAAATAAAATTAAACATAACGAGTAAGACGCATTTTTTCATTATCACTAAATTTTATTTTCACTTTTTCATTCGAAAATGTTTTCATTACCAAAAGATCATTTTCTGAGAAAATTTTAAAACAATATTTAATAACATTTTAAGAATATTTGCAGAAAATGGTCAATTGATTTATGTTCAGTTTGAAAATCCTATGTACCACCCAAGCAAAATTTGTTGAAATTCTAATTCAGAGATTAATTTACCCATATAGCATTCTAACATTTTATAATGTTTATATTTTAGATACCATTAAGATTATTTGGTTAAAATTAATCATACTACTTCGTAAATTAAACAGAAAGTGTACTGAAATATTTTGAAATGATATTAATTGTGTTACAGATCGAAGAAAAATACTCAAAAACTAGTAAACGTTAATTATGTTATTTATTAAAAATATTTTCAGAAAAATCAAGTCCTTTTTAATCTTTATTTCATTACAATATGCTTAAATAAAAACATACTTTCAATAAAGTCTGTAGTATCTACAATGTTTTTTTTTTTTTTTTTTTTTTTTTACAATATATTCACAAAGGATATCACATAATTTTGCATGTAAAAAGTTTTGAAATACAATTTATCGTCGGCTTTCTGCAAAATATTGGTACAATATTTTTTTTTCTATTGATTTAAGTTCCTACCTAGTTAGATATGTTATCCATGATGATTCTTTTAAGAATATTTTTGCCCACATAAAATTTAACACTCTTACCTTACATAAGTATTAATCATTGAATGAGCCATCTTTTTCTGTTTTTAAATTAAACTAACTTATTATTTGAATGGATAAGTATTTAAATAAAATATATGGAAATATTTAGATAAATTACACTAAAAGATAGTATGATCTCTAAATATATCAAGAAACTTACCCTTAATGCTTTATCAGGATTTCTATCATTGAAAATCTCTTGCAGTTAAAAAACAACATAAAATGAACTTACCTTTCACTGGATTCTGCCTCTTCATTCAATAGTCACAACAATCTAAAACCCTATACTTACCAACATTTTACAGTAAGCCGACGATACCTTATGTAATAAAGCCGAATTTATAAATTATTTTAAAGATATTCGTGTCTAGATTGAATGAAAATAACATGTATTTCCTTTTAATTGCTTATTGAATTGAAAATAGTACATGTTGACTCTTTTTAAAATATTCAGTATAAAAAATAAAAATATACTATTTTGGTTATTTATTAGGCAACTTTTAGAACACCCTAATGTTGAGTAAGAACTTGTTTGTCTCCATGATATAGAAGTTTTCTAAAAGATTTAAATTTGCTTTTTCTTAGAAATGGTGTGAAGAAATCTAGCCATGGTTATTTAAAACTTAAAATTATTTAGCCTTTGAATTTGGCTTCAAAACACACATGAATGACTTTGATTGGCATAAACTTGAGACGTATCTGTTTCACCGATTCAGTCTAGTGATTCAAAAAACGACAACAACGCATTTTTTTTCTTTTATTTCTTCTTTTTTTTTTATTCCCTTCCCCATCTTTATTTGTTTTTGTTTTTTAAATGTTTGGGTGTCTATTGAATGGATGCATTTTCAAGGGATAGCTTTCTAATAAAATTTTGTTATCACTAAGCTCTAGCTTACAGGATTTAGATACTTGAATGCTGTTGTATACATGTGATAATATGGATAACTTCATCATTCTAATGATATCAATATGTATAATTCAGTAACAGTCATATATTCTATAAGTACTTTTATGTACAGTCATATTTCATATGTAAAGACATTTTATTGTAACTTATTTTCGTGTGTATGTATTTAACCATGCAATAATCTAAATATTTACTAAGAAATTACTTTCAAATATAGCACATACAGCTTAATGAAAATACGAAATACTTATTAAAAATTTAAAATGAAATTTTAAATACAAAGAACAAGAAATGTATTTTCGTTCTAATAAGAATTCAACCATTTGCAAGAATATTTTATTTTATATATTTTCTTAATAAGTCTTGGTGTAAATTAATTTGACTTTTTTTTAAAAAAAGTAATCGAAATTAAATCTCACATTAAATGTAGTAAATATGCTTTTGTAAACTTATATGTAAAAAGATTATTACAAACATGTAATTAAGCAAGAAATTGTGATTTTACACAGCAATACACTATGATTTTGGTTATTCTATCTTTTTTTCTAAACCCCTTTTGATCAGATGTATCAATATTATATCATTATGATCTTATAAAAGATATTTGAGGTTTCTTACACTTCTTTTAGCTTTCATCACTTATAATATTAATGGTTTATCATTTTAATATTAGATATACATAGAACATATTTTATAATTTTAAAAATACTATTAGAATAAAAATGACTTATTCATCCTAATAAAATTGTTTAATTTATAGGAAATATTTTATACAATATATTCATTAACAGATTGAAAAATGCATAAAGAATGAATGAGCAAATTGCAATTAAAATTTTCCAATCAAAACCATATAAAATAAAATGTTCAATTCATTCAATATAGTTAAAATTTTATATATTAAGTCCTTTGCATTTTAAGTGTTGTTGATAATAAGTTTAACATTCAATTTTTGATAAAAATTTTGCTCATTTACTCTAATGATTGAAATAAAATTTGTTTAAAAATGAAACATAATCTATCTAATTATGTATTGATGGTTTCTGATATATTAAGTAAGTATTTATAAGTTATAAAAATAATACATAAGTATTAGTAAAATTATTCAATAATTAAACCAATTTTCTTAAAGATTATGTTTCAATATTTAGAGTAAACATATCTTTTAGAATTATATAACATAACAGGTTTTAAAAAGGTAATATTATGTGATTGAACCTACTTCTTAAAGATCTGTAGCCAGCATGGAGTGAGTGTTCTGTCCACCCTGCATAAAATTTAATTTAATAAGGCTTGATATATCTGTAAAATGGGATACAATCCAAAAACAAAAGATAGCTTACAAAAGTAACATAATCTGATAGAATCTTTATAGAAAACATTAAAGTATTTCTTTCTTATCTCCTAAACTATATTTTTAGTATTGATACAGAAATTTACAAGGTGCCAGTTAATAAAGCATTTAAACTGTAAAATTTATCAATAAATTTTAAATGATCGAATTAAAAGAAAAACATTCAATATAAAATCAAAAATATTAAATTTTTATGTCCACTTTTTTAATATAATGCATGCATCAATAATACTCTGAAATTTTACAGTATTTGCAATTTTTTTTCAAAGAAACAAAGTTAATAATAGTAGGCACTTGTTCAGGCAATACCACATGCATTTTTAAAGTCAAAGTAAATATACAACATCACAAGAAATTGAATATTATTGATGTACTCGCCTTTTGCTTTCAAGCCTGTATAATAATACATGACACATGTTCTGGAACTTAAGGATAGTATTCAACTCTATATTTTGGTGCGTTAGTTGGTAATATTATTGTTGAGAGTTAGTATTTAACAAATGTTTTAATTAGTATTTATAAAGCGGCTTAATTAAAACTTGTACTCAGTAGAGAAAAGTTATGTGTTGCACATTTGCAGTGAAATAAAGAGATAATAGGACCACATTTTAAGTATTTTAGCACAAATAAACAAGCAATCCGAAACCTCATCCGCTTATTATTCTGACCAAAATTTAGTCGTTATTAAAATTACCCAGGAGAACCTATTTGCATAAGAGTCGCTATAATCTTTAACCTCCCAAGATTATTATGGGCAGACGGGACACCGTAAAAGGGCCTAAGAAGCCATTACCTGGAGCAAGGCTGCTTGAGGCAGCCTAAGTAGATGCTTTATATACAGCAACATTCGCCTCAAAAGACGCTGATAGCACAAGTTAAATTGGGCACTTTCTAACCCCTCTAACAATTTTCAAACCATTTGTCTGATCCTTATGGCTCCCAAATGACTTCTCGTCATGTTATGGAAAACGTAACGTCTTATGCACACTGCAGTTTCCGTATCAAAATACCTCCATGCAAACAAAGCGTCGCCAGAAATAATGGGAACCACCAGCAAAGAAATGGCCCGGATTAAGTCAACCAAGATAAGAATGGGAGGTGATAAGAGGGAATTTATGTGTATTAGCATTCTATAAAACGAAATATTATTTCATATTATCGCAATCTGCAAATTAGCATAAGAATATTACACTTCCGTTTTTTAATTTATTTTGCTGAATAAACAGATTTGTTAAAATAATTTTTAACAACAGAATGATGTCAGCTCGACATTTTAAAATGTCGAACTGGGATTTCAACGTTTGGAATTGGTGGCTTATGAAAATCTATTTTAAAGATGTCTTTCAGAGAGCTATTAATGCATGCTATATATTTCTGAACATTTAGCAGTATTTCATTTACAAATGAACTGTTTTACATGTCCTACTTCCAACATCATATATGATAAACAAGAAGTTTATCTTAAAAATTAGCTTACATCCATGAAATTCCAGAACATTTTTATTTACTCACCATCAAATGCGAATTTCCATTTTTTAAAGGTTTTAAGATATCCATTAGCCAAAAATAATGCATTTAAAATAATTCAAAATTTTGTTTCCTACCATGTCATGTAATTCGGATTCACATGGTATCTTCTTTCCTCAATAGTAAAAATATTTTTACCTGAATAAAGGGAGCATTTTTAAATTATTCCCAAGGAATTATTCCAAAGAAGAAAAAAACCACAACAGACGGCTTTTATAATCACCCAATCCAGATACCAAACTGTTTTAGACTCCTAGGAAATGTATCCACAAAAATCTTGCTAATATTTTTAAAATGCCATTTTTTTTAAATTTTACAACATCCACAAGGAAATTGCCAAAACATAATGCATGCAGGATAATTCAAAATGTTGCCTACCATGATATTTAAACTTAGTCTCACAGCCTGTTTACCTTCCTCAATAGTAAAAAATAGTTATACCTGATTATGGGACATATTTTAAAATTCTTCCTATGTTAACCAACAACCACAACACAATTTTTTCACAATCATAACAGACACCTTTTCTAATCACCCAATCCAAATATCAAACTTCTAAAACTCCTATAAAATAAAACCACAAAGTTATTTCTCACCAGCTAATTCATGAGCATATTTTTTCCAATTAATATTATATAACAGAACTCAACAGAACAGTTTAACAGAAACTAAACTCAAATATTTTCAAGAACCAATTTCACAAATCTTGACAAAATTCAATCAAGCCTTCAAATAATTTTTTTTTTTTTTTGTAATTTATTACAAAATTTCAATTAGAGAAAATTCAACAAAACTTTTAACATTTTAATAATTGTAATCTCTTTTGTACTTATATTTTGGAAGAACTCCATGAGGAAAATGAAAGTTATGGAATAAATTAGCCTTTTTTTTATCCCATTCTTTTTGGAAAACAAACTTTTTGTTTCGTAATAATTTAAATAACAAATTTAAAAAAGTAATTTATAAGAAAATAAAAAGCTTTAAAAAGTTTGTGTGTTTTCATAAAATTTTAATTAAAAACATCTAGATTTAAAGAATATATACTTATTTTTTACACAAAAAAAGTCAGAATTTTGTCTAATACTTATTTTTTAGTACATTGTTTTAATACAAGATTAAAGAATTAAAGGCTCATTTTCACTAATGAAAATACCATAAATTAGATATCAAATGCTCTTTGGACTACTTCCTTACAACAATATTTATAATGCACATGGCCAATCATTAAGTTTCATAACATCACAATTATTTATTAAAAAAGGCTTCTAAAACTCTATTCAGCACAGAACACCATAATAAAACTAACCAAAACATATAATCAAGCACAGAAAGACATTGCTACTTTCTTCTTTTAAAAACTGCATTATTGGAATAACACAGAGTAAAGAATAAACAACATAATGAATTTTTTACCTCCCATTCCCAAAACAAAACAAATAATTTACCAAAAATTTACTCCAAAGCAAAAACCAAAAATTTTGCAGTTTGAATATTTTCAAAAACTATGCCACTGGGACAGATCTCCCTCACAAATTGTAAGCAATTTATTTAATTTGAAGCATTCCACATAAAAACTTCAAACAAACATTTCCAAATACTTTAAAATACTGAAATTACAAATACAAATATTTTAAAATCTTATAACATTCCACAAGCAAACATTTCCACGGCTTTTAAAGCATCTAAATTGCCTTTAAAAATAAGTTTTAACAACAATTTAAAAAATGGACCATTCTTTGATTATTATCTTAACCTTCTAAAGCAAACAACATTTCAACACTTAAAAACTCAACAGCTCCCTTTATACCAGCACTTTTCAACACCAATGGCTAAAAAGGCAGTTCCAATCTGTAAACAGCAATACTTTATTTCCCATTCAACCGTTCTGACGTTTCTCGAACGGCGAAATGTACACAAAAAGACCGCGACTGTTGTGGTTAGGCCTAAGGCGGCGACGACAACAAAAGGCGAGTACAAATAAAAAGAAGGGTGGAATCATCTTACCCGCAATGGTCATCCAGGGGTAACGGGGAACGTCAGGGATAGGGTCCAGTTGCCGATAGCCCAGCTGGGAGCATGGGCTTAGAGAGGAGGCCAAATCTGCCGCCGGATGGGGCAAAAATTGTGCCGGGGCCATCATAGCTTGAGCGGCGGCAGTGGAGCTGGAGACGCCGCAGTTTTGCAGGTTAAAAGCATAACCCGTACCGGAAATGTCTAGACCATTGCTCTGGCCTGTGGAATTGTACCGGCACGATTTGGCCAGATCAGGGTTTGAAGTGTAGTACAAAGTACCGGAGACTGCTACAGAGGACTGTGGAGACAGGGACCCATAAGGGTACATCCTATGTTGGGGGTGATGGCCGTAGCTTTGCAATGCGGCGGCTGAAGAAACGGCATCGCTGGCATACTTGCTCCCCAGAAACGAGTCCATGAAAGTATTAGAGCTCATTTTTACTTCATAATTAGGGGGTGTCACAATGGAGATTAGTCGATTTTCACGTCGGCTTGTGGATAGGAGTTACTTGCCGAACACTCCAGCATCAGCTGCTGGGAGAAGCGCGTAAACAACGCAACGCCAATCACAGGGCCTACGTTACGAACCAGCCAATGACTTGTCGTTTCCGCCACCACGCTGAGAATGCTCACAGTGCCTCCGCTCACCACGACTCAAGCCTGCTCGTTCGTTCTCTTTTTGCTCTCCATCTTTCGTTCGTTCTCTCGCTCCCTTTCCCCCCTACCTCTCTCCGTTTTGTTTTGTTTTTTTAACGGGCTTCTAAGACAACTGTAGACTGTATTATAAATTACTGCGACTCCCTCCCACCCCACGGCCAGGATGTTATCGAATCGATTTTTTTTTTTTTTTTCCTTTTTCTATCTTTCTCTCTTCTTTATTTTTGTTTTTTCCCCCCTTCTAAATCTCATTCTGTAAGTCGCGTATTGTGATAGAGGGAATTTTAGAGTTTTTCGGATTTGATTCATCGAATTTTTCCCCTATCAAGATGCGTAAGAATGCGTTCATGGTGAGTGAAAGAAAGGAAACATCGTTGCTTTTTTGAAGTGCAGGTTGGAGCGTGGCTTCGTGCGTTGTCGTGAATGATTGTGGATATGCCAAGGGAAGCAAATAAATGATAAATCGTTTCGCGGAATCGAATCAAATCGAATCGATGAGTGGATATCGTTCAAATTTATGTCGAAGCGGTTGCTGTTTTTCGCTGTTGGTCTGCACCCAATGATGAGTTCAATTTTAAAAACATTTTTTTAAAGCAAAGAATAATTTAAATTGATAATTAGTTAATTTAATTAATTAATATTATCTTTGATCAATAAATAGATTAAAGTAATTAAAAATATTTTTGATTTGATTCGATTTTAAATACAAATTTTTTATGAAGAATTATTAATTAATGATGAAAATTCGCATTATGTTATAAGTAAACCATTATAAATAAACCATTTAAGTATACCAGTTACTCAAAAGTATATATATAACAAGTAAACCCTAAGTTTTATAAGTAAGTAAAGTTTAATAAAAGTAAACACTTACTTTGATATCTATAAAAAAAATTGGCGAATTTGTGAAAAGTTATCCGTCTGATATAAATGAAAAATTTATAAACTAATTACTATAAGAACCAGGAAACCATTTGTAAACATAAAACTAAATGATCAAAAATACAATTTAACTTCATAATATTTCCCCACAGAAAAAAAATTAATAAATTAGAATAAATACTATCTGTTTTACTTTTTATTATTCACAAAAAAATTTAATATAGTTATTTTAATTTGTACTTATTCTTAAAACATATCAACTCCCTTTAAATTATGAAAACTAAATGGCAAATAATATTACATTGAAAATGCAGTATTATTATTTGCCATTAATGTAGAAATTGCGTAGTAAATTAGTTAATTGTGTAGTAAATTATTTAATTAATTAATTATGTAGTAAACTAAATGTAGAAATTGATCCATAATATGTATGATGAAGTAATTTAAACAAAACTATGATCAAAAACATCACCTTATCATCATGAAATGTTTAAAATATTCTATTCAGTGAATAAAAACGAAATATAAAAGTTCTAGAAAATGAAGTTTCAATTTATTTAAATAAATAAAAGTGCAATTCCCATTTATTAATCTAAGAAAAAAAGGTATAATGCTATATGATGATTTAATGAGCATGATGCTCATTAAATCATCATATAGCATTATACCTTTTTTGAAGACAATTATTATTATGTTTTATTAAGTTATGATTATGTTTAGTACAGTTATTATGTGTTAAACTGTTTGTAGTTTCCAATTCTAGGAATCTATATTAAAATTTTAATTTTATTTATAAATTTCATCTGTAAATTTATAAGTAACACTTCAATGTATGCATGAATTTTATAATCAAATATTCATACGTCTTAATAATAATTTACTTATGCTAATAAGTGAAGGTTTCGTTAACAATCATGGACAGCAAAAAAAAAAAAAATTTAAACAGGAAGTGGGAAAAATTTTTTTTTTTTAATTTTTAATAACGGTTCAGGATTTGATATTTTCCTTTGTTAAAGGAAAACTTTTTGATTTATGTTTACTTATGAAATTAATGCAATAAATGGCAACTTGTATATTTATAAAGAAGTTTATTTGCTTAGAAATATGCAAAACCGGATTTCTCAAACTCTGTAATTCCCATTCTAGTTAAAAATTGTATAATAATTTTAAAATTAAAGGCATTCCAAAAAGAAATGAAAAAGTTAAGTACTCTAATTCTATACGAATATTTATAAATTTTAATTAAAAATAAAAAATAATTAAATATTTTTTAAAAATCAGAAACCTTATTTAGGCATTTTTATCAGAGTTCTATAATTCAAGCGATTTGCTTAATCACTACATTAAATTAGTTATATAAATTAATAAATGGAAAAGTAAATAGTTTATTACATGTGAAATTATTTTATGATTATTATGTACAATTATTTTCATGTGCAATTTATTAATCCAGAAATAAACCAATAAAATTTGTGATTAATAAAAGGAAAATAGCTTATATTATGATTCATATTCTAATTAAATTTTGAAATTTTCCGTCATTTTCTATTACGATTTTAAAAATAACAAGACCTGTAACAAACCTGTTCTAGTAAATTTTGAGAATTGTGAAGAATTTTGATGCTTTAATTAGAACAACGAGTAATATACATTTTATTACAAGAATTTAAATAGAATAATTGGTGAATTAATCTCGTAGAATTTTACTTTCGAAACGAAAAAAAAATGATAAAACCAAAGCATTAAATATAACCAGTTAAAAGGAAATTCTGTGGTTATATTTCTCAGAATATCAAAAAACTAATTAGAGATAATTATAAATTTCTGTAGAAGAAACATAAGTTGATAATATATATTTTTTACTATTACTTCCTGTATTACAATGACTATATGCAAGACTAATTTTAAAGTAGAGTTCCTGATTACATAGTAAATAAAAAATTTAACCCTAGTTTAAAGTTGATCCTTTTCGAGTAGAAAGGCCTCACACCTGAGATCCCAGGAGATCGATAAAAGAGAAGAAAAAAGTAAGAAGAAAAAAAAAAAAAAAAAAAACTAGATTATATCCCAACCTCTTCTTCCCACCCACCTACTTCCATCCTTTTATTGGCTCTTTGAACTGTTGTATTGACCTTAAGGATCGATAGGCTCACTTTGGAACACCCTACTTTAATAGAAGAACGTAAGTGTTATGAAACTAAGAGTTGGTCATTTTAGAGACAAAAAAGTGGAAACAAAAGAAGAGCTCTGCCATGAACGAAAACTACTAAAAAAAATCAATATAGTTCGAATAATTACCCATTTTAACTGAAAAACAGCTGAAAATTTTGGTATAAAGGAAATTACATTGAAATTTCTAACCAAAATTAAAAAATTCTATGAAATTTATCAGTAGTTTGAACAAAATTAATGTCACAATCAAGATTTTTCTGTGCTGTCAAATAGATTAATTACCCATTTTAAGTGAAAAACATCTGAAAACTTCGGTATAAAGAAAGTTTCATTGAAATTTTTAACCAAAAATTAGAAAATTCTATGAAATTTATCTGTAGTTAGAACAAAATTAATGTCATAATCAAGATTTGCGAAATCAAAGAATGACAAGATCAGATCTTGCCAAAGCTGATCAAATTTTAAAAGTTTTTTTTTAATACCACTTGTTTATAGTTATTTAATAACTGCTAAATGTTATGAATGTAGTTGATAAAATCCTGATTATAGTAAATATTATATGAATTTCAAGTTGTAATAAATATGCATAGTTAGTTAAGAATAATAATGTAATATAATTAGTGTTCATGCTCATGTAAAACTTAATTTTTAGATTCTATCTTTGACACAGTTGTGTAATAATTTGACCGCTAAAATCAATTTATTTATTAAATATAATTCTTATTTTCTTTATTAAAATATGGCAAGACAAATGAGATGATTGTTATGGGTTATTGATTTAAAAAACCTAAGAATTTCATGTCTTTAAATTCCTCCTTATACTCTGAAAATCAGGTTCATTTTCATTCATTCATTATTCACCAAACATATTTATTACAAAACAGACTTTTCAAAAATATATTCATTTTCATTCATTCATTATTTTTCAACATATATTCATTAACAACAAAAAACTCTTCAAAAACATGTTCATTTTCATTCATTCATTATTCATCAAACATATTTGTTAACAAAACAGATTCATATTCTTCAAAACATGTTAATTTCCATTCATTCATTGTTCATCAAACATATTTATTAACAAAACAGACTTGTACCCTTCAAAAACACATTCATTCCCTTACATATATTTGCATATGATCAGTTTCATGAAATAAGTAGAATAGGTGTATTCAATTTAATAAATAAATGTGAAGTCATACAAAAATAAAATCGATCATCTTTTATGTAATATAAGAGGTTAATTTAAGAGGTATACTGTGCTAACAAGAAAAAAAAAAAACCACATACCACAATGTGTTTAGCTACAGTTTTCAACTTTATATTTTTCAACAACTCAATTTCCCTCATGTTTTCTGCTAAATTTAGATTTAAGAAATAGTAAAAACACAACAGACTAAGTGATAGATGGTTTTATGATTTAAAAGAAAATTGAAACATCATTTTATTTGAATAGTGAGAAAATCAGCATCACAATCTAGATAAATGTTAAAAGGGATTAATATAATTGAATTTAAAATTTGTTAAGTATTATACATTGATTGGAATATGTTAGAAATTCGATCAGACACATAAATGTTAATTTAGTATTAAAACATCATTAACCATGAGTTATCTTCAAAAACATTAAAAATATAAATGACTAATAAAAGTGAACTGGAATCATAATTCGCATAAAAAAACTAAAAATTCTTCATAAAAAATAAATATTATATCATTTTTCTTAAAAACCCCAAACAAAATTATTAACAACCATCTGACTTTGCACAAGAAACAGTTTTACTGTATGGATCAGATATGTTCACAATATCTTTAAAATATTTCCAATAAAAGCAATTAAAAATCATAAGAATAAAATTTATCAATCATGGCTTGTTTAATCATAAATTTACTGAACATTGGGACATTTTTTGTTAATGTTATTTGTTTAAAACTGTATATCAAAATCAAGTTTTTAAAGTGTATTAATTTTAAAAAATTATATTTAAAAGTAAAAAATTACACTTAAAATTGTAAAAAGCAGGAAAAGTATAATTTTTATTTTTAAATTTATAAATTTCAACATCTATCTCAATAAAAATGGTATTGTTTAAATTCTGAAAGCAATATAAGCATCCTACATTGAGAAAAACTATAGTTTTTATTAACATTTAGTGAGGAGTAAAAATTTCTCTCTCCCATCTTCTCTAGGTCCTCAATGAACTTAAGTTTTCACCAAATTTAATCATCAAAATAATGACAAGACTTCATCTTCTAAGCATTGTAAATAAGTATCAAAAAAATGATGCTACAGTGTAAAACATCAAATCAATATACAAATTTTTTTTAATGTGATATTACAGTGAAAACAGTTTTACTTTTAAACAATTTTACATTAAAATGCTTTTAGAATAAAAAACATTAAAAAAACAAAAATAATGCTTTTTAGAATAAAAAAACATTACATATTAATAAACCTAAAATTAATAAACATTACATATTTATAATTGTGGTCTACTTTATTTCAAATACCATGAATTTTGAAAAGAGTTTGACATTTTTCCTGAAGTAAAAGAATATTTCCCTGGTGTAAATTTTAAAGATATTTCAACAATTTTACTAATATATCTTTCATTTTCAAAGGACAGAAATGTCCTTATCCAATGTTAAAAAAGTGTAAGTTTACAAAATTTTTATACGCATTTGCATTTAAATAAAGTAAAGCCCAAAACTTCTGTATATTTTTTACAGTTAAATAAAGTAAAGCCCAAAACTCTTGTATACCTTTACAGTTAAATAAAGTAAGCCATGAAATCTGTTGAGAGGAAGAAAATATGAATTGAATATGGAGGTACGATTTATAATACACTCACAAAAATAGTGGTCTTAAAAGAAGAGATATAAAATTTAAAGCAATTTATCATTTAATATAAGCATCATAACAAATTGAACAAAAGAAATCTGATACATCTTTAAATACAACCATTTAGCAGGTTTGAATATGAAATCTTTATTTGCAAATCTAAACAAAGCAATTATATCTCTATTTTTTACATTAATTTTTGTACTGTATTTTATTATGCTTAATTCTGTCTGGTAAGAAAATCAAAATATGGTCCCATGTTAAAAAATTGTTAATCATTAAATATTTCCTATGAACATCAACTTGAATAGAAGAAATATGACACATTATCTTTTAACAAGTTGGAATCCTAAATGAGCGTGTTTTCACCTGCACTTCAAAATAATTAATAGCTCTATGATATTTCCATTAGTTTTGTAATAAAAAACTATGGCATTATCTTTTATGTTTACTAATAAACCTATTACATGCTACCACATTTGAAATGTAAATCTGAGTTGATGGTAACATGACTCATGTTCTCCAAAAACCGAATAGAACAGCATCTATAATTAATTAATTGTATTTTTCTATATTTCACAACAAACTAATTAATAACTGTGTATTTTACATCATCTGTTGTGTGGGGCATTATACTACACTTTGAATTACTAAAAAAACTTGCTTCCATGTTAAAAACTACAAATCTAAATGGAAAAAACATCCATATTTCCGAAAACAATAAAATAGAAGATAAATAATTACTACAAATTTATTTTTCATCTACATTTCGAAATAAAGTAATTAGTAACAGTTTTTTATAACATCTATCTTTTGACGCATTATCTTCAGTTCTGTCTCAGTCATGCTAAAAAAACAATATCCTTTCATGTTAAAAATTGTAAATCTGAATTGAGGAAGACACGATCCATTTTTCACAAAATAGAATATAAATTACTAATAATTTGATTTTTTATCTGCATTTTGAAATAAAGTAATTAATTGTTTAATATAATCAATCGTTTGACGCATTATTATTAGTTGCATGTTAAAAAGCAATACACTTCCATAATAAAAATTATAAATCTGAATCAAGGATTATATAATGATCCCTTTTCCCCAAACTGCAAAACAAAAGAACAGAAATTAATAATTTGATATTTTTGAACAAAGTTATTAGTAATTTTTTTCTATCAGCCATCGTTTGAAGCATTATCATCAGTTCTGTATCTATCTAGTTAAAAAAACAAAACTATATTTTATGTCAAAAATTATAAATCTGAATTGAAGCAGACATGTTCCATTTTTCCTAAAACCGCAAAACAGAAGAGCACCAATTAATAATTTGATATATAAATATATTTATAAATACTAATAATTAGATATTTTTCTGCATTTCGAAATAAAATTATTAGTAGTTATTTTTTTTTTAACAGCTATCGTTTGGCGCATTATCACCAATTCTGTATCCATCTAGCTAAAGAGAAAAAACAAACAAATGCCTCCATGTTAAAAATTGTAAATCCGAATTGAAGGAGACATGATCCATTTTTCCCAAAACCGCAAAATAGAAGAGCACCAATATCTGATAATTTGTACCGAGTCGCGCTATGGCAGCTTCTCCTGATTGTTTTGTGCCTACTTGAGGCTCTGTTATTTCCGACAGCAGAGAAAAGAACGCAAAGAATCCATTGCTCTCGCATGGCAGAGTGCTGCCTTATCCCTTTTTATGACCTCACCGCTGAGGTGCAGTGTGGGGGGAGCCCCCCTCCCTTTCCACCTAGATGGACGCATTTGCAAGATGAAAGTGAGGAGTCACTGCGTCCGATTATTGCTATTGCCCAATCAAAGTGGATCGTTTCGCAAATGATACAAAAATGTCGGTCTCTGATTTTTTTATTGGTGGATCTTTGTTGTTTTGAGACAGTCTCGGAACTCTTGCAAAAATAGTTCATGGTAAATTTCATTTATTTTATTCAATATCTCTTGGAAAAGTTGCTTTTTGAAATGTTAACAGAATTCTTCAGATATTATAATAAAATCAATATTTATTCTAATTCGGTCTCTGATTTTGTTGTTGTTGTTGTTGTTGGTGGTGGTGGTGGTGTGGTGGTGGTGGTGGTGGTGGATCTTTGTTGTTTTGAGACAGTCTCGGAACTCTTGCAAAAATAGTTCATGGTAAATTTCATTTATTTTATTCAATATCCCTTGGAAAAGCTGCTTTTTGAAATGTGAACATAATTATTCAGATATTATAATAGAATCAATATTTATTCTAATTCGGTCTCTGATTTTTTTGTTGGTGGTGGTGGTGGATCTTTGTTGTTTTGAGACAGTCTCGGAATTAGTTAAAAAACAAAACAAAAAAAAAACTGCAAAAAATAGTTAATGGTAAATTTCATTTACAAAACAATTCTTGTTTTATTCAATATCCTTAGAAAAGTTGCTTTCTGAACTGTTAATAAAATTCTTCAGATTTTATAATAGAATCAATATTTTAATCGTATATTTAAGTTATTATGGCAGCTTACTAAATAGCTATTGTTAGATAGTTTAAAAAATATTAGCTTTATCTGCAAATGTTTTGCATACAATTGCTTTAATTTCTGCAAAAATGTTTTATTGGTTTGACTATAAAAAAATACATAAATTTACACACACAAAAAAAATATATATAATAACGTAGATGTTCTTTATGTTAAATTTTTATCCTCATTATAAATCACATTATAATTAATCAGTGATTCTTTTGTTAGTTTATAGATATCTTGTAAGTAGACTTCACAAAAAGGGACATTTCTCATTAATTTTAAGGATTTAGATGGTTACAACAAGGATAAAAATTATATTTGAATTGATTCTAAAGAGTTTGAACTCGCATTATATGTTAAAACACTAATGAGAAAATATTTAAAAATTATACTTATAAGGGAAAATACTAAGAAGCAATCTTTTCTTTACAGTGGAGCTAATAAGGATCGGCATCTAAAGTTATTGTTAAAGTTCCTTTGGATGATAAGCAAAATCTTTAGGTTTGATTGTATAAAGCTTTGTACTTTTAAGAAGATATCCATAACTCAATTTAAAATCAATCTACACCATAAGGAGCAAACTGTATTTTCTATAAGAATTATTGCTTTTTGCTCACAATACTTACTTGCTCCACTAGAAACTTCAATTATTTAAAAAAAATTTATGGTTCAAAAAAGGACAATCAACAATTTGACAATCTGAGCTTATTTTATATTATTCAAAAATAAATTTTCTAATCATATTTAAAAAAATGAAGATTTATCTCTCAATTAGGAGCATTATTTCTTAGAAAAAAGTAATAAAAGTCTTTCAAGTAAGGAATATTATATTATGTGAATTTTTTTTTAATGCATACCTCACTCAGATATCTACATAATTCTTTCATAAAACAAATAATTGTTGATATATAGGAAATGAATAAACATTTTTAAATCCAAGTACTGTTATAGGAACTTATATAAATCTAGGACATTTTGAATAAAATGAATAAATGATATTTTGGAAACACTCAACAGATCAGAAATTCATCACTCATTTTAATAATTTTCAAAACAATCTAAAAAGATAAAATTAATCTTCTAAAGTATTCCATTTTCTTATTTAAAAATAATTCACTGTGTTTAATTTTGGGAAATTAAATAATTAATGGTTTTAAATTTAAAATAAGGTTTGGATAAAGTAATATTACTTTTTAAATAGGGGGGGGGGGTCATATTTATGTTAACAATTAAATTTATTCTATGTCAAATCAAATTTTAAAAGTGGTCATTTTTTAAAATTTAAATTCTACAAAATATACAAGAATACGACATTTTTGAAATAAAAATTCAATTAATCTTCAATCTTTTTGAAAGTTTTTTACTTATTTTAATGAAATAAAAAGATTTATATTCGTCTGAGTGTTTGTAAGGTGGTTTTTAAAAGGTTTCTAAGAAAATGTTAACTACTTGTACACTAAAAATGGGGGGGGGGGCATCAAAGTAAAAGGAAATAACATTAATATTAAGGAATAATTCATTTAAATTACAGATTTTATCTGCGCAATAAATATGACACTCTAGAAACAATGCATTTTTAACAAATAAATTTTTTTTTTAAATTATCTCTTATCAAATTATGCATTATAGCGGTTTTTCTTCTTAAATTTAAATCTTACAAAATACGTTTTTGAAATAAAATTCATTTAATCCTCAGCCTTTTTGAAAGTTTATTACCTGCTTTAATTAAATAAAAAGATTTATATTTGCCTAAGTGTTTGTAAGATAGTTTTTCAAAGTTTTCTAAGAAAATGTTAACTATTTATACACTAAAAATCGAGGGGGGTGGGGGCATCAAAGTAAAAGGAAATAACATTTTTATTTTTAATAATTCATTTGAATTACAGATTTCAACTGCGAAATAAATAATTTGCAACACTTATCACTACTTTATCAATTATTTACATGTTATTAAACGCAAATGCACACAAAAAATGAAAAACATTTTCTGCTGTGATTTACAATAAAGGATGCATACATACTTTTGTATACAGATATATAACGCCAATTGAAACAATTTTTTTAAATGATTGCAAAACAAAATCAATTAATATTCAACAATAGAAAATTATACTTTTGACTATTGGCAACGAATGAATCTGCTGTGCATAATTTGAGACATCTACAGAATATCTCAATAACCATTCAAATCTAACTTGATTGCTGCTAACAAAAAATTTCATCGGTTGCAACTTTAAAAGTAGGAGGCATACTGATTATACTTTATAAATTTGCATGTGATTATTAAACTCAAATGCACACAAAAATTGAAAAACATTTTCTACTGTGGCTTACAATAAAGATTGCATGCATGCCTACATTTATGTACATATATCTAACGCCAATTGAAACACACAATTTTTTAAAACGATTGCAAAACAAAATCAATTAATATTCAACGTGTGACAATAATAACTTCAACAATAGAAAATTATACTTCTGACTATTGGCAAAGAATAAATCTGCTGTGTATAATTTGAGACGTCTGCAGAATGTCTCAATAACCATTCAAATCTAACTTTATTGCTGCTAACAAAAAACATTTCACCGATTGCAACTTTAGAAGTAGGAGGTATTAAAAATCCCTTGTTATAGATGTAGTAATTCGCGGAGTTCCATAGATGCGCAATGAATTCCGAGAAAGCTATTTCAGTTTATCAATTAAAGCACACAACGCCGAGCTTTCTCCGATCTAGTAGTTAGAGGGGGAGGGGGATTATTGATATACGGGATATGAACACGTACCTCCATCGTCATGCCATCTAGTTGAATAGTTCTTATAATGAGCGGCATAACAAGAACAAACCAAGAAACGATTTGGATATTTATGAACTAGCGTTACTACGGTCGTAAATATGGTGAACGGGGGGGATATCTAATTACTTGGATTCTATTAGATCTCTTCCTCCTTCGCCGACACGAGAAGTTGATGTTAGGCGGAACTTTTGGATCCGGCAAACAGTCTGGGGATCTAATGACTAGCACGTTATATTAATGCCGACAAGAGTCCATTTTTGTTGTCAAGTCCACATTGATAAACGAGCGTTTATGCTTTTAAAAAGGTAGTGTTGACCGAATGGGGAATGTCTAGGGTTGTCAGGAATATTTCGATAGAGAAGCTGGAGTATGAATTATGGTAAGATGTTGGATGACAGGTAAAATTTGAAAGAATGGGGGCTACTGTTATTTTCTGCAATCATGGGAGAAATTACGTTAGAATCTCTTTTCACTATATAAAAATGGTCGTATTTTCCTCATCAGCAATTCGGATGAGAGGCTTTAATGATTCATAAAAGTGTGCATGAGTTCCTTACTTATCCATTCACTGCATGTTTTGCGCATTGGATCATTTAGCACTCGATAATTTTTCCTCGAATGATTAGAATAAGTTTTATTGAGTAAAAATGTACAGTTGATTCATACTTCGAAGACTAATTTAAACTTACAATAACTGTATTGATAAGAATTTAAATATATGCGAGTGTGAAATTATTTTAATTCTTAAATAAGATATTAATTTTCTTTAAATAAACTGATATTATAATGAGAAAATTAATATGAACTAATAAGTAATATTTATATATAATTAATATATATTTTTATACATAACATTGTATAACATAGAGGTTCATATTATATATAACATTTTAAAAGGGACCTATACCTAAATAAAAAGTGTCAGGCTGATAATTAGAGGTTGTCAATTATTTGTAGAAAATTGTAAGCTATTATAATAATATTTGTATATGAATAATTTCTACACTAAAATATTCTTCTGACTCAAATTTTAAATATTTTTTTAAACCCGTGCTTAATATTTTCAGATCTCTAAAATTCAAAGTTATTATTAAAAATATTTTTTAAATATTGATTTTTTAAATTTCAAGAAATAATAGTCACAATAATGAACTATTTTAATCCTAATAAATTAAATAATATTATTTACATCTTAAATTAAAATAGTAATCAGTATTAACATGTATCAGTAGTAATAAACAGGTTAACCTATATATTATTGATCCTATGTTTATAAATAATTTTATTTTAAGAGACATTTGTCATAAAAATACTTATTGGCAGTCTTTTGTTTTGCATATTACCCATATGTACAAGACAAAATTAAATAATTTGACATTGATAACTCTTTGTCTGCACAGTATTATATATATATATTATATAAAAACACCCAAGATATGAAAAGGTATTCACTGTTACAAATAAAAGGATGACATGTTTCCAAGGATATATTATGCATGCAAATACACCACAATTTAATCTGATTTTATGCTGATTCTTTTATGCTTTTTATGTATAAAAATATGCTTTTATGAAAATGAAAAAAAAAAAAAATTATGTATACGCATAAATAAAAAAAACACATTCAAATTATGCATTAGTTAGGTGTTTTTTTTAAATGCAGACCCAAAACGTTCTTTAAAGTTTTAAATATCAAGTAATTTTAATGTCTTTATTAACTACTTTTTATTCTTCTTCTATTAATATGAGAAAATTATATACATAAATATAATAAACATTCAAATTATTTAATAGTTTATTTTTTTAATAGACTCAAAGCTTTAATATTTAAATATTAAGTAATTTCAATGTCTTTTGTCAAATTTATAAAAAGTAATTATAATAGTAACCCCAATATTGTTTTGTTTTATAGCAATATAAATAAGATTACATGTATATTTACCATGTATGCATTTATGCATGTTTACAATATTATAAGATTACATGTTTTTTGATTGAAAAACATAGAAAACAAAGTTTTCTGAATTTTGTGGCAGTGGAAGAAATATAAGATCACATAAAATATAGTTAGATGTTTAAATGCATTGAATTATAGAGACGACAAACTTTTCTTATTTACCCACTGATATCTTAATATTTTATAGCTTCACTTCTCTGCCGTGAAAAAGCACTCTTTTGACTTGACTGAATTTTATGCTGCCCGATTGATTGCTTTATCTCAAATTATCCAATTGTAGTTTAATAAAAAAGGTGAAAAAATAACAATGGCATACAAACTCGCAAGAAAGGGACTTATAAACTCATATTCAAGTCCAACAAGTTTTGGTTTGGTTTGGTTTTTTTTTTTTTTTTTTTTTTTTTTTTTTTTTTTTTTTTTTTTTTGCACACTGAGTTAAATAGACCGAGACCTACAGTTTAACGTGGATTCCTAACCACAAACAAACATCCATGCCACCGCCAGGATTCCAATCTGAAGCATGCGATACCAATTGTCAGAGCGCTAGCCAATTGGCCATCAGGCCGCTCACAGCCAATATATACAATGGACAAAATTCTCCTTAATCCTCGAACTAAATAAATCTTAGTACCTCCCAACGAACATCCTTTTAATGTACAACTTTTATTCCACTTCATTTTACATATAACCGTTTTTTTTTTTTTTTTTTTTTTTTTTTCCTGGTTTTTATTCAAATATATATTATTCATCAAGTATATATTAAGCCTTATATGGCCTTTTATCATTATATAAGCGCACTTTATTAGAGCTTTTATCAATAAACAAGTACCACAGTATTTTTTATCACTATACTACATAGTTAATATACTATTACGAAGTTTATTTAATCATTAACTCGGTCTATTCCAAACAAGTGCATTGAATTTTCTGATAATTATTTTCAGATGTTAGTATGAGCATAGTTTATATCTCCATTTATAACTTCTAATATGAATTAAATCAAAATTCGAAATGGCCCGATGGCCAATTGGCAAGCGTTCTGGCCTTTGGTACCACAGGCTTCAGGTTCGAATCCTGGGGGTGGCATGGTTGTTTGTAAGTGGTTCAGAATCCACATTAAACAATAGATCCTGATCTAATTAGCCTAAAGTGTGCAAAAAAAAAAAATAATCGCAGAGTGACAAACCAAATCAAAATTAGGGATATTTCACACATCGTTGTAATGTTCTGTCCCAAATAGTAATGGATCCCCTAATCTTCTGAATGTTAGTGAAAAAATTTAAATTAAAAAAAAAATTCACATAACTTTACTCGACATCTTTAGTAAACAAATAAGAAAAAATTAATTTAAGTTATTCATGTGTAATATAATTATAATAAATTCATAAGCATAATTAAAAGAAACGATATTGTTATTCATAAAATTAATATTATAAATACTCTTTCGTAATCCGGCCATTTCGGTATTTAAGTAATAAATACTTTGTTTAAGAACCGCCAAAAAATTAACTATTAAATATTTTTTTAAATAGCTCCAGTCAGACTTTATTAACCTTGAATTTAATATCTAATATTAATATATAATTTCACATATCGTTTTTAAGCTCTGTCCCAAATGGAAATCGAACCTCAAATCTTCTGAATGTTAATGAAATGTTCCGTACATTTAAATTAAAAAATTTTGTTTTTACATGAATTTACATCACATCCTTATTAATCAAACAAGAAAATTAATGTTACTGAAATGTTCCGTACATTTAAATTAAAAAATTTTGTTTTTACATGAATTTACATCACATGTAAATTTATTAATCAAACAAGAATGTAAAAATTATTATATTAAGAATGTAAATTAATGATTAATTATATTACAGAATGTAATTAATGCATAATAATTATATTACAGAATGTAATAAATGTAAATTAATGATTAATTATATTACAGAATGTAAATTAATGAATAATTATATTACAGAAAATGTAAATTAATGAATAATTATATTACAGAATGTAATGAATGTAAATTAATGAATAATTATATTACAGAATGTAATGAATGTAAATTAATGAATAATTATATTACAGAATCATGTACAATAATTATAGTATTTGTTAAGTAGTTTTAACTTGTGAATTTATGTAAATCATTTTCTTTCCAAATTTAATTAAGAGATACACAATATTGTTAATCATAAAACCAATGCTAAAAATACTATGTTTCGTAATCCGGTAATAAATATTAAATATTTTGTTTAAGAAATGCCAAAAATTAACTATTAAGTACTTTTTTAAATAGCTCCAGTCAGACTTTATTAACCTTGAATTTGATATCTAATATTAATATATAATTTAACACATCGTTGTAAAGCTCTAATCTAAGCTATATAATTTCACACATCGTTCTAAAGCTGTCCCAAACGGAATTCGGTCCTCGAATCTTCTGAATGTTAATGAAATGCTCCGTATGTTTACATTAACTATTTTTTTATATAAATTTACTTGACATTCTTATTAACCAAACAAGAAATTAATTTAAATTATTCATGTGTAATATAATTATGTATAATAATTATATTACAGAATTATGTATAATAATTATATTATTTGCTAAGTAGTTTCAACTTGGAAAGAAAAGGATATACATAAATTTACAAGTTTAATTAAAAGAAACACAATATTGTTACTCATAAAAATAATACTATAAATGTTCTTTCGTAATCCGGCCATTTCGGTTCTTAAATAACAAATATTTTGTCAAAAATAATTATCAAATACTTTTTTTAAATAGCTCCAGTCAGACTTTATTAACCTTGAATTTAACATCTAATATTCTCCAATTTCATTTAGAGCTCATATTCCGCAATTAAGGAAATTAAGTGCTTTCTTTGAATTCCATTAATGGACATTCGTACCCTAATGGGTTATTTTCGCGCGCTGTCCGTCTCAATATAAACAGCAAAAAAGTCATAACTTCTGCTTTTCTCTCCCAGTCTCGAAAAAAGTATATTAGCGGAATTAGAGCTTAGCGATATACTGGAAAATGCATTACGATTCTTTTTCTTGGGCCGCATCGTAAAAAACGATCTTTATGTCACTATTTATCTCCAACGACTTTCAGAGAGAAAAACTCGATTAAAAAATCCATTGTTGTCTTGGAGATGCTATTGATCATTCTTTCATGGCGATCCGCAATAGCTTTGTTTACTGTTACTGAACACGTAAGAGGAGATTTAAAAGCACTTAATGCTGTATCGAGTGTTTGCTTGAGGTAGAAATATGCCAGGTTTCGAGATAAAACGTAGAATGCAGTTATTGATTTTGTTGGGTTTTTTTATTTCTCGATTTACTATGCAAAAAAGGAAAGCAAAGATTGTTGCAGCGTAATCTAATAATTCAGCTTCTTCGAGATTTTTGGTCTTTGGACAGATCTTGAAAGATAGCCAGCAAATATGTTTCACAAAGTATCCAAAGGCCTACTTATCCAAGCACTTTTCAATGGACCTAGATGAGTTTTACTATCGCTTCTTTCCAGCAAAATTTGATGCATACCCGGTTGTTTTTACTGCTCCATAAATCCCCACGAGTGGAAATGAAAGTGTCCTATTCAATAATAAAGTTACAAGAAAGGTAAGCAAATGGAAATAAAATGCACTTGATTTCCAAGAGAATAGTGTTTGGGAAATTAAGCATACTTTGAAAAGTCTCTTTAAAACGATTTATTCGTATATCTTCGCCTACAGATGGTGAATTAAATGTAAAATTTTTTGAATGAATTTCAAAAGAAACAATAAACCAACGATATTTTTTAAAGCGAATTCAATAAGTGATTTCCTAAATTTGATTGATTAGCTATTGTGGTGACTTAATAGTAGTGCGTGATAATGATATTGCAAAATGGACATGGGTTTGATTACACTGGTGGCGTATGTTCTAGTCCCTATTTTTAAAAAATGAGTTCACCAGGAAGCTGCAAATTGCGAAAGATTTTCATATGTTGCACATGATTGCAAATTGTGACAGATTAGCTTATGTTGGACATGAGTGCACATTATGGCATTACCTCATGATGGACATGAGTGCAAATTATGACATTACCTCATGATGGACATGAGTGCAAATTATGACATTACCTCATGATGGACATGAGTGCAAATTATGACATTACCTCATGTTGGACAAGAGTGCAAATTATGACATTACCTCATGTTGGACAAGAGTGCAAATTATGACATTACCTCATGTTGGACAAGAGTGCAAATTATGACATTACCTCATGTTGGACAAGAGTGTAAATTATGACATTACCTCATGTTGGACAAGAGTGTAAATTATGACATTACCTCATGTTGGACAAGAGTGTAAATTATGACATTACCTCATGTTGGACAAGAGTGTAAATTATGACATTACCTCATGTTGGACAAGAGTGTAAATTATGACAAATAACCATGTTGGACATGAGGGCAAATTATGAGAGTATTTTATGTGGGACTGTCTGATGGGAATTTTCTGAATTTTCTTCAATAAAGCAGACATAATTCTGAAAGTTTACTTGGAAGACATTATTTTTTTTACAATTATTTGATTTGACAACAAATTATACATCGAAGTATGCCGTCATAAAACTTTCAACGATTTAGTGAATTCATGGAACATGAGCTTGCTTTCAATATGAGCTTGCTTTGCTTTATTAAAAAATAATAACTTGTTGAAATAAAATTTATAAGAAAATTGATTCCCCAATTAAAGTATTTATAACTAATCATCTAAAATTTAGCTAATGAATCTAGATAAGTGAAATTATGATTTGAGAAATACGTCTACGAATCACCACCTGAAAAATATTTTAGTAAATAATAGATATTAAAAGACTTTGTTACAGTCATTTAAAAATATAAAAAAATTGTCAACTTCGATTAAAATTTCTTTAGTTAACATTAAATATAATTCCCAAAACACTAATTTTTTTTACACTAATTTTTGTATTTTAATAATATATATAAAAGTGAGGAGTACTTACGTGCTCATCCAAATAATGGTATCCAAATTTTATGGTAATCCATTGTGTATCCATTTTAAAGCACATAATCCTAATAAATCAAAACACAATGTTATTATAAATCAAAACAGCTTATAACTTATAATTGAAGGAACTTTTTATACAATTGAAATTTTAAATATTTAAAAGTTGCAACAATTAATCCTGATTATTCTATATTCTTATAATAATCGGATATAAAAAATGTCTCACATATAATTAACTCCAATCTTTAAAACTTCTTTGCAATCATATTAGAATACATAAGATTGTTAATAATCCTAAATGCCTCAAGAAGTTTCAAAATAAACTAAAGCTTCTTTGATATGTATAAATCTCTTAAGGGCTTAATCAAGTTAATTGTATGATTGCGGTATACAGAAAATAACTTTTTTAAATGAAAAAAATCTGTAGCTATCTGAATCATATTAAATAAAAAATACATTTATGTATTTAAAAATTAATCTGCATTTATTGATTACGCACAGTAATTTGTTTATATAATTTTGCATTTTTAAAGCCTATTTAAGCCTATTTTTTTAAAGCCTATTTAAACCTATTATTGTAAAGCCTATTTAAACCTTTTTTTGTAAAGCCTATTTAAACCTTTTATTGTAAAGCCTATTTAAACCTTTTATTGTAAAGCCTATTTAAACCTTTTATTGTAAAGCCTATTTAAACCTTTTATTGTAAAGCCTATTTAAACCTATTTTTGTAAAGCCTATTTAAACCAATTTTTGTAAAGCCTATTTAAACCTATTTTTTGTAAAGCCTATTTAAACCTATTTTTGTAAAGCCTATTTAAACCTATTTTTTAAAGTCTATTTAAACCTATTTTTAAAGCCTATTTAAGCCAATTTTTTAAAGTCTTTAAAGCCTATTTTTAGCTTAATGAAACAAACGCTTTATGATAATATTATTTAACTGATGGCATTTTCTACGAACGTCTGGTTACGTAAATATCTTTAAATATCATTTTAAATAAACTTTAAAAGCATTTTGGATGACATATGATTTCTTATATCATATTAACATTAAGTTATTCCTTATATTTTTTCCAACTTCTATAAAAGGCTAAATGAAAACATTTATGCAAGGTATGAATATCTTGAATCTCCAGCACAAAAAATATCATAAATAACAAAAAACATATCTACCCACAAAATAATGTGTTAAGTTTTCCAAATGCCATCATAATCTGAAAACTGAATTCTCAACAAAAAATAATGCATGGACGGAATGGATAATGATATTTCAGTTACTTAGAGATAAGAAAGAAGAAATTTAAGATGCGCATAAATGATTCGATAAATAGTCCTGGGGACATTTTATTGAAATTTGAATATTTTTTTTATAGTCTTGGTAGATAGAATAAATATCATGCAATTACACGGACAATGAGCTCATAAGAGAATAAAAATAAGTTTTTTTTTAATCAAAATAATATTGCATAAAAATAAGTTCGTTATAATGAGTGCATGTTTTAAAGAAATTATCATGCTAGGACAAAAATATATAATAAAGAATTTGCATTTTGTTTATTTTTACCTCTAAGATTGATTCGGAAAGTATGATTTGCATTGCCTTTATAATGAGGCAATTCGTTAAGCAAGTTAGATCGGCAGTTTGACTTGACTTGGTATTTTGAGATGTATGCTAGCTGACGCTGGTTTATCTCAATTTATCCAAATGTTGAGTAAAATACTACAGATAACAGAATTTGAGAAAAGAGAAAATAAAACCTTTATAAAAGCAGTTTGTTACGCACAGTAAGTTAAAAAAATTCGCTAAGTTGTTGTTATTTTCCTAATGAATCTTTTAACTCTAATTATGTTGATAATCTGGAGATTTTTTTTTATTAATTATATAGTTGAATATATAGGGCATGAATGGCTGAGTGGCTAACGCTCGGTACCACAGGTTTCGGGTTCGAGTCCCCGCGGTACCATAGATATTTATAGTGGTTTGGAATCCACTTTAAACCTAGGTCCCGGTCAAACAAGATCGTAGAGCGTTGCGGGGGTATTATTAATCCGCGTCCGTAGCTTATCTTCAAGCTACACTCACCTCTAGGTAGTGCTAAGTGTATAACGTCGGCGCAGCGCTTGCCTTAAGGCCTCGAAGACAATTGTCTAAATGTTTGCCAGCTGCATTAGAACAAAAGAAAGTTGATTCTCATTTGAACATCATAATAACGTATCTTTTGTTTTGTTCCCTAAATGTAATTATAAAAATTTTCCGAAAATATTTCACAGTATTTTTAGTAAAATTTTGATCTGTTGTTGTTGTTACTAATCCCCCTGGTGCAGGAAAACTTACACTAGGTCTGAAAGACCCGTCACAGGCGACAGGTCCATGGCTAAGGGTAATATGCAGCTTTACTTTAGCTAGGAACCACGAAGACTGAAGACTGACTAAATCTCAAGACAACGCTCTACGATTATATTATATCGGGACCTACAGTTTAAAATGGATTCCGAACCACTACAAGCATCCATGGAACCACCGGGACTCGAATCCGAAACCTGCGGCACCGAGAGCCCAAATTTTGACCTTAAACATAACACTTGCCACATCATGGCTTGGAAGATTCCAAAGCCGATAAATATTGTGTCGCGGTTCTTTGAAGGAAGACATTACCGGTTCGATTAATGACAGCCACTTAAAATGATAGGCGGAAGTGATTTTTTGACCGTCCAGATTGTTGTGAAGATGTTTTTCTGGCTTTCCGCACTTGAAAAATATTAAATAATTGTCTGCAGAAGAATTTTTCATCAAGACGTTCTTCCTCTTTTCCTTATATAGTTTTCCTCTTACAGCCAACCTCCATGGTACACTGTGGGCAATGCTATATCGGCTACATATCTGTCGGCAAATGACCTCAACCCGCATCTATGGCAAATGAACTCAGGTCAAGTGCTTGGCATTAAAAAAAACTCATAAAACTATGATTTGACCGTATTGCAGAATGAAGCTGGCATAAAAATTTAAAGATATAAAGACCGTGGTTCATTGATTTAGTTTATTGTATGCATTCTTATTAATGTGCTAATCTGCAATTATTTGCAGCCATCAATATATCCTGGCCAAAAACTAGGACTATAATCTGACATATTTATTTGTTGTATTGATTGATATAACTGATCAATTATTTTATAAAAACTGCCATTTTTTCTCAGCTTTCTTTAATTATCAAAAAACTTGTCATTTCAATTATAGCTTTCCTAAAGGATTAAGAACAAAATTTCATATTCATTAAATTATAATCTCCAGAAGAATTGGTTTGTGGCTCTAAGGTCATCTTGTTCACACGACAGCTAAACAAACCGGGACCAACAGTTTAAAGGGGATTCCGAACCACTAACAAACATCCCTGCCACCGCCAGGATTCGAACATGAAGCCTGTAATACCAAAGGCCAGAGCTCTAGCCAATTGGCCATTAGGCCGCTCTTTCCTGAAGGAAGACAATACGTTAATATATTGATTGGTGTCCTTTTAATTTAAAATACAATATTCCAGTTTCACCAAAAACTCCACGTGCATTAAAATTAATCTAATTTAACTGTATTACTGTAAATATGTAATATAAATATGGTATGAAGCAATAATCATGAACTGCTTTTAGAGGAATATACTAATTGGGATAAAAAAATATGGCGCTTTACAAGCTGAAAGTAAACAAAGTGGTTTCAACATTCTAGTGATAAAAAAAGCAGCTACCTAAAAATAGTTTTTCATGATGTAACGTTTTTTCCTGAAAAAAAAAGCCAAGTAATACTCTCTATATACATTTTTAAAGACATCTAAGCATACAATTACTAAATCCGATTGAATGCCAATTTACTTTTCTAGTATCTTATGAAACGAAAATTGACATTTGTATCATTTAGAATTCTAGATGCAATCAATTAAAAACGACTCTATAACATAAATAAGTAGGTGAAAATCATTGAAAAATTAAATCATGATACATGATATTGCGATACTTTAATTAAATGTGAAACAATCGTGATACTGTTCTATACTTGTAAGAAATCATTTAAGATCAAAAATCGTCAGCTTAATAATGCTGACCAAATTCAATTATCCGAAAAAATTATTCTTAATTGGTAAAGCAATTATGTTATGAAAAACTATGACTATAGTAACTTAGTAAAAAAATTTTAGTGTCTAGGCTTGGCCACCAGGTGATTTTTCCCATAAGAAGCAAACACAGCTCTACTGAGGTTACTAAGGGAGTGAGAGGTCTGTGCTGCTCTACACTGAAGTGACAAAAGTCATGGGATACCTCTTAATATCGTGTCGGCCCTCCTTTCGCCCGGCGAAGTGCAGCAACTCGACGTGGCATGGACTCAACAAGTCGTTGGAAGTCTTCTGCAGGAATATTGAGCCATGCTGTCTCGATAGACGTCCATAATTGTGAAAGCGTTGATGGTGCAGGATTTTGGGCACGAACAGACCTCTCGATGATGTCCCATAAATGCTCGATGGGATTCATGTCGGGCGATCTAGGTGGCCAGATCATTCGTTGGAATTGTCCAGAATGTTCTCAAACCAATCGCGAACAGTTGTGGCCCGGTGACATGGCGCATTGTCATCCATAAAAATCCATGGCTGCAAGTGATCTCCAAGTAGCTGAACATAAGCATTTCCAGTCAATGTTCGGTCCAGTCGCACCAGAGGACCAAGTCCATGCCATGAAAAAACAGCCCACACCATTACGGAGCCACCACCAGCTTGAACAGTGCCTTGCTGACAGTTTGGGTCCATGGCTTCGTGGGGTCTGCGCCACACTCGAACCCTACCATCAGCTCTTACCAACTGAAATCGTGACTCATCGGACCAGGCCACGGTTTTCCATTCATCTAGGGACCAACCGATATGCTCACGTGCCCACGAGAGTCGCTGCAAGCGATGTCGTTCTGTCAGTAAAAAGGCACTCGAGTCGGTCTTCTGCTGGAATAGCCCAAGAAAGCCAAATTTCTCCGCACAGTTC
This sequence comes from Caerostris darwini, assembly GCA_021605075.1. Taxonomy (NCBI): domain Eukaryota; kingdom Metazoa; phylum Arthropoda; class Arachnida; order Araneae; family Araneidae; genus Caerostris; species Caerostris darwini. The sequence goes on from BPLQ01009615.1 coordinate 535,193, forward strand.
TAACAGACAAGTCCCTGGTACATCCCACATTGATTTCTGCGGTTATTTGACGCAGTGTTGCTTGTCTGTTAGAATTTACGACTCTTTGCAGACGCCGCCGGTCTCGGTCGTTAAGTGCAGGCGGTCGACCACTGCGCTGTCCATGGTGGGATGTTATGCCTGAAATTTCATACTCTCGGCACACTCTTGACACAGTGGATCTGAGAATGTTGAATTCCCTAACGATTTCCGAAATGGCATGACCCATGCGTCTAGCTCCAACTAACATTCCGCATTCAAAGTCTGTTAATTCCCGTCGTGCGGTCATCATCACGTCAAAACCTCTTCACATGAACAGAAATGAAAGTTCTGCGAAAGCACTGCGCATTTATACCTGTTCTACACGATGCTACTGCCATCTGAAAATTTGCATATTGCTATCCCACGACTTTTGTCACTTCAGTGTATTAATTACATCTACTTGAAGAGAAAGGAGCGGATATGCTTTTTTGAAAATTTTAATGAGGGTAATGGTCTACATTTGTGCAACATATGAAAAAACAGGAAAACATCCACGCAGCCTGTCCAATAGCAACAGAAAAGCAAGTTAAGGAGATGGCTTGGTTTGTCGCTCTACGGTTATTTTTGCACACTTTAGGTCAATTAGACTGGGACCTACAGTTTAACGTGGATTCCGAACCACTAACAAGATCCATGCCACTGCCAGGATCCGAACCTGATGCCTATGGTACCAAAGACCAGAGCGCTAGCCAATCAGCCATCAAGGTCACTAAGGTGATGGAGAAGGATTCGATTTGAAAAATGTTTCTGATAGAAAAAAATACCGTAGAAAATTATTTCAAAATAATGAGTATCTGTTATAAAATTACTGTTAAATTACTAAAATTAGAAGATAGTTGGTTTCAACAGAAATGTTATTATCATATAGGAAATAATAACAGGCTTTCTTTGGCATAAAAAAAGATTTCATGGGAGCCAATTACAAAAATCACTTGATTAAATACATAAGCGCTAAATACTTAATACATAATAAGAGCTTTATCTGAAGCTTCTCCATAGTCGGGCTGACTAAATGGGTGATTTTTGGGTTTTCTTACATTTTACACAAATGTGAACCATTTTCATAAAGAATCACTCCGAGAAAGGCATACCTCTCGCCCATACAAATAATAGAAGACAAATTTACTTATTAAAGAAGTGACAAAGTTATAGGAAATGAATAATAAAGTATAATTATTATTCTTTGTTTTTCTTCCTAAATAGTTATTCGACGGAAAAGACAATGCAAATCACCATTTATTTTAAATTTTATTTAGGCTTTACTAATTAGTAAAATCCATTAAAATTTTATTATTAAACAAACTTCACATAATAAACACTTAATAGGGTATCTTTATTTTCTATTTTAAAACAATTTTTTATATGAAAGACCTTTGAAATAACTTTAATTTAAAAACATTACACTAATACCACATTAAGCTGTAGGTCCAGGTCTAATTAGCCCAAAGTGTGCAAAAAATGACCGTAGAGCGACAAACCAAACCAAATTACACTAATATATAAAACTTTTAGGGAAGGCTATAATACGCTAATTAATGGCTTCAATTGTTCGATTTATTATTATGTTGCTGATGATTATCTGTATTCAAGTCTTTTCCCTACCATGATGATCGTGAACCCTTTCAATGTCGACTTGGTCATTTGGTGAGAAAATACCCAAGGCACTCTCTCGTAGCCTTCTCTAAGTAAGAACTATGCTTCCCTGCAGAAATAAATCTCTCCACGTTCTTTAAAGGGTTGGACTTTCGGTGTCGATTTTTATACAGTGCTCTTTTTATCCTCTACAGCAGTGGTTCTTAAAGTAGAGTCTCGACTTCAAAAGAAAAAAAAAAAAGAAAGAAATAAAGAAATATCCCTTTTAAATTTTTTAATTTTATTTTCACGTTAAAAGTTAACCCTTTACACTTTTTTTGTGAATATTGTTTATTTTTCGTTTCTTAAAATTTGATAGCTTACTGCAGTCACATGTATTCAATTTTTAGATCTTGAGATCATTTGCACATATTTTTTCAAAAATAGCTTATTAAATTTATGTAATAAAATCTCGGGGCCTGATGGCCGAGTGACTAGCGCTCTGGCGCTCGGTGCTAACAAGTTTTTTCGGGTTCGAATCCCGGAGGCGAATCATGGATGTTTGCAGTGGTTCGGAAGCCACTTTAAACCGTAGTGCCGGTCTAATATGCTCGTAGAGCGTTGGACGTAGGGCAGACAACCGTACCTTGTAAAAAAATATCATCTCCTGTCACGAAATCTGCCAGTAGGCAGCCGGCCTGGGCCCACAATGGGGTTTGGTTTGGTTTGTCGCTCTACTGTCATTTTGTGCGCAGTTTACGCTAATTAGATTGGGACCTGCAGTTCAACGTGGATCCCGAACCGCTAACAAACATCCATGCCACCACCAGGAATCGAACCTCCACAATGGGGCTGTTGTGCAACTGATGATGATGATGATGAATAAAATATCTACTTCATGTAATATTGCTTTCGTATCTTTTTTCTTATCGATAGTTGGAAATTTTTAAATTTTAAAGATGGTCAGTCGTGAACCAAAAGCGTTTAATAACCACTGTTTTAGCGCAGCGGCCCTCAACCTGCATTCCTCTGAGAGGGGTGTGACGGACTGGTTGGGGATGCGTGAAAATAATATTAGAATATTAAAAAGAAAATGGAAGTAATAGGCGTATACCTAGTGATTGATTGATCACTGATTGTTTCTAGCCCTTCCTACCACCAATCATATGGTTTGATTATGCATGTGGCTTCCCCATTTTCATAGATATTTTTATTTCTAGTAAAAAATATTATTTATTTTGATGTAAGGCTGCTATTTTAAAAAATGGAGTAAATTATAAAATGTAAAATAAAAAAATAATAAAATCCTTCTGTAAGTAATAAATAAAATTCTGTATGTGTCATCATTTGTGTCGTTTGATTAAGTTGTTAGCTATGCGCAGAATATTACTACCTAGTAAAAAAAAAATTTCCCTATGCTTTAAGGGATTGGTTGAACTTAGGAGAGAGAGAGAGTTGTTCTCATAAATTTTTTTTTTTTTTTTTTTATCAAGGAGTACGAAAGGTTGGGACACTCACCGGCAACTCCATTTCAGTTGATTTTTATAAACACAATTTTTTAAATTATGCTTATTAATATGATAGTAACCCTCCACATTGTTATTGCCTGGGCCTTAAGTGTTATTAAGATGGTCCTGGTTTTGAATGTACTTAGGCTCGGTTTTAAATGTAATTGCCTCTAGGATATGTTTTTTTTTCAGATAGGCATCTGAAATTATCTGATGTGTATGAAATTATTTTATATATCAAGCCAGCACTAACAAACATTTCAATTTTTTAATTTATTACATGTCTAACATTATTACGTTTACAATTATTTTTTATTCCTTCTTACAATGCTAATGGAAAAGAATGATAAATAATTCACTTGATAAGGACATCAGAGAAAACTTCCAATATTCGAACCTCGTATGGGAGGAAAGGTGAAAAATTCCATTGAAAGGTCTAAATCGTTAAGGAATTGTGTCACACTCTTCACTGAGTCTACTCGATTTTCAAAATAGTGAGTGCAAAACATGTCTCTAGAGGGATTCAAAGTCGGTTTGATTGGCCTGTAGATATCGCTATAAAGAATAATTTTGCTAAACGAGGAACATTTCTGATGGAAGACAAGGACCTGGATCAATCTCGCTTGTTAGCTAGTTGGATTCCTGAACTAAACGAGCCCAGTTCGAAACAAGACAACCGAACCAAACAGTAAGTCCCCATGTCAACGCCGGGTAGGACAAGTTAAATCTGTAAGCAAAAAGTGACTGCATTGAATTTGAAGAAATGATGAAATAGGAAAGGTGTAAAAATAGAAAGGAGGTAGGGTGCTGACTTCTCTAAAATTTACCCTTGGATTTGTTCGTTTGAATTGCAGTGACACCAGAGACTAAAGGTTGTCTGTCACACATAAGAGGTTTGGTTTGTCGTTCTACGGACATTTTTTCACCCACTTTAGGCTAATTAGACAGAAACTTACAGTTTAATGTGGATTCCGCACCACTAATAAACATCCATGCCGCCGCCAGGATTCAAACCTGAAGCCTGTGATACCAAAGGCCAGAATGCTAGCCAATTGGCCATCAAGCCGCTCACACGTAAGAGGAACTACCATTAAAAAATGACTCAACAAGCTTAATGTATGGCTTTTAATTCATGGCCTGACACTTAAGGCATAAATTATTGCATTGGAATAAAAAAGTTGAGAATAAAACAAGCAAAAATGATTACTACACGGAGACATTTGTTCATTTCAATTCAATTCGTTTTAAATAAAAAGGTAATTGATGGTAAAAAATATAATTTTAATATAATAATCTATTTTATAATAATAATATAATAATTTTAATATAATTTTAATAAAAGGTAATTGATGGTATATTGTTAACTATATTTTTGGTAATATGCTGAAAAATTACTAAAGCAGTGGTTTTTATTTCACAATTTCAAAACATACTTAATTTTATAATATTTTTCACATTTTTACAAGCGATTTGTAAAATATGATAGAAATTCTTGTAAATATTGTATTTAAAAAAAATTATGTGATTGTTTATTGATCCTTTTAATGTATCTTATCGTTTTTGTAAGTGTAAAAAAATATGTATAAAATTGAAGAAATAAAAAATGCTTTGTGCTGTTTATGAAATGCTTTTTCATTCCTCTGTACTGTACTGTATTGCTACTCAATTTTAAAATATCTCCAAATGATTCAGATTACAATGAATAATTACGAAAAATAAATCAAATCCTTTTTTATTAAGTTAGAAAAGAATTAATTAGAAAGGAATATAGCTAGAAAAAAATTAATGCAGAAATGTTTTAAATATAAGCTCTGTGAACTTTATACATATACTTAAATTGAAAGTTTATTGCAATCTAATTTTGCTAATGTATTCAATTTAGTAAGTTAAAACAGATAAATTGCTACTTTTCAGTTTTAGTAGGAAATCATTTGCTACTTTTAAAAGTGAAGTGCATTTTCATTGCTTTGTATTTTGCTTCACTACCCTTTTGTATCTACAATAAAATTTTAGTGTTTCTGATTAAGAAAAGAAATATATATATTATAAAATAAATATCAATTTAAAGTTTCTTTGATTGCTGTAATGTATGCTGCCAATGTAAATGTTTCCATTCTTTATATCAAAATAATAACTTTAAAATTCCTTTAATTTTTAAGTACTGAACGAATCAAAATATTTTGATCACAAAACCGCATTCACACCAAGGCATTGAGTGGTGAGGCGTGAAGCGCTGACTAACCTTGAGCCTCAGACGTGGCATTCTAGGGTTGGGATTGGTCGACGCTTCACCACTCGCTGCTCAACGTCTTGGTGTGAATGCGGCTTAAGACAAAACTATTATTTCAGAGTATTTAAAATTACTTCTATTTTTTGGAAATACTTTTACAAATTTATTCCAAGGCAAACGTCATAATGCTTTTTTCATTATTTTAAGATTTGCTCTTTATATATTCTTTTGTAAAATGTAATTCAATGTTAGTTCATTTATATCCGTTTTAGTATTACAATACTGCATCTATACCTGACATAATTTAGGGTACAAGTCATTTTGCTTCGCAGAAATTTTTTTCTCTATACTCTCAAGAACTCTATGAATAAATAAAGTATAAATGTACGTACAATATATAGAATTACTATAAATAGTGAATTCCGCCTGGAAATGTGGAAAAGGAGATGAGAGGGAAAAAAAAGAAATTAGGGGAAATGAAAAAATAGACACGGGTTGAGATTATACTTTCGTTGCCTTCCCACCCCTTTACATGTTTATTAAATTCGTTTTAGTATTAAAATATTCCATCTATATTAGCATAACTTAGGTTAGAAGTAATTCCAGTTCGCAGAAATGTTTTCAAGAACTTCAAAATTTTTACTGAGCCATTATTTTGTTCTTTGCTTCTAAGAATGAACCTTAATGCTCAAACTTCCTTCAACCCCTTGTTCACCCTAATGAATAAACCTAAGTAGAAACATACAATATAAAAAATTGTTATAGATATCGAATCTTGCCTATACATGGAAAGAAGGAGGAAAGGGTAACGAAAAGAATTGATACAAATTGAGATTAGTACAATTTCGTTGTCTACTACTACTACATCACACCACGCCACATCACTGTGCCTATAGCGAGTTGCCCCTTTACAGTTTGGGAATGATGTGGGTGAGAATAAATTTGATTGGGCTCTGTGACGCTCTACAGTCATAGGAGACCGGGACCTACAGCTTAAAGTGGATTCCGAACCACTACAAACATCCATGGCACCGCCGACATTCGAACCCGATATCTGTGGTACCGAATGCCAGAGCGCTAGCCATTCGGCCATCAGGCCCCTTCACACACACTTTCGTTATCCACCCTTTGTACATTTGGTAAAATCTGAATGATCCATTTGAAGTGGCATTTGATTTAGATAGTTATAATTCGCACCATTTGTTCGGTCATTTAAATTACTGGAATACTGGTCAACGAACTGACATTAGATGATTTGATTTGTCGCTCTACTGTCATCTTGTGCACACGAGAGCTAAACAGACCTGGACCTACAGCTTAAAGTGGATTCCGAACCACTACAAATATCCATGGCACCGCTGGGAATCGAACCCGAAACCTGGGGCGCCAGAGCGCAAGCCACTCGGTCATCAGGACCCAGCACTAGATGGAGTATGTACAGCCGATAGAAAAGGTCCCTTTTACTCCGGTTTAAGTTGAATTTTTGTCCACCATAGGTACAAATTCTTTTTGTTAGTATACAGTGTACGGCCTTTTATGGTTTCTTCATTGTACAATGGAATCTACTGTAATTCTGAAATCTTTGTAGAAAATGACGTCAAATCGAGGTGGTACAGATTCAAGAAATTTACCGTCATTTCATCAAGTCGTTTTATTAGGTAGATAGCTATTTATTCACCTGATATGTTTATCTTTTACATCATCTTTTTTTAAAAAAAAATATCTTCCCAGAATATCTCACACACACACAAAAAAAAAAAACATTATAGTGAAATGGCAAGTAAGAAGTTAAAAAAAAAAAAATTGGAAGCGATAAAAAATTATGTAAGCATTTATTCAAGACATGCAACAGAAATAAAAGTATTATCTCCCTAATCCATACTGAGAAATTCTTCCTTTTAGAAACGAAATGTTATAAACTTTCCGCTTTTTATCATATTTTCAGTTATCTTTAGTTATTCGTATTAAAAAAAATCCTTAAGAATATGGTAGGAAATTTGGTTAAGACTGATAACAAAATTCAATATTTATGGACAATTACAGACTTTGAGGCGACCAAGACTTAAATTTTGATTGCTGGTCGTTTTTAATAGCTCATTGAAAAGATATTCTAAATGTAAATTAAAATGTTGTAGCAAGTTAACTAAATTAGATAATGTTCATTTGGGAAAAAAAAGATGAATAGCAACAAATTAAAAAAAAATTTTATTTTTAATTTTTTTTCTCACTAGGTCTTCTTTTATGTGTTTCTTTTTAAGTACTGCTAAAAATTCTATGCACAGGCTCATTATTTATTAGTTCTACATAGCTTTAGCTATTTATTATTAATAGTTCAGAATTAAACCAAAAAGAGTTTCTTGGGTTTTATAAATAAACTTCTTTGATTGCACCAATGTTGTTGTTGTTAGCTATGGCCTTATTGGAACTCAGTTCATACAAATGTGGCCACTTACCGTAGAAACAAAAGGAACATATAAACAAATCAAAATTACAAAGGTAAAGACAGTCTGACAAAAACGACCGAAAGGTCTTAAAGCAGTTAAAAGCAAGTTAAATGTTCTAAGGATAAATATTTAAAAACTAGAAGCCCCATAATAAAAAGTCCGTGTAATCAGGACGTGTTTCAGTACATCCAGTAAAGAGTACACAAATCACCATTCCGTTGTAAGTTACATTCCAGTCCCGAGCAAACTAGTAGATGGATCTTATTCTTTTTTTCTGTCTTACATACACATATTTCAGAGTTCACAATCCTTATTTTGGCTAGATATTCGTCCAGGCAGTCGTATCCAGATCCTAAAATTGGCAGCGAACTCTTTGCGAGTTTTCCCAATGTCCCACATATGGCTTCACACATTGTACGATTATGTGTCACCATTTCGAGAGCATCTGCAAGGGGACTAGATAAGCAAAGTGGTCAAATCGAAGTATTTTTTGGAATGATGCGGTTATTGTGAGGAATGGATAGTTTAAAATAACAATAGTTATTGTTTAGTTTGGGAAAGAGATGAACACAAACAAATTTTAAAATCTTTATTTTTATTTGCTTTCACACTCGGTCTTCTTTTTTGTGTACTGTTAAAAATTCTATGTATAGTCTCATTATTTATTAGTTCTGCTAGTAGTTTTAGCGACATATGACGTGCAAATATGGGGTAGTTACTACTCGAAATACTTTACCATTGACTTCAGGTTCGAATCCTGGCGGTGGCATGGATATTTGTTAGTGGTTCAGAATCCACGTTAAGCTATAGGTCCCAATTTAGTTAACCTAAAGTGAGCAAAAAAGCATCTTAGAGCGACAAACCAAACCAAAACACGAAATGCTTTCGAAAAGCAATGTCCTTCCTTCGTCACCTGCCAATTTGATTTGTTCGAAGTATACATGAAGAATGTACCTCTGATGTACAGAAAAAAAATCCTGTATCACATTAATTTTTTCTGTTTTAACAATTAGTTTTATAGCAGTTTTTAAAAAATACATCTAAACGTATGGTTCTCAAAATAGGGGATCCGACTCCTTGGTGGGTGATGAAAAGTTTTGGGGGTCGCGGAAAAAAATTGTAAAATTGTCTCAATTTAATTTTTTTTAAATTCACTTTATTAATTTTTGTTTTAATTTTATTTATTTTTTCCTTTGAAAATGTTTCAAATTGTTATAAGTACTATAGTTACTATTGGTGGGAGTTTTCTGAGTCTTTTCCATACGACACTCAAATATGAGGCCTTCGAAGTGCTCTCGGAAAGCAATCCTCCTATCGTAATCACCCGTCAACGTGCTTGTTCGAGATATATATAAGAGATATACCTTTGATGTACAGAAAAAAATTAATATAATGCATTACATTATTTTTGTTTTAACGGTCACTTTTATAACAGATTTTAAAAATACATTTGAATCAGGGGTTCTTAAAGTGGGGGTTCCGATTAACCAAGTTTGCGGTGAAATTTTTTTTGGGGGGACGCAAAAAATAAATAAATGAATAAAACAAATATAAAAAAAAATATTCAAAAAAATATTTAAAAAAATATTTAAAAAAATGTACGTTTTTAATTTTTTAATTAATATTGTTAATTTTTTCATTAATTTTTTTACATTAAATAATACAGAAAATAGACCAAAAATTAATGAATATATAATATTTCTATTCAAATATTTTCTCTTTTACCTCATTTAATAACTTATCATTCTTTTAAATTAATACAAGCAACAATTACATTCGATGACTTCAATATAAAAAAACATCTAAACTCAACATCATTTCATTAAATGCAGTCAACCGTAAAAGCATACTAGAACCCCAAAAATCCCAACTACGTATAACGCTACATAGATTTCAAATGCAACTTTACCTTTCCCGTCAGGTAAGTAATTATTAACATAAAATTTACACTGCTGATTAAAAATACATTAGCTCCGCCTTTCTAGCTGTCAGAATTCTCATTATTTAAAAATAGAAGAAAAAAAGCGTCCAATTACAGATATCACAGGAAAAAAAGAGGCCTCCCTCTCTCCAGTAGCCTGCTTTTCACCGGATGAATTACGCTATTAGCAATTAGATGACCTCCAGCCGCATTGTATTGGTTAACTCGTGCCTTCATTTTTTTTTTTTCTTATTATAAATAGAATGAATACACAAAATTTATTCTGAAGTATAAGAATAATAACAAAAATACCTTAATAACAATAAAAATAAACTTGTAGTACAAGATTTGTAAAAGAATTATCATTGTTAATAATCAGCAAAATAATAATAATAAATTATTTTATATCTTTCTAAAATGTTAATAGTTTAGGTTAATAAATTATAATTAGGTTAGTAGCTTTTTCTTTAATTTAAAGCTGATAATCATGATCAATATTATCACTGATAATTTTACATGATTAAATTGTAAATGTTATTTCTATAAAAACATTTTAGGAGCTAATGCTAACAGTTTTGAATCTAGTTAACATAATATTCTTATTTTGTTAATATATTCTTTTACACTTTTCATTTTTTTTTTTAACTCGAAATATATTTTATGTGATAAATATTTTTGCGAAACGAGAAATAAATCAAAAGGCTAATTTTTATCAACATTATGGTAAACATTTAAGGCCTTGATTGTTTAAATAAAGAAAACATTAAATTCAATTAATATTATAATAATTAATTATAATAATTATTATAATTATTATTATAATAATTAAATTATTATTATAAATTATTTTATTAATATTATAATGATTATTTGGAATTAATTTTTAATTTATAATTATTTATTTAATTACTATTATAATAATTTTTTTCATTTTCAAAATAAATAACTATTTAAAGATACTTTTCAAGTATAATGACATATTTAGTAATAACTGATGCCCTTTTGAGTATAGACATAAAAAAAAAAAAATTGTAGTCAATACTTATAAGTTTGACAATTAAAACAAAAAATGTCTTTCAGTTAAGAAAAATTTTAGGTTTATTAAATTTAATAAAATAAAAAAGTATGAATTTTTTACCTTAATAATTTAATAAATAACCAATGAAATAGTTTCTTCTTACACAAATTTTGAAAAAAAACATAAATAAAATGTCATTATATTAATAACTATTTATAAATATACAATTAGTAAATATTTGCATTTGATTTATTAAAAAATAATTTAAAAAAACAATTAAAATAAATTTTTAAAAATCTGTTAAATAAAAAAAATATAAATAAACTTTAAAAAGTCTGTTAAATAAAAAAATTTAAATGAATTTTTAAAAAATCTGTTAAATAAAAAAAAAAAAATTTTTTTTAATCTGTTACAGATTTCCAGCATAGACATTAAAATAAAAGTTTGATATAAATTAAAATAATAAATAAATAAATTACTCCTTATCATTTTATTAATTCAATAAATATTTTTATAAGGCAGTAATCGATTTTTATTCGAATTATTATTTAAAAAAAAAAAAAAAAAAAAAAAAACTTTCTTCTTTTCATGACGTTATTTTATTCTTAATTTAATGTCAAATATTATGATCGTTATTATATAAAAAAAAAAAAACCCATCTGTTATTTATTTAACAATGTTGAAATTAAAATAAAAACCTCCCAGGTCTTCCAGGTCCCCAAAACCTCCCTTACTCTCATTTTTTTAATTTAATAAATAATTACTTTAACAGAATAGTTATATTTATTTATATATATTATTTGTTTTTAATATTTATTTTATAATTTATATTTATTTTTAATATTAATTTTATAATTTATATTTATTTTTAATACTTATCTTATAATTTATTTTTATTTTTAATTTTTTAATACTTTTTTTATTAGATTTTTAATTTTTCTAGAATATAAGGCAGGAATTGATTTTTATTCGAATTATAAAAATAAAAAAAAAATTTAAAAAAAAATTTCAACTTGCTTCTTTTCATGACGTTATTTAAATTTAATTTAACGTCAAACATTATCATCGTTATTATTAAAAAAGAAAACCTCTGTTATTTATTGAACAACATTGAAATTAAAATGAAAACCTCCCACGTGTTGTAAGAACTCGGCGTGGGAAGGCTTCCTTTGCCTTTGCTCAGCACCTATTCATTGGAGCCGCCATTTTGGTACTTGAGCTTCTTTACGATGTTGTACGGGTAGGAGGGGGAAAAAAACAATAAATACACGCTACGGCGCTGCTTTATTACATTCGACGGCGGCGTTTTACCTTCCATAAACCAAACTGATAATGCAATAAACATGCAATTAAGTTACATAACCACAGGCTTACTTCACTCTATCGACCAAGCACTTATATTTGGGCTTTAAGAGGTTTTAAATTATCAATTGATGAGTGATAGGCCCGACCAATGGCAGGAGGAAAGGTGTGTTAAGCGGGAGGAGCTATAATAAAGAGCGCCCTTTCTGTGCTTAGTATGGGGAGAGCAACTAAGCCATTGTCACCATTTTTATCACATTTTTTTCTACATTATGATATTAAAACTAGCGATTTCGGTCTCTCTTTTTTTTTAGTTACCTGGCAGTTCTGAATGGATTAATGCACAGAGATCTAAGCGAATTCTCGTAAAAGTCCCATTAGAAAACGGGATTTTATGTTACTGTTGCTTCGAGACAGAAACATGTTACTTGGGCATGTGAACTCTTTACATTTTCCTAAAAGGATACTTTGAAACTCATGCTTACGAAGAAAGTTAATTTTAAAAAAATAGTTATCGATATTAAATTTTTTTTAATGATTCTACATAAAACATTTTTTTTTTTTTTTTTTTTTTTTTTAATTTTGTGTCTTTATATACCATAAAATTATGAGTATTTTTTTCGAGAGTTTTCGTTTTTCCTTGATCAATTTCTTTGTCCTTGACCATTTTCAACGTTTCTTATTGGTTAATTTTTTTTTAATTTCTTTCACGAGCTATTGTTATTGGTTCATTTAAAGTCCATTCAAGAGCTATTCTTAATTGGTTTATTTAATTTTTTTTTTTCATGAGAGTTTTTTTATACATAATAGTCATTTAAATTTCTGCCACGAGATTTTTTATACATAATAGTTATTTAAATTTATTTCACGGAATTTTTAAAAAATTATATTTATTTAAATTTCTTTCACGAGCTAATAATTATACAATTAAATAATGTAAAATTGTTCTAAAAGATCGTCTGGTGAAAGCAAAGCCAATGTTATTTCAGTGTGAAAATAAGTTTTTTCAAGGAAAGAAAATCATTTGGAATTCTATAGTTTTTTATTTTTTAAGATTACTGTTATGTTTTTGCTCTTATATTAAATTCTAAATTTTATAGATAACCTATATAAATTCGCCACCGATTATTTATTTATTTTTTGTTTGTATTTCGTAAATATTTAAGTTTTAACTTTACCTCTTTATCCAAATCAATAATGAAGACATAGTTTACTAAATTAAATTATTTGTTTTCGAGGGCCAGTACTACAGATAAATGTTGTTTACTATTTAACCAATTCAATAATAAATTTTAAAATAAACAACATTAAAAACAATGAACCAAGTATTTTTTTATAGGCTATAGAATCGCTACATGTTATTTGTCAATAAATACCTGCCATAAATCCAACCATTATGAAAATTAAAGGTGTTTTTAATAGTATGAATAATTTAGAAAAGCGACATTATACACTAATGAACTATATAATGTCGCATAAGTAATTAATAGTATTTTGAATTACTTATTTTAATAGTTTAAATTCGAAATTTCTAGGTAAAATTTTTTTATTTGTAAATAGCAGAAATCTTTATTCGCTTAACATGGATTCAAAATTTTTATGGTTGTAATATTTTACTTCGTTTTCAATGAATTTTTTTTAAAATAAATTTTAACCTTCGATCGCCATTCTTAAAGTTTAACAGGTTAACAGAAGTTTAAATTCAGTTTATATTTCAATAATAATACGATATTGAGCTTATATTTCAAAATAACTCGATATTTAGCTTATATTTCAAAATAACTCGATATTTAGCTTATATTTCAAAATAACTCGATATTGAGCTTATATTTCAAAATAACTCGATATTTAGCTTATATTTCAAAATAACTCGATATTTAGCTTATATTTCAAAATAACTCGATATTTAGCTTATATTTCAAAATAACTCGATATTGAGCTTATATTTGAAAATAACTCGATATTGAGCTTATATTTCAAAATAACTCGATATTTAGCTTATATTTCAAAATAACTCGATATTGAGCTTATATTTCAAAATAACTCGATATTGAGCTTATATTTCAAAATAACTCGATATTGAGCTTATATTTCAAAATAACTCGATATTGAGCTTATATTTCAAAATAACTCGATATTGAGCTTATATTTCAAAATAACTCGATATTTAGCTTATATTTCAATAATAATTCAAATATTTAAAATTTTATTATTAACTTATTTGCTTTTATTTCGATGATAATTCAAATATTTGAAATTTTATTTTAAAAAAATTGTAAAATGTGTATTTTAGTATTAACTAGCATATATATGACATACGTTATATATATATGCTTGTTATTCAATATCATCCTTTATTATTATATTCAATAATCACCCTTTATATAGGAAAACATGTGCACAAGATTAAATTATAAAAATAATTTGTTATTTACAAAACATATTTTCTTATGCTACATTAGATTATAATAAAAGTAATTTAATGCAACAAAAAATTAAAGATGAACACATTAAAATAAATTAAAAGTAATTTTTAGAATTACCAGAAATTTTTTCTAAATGAAACTTTAATTCTTTTTTATAAGAAAAGATCCGAGATCTAAATATTTGTTCATTATTATAATTTTTTGTTTAAATTTAAGGCTTTTAGTTTGTAACATTTAGTAACTGTTTAAATCTATATTTCAAAATATTTCGCCTGGAATTAATTTATATTTTTCGTTATCATTGTAAGGTTATTATCATCATTAGAGCTACGAGCGGTAAAACGAGCGGTTTTCCAAAAACGGTTTCAATTTTGTTGCATTTCCCTCAATTAAAGTCAGAGTTAAATTGATTTATACTTTTGCGGAAAGGCTACAAACGACCGGAAATGTCCTTCATCGGCTCCACTGATGATAAAACATTTGTTTACAGAAAAAAAGAGAAAAAAAAACCCATTTTATTTAGTATATAAATATCATGAAAATAGAGCTGTATTCCTGGAAACAATAAGAAAAGCGCAAAAAGTAAAAATTTTTAATCAAACAATTTAAATTAACAGAACAAATTAAAGTTTGCAGAGACATTAAAAATATATTTTTTAATATATTTAATTTTAATAATTTCATTGCTAACTTTTTTTTACCCATAAAATATATGGGTATTGTTTTGGGGAGAGAGAATCAGCAATGTCTATACAAATTAATATTTTTAATATTTTTTAATTTCTTTCACGAGCTAATTATTTTATAATTAAATATTTTTTTCTTATTTATTTATTATTTTTGAGCAATTATTAAATAATTTAATGGGTAACATGTACATCTGCTCAGCCAATTATTTCCATTTATTTATTTATTTTTATTTTTGCACATAAAATAATGGGTATTATTTTGGTGAGAGGGTTTTTCGTTTCCTTGATCACTTTCAACATTTCTTATTTGTTTATTTTATTTATTTCTTAACTTCTTGCATGAGCTATTTTTATTAGTTTATTTAAATTTCTTTTACATGCTTTTTATATAAAATCGTTTGGAATTTCAGTTTTTTTAATTAGTTTTTGTTATTTCTTTTACGTGCTATATTTTATATAAAATCGTTTGAAATTCAGTAGTTTTTTATTTTTAATTTTTTAAAATATCTTTAACGTGTTATTTTTTTATTATTTAATCTGTTTTCTTTTTTCAGTTTAAAACGATAACTGATGAACAAAATTTATTGCCTAAATATGATTTATGGATTTTTTTCTTTCTTTCTTTGTTTAAGATTGCTGTCAAGCGTTTTGTTATCACATTAAATTCATTCAACAACGAATGTCTAAATTTGCCTCAGTTTTCTATTTAAAAAAATTATTATAGTGTTTTTAAAAACTTATTTCCTAATTATATTATATTTGATTGGTAACAACACGTTTTAAAATTATTTTTAAACATTATATTAAGCATTTAATTTATCTATACATTCAACTACTGTATGTATTTACATACATTTATTAGATGTATATAACCTTTACATTGTTTTAATGAATCCGACATGCACGAATTACTGAAAATTTGAAATCAGTTCTTCGTCATAGATCATTAATTGCGAACTAAAAAAGTCGTTAATAAAGTTAAATATTTTGCAAATTATTGGGCGGATATTTCTTTGGATACAAAATGTATGTATTTTAAAAATGAAATATACTTGTAATAAAATGGCGCTTTTTGAAAATTTGGTTTGTTGAAATTGTCTGAGATTTATTGAATTCTTAGTACAATCAATAAAACAAAAATAATCAAAAAGTTATTTATATTCATTTGCCTTTTAGTATGAGTCAATTTTATGAGAAATATCGTTGATTTTAAATCTTTATCAAATTAATTAAAAAGGAAATCCTCTTTTACAAGTTTCATCTCGAAATAAACAAATTGCATTCATAATAATCATAATAAATTTAAAAAAAAACAAAAGCTTATAAAATACAAAACAGAACATAACAGAACAAAATTTTCTTTTAAAATATTTGTCAACTATACATTTACACATTTTATTTTTTCAAATCCATGGCTCAAATCATAAGTACAAACAATAAATTTTCTAGCATTTTCTGTTATTTTTTATTATGTCCTAATACCGTTTTATAACCATTACCGTTACCTAATATTTAGCAATAGTTTATTAATGATTATGTTACCTCTAAAGTGCAGAAATCAGTTATTCTACAAATTATCTAGGTAATGTGCAAATTAACAAGGGTGATCTGTTGAGTGCGAAAATTTTTTCATTTCTAAAAATTACACAGGTATTCTGCAAATTATCTAGATAATCCGCCCATTACCTGCTAGACATTCGTTAAAGTGAATATTAGATCTTTGATAGAACAACAGCAACGTTTCTGTACGCTTAAATTAGTATAATGTTATTTATTTATTTTTCGATATTTAAAAAATCAAGTTAATACAATCAAACAATCAACAAATTAATGGATAAAATCAATCATCAATCAATTAAAAACTATAATACAAAGAATCAAGCGGTTTAAAATAGTATTACAATCAAGGAAATGAATTTGCAAAAAATATGATACAATTATGCTTGCTTATTAGAGCAATTTAAAGATTGGTGACACTTTGAATTGCAGAGCAATTGGATTTTGCGACAAGCACACCTATTTGTGATACATCTAGATTTCCAGTCCCATTTTTTAAAACCCTGCCTAGTAACAAAGGGTTGTTTTATTGATGTTTGACGTAAAGATATTTCTACAGCAGGGACTTTTTTCATTAAAAATCTCTTTTTGCAAACACTGAATTCAAATAAAAACAACCGGTGATGACAAGACCCTGGTAAAACCAAAATATAAGTGGAAGGAGTAAGGAAAAGAAATGTGAAAAATAATCTTTTGAACTTTGAAAATAAGGAAACCGTTAATGTACACATTAACTAGGTAAATGCAGAAAACTCTTGATTCCCCACGTTAAAGGAGCAAATAAGTTAATCTGCAGATTAGCTAGATAATGTGCACATTAACAGCTTTCGAGCTTTTGGTGTAACAGTTATACATAGGATTTATTTATACGGAAGATTTAAAGGAAATGAATTTCATGTAGAAAGAAATCTGCATCGTGAAAAATGAAAGTACTTAATATTTTCTTCTATATAAGCAAACTTTTCCATTTGTAGAAAATGTTAAATAAAATAAAGGAAAAACATGACCATTATTTAGTCCGGATATTTCTGTAAATGTAGTCATGATATTATTCGGAATACCATTTAAAACAGTTCTTTCAATACATTCTAACTTGATTTTAATATCTAAGACAGCATTTTTATTTAATTGAATTATTTTAAAGTGACGAAATGAAAACCATGAATAGAGATTTGTAACATAAAATACGAAATCGAAAATGAGCTAAAATAATACTTTGTGCTATTTTCTCGAGTGTTTCTGTGAAAATCGCATAAACTTTTCTGTATACGCAATATTTTTCATTTGCAGAAGGCATTAAACAAGATTGAATGAGAAATATGGACATTATTTAGTCAGGAGATTTTGTGTAAATGTGATCTTGTTATTATTCGCAATAACTTTTACTTCTTTCTCATAAATTCTACAATAATGCTAAGTGATTTAATGGATCGAAGCCATAGTTTAGGTTACAGTTATTCATGCTAAATATGCGGTTACTTATACACAGCTGGTTTTTATTAAGTTTAACAAGAACTGATAACATCAAAAGTACTGTCTAATGGCTAATTACTATCTTTATTCAAATAAGAAAAAAATAAAAAGGACATTAATTCCCCATTCTGGTTAGGAAATAAACATCATTTAATGAATCGTAAAAATTAGAGATCAGAAGAAAATGTTATATTTTTTGCTGCAAATTAGCTACCAATCCTAGACTTAAAAATCAGACAATTTTTATTATTTTTTTACACAGAGTCTTCCGTATCTGGTTATAAATATTATTAACTAAACTCATTAAAATAAATTTAAAAAGTTGATGAAATATAAAATAAAAAAATGGAATATTGCATGCAAATAATTCAAATTGTACTAATTAAAAAGAAATATTAGAGATAAACATTTGAATGTAGGTATGAATCAACAGAGGAGAAAAGCATAAGAAATTTTCAATGTCATTATATTTTCAAGACATTGAAAAATAATTTAATGAATAAAAAATAATTTAATGAAAAAATGGAAAAATAATTTTATGAATCTTAAAAATTACAGATCAGAAGAAAATTTTATATTTTTTTGCTGCAAATAAGCTACCAATCCTAGAATTAAAAATCAGGCAATGTTTATTATTTTTTTAAACAAAGTCTTCCGTATCTGATTATAAATATTATTAATTAAATTCGTTCAAAAAATTTTAAAAGTTGGTGAAATATAAAATAAAAAATGTACAAATTAACAAATATTTAAATGTCGGTATGAATCAACGGAGAAATACATAAGAAATCTTCAGTGTCATTATATTTTCAAGGCATTGAATTTGTATTATAAGAATAATTTTTGAATGATTAATTAAATAATGAATTTTCATAATTTTCTCGTAAACATCAGAAATTTATTTTTGATTTGATTTAAAAGAATTCGATTTTCAAAATTCCATATTAAAATGTCAGTGCAGAGATATTTTGGTTTTAGAGTCCACAATTCTTTCAAGAAATTAAATATGATCTTTAAATTTTTATGTATGATTAATAGGTCTTAATCTTTATCTTTTATATATGGTCTTTAAAATTTGTTTAAACATAATATTTCATTCATATATAAAATGCATTAAAAAAAATCCCTACTTAAGTTTGTATAGCAAACAGAAATAGGTCTTATTTAATTATTTTGACAATCCTTAAAAATTTTATCTTAAATATAGACATGTAATATTTGCAAATTGAGAAATAATTTTAAGAAAAAGTAACACCTTATTGGTTAATGATAATAAGAAATAATTAGTTAATTATTTAATTAATAAGTTTGAGACTGTGACTAATAACTATGATCAAAATATTATCACAGGTAACAGAGCTTTTATGAAAAATATATTGTTGTTGTTCTAATGCAGCTGGCAATACAGAGACAGTTAATCTTTATGCCATAAGAAAGGGCTGCACCACTGTTAACACCAGAGCGCTAGCCACTCGGCCTCTTTATGAAAAATATAATTTATTAATAAAAATATAATTTTTTATAAATTTATTTATCACACGATAATTTATATCTTCCTTTCTTAACAAAAAATTTGAATTTTCACCAACAATTTTGCTTCATTGTAGTCCAGAGGAACAAATTAAATAATTCGGCTTCTCGAATGACGTTTTTGCAATTACGCTTATGAGCACTCATTTTTAGAATATTTATAATTATTAATTCAAATTGCATCCGAAATTATGTCTTTGTTGTTCCTTCTTCCGCAAAATAAGATTCTCAGAATTCCTTCAAACAAAAGCAATTAGGATAGTTCACATAATTAGAAAAATACAATATAAATTAGATAGACTTAATGATTCTTATTCTTGGTCAATGATGGCTATCATCTTTTCTTTGCGATCACATAAAATCTAAGATTTCATGGAGTAATTTCCCATTACGATCCTCATCATATCATATATCTAATTTAAAACAGAGAGTAATCAGAGACATCATTCTTTTTCTTTGAAGGATACATTTGATGAGTCATTTCAGTTTCCATTTGGACTTTCCGTTTAGCCAAGAATTGTTTCCTGAAACGACTGCAAACATTTTCCGCTTTTATGAAATTTTAATTGCAAAAAAATATTTGTGTGTGGGAGTGAAAATAGTTTCGCAAATAAAATATTTTACTCGTTATCAAAATCTTTTTGATTTTCGAATTACCAGTTTATTTAATTCAGTTCTAGAAATAGAAAGAAATGAATCCGTTTACGAGAATTTCTTTTCTAATTGTGTAAAAATAATCCAATATATTTTTAAAATTTATATTTTATATTTTAAATTTTAATATTTATTCATCATAAATATGAAAAACTTAATAAATAAGAATCAAAAAAAGTATTTAATATTCATTTAAATAATGCATATTTTTCATAAATATAAAAAGGTATAATAAATAAGAGTCAAGAAAAATTATTTATTATCATTTAAATAATGCATATTATTCATTAATACGAAAAGTTATAATAAATAAGAGTTAAAAATCATTTATTATTCATTTAAGAATGCGTATTCTTTATAAATAAGAAAAGATATAATAAATAAGAGTCAAGAAAAATTATTTATTATTCAATTACTGATTCCAGTATAAAAGAAAATTTTTATCTTCAATACTCTATAAATATACTTATCTTCATAAACTAATTTCAATATATACTAATTTCATTATTTTTGTATTGATATCAGAGCATATAACAATTTATCATATTATCAATTTTTACGAAATTTTAGAATTTAATTTTGCAAAGTCTGTTTAATTTTCTAATTTTTAATTGACTTTTAAATCAAAATAATTTAAATTTACTGATAAGCTGTCTGAAACAGATGTTTTTGATCACCACGAAATGCTGAGTGTATTAAATTGGCATTTTGATTTATATTATGATATTTGATACGAAATATTAAATGCATATTTTACAGACCAATTATATTTGCAATGTTGAAAATTTTATAGCATGTATAACATAATGTTTATAATAAAATTTTACTAAAACCAGCTGCTGTCTCTTTTTTTTTTAATCTAAGGGAAGATAATCCCAGATTAAATTATTATTTTAAGATGAAAAAAAATTATTCTTTAAATCCTTCTTTTAAAAACTATAGTTCGCTAAACAGAATTTTAAATTCTCTTAAAACAACTTACTACAGTGGATTACAGTGTTTATTTTACTACAGTGGATTTTTTTCTGATGCCTTTTAATTGTCCATAAACCTCTTTTAAAATTCTTGAAAATTAAGTTTCTTCCACTTCTTAAATATATCTTCCTCAAGTTTCCCATTGTTCAAATGTCAGAGACCCAGAATGCTTTTTACATGCAAAATTTTATCTATGTCGGTATACAGATAGATTTTTGTCCATACATTTACATATTTTGTCTATAGATTTTTGTCCATACATTTAAAAATTTCACCATATATTTTTGTCCATACATTTACATATTTTGTCCATAGGTTTTTGTCCATACATTTACATATTCTGTCTATAGAGTTTTGTCCATACATTTAGAAGGGTAAATTTCAAACACCCTGTTTATTTTCTACCTTCATTGAAAATAATTGATAAATATTTTAAATTTCAAATTCCGCGATAGTATTGATTATATATCTCAGGTTGGGTGCAGAAGATTTGATATCAAGTTTTTAGGCATGACTTGAAGAAGTCTTTAATTCAATGCTTCACTTTGTCATCTACAAAAGATATGACGTAGATATATATACAAAAGATATGACTACAAAAGATATGAAAAGATATGACATGCTTTGACGCGATTATTTAGTTTATTTAAAAAAGTAGCAAACTGTGCAGAGGGAAAATAAGTTAGTATTTTGATAAATCATCAAATACGAGGCATCAATACGAGATTATAAAAACATCATTAAAACATGCACTTCCGTCTAAATAAATCATGAAAACGATACCATCAACAAACAGACATACATATACAGACAGACATAAACAGATTATGTTGAATTCTAAGAATATGTTACATTCCAGTAATAGCCAATATAGAAGTCAATAATTTTCTGGAATGATTGTACAAATTTTTAATTTGAATGTTAGATACTGTGAAAACATTTATACAAATACTAGTTTGTCACACGCAAGACTTTTTATTTTAACTGAGTGAAACATATTGTCGTTAGATCTCGGTTCGTAATATTAATAAAATTACAATGCTAGAAATATACAAAGCTGCATATAAATGGGGCTTTAAAATGTGGACTTTAAAAAGCGACAGACTTTTTTTTTAAATCAACTGATTAATATTTCTACTAATTTTATACTTTTTCCATATGAGGAAAAAAATATAATTATTTTTATCTTTTCTGTTGTTGAGTATTAATATTTTTAATTGTATGTTATGTAATAAATGTGTTTACATTGATATATAATATTTGTCTTTTTCTCAATTTCTTAGTGTTTAAAATTTGAACTTTTAAGTTTAGTAATTTTTTTTTTTGGTTTTAATAAAAAAAATTTTAATGTATGATATAAGAATTTTTTTGTATAAGACATTAAGTTGAACAGTTTTCAATTCTTGAGGAAGGGCTAGGATCTCCAGAGGAGAGATCTGACTCCCAATTGAAAAGAGACCACGGCACATATCCTACGATTAAAAATTAACTATAAAAAATTAAAATATAGAAAAACACTTTTATGAGATAAGCTTTAATAATCACGAGTTTCAAAATTATTAATAATTGCTCTCATCTAGGGTCTAAAATGCAACAAAAAATAAAAATTAAAAATTTCAACACAAAAAATTTATAAAATTTTATGCCTAGATCTACGCTGATAATTCAGAAGTAATCGTTATCTTTCAAACAGAAAAATGTACGTGCAGCTGAAAATATTCTCTTATGAGCAATAACTCGTCTTCAATTATGCATTCAAAAACAAATGGAAGAAATTATTTTTAAAATTTTTATATACTTTTTTTCTAGCATTATCAAATAGCATATTTATTAATATTACAATAAAGTACAAACGAATATGCTTAGGAATCCATAGAGTTCAAGTTGAAGAATAAATATTACTGATGAATTTAGATGCGACTTTTTGATATTTAATATTTAAAAAATATTTCTTTTTAAAAGAATATTTTGAATAGAAAATGCTTGGTATGCAATTTATAGTTCATAGAAAATAAAATGAATTAAATGTCTAAGACACAGTGACATTTAGTTTAATTATAAAAAAGGTTAGAGGAGTGTTCACAGTATTTTCTCTTGTAAAAAGAGAGGGGAAGGAGCTAAAAAAGACATTATGAGAAAGAATCTTTCAAATAATTAAAAAAGAATATTCCGAAATTCTGACATTTATAATCTAGAGATTTAAATCTCCCTTACTAAATATATATATTTTTTAATTTATGTACTTATGCATTAATATTTATCTAAAATGATATTCATGATACTCGAATGTGTAATATATTACTTTGATTTAAGACAGAAGCCATGATAACTGAAAAAACTGAAATGCAAAATTTCTTTTTTCATCCAGAGTTGAGTGAATTATAACATTAAGTAAAATAGTTGTTTTCAACTGTAGAGGAGGGGAGGGGGGGATCTCAAGAAGAATGTGAACCGATTCTGAAAAACGACATTTCTCCTGCAATTAAAAAAAAGTTGAAGAGTTAGCTATTTAAAGGAGAGTTATTACTCACTACTCACATCTTTAATTATGTATTCAAAAGAGACAACATCATATCTCCTAGAGTTAAAATCTAACTATAACAAAAATTAAAATTAAAAAAAAAATTAAATTAATTCTAAAATTTTATGCCTAGAATTGCACTGATTATTCAGTAGTAATCGTTATCTTTCAAAATGAAAAGTGTACGTATACTGAAAATATTATCTTATGAACAACAACTTACTACTCACGTCTTCAATTATGTATTCAAAAATAAATTTAAATATTATTTTTGTCGTAGTTTATCGTATACTTTTATCTAGTATTATCAAATCGTATACTTGATTTTACAACAAAGTACAAACGAATATGCTTAAGAAGTTATGGAGTTCAAGTTGATGAACAAGTATTTCAGATGAATTTAGAGACGTATTTTTGAGATTTAATATTTTAAAAAATTCCCCTTTATAAGAGTATTTTGAATAAATAATGCCTGATATTCAATACATAGAATATAAACGGAATTAAATGTCTAAGGCACAGTGGCATTTGGTTTAATTAAGACAAAGGTTAGAGGAGTCTGCAAGTATTTCTTATTAAAGGGTGGAAAAATAAAAGACGTTGAGAAAAAGAATCACTTGAATAATTGAAAAAGAATGTCCCGAAAATCTGACATTTGTAATCCATAGGTTTAAGTTTCCACTATTAAATTTTTTTTCAGTTTATTTTATGAGGTATTTAATGGAGACGTTCTCTTTTTACGGCGTAAGGTTATACTCAACAGTCATATTAGACCGGGACCTACAGTTTAAAGTGGATTCCGAACCATTACAAGCATCCATGGCTCCGCCGGACTCGAACCCGAAACCTGTGGCACCGAGCTCTAGAGTCACTCAGCCATCAGTGAGTTGTAGCGCCAATGAAGGAGTTTTTATTTGAAACAATACTCGATTGTTTAAAGATCTATTACTTTGATTTAAAACTTATTCGGACAAGACATTATGATTAACTGAACAGACTTTATGTTTAACTAAATTATGATTAGCAGAATAGACTTTATGTTTAACTAAATTATGATTAACAGAATAGACTTCATGATTAATTAAATTATGATTAACGGAATAGACTTAATGATTAATTAAATTATGAATAACTGAACAGACTTTATGGTTAACTGAACAGAATTCATGATTAACTAAATTATGATTAGCAGAATAGACTTTATGTTTAACTAAATTATGATTAACTGAACAGACTTTATGTTTAACTAAATTATGATTAACTGAACAGACATTATGATTAACTAAAATTCGGAGATATTTTTTCATCTGGAGTTCAATGAACAATAAAATAGAAACTTCAATCAAATCTATATTCTTCAACAAAGAAAATTCACTATAAATATAATGCCATTATTTTTTACTTACAAAAAATTAAACTCTAAACAGATGCCAAAATTATTTATAAAAAAGAATTTGTAATATCTTCAATCAATATTTAACTTTGATCTGATTTGAATTTGGTAATTGTCCACTCCAACTTAAGCATTGGATGCCGATATAAAACACAATGCGTCAATACATTTCAGTGTGTCTTGATTTATTATTATTGCATATTTGATTTATGAATAGCAGTCATCCTAAAAGAAAACCTGAAAGCATAACTGTAACGCCTTCTAACTGGTAGAAGTCTCAGGTCTTCGTTACGATTTTACATGAATAATAAAAGCCGTTTTTATTTTGTTATACTCAGCAGGGAGTGCAGTTTACAAGTTCTTACCTCATGTGATACTTGGTATGTTAAGGTCATAGAGGAAGATGCTGGATTGGGTGATGACTTGCACCCTTCTGAAGTTAATAAAGTAGATTTTATAGCCAGGATTAGATTTATAGCTGAGAGACAAACTAAAAACTTTTTTTTTCAACAACGCTCAGTTACACATAACCCATGTTCAACCTCGACAAATTGTGGGAACACCCACATCATGTCCATTCTTAAAACTATCAAACTATCACAGCATTTTTTTGTTTATTCTGGCTGCAAGTTTTTATTGTTCTAGTTCGTTCTTTAAAGTTTTACGAGATTCAGAAAGATTAAGAATCTAGGAAAGGATAACATTTAAAAATTGGGAGAAAATATCTCTAATAACTTACAGCACTGTGATTTCCATTTGAGTGTTTTGCTATGAATAAAATTAATAAATTATCCCTAAATCACTTATATTTATTAATTTACAACACAATAGTTAAAATTTAAAAAGAAAATTATTCTATATTTATTTTGTTTCTTCATTAAAATAAAGTAGCTAATTTGGGTAAAATAATTCAACTATAATTATTTGTTATCTAAAAGAATATTGTTTTAGACTAGTACATATGCAATACTATATAACGTTTAATAATTTTTCATAAGCATGATGAACTTATGATAGTTAGATATAAAATGCTTATAACATTCAATATATGTTTTTAATTGTTCATAAACTCTGATAATAAGAAAAAAAAATATTGAAATGATTATATATATTATAAATATATTTTCATACACCAAATTAAAACAATTCTGAGAGTTTAACGTTATTTGATCTTGTCATATTTTGGTATATAACTATTACATTATATAACAATATTTTGGTATATAACCATTATGAATTCTTTACAATTTAATTGCAAACATTTGTATAGAAAATAATCCATAAAAATGCATGACAATAAGAAAAGAATAAAAAAATTAATAAATAGTCTTAATGAAATGAATTACCTTTAGAAAAAAGCAATATAAGGACGATAAAAAAATCACTTATATTAATTAATTTAATATACAATAGTTTTAATTTAAAAAGAAAATTATTCTATTAATTTTTGTTTTATCATTAAAATAAATTAGCTAATAGAGTGAAAAAAATATTTATGGTCAAAAATTAACAACTATATTATATAACCATATTTTGGTTTATGTAACTATATGCAATATTATATAATTTTTAATAATTTTTTTATAAAAATAACTTATAATAGTCAGATATAAAATACTTTCAATATATGTTTTTAATTATTTATAAACGCTGGCTATAAGAAAAAAAATATTATATAACCATATTTTGGTATAATCTTTATGAATTCTCTACAATTTAATTGTAAACATTTGTAAAGAAAATAAACCATAAAAATGCATGATAATAACAGTTTATAACCACTATTATGTAATTTAAAAATATTTTTACAATCTTAATATTATATTGTTCTAAAAAACAGTGGTTAAAAATATGGATAAAAATACAGCGGCAGTAGCATTGAATGTAAAATTAAACCAGTTTTTTACCTCTAAAATAAAAAGGAATATTTACATTTGTAACTTAGTTCTTTAAAGTTATTTGATATTTTTAATTAAAAAATATATTAGTGATTTTATAAAAGTGTAATACTCCATTTCGTTTACGTTTTCCTAAAAACTATTTGTAGTATTTTTAATTTAATTTTCTATTGAATCAAATTTGGCTTTATCATGATTTATTTTTTTTTTTGAAATGTTTATTTGAATTAATTTTAGTTTCACAGAATTATATTTCAACCAAATTTATTTTAATTTCTTTTTTACGCCGAATTTAAAAATCGTAAATCCTGAAAAGATATAATTAAATAAAATAAAAATATTAAAATAATAATAATGATAATTAAAAATAATTATTTCCTATTTAGAGAGCTTGCAAAAAATTTCATTAGTAACAAAACATTATAGATTTTAAGAATAAATATATAAAAAAAAATTTATTTACTTCATTGTAATAACTTTAAAAGTAAATTTTTAAAAAATCCCCATATTTTTTCCATCTATAAAGGATAATATGGGATGTAAAGTGGATAATGTTTAATTAAAGTGTAATATGGATAATATTTAATTAATGAAAAAATTTTAATGTTTATGGGACAATCCTGATTTTCTTATAAAAGAAAAATTATCTATTTAGATTAAACACTTCAAAAATGTTAAATAAATATTGATGAGTTTAATTTTTCATATGTTAAAATGTGGGAAAAAATGAGACTCTATTTACTTTCAAGTACTTTATTTCTACATAGTAAGATCTGCTATTTCGATTTTAAAAAATATAAAGAAATTTTTGTTATTTTCTTTAAAGATCAGAAAATATGCTTCTAAGAAATAATTTTTCTGAATATATTTCTATTTTCTTTAAAAAAATTTCATGAAGAATATTATTAAGAAATAAATTCAAATGTTTTTATCATTACAATTGATCTTTATGCATTTGTATATAATAAAATTTTATCCACATTAGCTATAAAAAAATGAAGACGTATTAAAATAATTCTTTACTTTTAATAAAAAAGGGTTCTCTTCCTTTTAAAAAAGCCCTTTTATTTAGAAAAATAAATTTATAATTTTAATTCATAAAATATAAATAACTTAATAATTTTGATTCATATTTAAATAATTTAATAATTTTGATTCATATTTAAATAATTTAATAATTTTGATTCATATTTAAATAATTTAATAATTTTGATTCATAAATATAAATAACTTTTCTGAAATTTTATGGAAAAAAAAAAAAAGGGTTTTTTTTTTTTCTTTTTGAACACTTATCTTAAAATATATAATATTGTATCATTAATTTTCAATTAAATAGTAAAATAAATTACAGTTTTCTTATTTATATTTTTAATTATAAAAGAAAAAATTTGGTATATAAGTAAAGTCAATTGTTGGTTTGTTTATGAAAATTCTCTCACTGACAACTTCAAACGTTTACATTATACACGAACGGGACTGCGATTTTCAAAGATGATTCTGTTTTTTCATGCAATAATTCTTATTTAAAAAAATAATTTTGCATTATTTTCTACCAAACCTAATGATTATTAAAAGACCGAATGTATTCCTGGATTGATCACAGGCATAAAACACTAGCCCTTCCTTTCTCGAAAGCTATGAAATAATTTGAAGATCTCGTTCGATCGTTGTTCTCATCGCTTTCCATGGAATTTATGAGTCCGGAATCTAAACTGCCAAATCTCTGGAGATCGGTTCTTTTCCAGGGACACGTTTGGACGTGCCGAGACAAGTAACGTCTTTATATCGGAAATGGCAGTTTCCGGGGACAAGATCCAATACGGTAATTCGGTTGATTTCTTATGGGAGATGTAAAAAGAGAAGTCGTACAGGAACAAAAAAGAAGGGGGGAACGTCTATATGTGATCGAAATGATGCAGAGGAATAAAAAACATTTACGATCCTGAACTAAGGCGTGAGGAAAATTCTTGGAATATTGTCTGTAACATGGATAAAAAATACAGCGGAAGTAACATTGAATGTAAACTTAGATCACTTTTCTTTTTAACCTTGGAAATAAAAAGGAGTGTTCACATTTGTAACTTAGTTCTTCAATGTTATTTGATATTTTGTAATTAAAAAAACCATTAATCATGAAAACATCACTAATTTTTTAAAAAAACCTATACCCAGTTGTAATATTTAATTTTACAGAAAAAAGAATATAATAAATGCTTCTAAATGAATCAAAGTAAAAGTATATTTTTTAACAACCGATTCTCGTCTTGAGCGTCATTTTAAGAAATTTAAAAATAATAATAAAAAATTTATAGAAATATTTATATATTTTTCAATTTAGTATTGATATCAGATACATTCTCTATAGTACAAAACACGTTATTCTCTATAGTACAAAACGGGGTATATTTAATTGAAAATGGAGGATTCTACGTAATGGAAGGAAACAGAATGCTTTGAAAACACTAAAAATTTTCAAAATTCAATTTGTTTTTAAAGATGTGTAAAGTTACATTTTCTATAAGAGAAATTCTTGTTTAAACTATTATTTGTTATAAATAATCATGGCTAGGTTTACTTTTTTAAAAAAGTCCTGCTTTGACCATCAGATTTTCTGGTTGGAGTTTTTTCTTCATCATGGCATGCAAAAGTGGGGAATATCTCTGAAAGTTTTCCCTCGAAGCGGTAATTTCCCCCATATGAGGAAATTGCGCTAATCCACAGATATAGAGTTATCCATTATTAAATTGGCAACACGATTAGCAGCGGATTCACGAGCCATTGTGCAATCCTCAGATAAACCATCATGTTAGGATTGCGTAATTACATCGTATTGAACAAAAAAATGGTTTAAGAACATCATTTTTATTGATAACTGAAGAACTTTAGCTTTCTAATCTAAATTCTCTGTGTTGTCCCGAAAAGTAGTAGTACAATTCTGTTTATTGTTGTAAATGTGGTACATTCTTTGTTTTTATTTATAACCAGAGCTATCAGTAAAAATTAGAGGAATTTAATATAAATTTAACTAAAATAATTCCAAAGATATTTAATAATTTCCACATGCGTTCATTTAGCAAACTTTATAGCTAATAATGAATATATAACGTTTCATGTAAAGTTCCGATGTATATAAAGTTTCGATATTGATAATCGATTCGATTTCGATATTGATATTCGATTTCGATATTTTAACATATAAAGATTCGATATTGAACATTTTAATATGTAAAGTTTCGATATTGAACATTTTAACATATAAAGATTCGATATTGAACATTTTAATATGTAACGTTTTGATATTGAACATTTTAAAGTGCCTGCAAATATTCTCATAACAACATCTCACTACTGTAGTTTATGGTATTTATAAAACAGGATAATTTTTAGAATTTTTCTACCCCTTTGGTCACGAATTGACACATTGTGCATTCTTCAACAATAGATCACGAGTGTGCCAATTTTCTCATTCTACAAATTGTAAAAACATTTAAGTGCCTTCCAATTTGACTTCAGTCTACGACTTCTAAATCTACTTAATCTGAATTATTTGAGGTCAGAATGTCGCTGGAATGTCAACAAAAGTATTTCCTATGTGGAAATGTCCAGATGTCAGAATTTAAAGGTCATTCAGATTTGACGACAGTTTTAGACAGTCATGGAACGCAATTCAATGCGATCTGTAGTAGAATAACAAATGGGATCTTTTTTCAAATGTTAATGAAGTACCAAAAAAGTAAAAAAAGTGGTTCTCACAGATTTAAAAAAAAAAAATTCAGTGGTCCAAAAAATGGAGAACTGATTTAGGTGTCATTTTGGTTCTAAGATTAATGGAATCAATATTCTATTCATTCTTCGGTTTAGTAGAATGGTGTTTTGAATAATTCATGCCATTTATAAAAAATGTGTTTGCGATTTATGCATTGAGGACATGTGAGTTAAGAGTATTTAATTCTTTTGAAACACTGTAAGTTTTTTAATTAATTCGATAAAAAAAGTGTTAAAAGACCACTACTTAGTAAGTCATTCAATATATTTTATTCTACTACCATTACACCACACCACATACATCACTGTGCCTAGAGCTGAGTAGCCCCTTTACAGTTTGGGAATGATGTGGGTGAGAAGTCTGATTAGGCTCTGTGACGTTCCTCTACAGTCATATGAGACTGGGACCTACAGCTTAAAATGGGTTCCAAACCACTATAAACATCCATGGCACGGCCAAGACTCGAACCCGAATCCCGTGACACCGAGCCAGAGTGCAAGATTTTATTCGCTAGATTTGACTATGTTTACTCCTCTTAGTGATTCGCTTCTTCACTGGTGCAACAGCATAATGGTGGGAAAAGCCGTCTGCTACTGGCAGATTTTGA
Source organism: Caerostris darwini (assembly GCA_021605075.1). NCBI lineage: Eukaryota > Metazoa > Arthropoda > Arachnida > Araneae > Araneidae > Caerostris > Caerostris darwini. The sequence goes on from BPLQ01009615.1 coordinate 566,737, forward strand.
GACAATAGATGTTTTTCTTTTTACAGGGTAGGATTGTCAGCCCTACGTCCAATAGTCTTATTAGACCGGGACCTATGGTTTAGGGTGGATTCCGACCTATGATTTAGGGTGGAACATCCATGGCATCACTGGTACCCGAGTCCGAAGCCTGTGATACCCAGCGCCAGAGCTCTAGTCCCACTGTGATTCTCCCTTAGTGATTCTCGTCATCTCTTTACTTATACCTAAAATTTCTACTACCACGTCCTCTGCGTAATATAATAAATCTAACAAATTTAGTTAACTGTATTAGACCTGGCAAAAAAATTTTTAAAACGTGTTCCTGTTTGAGTTTCACTAAATGAAAATGAAATAACGAATGTGCAACTTTTATGAACATATCAAAACTTAATCCTGGAAGATACATCGTACCATTTAAGTACACAAGAGTTTTAAGATCAGCCTCCCTTTATTATGACCTAGAAACGAAGGAATAATTTGTTTTCATAAGTCAGAAATTGGCAAGATATTAAATCTGAATTTTAATATATCATTAATCACTGATTCATTATTTTTAATGTTCTCAAAAACTTTTTAAATATTGGTGCACAGTTTTTTAACTTGTAAAATTAGAATGATATGTTAAAATTTTGATATGAAGGAGTATTGTAAGTTCTAAATATCCATAAAAATTAAAAACTTAAAGAAATTCTAAGTAGCGTAAGAATTGCAGTGATATGATAAAAAAATTGTTGGATTTCCTTTATTTTATTTTTAAAATTCTGTTAGATATATTATTAATTTCGATAAAAGCTCTATTTTTATCCGTATTTACTGCACGCAAAAAAACTTCTGAATCTATAAAGTTTTCTGGTTCCAAAAATTTAACAGCAAATTCATCTTTTAACACATGACAAATGTTTAAGAAACTCGTATTTATTTGAATAATCTAATTAAGTACCTGGATAATAATAATACGTTAAGAACGCATTATTATTATGCAGGTATCTGTTCATGGACACACATCCATGTGGATATTTCCCATGTGGTTACATGGATTTTTATAAGACTTCTATAATAATCCAACTGATTTTATAGAGCACAGTTGTTAAATAAATAAAATCTATTTTTTATTAAAATTAACATGTGTTATTATGCCAAACTTTAAGTACGATAAAATTTGAAACTGTCATTTAGTAGCAGATTTGTGAATTGTGAGTGCATTGAAAACTTTACTATCCTAGTTTCGGTACGCGCCTTGTGATGAGGAAAATTTGTGTTTTTCACTTCAGAGTCCAAAGCCATTATATCACTCATTTTCAATTCTCTTAATTGTGCGAGTCATATCTATGGCTCTTTGCATTCGTACTCATTAGAGTGACCTTTTATACTTGTGACTGTGTCATTAGCTGAATGCATTCCTAAAATGGATGATATATGGCTGCGTTATTGCAAGTGGGTATCTATGGAAAAAAAAGTGCTCACGACAACTACTCCAATCAAACGCTTGTTTACGTGGTTATAAAAGTTTAAAAAATGGACGATAAACATATCATGGGTGCTGTTGGGATGGACTCATTCGACCAACAGGCGGCGGCAATATCTGAATTTCGTGATACATTTGCAGTCTTGTGGTTGGTCAATTTTCTTTTTATAGCATACTTTTATCGCCTAAGGTAAAAAGACTTATTAGCTTTATTCAAAAGGCATTTTGGACTCCAAGTGTGGAAAAAAACCTCGTCTTAAATGTTGCAATGGCTGTCATATCGTGACAGCATGTCCTATTGTCTTCCAAAATTATGCATATTTGAGTTTTATTTCTGGTTATTTACGGTGTCACGGTTTTCCATAGGCACGGGCTGAAATTAGGCACTGGGAATTACCTTCATTCGCAGATGTTTGGAACAGTAGTTGCACTGTAGGGACAACTTTTTATGAGTTTTTATGTGTGCACGTCAACTCTAATAGCCCATTTCTCCCACATGAACAAGACACGATGGATAGGAAGCGGATGTGGCCATGGAAATAACAGTCGCACTCTGTTTGCAATGAGCTGATTCCTGCAAGCCATTAAAAACCTCGATTACAAACAACCTTCGCTTAAATTGCTGTATAATGTTACTGCATATTAGTAAAAATTCAACTAAAAGTAAAAGAAAGTCGTAAAGCTAACAGATACTGCGGGGGTAATCTTTGCATATGAAATTATGTTACGATTTTAGAAGAAGAAAAAAAAAAGACATTAGAAGAGTTCTGTAAAACTTAATTTCTGGAATATAAGACCTCAGCTATTTTGGGTACATGATATGGGGAACGTGGACTTCTTCGCTTATGCAGGAATGACATTTTAGGGTTTTAAGCTATGTAAATTGTGCTAAAATTCAACTAAAGTAAAAGAAAGCCGTAAAGGGGCAGCTAGCAGATACTGCGGGGGAATCTTTGCATATGAAATTATGTTACGATTTTAGAAGAAAAAAAATGCATCAGAAGAGTTTTGTAAAAACTTAATTTCTGGAATGTATAGTAAGTCTCCAGCTATTTTTAGTGCATGACATGGGGAACATGGACTTTTTCCTTATGCTTTCGGGTTTTAAGCTATGAAAATTGTGTTAAAACTGCTCTTTTTTGAATCCATGTAATAATACAAAGCTTAAAAACACCGTCAATTTTCTGAAGAAACTGAAGTAGTTTAAAATTGAAGGACATATACTACTCACTTCACTGAAAATACTCGTTTTCTTGATAAAAAGACATTGAAACTGGTCTCAAAATTACTTAATAAAAAATATTGGTACCCTATATAGAATATTAAGATAGGTCATTCAACACATGAAAAAATATTGGTTATTTTGCAAAATGTTGATGGAAAATATTACAAAATAGGTATAATTTGATATAACAATACTTAAAAAAATTTAATATTTTCTTTATAATAACATATGCTAATACTATGTATTGGTGGTACTTAAAATATTTTGTTTATTTCTTTTATTTTTTAACAGTGTTTTATTGGTTCTGAAAATTCAATTAGCTTCAGATGATAATTCCTTATAATTAAATCATGGCAATAATTTACTTAGATTCAACAATAGTACCATAGTTACAATAATAGTATCACAGTTACAACAATAATATCGCAGCGACAATAGTACACTTAACAAATTTCGCAGTAAACATATATGATAAATGGTTTTGGAAAAAAAAAAATGTACAACCAATCAAAATCGTTTTCATTTCCTTAAATAACAGTTTAATGCATTTTGATTGGTTAAAGAAGTACTTCCTTTTTTCTGCTTCCTTCTAACCCAACCCATGGAATTAAAAGTTTCAAATTTTTTTATAAAGGTTGAGACAATTACCTATATCTGATACACGCAACCATTGTCAAAGGGAGATAAATCAATGAAACTGAAATACGTGACAATAAACTGATGATAAGTACTGATAGCAGATTTTATTGAACATGAGTTATGGAGAACTGATGCAATAAAATGATGTTTCACAGCAATTTCGATTCTTGTTACATGAAAAAAAAAATTGTGGCTAATATTTCAAAATCAGATTAGTTATTTTGAAATAAATTCACATTGTTTAAAAAATAAAAATGACTACTAAGAAAGAAAAATTATCAGTCTTTTTAAAATCACGTGATATTCATTACCGAGGTCAATAATAATATAAATACAAAATTACATTGTTAACTATTATCACAGAAAAACAGTAAAAAAAATATATGTTGCCTCTGTGCAAATGATATTTCACAGCAATTCCGATTGTTACATGAAAAAGAATATGTGAATAATATTTCAAAATCAGATTAGTTATTTCAAAATAAATCCATATATTATTTTTAAAAAAATGACTACAAAGAAAGAAAAATTATCAGCCTTTTTAAAATCACGTGATATTAATTACCAAGGTCAATAATAATATAAATACAAAATTACATTGTTAACTATTATCACAGAAAAACAGTAAAAAAAATATATGTTGCCTCTGTGCAAATGATATTTCACAGCAATTCCGATTGTTGTTACATGAAAAAGAATATGTGAATAATATTTCAAAATCAGATTAGTTATTTCAAAATAAATCCATATATTATTTGAAAAAAAAATGACTACAAAGAAAGAAAAATTATCAGTTTTTTTAAAATCACGTGATATTAATTACCAAGGTCAATAATAATATAAATACAAAATTACATTGTTAACTATTATCACAGAAAAACAGTAAAAAAAATATATGTTGCCTCTGTGCAAATGATATTTCACAGCAATTCCGATTGTTGTTACATGAAAAAGAATATGTGAGTAATATTTCAAAATCAGATTAGTTATTTCAAAATAAATCCATATATTATTTTAAAAAAAATGACTACAAAGAAAGAAAAATTATCAGTCTTTTCAAAATCACACGATATTTATTACTAAGGTTAATATTAATTATAATTACAAAATTAAATTATTAACCCTTACCACAGAAATACAGTAAAAAAATATGTTTCCTCTGTACAGATGTACTCGTAACATTCTTACAGCGTTGTATTTATAAAAAACACATAGCGTTGTTGTTTTTATATATATAAAAAATATGTCAAAAGGGAAATGAAGAAAGTGATAATAAGTAAGTGATGGGAAATGATAATCTATATTGATAAGGAAGTGTTAATCTACATTCCTTATGAGTTAAGTTATTCCAATAGAATATATTTTATCTTTCATAACTATTTCTTCAAATTGTAGATATGACATGAATTCATGAGTACCTTAAAAATTTCATGAGAAAAATAAGTTATTTCTTGAAGAAAGAAACTAAATTTAGAAATCACATTATGAAGAAAGACTTACTTAATGAAAAATGCTATTATAGTCTAGAGATCTAATATCACTTTTTAGTATAAAAATCAAACTAAAGTCAAAATTTTAAGATTGAAAAACTATTAAAACTTAAATAAATAAATTTGTATAAAATTAAAAAACAATTACTAAAATTAATTTTTAATGGATCCATTATCAAATAAATGCCATTCAATATCTCCCATAAAAAATGTCTAATAATATTATGCAATTAATCGTTAATCAAAACTATCAAAGTAGTCTTAAATATGAGTTGCACAAGTGAATTTAATACTTAATATTAAAAAAAGGATTAAAAAAATTAATATTAAAAAAAGGATTTGGGATATTATTTTTATATTCTGGTTTTTGAAATCAATATTATTCTCTTATGAAGGTGACACCATGGACTTATATATGATTTAAATTTGGATAAAGGATTCAAAAAGCATTCAGTCAGAAAGCATTTATCATCACAGAATCCCAATGCCCCTTTCAGAAAGTTAAGAAATTCATAAATATATATAAGTAATGTCTTCAATAACATTCTGCAGTTTAACCAGTGTGATTTGTTTGAAAGATTTATGATTGACAATTAAAAGGCAAAAGGTTAAAAAAATAAAGCGATTTATAACTCTTTGGTTCTTACTTAGATCTATATAAAACATTCTGTTGAGTATTTATTATGTATCTTCTATTGAATATTTATTTAAATAAGGAATTTTGATTTTATGATATTTTCCTTCCAATGCTATTAGGGTTATTAAACAATTATTATTATTATTATTATTATTGAATGCAGACCAAGCTGTCTAAGTGTTTGCCAGCTGCATTAGAAAAAAAAAAATAATTGAATGCATTATTATTTATTATGCCGAAATTCTATATGGTTGATTAGAAAACCACTCAAAGCAAAAATAAAGTTGATCACAAAAATTGCAGTCATAGGTGATTTAATATTTTTGATAAATACTTTATTCAAAGGGCTAAACTTTAGATTGATCCAATCTAGGTGTGGTACCTATAAAACATATCTTTCTGTTTTTTACTAATGAGAGATTGAATAAAAATTTCAAGAATTTATGTAACATCCATTACAATAATAATAAGATGGTGTAGGATTATAATGAAATTATTTGTTTTGAGTAGGTGAAAACCTGACATTGTTATAATTTCCCGGTTACCAGTTATAACTGTTTTAATACCAGTTAAAGTCACCACACTGTTTTTGACTAGTTTAACACCAGTTATATTTTTACCATTGCTGTAGCAGTTATATTTTTACCATTGCTGCAGCTGTATAGATATCTCAAATGTTCAAATATCTAAACTTCTAATCAAATCAAAGGTAATTCTAAGATTAAATCTTCACACATATGAAAGACGCGTTGATTGGCTTATGTTCTTATATGACTTATGAATTAATGTCATGAACTATATATCCATTTCTTGATTACTACTATTCATATATATATATATATATATATATTGCAATATTTACTCGTATAGAAATATTTTTGATGTTAAATATTATGTCAAATACATTTTTCAAAGGAATATATGTATGATTGTTTTATGCGATATTTATTGCAAATCTATGTAAAAATTTAGCCAGCTCCACAAATTTTTAATCCTAGAATTTATTAGTTCATCTCTGAAAAATATTACTTTTAATATTCGTGAACCAGATTAGCTGTGATTTCGAATAATTTTAACCTTCTCGATTAAATTCATTCAATTCTAATATATTTGAAATGAACTGATACTGATAGACCCAACATATTGAAAAGTTTGTTTTAATAACTTGTAATATATTCGTCTTTGAATGGTATAGCAGCTAATAAATTGTTGACTCTTTCCGATGGATTGCGGACTGTTTAAAACATTGCTTTACGTAAATTTAATAACTACCTCATTTTTGAACAATTATAATACGCCTACGTTAAAATGCTGTTTAGAAATAGCATAGTGGGAGGAATATACAAAACAGTCTCTTGTTTTTTTTTTTTCTTCTTCTTTATTAGTTTTAAGATTGTTCTGTTGTAAACAGGTAAACAGTACTACTTTAATCTTTAGCTACCTGGAGCATCTTCATATATATATATATATGTCTGTGTATGTGTGTATGACATAGAGACTGGAGCTGGATTGCACTGTCCAGGATCTTATTATGCTACTAATATGGCACTTATTGTGAATTATGTATATATATTAAGGAGAAAAGGTTTATAACACATGAAAGGAATATCGTTATTATATAGCACACAATGTGAAAAATGCATTTAAAATTTATAATGTGTCATATGCCATTCAATATTCTGTAATAAAAATGTGTGCAACTCTCATTTTGGATTGCACTTTCCAGAGTACCAGTTTGCTGTTAAGGTGACACTAGTTGTAAATAATATGTGAATATAAATATAAAATGCTTATAGTATATAATAAGAATTCTTTTACAAATTTAACTTACAGTGTAGGGTAAAAAAAAGCTTTTACAATATATAATATGTCATATGCAACTCAATATTCTGTAATAAAAATGCACGCAACTCTCATTTTGGATTGTCTGTCCAGAGTACTAGTTTGTTGTTAAGGTGGCACTAGTTGTAAATGATATATAAATATAAGTATAAAATACTTACAGTATATAACAGAAATTCTTTTTTAAATTTAACTTATAGTGTAGGGTAAAAAAAAAAAAAAAAAAGCGTTTACAATTTATAATATGTCATATGCCATTCAATATTCTGCAATAAAAATGTATGCAACTCTCATTTTGGATTGCACTGTCCAATAAGGTGGTACTTGTTGTAAATGATATGTAAATATAAGTAGTAGGTAATGCTTATAGTATATAACAGGAATTCTTTTACAAATTTAGCTTACAGCGCAGGGTAAAAAAAAAGTTTTTATAATTTACAATATGTCATATGCAATAAAAACTTTGCTTATTTAAAATTTTTTATTCAAACAAAAATGAGATAATTAGAAAACATACAAAAAAAAAAAAATCTTCTGGCTTGTGTTAAAAGAGATAAAGAAATAAAATACAAACTTACATCTTTTTAAAACTAAGTTTCTAAATTTAACACACGTGTTCTAACAGAATTACATCCAACCAAATCCAGAATATATCAAGTTACAGTATGCACAGTTTTCTAAGGTTTCCTACTGGCTCTTTTCAAAAGATATGTACGAAGTTATCTTCCATTTACGCTGAGTTATATATCAGCAACATATTTCGTTGGGTCGTAAAAGACATAGGAGTGGGAGCTAAGACCGCGTTCTTTCTGAGATGTCCAATCAACAGACGCCTTGTCACTAATGCCTGATAAAATAGGAATGTCCCAAGAAAGTGTGAGATAAAGTTAGAAAGACCTTTTAGTTATCTATTTTTCCCTTGGTACAAAAAGCAGTAACATATTTCAAGCGTAAGAACCTGACAGATAGGCTACATTTAAAAAAAAGTTTCAACTAGATCTGCATGTCTCAATGTGTCAGATGCATGTTTTTCGTCTCTTTCATTTGATTGCTGGAGTGATAAAAAATGAAGTTTCTGTCCCTTATTTCTACAGATTTTGTGATTCTGGACAACTTCTGAAATGCTGTTGCATTTATTATGTATTATCAGAGATTCAGACCTCTTTGCAGTCTTTGTGTTTTTACGATATTGATACAGGAAAACAAATTCTAGCAAGGGAGGATACATTAGAATACAAATATCTTAAAACAGTAAAATAACACGGATTCATTGCTTTTATCTTAGGGGTAGGGGAATGACTCGTGTTTTTTGAGAAATACTTTTGAATATATTTTATCAATAAGTTATTCTTAAAAATATTGTTTTACTTTTTCAGATGTTAAAAAAAAAAATCATTATAAGTTTCCAAAAGTTTTTAAATAGGATAAAAGTTACAATACTTGAGGTTTTAAGATATTGAAAGCTGATAACTATTTTTGTCTTGTTTAAGAGAAGAAGATGTCATAATTTCTTAACAAAAGATTATATGGGAAAATAGCTGTCGCATAATTTATCTTTATAAGTACATAGTAAGGATTTCCAAGTATCTTGCTACAATACTTTTGTAAATATATTTCAATAAACAATTTTAGCGAAATTTTGTTTATTATTTATTTACAATTTCTTGAAATTTTGTTTATTATTTATTTACAATTTCTTGAAATTTTATTAACAGTCATATTTATTTTTTTACTACAGAATTTAATTGAATTATTTTCTAAGTCACCTTCAAAAATTTCATATTGAAATCTAAAATTAATTCTAACTAATCTATCTTCACCTCTTTTAGAAAAATCTAAACTGGATTATTAAAAACATCATCTTTATTTATTCTTAGTTATGTAATACACAGGTTGTAAGTCACGACTTATCCTTCAAAAATTTCATATTGAAATCTAAAATTAATTAAAAATAATCTACTAATGCTGCTAATCTACTCTTAGTTAAGTAATATACAGGTTAAGCCCTGATTTAACCTTCAAAAATTTTATATTGAAATCTAAAATTAATTAAAAATAATCTACTAATGCTGCTAATCTACTCTTAGTTAAGTAATATACAGGTTAAGCCCTGATTTAACCTTCAAAAATTTCATATTGAAATCTAAAATTAATTAAAAATAATCTACTAATGCTGCTAATCTACTCTTAGTTAAGTAATATACAGGTTAAGCCCTGATTTAACCTTCAAAAATTTTATATTGAAATCTAAAATTATTTATAAATAATCTATCTTCACTTTTCATAATGAAATTTAAAACTGGAATATTAAAAATAGCATTCTAAAAACTGTTTCGGAAAACTTTTTAAATAAATCAAAGAATTAACATTACATTTATTAGTTGCTAAGGAGTTTCTTTAATTAAAGGACATTTAAGATATGCTAATAATTTATTTTGAAAAGAAAGAATTATTGTATTTAACATTTATTAAAAAAAAAAAACAGTATCAATAGTTATAGTCTTAACAAACTTTGTTCCCTTTACAGTTACCAACAACGGCACATTTCAAAGAAAAAAGAACTTTTAGATGCTCATTTCTGTATTATTGAATGCTGAAGAAATAAAATAAAATCTAAGATAATGCTGGTTTGTATTCTTTTTTATTTTAAGTACTATTTATTAAGTATTCTAAGTACTTTTTTTATTTTAGGTTTGCGTCAATGGTGAAATTTTCACTAACTCTGTTAACTGAAAAAAAGTCCGATGAGCTTAATCGTTAGTCTGGATATCTGAATATTTTTTTAATTACATGAAATTTTTAAAGAAACATTCCATGTAAATTAAAATCTAAGAGTATGTAGCGAATTTGTGTTTATACTTTCTCAGTATTCAAAATTAAGTTTGTTAGTTTTAATTAAAAATAATTCACTAATTTAAATTATTTAAAAAATTAAACTTTAATTAAAAAAGTAATTCAGCTTTAGCATGTATTAAATAAGTTACGTAACTTATTAACCTTAGAAAGTAGTTCACCTTAGGAATTACAGTTTGGCAAAATTTATTAAAGAAAGTGATAAAAATTGGAATAAAAAAGAATATTTTTTCTTTAATTTTTTAGTATATCTTCAGTACAGTACTAAACAACAATATTATTATTACTAACAATATAATTATTTAATACAATATGTAAACAATAGGCTAACAATATCATTATTTAGAAAATTAAAAAAAGCACACCGTCTTGAAATCAAATAGCTAATCTTGAATAAGACACCAATAAACGGGAAAATAATATGATCATAAATATAATTATCCGCCATGTATATGAAAATTTTAAAAGTCATATTTTATTTCATAAAAATTCTGTCATATTTTAGTTATTAAAAATTTCAGAACTTCATGAAATAGTGTTTTACACCCATTTTGAATAAATAGAGAAAGTAATTCATTAAAAAATTGAAAGCAATTAATTAAATATGAGATTATAATATTAATTTATAATTGTGTTACGGATATTCACAACATATATTGAATAGTAATTTAAGGTAAAAATACGCTTTTTAAAAAATTTGAGAAATGCTGTAAAAATTATTGATAATTTTCATGGAATTATGCATTAAAAAATTCGCGATTTAAAGAAATTTGAAATACTTGTAATTTACAGTTGAATTAATCTGAATTTTAAGTTTTTATAGATTGAAATAAATTTTCATTAATTTAATAATAGCTTTAATAATTATATAGGGGGAAAATGATATTAAATTAAATTTATAAATTTATTAATGTATTTTATTATATTATATTGATTATTTAATAAATAATTACGCATACTAATTAAAACTATGATTTACTTTTAAATTTATATGTTAATTGTTAGCAATAAATTAAATGATGCCAATTAATTTATTTTATTATTAGATAGAATCAAGATTTGTAATATCTTTAAGAGTAATTTCCCTTTCATAACAAGTAGTTTAAACGTAATAAAAATGTAAATAAAAAAATATTGTGTTATAAGTAAAAATTGAAAACGTATATAAAATAAAAAATAAATAAATAAAAGTAAATGTTTGAATATGGGATAAAAATAACGTTCGATAAATAACACTCTCAGAAAGAAGCAAGTTTAAAAGAAGCGCCCTCTCAGTAAAACTATTATTTGAATTTTCAGCTAAAGTGTTTACAGTCACCGATAGATGGCGACAGCAATACCGTTAGCTGGCTATAAGTGAAAAGACTACGTTTTCTCAATGAGTTTTAGAAATGGATAACTTTTTTTTAAACTAAAAGAAAAAATAATTATATAAATTATATTTTCAATTTTTAATTAAAAAATAATTATCTTATTCTAAGGAAAAACGTATTAAAACGTTACTCAGATCAAAATTTTTTTTTTTTTTTTCTTGAAATATGTATTTACTACATAAGCTCACTCTACAATACCTACATTTTAAACAAATCATATTTGGGATAAAATAAAAAATTATCTTGTATTAACATTTATTGAAGTTCTTTGTTTAAATACTATAATAATAAAAATTTTAATTTCTTTTTTTTTTTTTTTTTTAGATAATATTCAGTTCATCTTCAAATTATGCAAAAAAAAAAATTCATATATATTGGAATTATGAAACTATGTTAGGAATAATTTGTAAAAAAATGAAAACATTATTTTAATGTTTGCTCTATACAGTATTACAATCACTGTATAGAGCAGGATTGTAATCACAATAAATATGTAAAAAAAACATGAACTTTTCTAAATTTAAGAGAAGAACATGTTAAGATATTTTTAACCAAAGATAAATTGAAGCAATATCTATTAGATAATTTATTTTTATAGAGATAAAATAAGGATTTTAAAAATTTCTACTAAAAAAATATTTCTCAATTCATAATTTTAATATACTACACATCAAATGAGAAGGGAGAGTGAATATTTATTTTATTTACAAGTGGTCCAAATCTATTGTATTTATATTTATCGACTTAAATGAAAGAATCTGGAAAAAAATAAAGTATATGATTAAAATACCACATACTCAACTAACAACACTTATATATTTGATAAAATAAATTTATCTCTTAAGCACCTAATTTAGCCACTAATTGCGAAATTATAACCGACTACACAAGCAACATTAATCACTTCACAAAATTACGAAAAGTAATGGCTTACTTGTGTTTCCTCCCAAATTAACATTTTTATTCATAAAAGACAGATGATGTTACAAATTATGTTTTTGCATTCGTTGAAAACCAGTTCACTTGAGAATTCGTTCTTGCTTACATTTTTGACTCGCTGGTCGTAAATTTAAGCTAATTAACCAGGAAGATTTAGTGCATTCCCTCTAGAATGTCATCCTCATCCTCAAAATGAAAGTAATTATGAGCCCAGGATAATTGTTTTCATTTCGCAGTCTTCATTACTGCTCACCAAAACTCACTACAAATAAAATTTTTTCTTGGAAATAATTGAATGGATATTCTTTGATTTATGATGACCTATTATTTTCCAGACTCAGAGCATAACTGCATTTGGAAGTTGCTGTACTAATGAAGGCTTCAACGATGATGACTGTAACATATTTTCTATCAATTAACAATTAATTACTCATCATTTCAAAAATTACTTTAAAGTATTGAAAATAAGGGGGGTGCAATGAAGTATTTAAACATTCCTAGACAGAAATACATTTTATTCTTACTCGGAAAAATTTAATTTTAATTATAAGTGTTGGTATGATTGCAGATGATTATAAAGATTGAAGCTATTATACGAATGTTAATGCCAGTGAAAATGATCTCCTTCACAATTCTGCAATATTGTGATATCGATCATCAATAAGATAACCAATTGAAAATATAAATTAACTGAAAGGAAAACAGAAGATTATATTATTTTTTTATTAATAACGTTATATTATAATGTTTTATTAATTTTAATTATAAGTGTTGTTATGATTGCAAGGCAGATGATCCTAAAGATTGAAGATTTTGTAATGTTAATGCTAATGAAAATTATCTCCTTCAAAATATTACAGAATAGTGATATCGAATATCAATAAAATAAACAATAGAAGGTATAAATTAATTTAAAAGAAAACAGAAGATTATGTCATTATACATAATTTATAGTTTTATTATTTCGTTTAATTTCTTTTAAAAACTCAATATACTTTTCGTGGGAATAAAAGATAAATAAAATAAAAGCATTTTTTAAATTATATATACCAGGGTTGTGGAATTTTAATTTTTTTTTAAATAATAAGAAAATTTATCGGTTATAAAAATCCTATAAAAAAGGATTATATGGCTATAAATATGTTATATGAATTTAGTTCTTTAAGATTCAAATGGTAATATATCAGTTGAATTTTTTTTTTCCAAAATAAATCAAAAAAGGATTTCCTGCTTTGAAATGGTGGGTGAGATATTCAAACTTTTTTTTAATAGATTGAACTTCTTTGTGAAATATTAACAATTGTTTTAAAAGAATATATTGTAAAAATTGCATTGTTGTTTTTAAATATCTTTGAAAATATTTTTGACAATATTTTTATGTTGCAAAAATAAAAAGGATTTGTAAAGGAAAATTAATTTAAAAGAAAACAGAAGATTATGTCATTAAACATAATTTATAGTTTTATTATTTATTTTCCTCTTTAATATATTATGATTGAAAAAAAAAAAATTATGTGATTCAAATTGTGCAGAAATTGCAAATAAAAATAAAACTGCTAACCTTTTTTTTTTGTATTAGTGATAAAAACATATAAAAGTTATGTACTGAAGTTTATAATGATACGTGCAAAACATTAAGATGCTATAATATTCCTTTTCTACTGAACAAAGAAACCTAAACAATTTTCCAGTTTAAATTAACAATTATCCGACAAAATTTAATTAAAAAAAATAAGAATGATATGAACACAAAGCAAGCTGTAAATTCCAAATTCATTCATTAGAATAAAATATTTTGCTTAGAATAGTTAGAAGATATTTTTTTTTAGAATTTCAAAAATTAGTTATGAATTAACTAAAAATAATTATGCATTGAGAAATATAATATTGCTGTGAATTTTAAATAATATTTAGTATATTAACATAATATTTTTAATACTTTTCATTTATGTGTAGAAAAAAAAATCCTACTTGGAAAGAGGCTAGTAATCAAAGAAAATTAAGCTAGCTTGTTAGAAATAAAAATAAAAAAAGCCAAACTATTCTAAAGCTTGCTAGTAATCAAAGAAACAAAAGTTTTTTTTTTTTAAACAATAAAATATAAACAAATAATAAACACTTAAAAATATTCTATAATATTAATAATCATTAATGGATAACATAATAAAGTAGAAATCAATAAATTTCATAAACTAAATAGTGTAAATAAGCAGTATAATATGAATAATATTTGAAATTCAAGTTAATTTTTTAAAATTTATTAATAAAAAATTTAACGTTTATATATTATAAAGCTAACTTTTCCCCAAAAAATAATACATTCTAATTATTTTTCCTGAAATTTTCACTTTTTTTAATAGCAATATTTTCTTTTGATTTAATAGGGACGGATGCACAAGAAAATTTGGGATTTTTTCTTAAGATGATACCCATAAGAAACAAAATTAGTAAGAAAAACTGGCAAAGATCTTCAAAAAGAAAATGTCAGCAACTTAGTTCTTTACTGCTGAACTGCCAAGTATGCAAGTGAGTCATTTTAAATTCTTCTTTTCATCACAGCATAACTGTATTGTGGCGCCCTCTAATGTCGCCCTCTAATGTCGCCTACAAACCCCGCCTTCTTCCAACATATATTTGAAGGACTCGCGCTCATTGGTCAAACATTAACATGAGCCTATTGAATGACAACTGTATATTGCAGCATTGATTGAAGGCGTGGTTTCAGTAGTGCTGCAAAAGCGAACTGCTTATGTGTAGTAGTAGATGCATATTATAATTATCTGCAAAAACTCAGCCCTCTGGTATTCACGTGATGAGTTGAAAGCGAATTAAGAGAATCTAATCATGTGACGTCAAAACGTCTTACGATCTAAACTGCAGTAAGATACTGCCCTCTAGTGTACAATAATGAATATATTTCTTGATGAAATAGGAAAAATACAACTAACAATTGCAAAAGTTTGTAAAAATATTTACAATTTATAATTTTTTTTTTTTACAAATTTTCCTACTATAATTTAAATGTTTTTTTAAAGCTTCTATAAGCATTTCTTGCATTAGTCGTTGAAATTTGTTATAATTGATGATATTCAAATATGGAATTTTGTTATGGAGTATTATTTAAAATTTTGGCTTTAATAAAATTTTGGAATTAGATTTATCTGAAATAAATTAGATTCAACTGAAAAGTATCATAATTTTTAAATAAAGGATTACTATATTTTTATTGAGTGGTTTTACTTTCATATTTTCTAAAATATTTTTAATTCAGATGTAATGATAGAATACTGAAAAACAGATTATTATTACTATTTAATATTATAGCGAAATTTACAGTATCACTTAAAATATAAGTGAAACCTTTTTTTAAATTTTATTTCAATATAAGCACTTGAAATTCTAGACTAATTTATAATACATCCGAAATGTATCTTGACAGCTTAAACAATGAAACAATACTTCATTAAGATAACTAACCTTTTTTAAACTTCCAAAGAAAAAAAAAAAAAAAACTTCGTCTATTGATTGCAAACAGTTTTTAATACACAAACATTAATTATTTCTTCAGAAATCTTAAAGTATAAAAACCATTACAAAATTTATAAACTCTTGCAAAAAACTTAAGTTCCCTCTCCCTTAAAACAAATAGTGTAATGAAAAAAAAAAAAAAAAAAAAAAAAAAAAAAAAACCACTTATGATTGAGCTATAATAATATATAAATTTAGATAGTAGATTGTTTATACACGTATTATATTGTATTCATTTTCTCTTTCAGCAATTTAAAATTATTTCCCTCTAATATATACATACAATTTCATTTATAGTTTTAAATAATATAACTACCTAGCAATTTTGCTATTTTAAAAGAATGTTATCTCTCATAACAATATAAAAAAATAGAATTATTCTAAAGAATGATTGAAAAATGCATTAAAAGAGGTTTTTTTTTAGAAATAATATTTAAAATGATTGCTAGATGTTCATATATAAAACCTTATCAATGATAGTAACCATAGTTGGTATAGCAAACGATAGCAATGAATGTTAGACGTTCATATATAAAACCTTATCAATGATAGTAACCATAGTTGATATAGCAAACGATAGCAATGATTGATGATATAGTATATTATGATAGTAACAAAGCAATGATGAAGCTTAATAATATCCAAGCTTTAACAATGATAATAAAGATAGTTGATATAGCAAACGATAGCAATGATAATAACGATAGTTGATAAAGCAAACGATAGCAATGATTGTTGATATAGCATATTATGATGTAACAAAGCAATGATGAAACTTAATAATATCCAAGCTTTAGCAATGATAATAAAGATAGTTGATATAGCAAATGATAGTAACGATAGTTGATACAGCAAACGATAGCAGTGGTTGTTGATATAGCATATGACAGTAACGAAGGAATGATGTATAAATGTTATACCTTTTTTCCAGGAATATATAGAAAAATGTTTATAGTAAGACACTAAAGTATAATTTTTAGCAAAAACAAACATTATTTGCTGTTTTCTTTATAAAATTATTTTTTATATAATAAAATTATGGTGCAGTGTAAATTAATTGTAGTTGGTAGGACGCGTTAAACTATTATAGAAAAATGCATTAAAGTAATAACTAAATGCATAAATAAATGACTTAAACAGTTGTTAGAAAAAAATAATTTTAAACACTGAAACATTTTTAAAGATTACTTACTGCAATTAAAAGTTTGTACTGAAAATATTTGCAACACCTTGTAAACTTCAGCAAAAATGCATAAAAACTTTCCCATTATAGTTTTCAATTCAGGGCTCTCAACAAATACAAATTACAATTTTGCGTAATTCAATTATGAAATAAACATTTTATCAAATACTCATTTTAAAAAATGAGCATTTGATAAAAATGTTTAGTATTGCTTTTTACAATCACAACGATAAAAACCATTCAGTATCTTATAAATAGAAAAATTTTATTACATCATATTACAGGCCGTTATTTTAAAGCTAATAAAGATCCGTTATGAACACTATTATTTAAACACATAAAATTCATTCCAGTTGAAGACACCAGTAACTTATTCTCGCTTATCAAAATTATGGCAGTAGTTATTAAGTGTTTTATGCATGGCTAACTCGGATGTTTTAATATTCTAGTCTTGCTCTATGCATTAAAACGTAAAGCAATAACGTTTGTTTTGACATTTAGCCCGTGAAGCACAGTTTAATTTTTAAAATTCAATGCTGTAGTTTAGTTGATTACATTGCTATCTTTTTAACATACCAACTATAATTAATTTAAGTACTTTTAAGTAAATTAAAGTACTTTTCTCTCACAATATTACATTTTGTTTATAACAACAAATATAAATCTATTTCAAAATAAATATATAAATATAAAATAATAAATTTATTTAAACATAAGTTCATAAATTTATTTTAAAATAATTGAAATTCATAAAATAAAGTAAAAACATCTTTCAAATGTAAATTTCTTTAAGACTTCCTAATTTTGCTTATTCCAATCTCAATTAAAATAAATCTGTTTAATTTTTTAACAGTAAATATTGCCCTTAAATATATTTAAATTTCTTAAATATTTATGGACAATATTTGTTGCTCAAAAGCCAGTACAGTCTTAAGTATAACAAATCTATTTAATTTTTTAACAATAAATATTGTCCATAGATATATTTAAATTTCGTAAATATTTATGGACAATATTTGTTACTCAAAAGCCAATCCAGTCTTAAGTAAAATAAATCTGTTTAGATTTATTATTACTTAAGACTGAAATAATGCTACATTATTTCTAATCACTGTGAAATAGTGAAATGGTTATTGCTAAATTTAAATAAAATGTGATTAGATTATAAACATGATTAGAACATGGTTCTATATAAGCTGTCAATGGTGCAATTTTGCATTTGAAAGTAACTGGGATAAGGGAATCAAACCAACTCTATAAAATTCATTTAAAATTATATTATGTGAATTCTGAATATTGTTAATTAGAATACTTGCAATATCTTAAGGAATTCAGTTATATTGAGCTCAAACTGTTTTGAACTGTAAGAATGCATTTTCATTTACAACAATAAGGAATATTTCAATGTCTGAATACGGATTATGAGAAAAAATTGCTAAGATCACATGTAATTTTCCATTTTCTAGTTGCATTGTCTTAAGAAAACCGGGGTAAGAAAGAGATTTATTTTAAATTACATTTTAATCAATGAAACATATCATTTGATTCAATTTTCTTGTCAGAAAATTCACTACTGAATATTGTAAAAATTAATTAATCGAATTTTTTCACTTACAGATTCTGTTTCCACAGATTTCTTTTCAAGACAATTTATAATGGTAGAAGGTAAGACATTTTTTAGTATGATATTATATTGAAATATTCGATTGGTAACATACATTTAATAAAAAAAAATAATAATAAATAAAAACTTATTTGATTTTTCTCTTTCTTAAATGTTGTTGCTTTTTATGAAATTTTATTTACATATTTTATTACAATTTGCTTATATTCAATATAAACTAAATCATACATGTTCAACGTAAAAAAAATCTATTAATAATTTTTGAGTCATATGGAACTTTATTTGTTACGCTATAAACAATAAAAGTACCTTACACGAGTCGTTGCGCTAATTTTCTAATTATATAGTAGTAAATGTGCTGTAATAATATATTTCCTATACTTTCATATTTCTGTATATGAATAATATATCTTTGTGATCGATTTTAAATGTTATTAATGATCATTAATTAGCAAAATGTTATATTGTTCTTTTAGCATGCTTTATAATTAACGTAAATGTTATTGTTTTTAAAATTGACGAATTTTGATTTTCAATTATTTAATATAAAAACCACGGAAATCTTTAAATTAAATATAAACTTTAATATCTAAATTAGTTTAATAATTTTTTTATAAACTACATACTAGATTTTCATAGTATATTCATCGACAAGTCCTATCTAAATATACTCTTCTACCTATTATCTAGTAGTACTACCTAGTGTTTGCTATCTAAGCTATACATTTCTAAAACAAAAATACTTAATGCAGTGTTCTATACTTTTATATGAAGAAAATGTGTACAAAATGTTAAATAATTGAACGCAGAATGTTTAAAGAACGCAGAACTTATCTAGGAACTAATGTTCTTTTCATAAACATTTCTGAACTATTCAGATTCAAATTTACTTCGCTACTATTGCTCTTTATACTGCATTAATTTATAAAAACATTTTAATTTAGATAAGAATATAAAATTTTTAATTCAGGCAGAGTTAATTTGGGGATTTCTAAATTCAAAACAAAGCTTTAAAATATTTCTTGAAGTAATAAAAAAACAAACTTTGCATAATTACGAGCATACCGGTACATTCTCAAAGACGTCACGTTTCAATGAGTTCAAAATGTTAAATAGCTGAAAGCACAATGTTGAAAAACTGGTCTATGAACTAATATTCTTTTCATAAACTTTTCTGAATTATTCAGATTTAAATTTACTTCGCTACTATTGCTCTTTATACCACATTAATTTAGAGAAATAATTTAATTTAGATAAGAATATAAATATTTTAATTCAAGCAGAGTTAATTTGGGGATTTCCAAATTCGAAACAAAGCTTTAAAATATTTCTTGAAGCAATAAAAAAACAAACTTTGCATAATTACAAGCATGCTGGTACATCTTCAAAGACAGCACGTTTCCTCTTTATAGGGGGACCAGCAAATCCGTTCATTTTTATGCCCGGTGTCATAAGAGGAGAAAAACTTTCTTCATTTTAGAGTGCTGCTGTTTGGGGATAGTGAAAAAAAAAATTATTTTTTTTATTTGGGCCCCAATAAATCACCACCAGTGACGGCAGAGTGAGAGAAGAGTAAAAGAGTGAGATGAAAAGAGAGAAAGCGTAAAGAAAGAGAAGAAGAGAAAAATCTTTTTCTTAGCGGATTCGTGTTCGAAATAGGAATTTGTCCTGAAGGAAAAGCGAAAAGAATGAAATCCCGAGAAAAACAAACATAAAAATTCGGGATCAATAATTGAGATGGCTTAGGCATAAAACGAGGCTCCAGTCGAATTCAAGCCTTCTCTCTTTTTGCCTTTTCTTTTCTTTTTCTTTTTTTTTCTTCTCAGGGAGAAAGAAAAGGGGGAAATAAAATATGTGAAGAGGTCTTCGTCAAGAGAAAAGTAAAGGAAAAGCAGGAAAAAAAAAAAAAAAAAAATGCCTTAGCGCTGGAGCCACAAAAGTACGCGAATCGACGCTGCTCTAATGCCGTCTTCGTACTGCTGTTTCCCCGTCGAATCTTCGCTGAAATACCCGTCCACGAATAAAACCGTCACGTCTCACAGAGAATAAATTGGAAGTTATAGAACTCGTAAACCCGACACGGGAACTAATAGATGAAAGGCATACTTTCCCTTTTCCAGAAAATAAAGGGAGAAGGAAAAAATGTCTGTTTTCGTCTATCTCTGTTCGATTTCGTCTTAACTCAATATTAGAAATTTTATTATTTTTATATTATTATTATCCCCAACACATTCCCTTATCCACTTATACAAAACTCCACCCATGTTTTTAATTATGTTTGCTGACCAGTACTATTTGACCCAACATATTTTTCATAGAATTCCTCCCTCTCTTCCAAATATAAAACAGAACTTCTGGAGTATTTCTCTGGTTTTGTGGAGCTGTGCTTCACCGTACATTAAATGACTGATTTTTATCACCGTCGTATCTATGAATGAAAACCTGATCTATCATCAAATTCTGAATTTAAGGGACTTCATATTTTATTAAAACCAGAAATTAATTTATGAAATGTTTCAGAATGACTTATTCGAAGAACGGTATTTTAACTGTATTTGCACTGTATTTTTTTTAATGTGAAAGCTGCATGTCTTTATGTCTTTATATTTTATTACAAAGTATTAAAACTTATGTTGCCTCTTGGGTGAAATTGAGTACAAAGTCTGATTTTTCATGAAAACAAAATAATTTCAAATAAATTATAAAACAAAAGGCAATATATGGGTAAAAGCAAATGGAATCGATTAATAATATGGAATTAATAGGATATTTATTAATAAATTTGATCCACATACGGTATACTGGTACTTAATTTTGAATTAAATTTTTCATGTAAATATTTTCCCATGTAAAACATTGTCAACAAAGATTTTCTATCTACTACAACAAATATGTATTTCTTTTTACCTTGCTTAAATAAAATTATCAATTTAAACTGCTTGTATCATCTAATTTTGTGATTTCAATTTGTACTTTCAGAATACAAGGATTGCTCTGTGAATTGGCTGTTACTGGTGATGACGAAGAAAATTATTGCTGTTTGATTTGACCGTTACTGATGACTATGACGAAAATCAGTCATAGTAGTTTGATATTATTACACTAATGACGATGGGAAAAAGCAGAAACATCGCAAAAGAAAAGAATATACATCGAAGAATGACAGAAAGCTTTGGCACCTTTGATGGAAAACTTTATCATTCTTTCACACATAATAATTTTTCAATCGATTTTTAAAAAATTAATTTTTAATGTGACTAAATTCATTTCATTTCTTTATCAAATGCAATTTTTGCACCATTGCCTGGCACTGAACTTGCATACAATGGCAAAGGAAAATGTGATGTTGTAAAAGAAAATTTACATAGATGTGTTTTATTTATATCTAATGTTATTATCTTCTTATATTCCCTTCCACCCAGTTATTTTAAGCTTAAAATACTTTTATGACAGCTACAAACATCTATTTTATTTAATGCATGAATAATTATATATCTTTTTGTGAGTTGTTACATTTATTAAAACCACTGAGAAACCATTATTATTATCAATGTCATGAACATTAAAGTGATATAACATATATCTGTATACATAAAACAAGAAATAAATTAAAGATTTCGTATAAATTTTCGAATAAAAAATTTCTGCTAGAGAAGTAGTATTTCTGGTAGAGAAGTACAATAGCTTCAAAAAATTTATAATTTAATTAATACGAGAGAGTTGAACATAATTGAGCACATAAAATTTTCACTGACATGAATTATAATATTTGTTAAAAAAAATGTCACTTAACTTACAAAAATATCTAAAAAGATATTCCCTATTAAAACATATGAATTTGCTGTTTAACTAGAAAATCAAATATTGTATGAAGTAGAATTTATTGTTTTACTTTCTATTGCAAAAAATATATCACATATGCGTTTCATTAATATGCATTTTCTATATCTACAAATATATTTTAAAACCTTTTTTAATAATTGGTGGATTTTTCATAAAACAAAGTTTGCTTTAGATCTAAACTATTTAACATGTAAAGGAATATAGTTGTACCTTAAGTATTTTTTTGTGATACAAAATTATAATAATACAAGTTTCTTAGCAAAAAACAACAATAGATAATATAGGACAAGTAAAATGTAAGAATCTGAATGTGTATATATATTTTTTTAATTTTAATCAGCAAATATTACATCAAAGAGTTTCTTGTATACATATTTAAGTTTTTAATTCTTTTACTTAGCTATTCTTTATTCTATTATTTAATTCTTCTATTCTTTTGACAAAATTTGAATATGCTGTTTAATTAAATTATTTGTTTTTGATCACAGTTTTCTATGATTTGCAATTCAAAATGTTATTCAAAATTTCAATTTATACTGTTTAATCGAAAATCGACTGATTTTCGAAAACTAACAATTGTTTTAGCCAATCAACAATCATTTTAACCATTACCATACTAAGCAGCAATTAAATATAAATTTGATATGATTTATTTTAAAGTTGGCTAATTTTAATATTTAAATGACTATTATTTAGAATTAAATAACTCTTTATTCACAAAATAATTCTTCATGTGCATATCTATATCTATAATTACTTTCTTTATTGAAATTACATTCCCCTACACACGCCAAATAAAAAGGATAACTTAAAAAGTAGTTCACGAAATCCTTTTTCAACAAACCTTTTAATCATCAACTCTTATCGTAATTTATTTTTAAAGTAATTAAGCTATAAATCATCGTGATTATCTCAGAATCACGCTAGAAGTAGTTTATTTTCTTAGATAAAATATGAATGAAGTGTGATCTATGATGTGCCGGTTGAATACCGACATCTTTCACTGGACTCGCAACACTTATGCATCCATCGCATATTTTTATTGCTATTTCGGAACAGAAACTATAAAACATGATTTTATGACTTATTAATGATTCGTTGTTTTTGTTTAATTCGATAGCTAATCAGCTTTTGGCTTTCGTCGGGTAGCTTTATATTTCTTAACGTAACACACTTGAAAGAAAAAGGATTTTTAAAATCTTAACTAAACTTAAATTTCCTTGTGTGCGTAATATAAGGAAAAAATTGGATATAAATAACAATTTTGACATTACATAATAAAAAATCCAATAAAAGTTAATCAAGTGGTTATTGCTATATTTATGAGTGAAATAATTCAGGGTAATTAAGTTTATTATGACTGCAAATGCTTTTCATTCAAAATGTTTTCTTCTAAAATTAGTATAGTGCTTACTTTAACTACTTTTAAAATTTGCTTTTCTTTTTATATGCATAATTAAAAGCAAGTAACATTCACATTTTAAATAACTTAATATCGATATAAAAACGTTCAATACCAAATCACACAAATGGAATTTATTGTTCTCTTTTATTAGTTAAATAAGTAATGAAAATTTAAAACAGTTCCCCTTTTTTTTTACAACACACTTGAATTTCTACTTAAAAATTTAGGAATTTGCAAACATAATTTAAGATTAATAAAATATTTGTTTAATTTTTCTTCGAATTTATGTTGAATAAATTCCAAATATTAAATTAAAGTACGCAATTATTTTTACAGGAAAAGGACAGTTTCTTTTTTACAGTACAGTCTTAATAGTACAATTGACAGAAAACAATTAAGTGGTAATTTTAACCAAAATCAAATGTATAAATCATTACTTAATTCGCAATTCCTATCTAGTTAGATTTATTATTCTTAAGTTTTAGCGTTTTCGTATTGTATTGATTAAAAAGTCTAAAAATTTAGTAATCGTAATAAATCCGAATATTTTTTGCCTTTGGCTGTTTTAGTTAATCGATTTTAATCTTTATTATTGCATTGAATTTTTATTTATATTTTATTTCATTGTTTATTTTTTTGCTGCATTCACAATTGATGATTACGGATAGTATAGATTTTTTCTACCAAAACTCTATATTTATTCTTAATTTTTTTGGATATCATTTACGGAATTAACACTACAAAAATCTCATTGCTAAAATACCCGGTATTTGATTTTAAAAGCAACAAGATTACCACAATTATTTTATATATAATTTTTTAAAATCATATTATTGTATATTTAAACAAAATTCGGTTTGTACTATTTCAAATTAGATTCATTAATTTGCATTGCAAAATTTCTTATTAGATAAAAGCAAAATACTTGGACCTAAATACTGAATTCAGGGACATAATTGATTTTTTTTCCTAACTATAAGTATGTTTAACTAACAGTATGTTTATCCTTAATTTTTTTATGTCATTTAAGGGATTGACATTACAAAATTTTCATTGTTAAAGTATCCGGTATTTTCTTTTAAAAGCAACAACATTACCACAATTATTTTATATACACTGTTTTAAAACCATATTATTACAAATTTTTACAAAATTCGGTTTGTACTATTTCAAATTAGATTTATTAGTTTACATTGCAAAATTCAATATTAGATAAAAAGCAAAATACTGGGACTTGAATACTGAGCAAAATACAGAGTTCAGGACTTAATTGATTTTTTTAAAATTTTTTTTATTTATTTATTTATTTTTTGCTAACTGTTAGTATGTTTAACTAACAGTATGTTTATCTTTAATTTTTTTTTTATGTCATTTAAGGGATTAATATTACAAAAATTTCATTGTTAAAGTACCCGGTATTTTTTTTAAAAACAACAGGATTACCATAAATATTTTATATATAATTTTTTTAAACCATAGTATTATATATTTAAACAAAACTCGGTTTGTACTATTTGAAATTAGACATTGCACAATTCATTATTAGATAAAAGCAAAATACTGGGATCTAAATACTGAGCAAAAGCTTGAGTTCAGGGACTTAATTTATATATATTTTTTTGCTAACTATCAGTTAAATCAATCAATATTTTATACATAATTTGTCTTAAATAAAATATAACGATCCGATAATAATTTCATTTCAGTGATTTTTTCCTATTTTCACATTTTTAAAATTTGAATAATTTTTTTTTTCAGCAAACAACACTAAGGAAATTCTTATCAAAAACTAAACAGTGGACGTAACTTACTGAAAGAAAGAAAGAAGAATCCGTCCTCTTGCGTCCCAGAACACAATGGTTTTACTGCAGAAAATGAAATCCAAAAAAGAAGACAAGAAAGAAAGAAAAAAGAAGACCAGATGTAAGTTTTTATTCTTTATGTTGTTTTTTTCTCATCTTAACCTCTGTCTTTTCTTCCCTAATCAGATTGATCCTTCTTTTATTAATACAAACGTCTAACACCATATGTTTGGCTAGCATGCATCCCCAAAACAGTATGCCTATTAAGTCTAATAAATGTTGGATACTAATTCGTGAGTCAGGGGTCGTAAAATTAGGACGCTGAGTTTATCGTTAAGAAAATCCAAACTTAATTTGTTATACTTCTTTGTCCCCTCAGCGGCGTGTTTTTTATTACGCTAACTGGGACCACTGAATTTCAAAACGTTGAATAATTTTTATATTAAACAGAATTAAGCGAATACTAATTTTGTGTATTTTTTGTCTTGAATGCAGCAGTAATTAATTTTTTGTCTCCAAACAAAGTAATGTTTCTTTTTTTGTTTAAATGAGTATTTTGCATCGGATGCTATTGATTCAGTATTTATAAATAAGAAGAAAAAACAATCAAGATAAATTACAAGTAAATTCAGTGTGATAAACAATATAATTCCATCCTATAAATTTTGTAATATTGATTTTTCTAGTAATTAAATCTCATTGTGTGAACATGTAGAAAACGGCATATGACTAGAATTTATTGAAAGTAATTCAAAGATTTTTTAAGTAAATAAAATGATTGCTTATTTCAATAGTATGATACTTTCAATGAGATAATTTATATTCCTTATCTTCTACATCAAAGATTTTAAGTGAATATACATGGAAACTAAACTTTATTTCTGTAATTTAAAAATTAAATACGTATTTACAATTAAGTAACTATATTAATTAAATATATATTTACAATTAAGTAATTAAATTGATTACATTAATTAAATATGTATTTACAATGAGTATTTTGCATCGGATGCTACTGCTTCAGTATTTATAAATAAGAAGAAAAAATAATCAAGATAAATTAGACAAGAAATTACAAGTAAACTCAGTGTGACAAATAATATAATTCCATACTATAAATTTTTTAATATTGATTTTTGTAGTAATTAAATCTTATTGTGTGAAGATTTAGAAAACTGCATATTCTAGAAAGAATAGAATTTATTGAAAGTATTTCAAAGATTTATTTAAGTAAATAAAGCGATTGCTGGTTATTATTTTGATAGTATGATACTTTCAAAGAGATAATTTATATTCCTTATATTTTACATCAAAAATTTTAAGTGAATATGCATGGAAGCTATATTTAATTTCTATAATTTAAAATTTAGACATGCATTTACAACTAAAAATATGATTATAGTTATGTTTAATGCTTTTATTTTTGAAGATATAATAACATATTCTGTTATTTAATTTTTATTAAATTCCAAGCTGAAAATTAATCATGGAGTGGTAAACATTTTATAATACAAATAATAATAAATAAATATAAAAATAATAAAGAATTCAAAGTCAATCTCTATATTGTATTTTTTCAAGGAAAGTATTGTATTTTTAGTTTGAATTCATCAAAATGTGAAAATAAATAGCATGACACTAAGGTATGTATAAATTAGGTTATATTAACAAAACAAAAGTTACATTCTTGGACAATTTTCATTTAAATTTATCCTCATATTTCATAGTCTTATGTGTTATAATAATATTTCGGTACTAATTCATGAACAAAATAGAATAATACAAAACAAAAATGAAAAAGAAATTGTAATCGAACGTTCCGATATACAGGTTACCAATAAAATTTAGAATTTAATGTAAGAACAAAGAGCATCAAGGCAATCTTAAAAAATAAAAAAACTGTAGAATTCCAAACGATTTTCTATTCTTTTCTTAATCTCATTTTCACTTATGAAACAAAATTGTTTTTGCTTTCACCAGACGATCTTACGAACTTTTAGAATAATTTTACTTTAATTTTACTTCTAAATTAAAAAAAATTTACTTCTAAATTGAAAAGAAATTAAAAAAAAAAAAAAAAAAAAAAAGAAGAATTACAGATTTCTGTAAAAAATGTCTAAAATTGAAAGTGGTCAAGGACACGAAAAATCTCCTTCCCCAAAACAATACCCGTATATTTTGTGGGTAATAATTCGTAATACAAATAGTCTTTGAGATTATAATTTTATTTCAAGAAAATTTACTTATATTTATATAGTCATTTCCTTTTAATTATAAGAAAAATAATGTTAGTAAATAATCAAATTCCTAATTATATATTTTAAATAAAAAATAATATGATGCAACTGCAAGATATAACAAATATAATGTGATTTTTAACTTCTTCCAAAAATTCATAAGGTATTTTAAGAAACATAACGCATTTTGCAACATGAATATAATTTCATTTAAATATATTTTTAAAGATAGAAGAACAATACAGATTTTAAAACCTGTAAACCTGCTATGCTTATGTAAAATACGATTCAAATTGAAACACAAGACATTTTTTTCTGTAAGAGAATTTTAAATCTGCCTTTTATAAAGCGTATCGCATTTCTGTAGTAAATAGTTTCAATTCTATATAATAAGAAACCTCTGAATTTATTTTTCTTTCTAAATGTTTAAAAATTAACTATCAGTTATTTGAAAGAATAAAATAAAAATTTAATAAATAAAACTCTTTTCTCTCCGAGAAAAAAAATATAATAAATATTAATAACAAAATTATTAATAAATAGTAATAATAAGAAAAATATAATGCATTGAAGAATGTTAGTTACTATTTTATCAATCTTAGTCAGACAAAAAAAGTTGCTATTTCCACGAGTTATCTTAATCAAAATGATTTACTGTAAATTGTAATTAATACTAAGCTGAAACTAAATGCAAAAGCTGAAACTGAATATAAAAGCCGAAACTGAATGCAAAAAAATACTGATTAATAATACAGATTTCAAAGCCTGCAAATCTGCTATGTTTATGTAAAATATGTTTTACGTATAATTAACAATTGTTAATAATACGCAATTATTAGATAATGAAAACAATTAACAATTATTAGTATATTATTAACAATTGTTAATAATGCGTAATGATAAGATACTGAAAAATGTTATCTATTGATAAGGATAAGAAAGTATTGTCTGAAAACAGAATTCCTCTTGCTGTAAAACATTTAAATGAGAATGACTGTAAATATTATATTCAAATGTCGTGACTCGTTAACATGCGCTGATAATATATCTATGTTATTGTACAGATTTATTTGTCATATAATCTGAGTTAATATAATATAAGTTAATAATAAAGAACTTCTTCTCCGTCCAGACCCATTATGCATCTAAGATAATAAAACAGCGTCTTTCCTCTTAAATTTATTTATTATAAATAAATAATACTATATGCATTAAACTATTCATAACGCAAATGGATATGAAGAAAATTGCTTAGTTACGTTAAGTAATAAACTTCAGATACGATGCATAGCTATATTATTCTAATAAATCAAATGAAAAACACACTTTACTCTTTGTCTATGTCATTCTTTACTGTGAAATTTTTTGTTTTCGTTTTGTATGAAAATAGGGGTAATATTAAAAGCAGAAACAAAAAATATGGGAAAATTAGTTAGCTGTGAATCTCTAAAACTGAAATGAAATAGCGTCTTATAGCATTTGATTACAGAAGTGCATACATTTACAATTTGCATTCCATGCCAAAAATTTTATTTGCTATAAGAACATAATAGTTAAATTTCTAAAGATATGATGATTTGGTGATGAAAAGTAAGCTCTTATAAGCCCACAATGAAATGGTTTAACTTTTGAAAAAAATAGGAACTTATACGAAATAAATATAAATTTCAAATCATATTTTAAAATTATGCGATAATAAAATAATTCGATAAAAATAAATAAAAATTAATAAAATAATTCGATAAAAATAAATAAAAATTAATAAAATATTTCGATAAAAATAAATAAAAATTAATAAAATAATTCGATTTAAAATTCGATAATAAAAAATGAGAAAATTGCATAGCTGTGAATCTCTAAAACCAAAATGAAATAGCGTCTTATAGAATTTGACTTTAAAAATGCATACATTCATAATTTGTATTCCATGAAAAAAATTTTATTTGCTGTAAAAACATAATAGTTAAATTTCTGAAAACATGATAATTTGATAATGAAAAGGTGAATGAAAGGCGAATGTGGTGATGATAATTATTAATTATTCGATATTCATTATTACATTATTGGATTATTGTTAATTATTCGATATACATTATTACATTATTCGATAATTGTTAATTATTCGATACTTTTGATAACTACACATGTGTATAACTACATATGCGTTATGAATGAATTAAAAATATGCACTTAGTTAAATTAATAAATAGCATTGTAAAAACACTGAGGATTCTTAGAACAATTTAATAATTTTGTTTTGAAAAATAGATATAATTGGATTTATTTCGTCAAACTTGAAACTGGGCTGTTTCCGGTTAGACAGGAATAAATCCAATTATATCTTATAATATTATTTTCAAGGACAATTCGTAGGATAATTTATTTTAGTTTAAATATTTCCTTGATTTGTTATCTTTCCATTGTTATTAAAATGAATGCAAAAAATAAATTGGTTTACAAACTGTCAAAAAAGACAGTTTAGAACAAACATACTTAATAATAATAATTTTCCCAGTTAGGAGGAATTCTTGAAGCCTTATTTAGGAAATAATATTCCTAAAAAACACAAATTTATTAATTTTCTCATTTAATCTGAAGGAAAACATCATACAAACTCGCAATAATTTTCATATTTGAAGAAACTGCGAGCATCAGCCTGAAATTGAAAGCAGTTGTTTATAACTCAAAAATCCACCTAAATAAAATGATTTGATTATCCGATGAAATAAATAAATTACTTACTAACGAATTCCTGAACGCGACAATTATTATTATTAATTATTTTCTTTTCTTTTTTTTTATTTTTATCAGTTTCTATACCCACTTCATTTTTTGCATTCATTTATAACAAAAAATAAATAAATAAATAAAAAATAAAGACAATATTGAAAATCTGTTTCTAATTTTTATTTAAACCATTTTAAGTAATATGAATGTGCATATTTTTGAAAGAATAATTAACAATCGAAACTTGAGTTAAAGTGTTTGGTTTGTCGCTACTGTCATTTTATGCAGACAAGGGGTAATTAGACGGGACCTACAGTTTAAAGTGGATTCCGAACCACTCAGAAACATCCATGCTATCGTCAAGATTCGAACCTGAAGCCGGTGGTACCAAAGACCAGAGCGCCAGCCCATTGGTCATCAGGTCACAGCCAAAGTGTAGTCAATTGTTTGGGATTTTACACACAAAATAATTTTCTATGCATGCAAGAATTAAAGTTATTTAACTTAATTCGATACAATACTGATTGTTTCCCTTTTATTTTATTAAAGAGTTTTCATATTTGGAAGGAAAATTAGAATTTTCATTGAGCATCTTATGAAAAGAATTGCTTTTGAATGAGTGACCTTAGAAAGACCTTGCAATTTGGAAAATTTCCTTATTTTAGTAACTTTTAGAGGCTACTGTTATTATTTATTACTTTTTTTGTGCAGCATAAAATAAAAAGGTATGGAAAAAGTTTCCAAAGAGTAAGTAAGAAAAATATTCACAAAAAAAAAAAAAGCAGTTGTAAATTGATGATATTACGTTACAAGGACCGATGGCTGAGAGATTAGTGCTCGGTGCCATAGGTTTCGGAATTCGAGTCCCGGCATGGATGTTTGTAGTGGTTCGGAATCCACCTTAAACCGTAGATCCCTATCGAATATGACTGTTGGGTGTAGGATTGACAACACTAACCAGTAAAAAGGAAATATCTGTTTCGGAATCTGCCAATAGGTAGATGACCATGGTTCAACATGGACTATAGTACCAGGGAGTTAGTTAGATATTACGTTACAATAAATATAAAAGTGAATAAAATCAAAAAAATATTTAATCGAAGTGAACTACTATTTAATATCATTGGGATTAAAAAACAACAACTGGAACTTCTGATAGGGATGCTTATTAAAAGGCTGTTTCATTAAAAAACTGTTTATCTTCTTCTTCAATAGGAGTTATTTAAAATATTTGAAGTTATTAAAGAAAAATAATACCGAAAAGGGAACTTTACACACAATATTGAATCACAAAACTAAAGAAAAAGTAATTGAAGTTTTAAGGTATTAGGATACAAAACAAGGGAAAATAAACTCTAATGACAAGAGCAATCGATTTCATTTACACAATTTTACAATATTTTAATTGAAAGAAAAAAATTACGTTTAACAGAGGAACTATTTGGAAGAATATCAAAAACCGTGGCTCTGGGTGAGAAATTCGAGAGTAAGAAGAAAAAGAAAAGTGTATCGATCGTGCTAGATAAGAATCTTATCGAAGACGAGTGAAAAGTTAGGGAAGATTTGATCTTCTCACTCAGAAGATTCGCGCAAAGTGCAATGAAACGGAAACGTGCCTTTAATTCCTAAACATTGTGTTTCACTCTTTCTACTCATTCTTGAAGATTTATTTAAGATAATCTTCCTTTGATCAATATTTAGGAGAATGATGATGAACAATAATATTCAAGCTTAAAACATTATCATTCTGGATGTATTCCGTGTAGTTTTATTATTTAAATTATAAATAGTTTTTCATATAAATAAGTGCTTTTAATATCAATTTAAAATAGTTCCTTCCAAATGGTTACCGAAGACTTGTTGAAAGTCTATTTGCAAAATTAAAATTTTCAACTTTGATGGAATTATCTTCTAAAAGAAATTTTGCCATGTGATATATTTTATATATGATAAAATTTTTTGACAAAATATCATTTGGAGAAAGAAAAAGAAAAACACTAAAAATTCGTGCAGCACAAATTGTAATCACAAATTTACTATGCAGTAAACTATAAATCACAATCAGACATGTTTGATTTGTTGTCTTTCAAATACGACATATTTAAGTAAAAAAATTTTTTTTTACTCTAAGCAGCATGGATTTTTTCAAACGAACCACATGAATTAAAAAGCCATCAAATTTCTTAATTTTGTATCAAGACTTTTGAATGAACCATTGAATTAAGCGAATTCCCTGTTTTCAAGCTCTCCGTCACTAGCCATGAAAAACGAATTTTCTTTTCTTTTTAATCTTACCATAATATTAGGAATAAGAGATAGTCTACTTTAATTCAAAATTTTAATCATAAATTTACGAAGCAGTAAACATGAGTCCATTTCAAATATATTTGAATTTTGTCTGTATATTTTTGTTTTGTCTTTTGTTTTAAGTTAAAAATGTTTTACTCTAAGCCACGGGGATTTTTGAATTTTTTCGAAAATGACTGAATATTTAATTTGTAATCAATCAAATATGACAATGTTAAAGTTAAAAACTTTTTACTCTAAGCAACATGGATTTTTTCAAACTAACTTTTCTCATGAATTAATATGTCGTCAGATTTCTAAATTTTGTATCAATATATTTAAATGATAATTTACGCTTGAATTATGCAAAATCCCTGTTTTGAAGCTCTCCGTGACCAGCCATGAAAAACAAATGTTCTTTTATCTTACCGAAATTCACTAAAAAAAAAGGTCTACTTTAATAATCAACGATGCAGCGAATAAAGCAAGTAAAATAAAATCCATTATCACGATAGGGATTAGACTGAAAATTTACTATCGAATGGACCGTCCGGGAAAATCTGACGTCGAATTTTACGACTGGAGTAAAACGTTCATTAAAAACCGGAGACCTCACTGTCAAAAGGTCCCGCTCGAATCTCGATACCTTCTCATTTTAAGTTGTTCTTCCCAAAAAATGGAAAATAATCATAAAAATGCTCTGCTTCGCCGTAAATCAAAACCACTCATTTTACGCTATGACTTTTAATGGGGGAAAGTTCCGTGTTTTAACAACGCCTTGTGCAGAACGAAGTAGGACCACTACGCGCAGTTATTAGTGGACTAGAACAACGACATGTTGTACT
The DNA here is from genome assembly GCA_021605075.1 of Caerostris darwini. Lineage (NCBI taxonomy): Eukaryota > Metazoa > Arthropoda > Arachnida > Araneae > Araneidae > Caerostris > Caerostris darwini. Next base: position 600,680 of record BPLQ01009615.1, read on the forward strand.
GCATCTGAGAAGATCAGGTAATTCTTGATTATTCGTATTTCTCAAACAACATTCTAGTTCTTAGATTCTTCAATGCCATATCTGAGCTTTAATAATGCATTTGTAGGCCCCTGGTGCATTGCGTACTGATATAGAACCTTATCATATTGTGGGGAAATTGTGGCACTGAATTTGTTAGATTGTTTTTCCACAGTTTGTTTAATATTATCTTTGATGGAATTCCGATATGGCAAAAGAATTGCTTAAAATTCAGGTCGCACGTAGCTAACCGCTTTAAAGATGAAAACCATATCTGAAGGCTAGTTTTGTGGTAAAAAAAAATATCAAAAGACACGTGTTGATGATATAGCTTTTGTTGGGTTTATAAGGAAACCTGTACTGTAACAAAAACTTTTGGAAATCAGCAGTAGCGAACACTATATATGACTAGATTTTTTAAATAGAATTTTTACATTTCTTATATCTGAAGTACATTTTACTTTTTGGAGGCAATTAAAAATATCTTTGAATTATCTCAGCAAATCAGATATATATATATATATATATATATATATATATAAATATTGATAAAATTCATTCACATTGTAAATTTATTCAATTTTTTCTTTTCCATTATTTACATTTTTACTGGCTATTTCTCCATTTTTTGGAAAGATAGTTCAAATTTTTGGGTAGATAATATATTTTTAATTTAAAAGATAAAATTAAAATTGTAGTATTAGCAGGAAATCGTAAAATTATTACTTGCCATGATATCATATGAATTAATTTATTCTGTCAACTGAGACTTATTGTACCTAATTTAAATGCATTACGCATTCGTTTTATAGAACGAAATATTTTTTTATTATTATTTTTTTTTCCAATTTTTATTCGTTTCAAATTCTACCTTTCACCATCAACTTATTATTTTATAAATAAATGATTCTCTGTAGATAAAATATCTATAGTAAAAAAAATCCCCAATTAATGAGATCTTTTTTTGTAAAATGTTTTTATATCTGCCTTTATCTACAGCCTTTGGGTTCGATTTAAATTTAGTCTTCGCTGTTTTTTCACAATTCTTTTATGAAATGAAAAATATTTTCATAAATAATAAATATTTAATAATATTTAATAAATATATATTCAATATTTATCATCTAAATTTTATGTTGTTTTTCGAAACAATTGTTATCTGGTCACTTTAGACTAATTAGACCGGGACTTACAGTTTAACGTGGATTCCGAACCACTAACAAGCATTCATGCCACAGCCAGGATTCAAACTTGAAGCACCATTAATTGGCCACTAATTGGCCATCAGGCCGCACAGTAGATATTCGAGAAACTATCTTATGTAGCTGATTTGGAAAATTTTATATATTTCTATAGATTTTAATTTCTCTCATTTAAATGTTACTGAATAATTTAATTTTTCTTATTTAAATATTTCTATTGAATATAATTTACTTATCAAGTATTAGGTTTATTAAAAGCTGTTATTTTTGTTGAGTACGAATATATATATATATATATATATATATATATATATATACATATATATATTATCCAGCAATTTAGTTAAAAAATTTATTAATCAAGAGTTTATAAAATTATAAATTTTGTATTTAAAATTTAAGTCGGTAAAGTGAATTTAATCATATAATATGAAAATGTTAATATGAAAAATTTAACATTTCATTTCTATTATTTGTTTCGTATTTTTAAAGTGATAAAGATTCATCGTAGCTGTTTATCATATGACATATTTAAAGTAGAAATATTACAACAAAATAATGCAAGCGCAATAATTACAATGAAGATTAGATTCAAAACTCAAATTAAAAATAATGAAATGCAATAATGTCAGTTAATTTAATTGACTAAATATTTTAAGATGTTTTTAAATCGCACTTAACTTTTATAAAGCAAATTTATTCAACGGCTATTTTTTTATATTCTTTCAAAATCATTTTACACTTTAATTTATTTAATCACAAGGATATTTTTGCTACTGCTAATGTCTATTAAATGTACAATTGTAAAATGATGTATTAAATAATAACAATTTTATGTTATGTTAAATGTTGAAACTACTGTTATGTTTAAAATACATGCAGCATTAAAAAAAAAGCCAATGAATTTGAAAAATTAATTATTTAATTCTCATATTAATATACTATCATCAATTAATGTATATCCAGAAAAATAATTCCTTATTGATAAGTATTTTCAATTTTTGTAAGCATAAAAGTACAAATTTGTGATACTAAATTACACATAATATGATAACTTTTAAATCAAAATCTTATTAATTTCATACAAATTTTATCAATTTTGTATTTATACACATATACACACACTTATATATATATATATATATATATATATACATATATATATATATATGCATAATTCTTACCCACCATAATAAAGAATTTAGCAAAAATAATTTAATCTATAATATTCTTCTGCATAACTTAAAATACTTTATCAATACTTTTAAATGAGATTTCCATGAATATAGAAATTTATATCTTGCTTTAAAAAATTAAAAATCTTATTTGCCAACGGCCGTACCATGCTGAATATACCGGTTCTCGTTAGATCACCGAAGTCAAGCATCATTGGGCGCGGTCAGTACTTGGGTGGGTGACCACCTGGGAACACCGCGTGCCGTTGGCAAATTTGGGACCTGAGTGGGGCCGAGTGTCTAGCGCTCTGGCGCTCGGTGCCACAGGTTTCGGGTTCGAATCCCGGCGGTGCCATGGATGTTTGTAGTGGTTCGGAATCCACTTTAAGCCGTAGGTCCCGGTCTCCTATGACTGTAAGAGCGTCACGGAGCAAAAGTCAGGCTTCTACCTACGGGTGCTCCATCACAACAGAAGCTGCTTCCTTCCCCTTCAATCATGAGTACGTATGGGGCTCGTGGGCTTGGCCAGCCAAGTGGGATAAGAAACAACAACAAACAAACAACAAAAATCTTATTTAATTAAAAAAAAAAAAAGAAACAGTGTAGTTTCTAAAAATCTTTTATCCGACCAAACAACGTCATAAAAATATTATTGCAAGTTACATGTGGTAAAAATACTATATTTTGTTCAGCTATGACTCATATTTTATTGCTTTACAAACTTTCTGATGAAAGTAGATCAGTACTTGATGTCTGTAGACAATTTTTATTGCAACTAAGAGATAGAAACTTTTATTACGTTGTATAAAAGACCAGTATGAATAATGAAAATTAAAAAACTGAGAACGATCGTTTAAGCGAAGTCGAAGTTGTAAATTTTAAGCAGTGAACTGTAAATTCTCTTTTAATTTTGGAAAAGGAGTTTAAAATTGAATTTTTAGTAGACTAGTTTGTTTTTAGTAGACTTTAATAAACTAGTTTGTTTTTAGTAGACTTCAGGAGACTAGTTTGTTTTTAGTAGGCTTTAGTAGACTAGTTTGTAATTTAGATATAATTTTAATTAAACTATAATGTTTTTATATTTTTAATTCAAAATATAAAAATAGATAGATGTAATTTTTTTAAACAATTACATATAAATTATTTCCAAACAATTTAATTTAGTTTAATTATATTAATTGATTTAATTCTTTCATTTGAAATAATGTCAAAACAATTTTTAAAATAAACAATTCCTGCATAAAGAATATGATTTTAGAAATTTCTGTGTTTATTAGTAATTTTATTTAAAAACTATAATTTTTTTTGCGAAACAATGTTTTTTATTGCATTTATTTACCTGTTATTAACTTTATTTTATATTGATCTATGGTGAACTTTAATTTTTTAATCCGTTGCCTTAAATATAATAGCTAAAATATTTAGAAACCCGATCAGCTGAATGCAAAAGTCAAAAAATAATAATATATGATTATGATACTAAACAATTATTTCCAGAATCATTTTTTATTAAAGATATTATTGTAAATAAATTTAAATCTCCGTTCTTGGTTAAAATCACTATTATAGAATTTAAAAATAAATTCAATATTTTTAAAAAAATAAATTTGTATCATTGAGTCATTACAAAAGCAAATCGTGTCTTAGTGATATATTGTAATTATAGATTATTTTTTCATACATAAATATATATGAATATTGAATATATGAAATAATAATATATTCAGAATTATAAGAAGGACCTTGACAATTCTTAGTGCATTCGTAGTCCTTTTAGTCATGATACGTTGATAACTATTCTTTTTAATAGTGACATTAATAATAAATTAAATAATTCATGTAATTTCACCAGTTTTGTTTTCGATGTAATAATGTAAAAATAAAATCTCTATTGAGCAGTAAAAAGAAAAATGCAATTTTCAAAAATTAAATCATATGACTTTGTCGTCTTAATAATTGAAACGTTTGTGACGCTGATAGCAAATTGATATCTATTTTTTTTTAAATATTTCTTTACAGAAACATTTTTGGCGAAGGCCATGATAAAGTTTTGTGCTTAAATGTTATGTTGTATAATATAAAAAAAAAATTGTATTATTTTAATGTTGATGAAAGCAAAGCATCAATAAAAAATTTGTAATTTTTATTGTAGCAATTAAGGTAATGCATATATTAAAGAATTCGAGATTGGTTTGGTTTGTCGCTCTACGATCATTTTGTGCACACTTTAGGCTAATTAGATCGGGACCTACAGTTTTAGCGTGGATTCCGAATCACTAACAAACATCCATGCCATCGCCAGCATTGAAATCTTACGCATGTGGTTTCAAAGGTCAGAACGCTAGTCAATTGCCATCAGGCCGTCAAAGAATTTAAGAATAAGAAATTAAACATCTGGTAAAATGAATTATGCTTTAAAGAAAAAAAAATATATAAGAATACAAATCTAAAAAACGCGAAAAAAAGTTTATAGATATTTGATTAAATATTAAAACTGACGGGACAGTGTCAAATTAACTTCTAAATGTAACTTTTAATCAAAATATTTGCAAGTTAAACTGTCAAAATTCTGTGATGCATCATTGATTTTAAATTAAAAAAAAATATTATTTCTGAGTAATTTTTCATGGATAGATCAACAGCCACCGAAAACTGAATCTATAAAATTAGTGCAAATATCTCTCTCTCTCTCTGCATTTCTGTATTATACAATTTTTCAGTTTGTTAAATTAATAATATACTCATATTGATTAAAAGTTTAACGAATTTCGTCTGAAGTACGCCCTTTTCATGTTTACTCTGCTGGCTTGTCAAATTGAAAATTAATTTTTTGAGAAAGCTTACGATTGCTATGTATGATTGAAATGAGTATTATTTACAGTGAGGCATTATAATATGGCCTTAACATTTTCAAGTACAATTTTGCTTTCATTTTTCTTCAAAAACGTGTATTTTTCAAAACAATCATGCGTAAAAGCCTAGTCGCAACGAAATAGTGCATCATTAAAAAGCAGCATCAGAAATAGGCTAGCTAGGCCTAGAAAAGGCGTCAGTAGGGTAAAAAAAAAAATGAAGGCGGGGATTGGCTGCTCATTAGGTTTGATATACAACTGACTATCGGAGGAATTTCTTTACGAACCAGTTGATTCGTGTAATAAAGGTCACTGCCGATTGGATTCTGCGAAAAAAAAAAAATGAGTTCTTTTTACGCAGACCCAGCCTTTGCGAGACAGTAAAACTGGGAATTACCTCTTGATGGGATCTAAAAAAAAAAAAAAAAAAAAAAAAAAAAAAAAAAACTGAACATCGTGACTAATTCTGAAATTTTTTTTCCGTGCTGTTTATTCGTTCGTGTGTCTAAAAAGTTGAAATCATTCACATGAAGTTCATTCACATACCATGAGGTTCAAATTATTGATATCACGTTCAGAATTAAAAAAAAATAATAATACTTGAAGTTTAAAAATATCGCCTATAATAATGAATATTTCGTTGAAGTTTAAAAATATTGCCTATAATAATGAATATTTCGTTGAAGTTTAAAAAGGATCGCCACAAAAATGGTTTTAATAAATTCTTCCTGAATATTTTGGGAGAAGAATTTGAGAATTGATGCTTTTAAAATCATTAATTTTCGATCGACCCAAATACAAAGATAATTTAACAATACACTGAGACCCTGAGCTCTAAAGAATAAGAACTTTTTCATACTTTAAAAGTACATAAATTTATATAACTATAATGTATACATATATAGTTGGGAAATTGTAGTCATTATATTTTTTTCTAATGCAGCTAACAATACAGAGACAGTTAACTTTATGCCATAAGCAAGGGCTGCCGGGACCTACGGTTTAAAGTGGATTCCAAACCACTACAATCATCCATGGCATCGCCGGAACTAGAACCCGAAACCTGTGTACCAAGCGCCAGAGCCCAAGCCTAGCCTAGCCCTACCCTTTATAGTAAAATATTAATGCTTAAAAATTATAATAACTAAAATTTTTGTCATTTAAAAATTTTGATTGCAAATTAAATATTTCATATTACAAAATCAGAAATTTCTAGTTGTTTACAATATTGTTTATTTATAAAAAAATATCTAAAATACTCACAGACGCGTAAGATACGCAAACTCAAACAAATATTCCTGAATAAATAAAAAAAAAATTAAATGTCTATACTTTGTCTTTATAAAAATCTTGTAATTCCCAACAGAAAATAAAGATAGTAAAGTATTTTCATTAGAATAAGTTACTTTAATTAATTAAAATTTCTAGTTAATCAATGAGAAAATTTAAAAAAAGAATTAACTAATATTAATTATTGTAAAGATTTAGAAACCTTTATTTTTTTTAATTGAAATTTGTTTAAAAAATAAGATTGAATTGTTCAACGTAAAGAATACCACCTGAAATTTTATTTTCCTTATTTTAACCCCATTACTATGTTTGCAGTATAATGTGCAAAACCGGCTATAAACGTCAAATTTAATCGCTGAAATGAAATATTATACTTGCGTATTGGAATGAATTTCCTATAAAAAATTAAATAGCATCAGAAACAGAGAAAACAGAGAAAAGAATGTAAATGTTCAATTTACCTTAAGCCCATGTGTTGAACAAATGTGTTCAAACAGTATATTGATATTTAATTGGACAGCTGGTTCGAATATCTCCTTGTACTACTTTTTTTTCCTATCGTTATGAAAAGCTGATAATACTAGAAATTCAGGTTCTCTATTAAAAGCATGCGTATTTCTTTCACACTTTTCAAATTTTTTAAAAATCTAATACTATTATATTCAAACAAATATGCAAGGTGATTCCATAATATTCACATATCTCTTGATATGCGTCTATCTTGAATGAATTATAACGCACTTCTCATTACAGTAGGATACGCATTGCTGTAATTTCCCTTTTTAAAAATTATTTTTTGTGTTTCAACGAAATTTGGCAATGAATTAAAAGTAATTAATTCAATATTATTCCCATTAATATCAAATTAATATTTTATAAAGTCATCTTAAGGAAAATAGTTCACAAATAAACATTTTTCTAAATGGAATAAAAAGAAGTAATGATTTGTGTTTGATTCATTTCATATGTTTTGACATGTTTAATAGTTTGATATTGGCAACGATTAAATATTCTTATATTTCACAGTTTATAAATCAATAAAATAAATGATTTATTACGCAATTTTTATAACTTCGGAATTTTTATATATTTTTATTTTTTAGATATTGGATATAGACTCTGTTAAAGATTGTACCAATCATCGTCTTAAATCGCTATAAATAAAAACCAAGTGTTCTTCAGTTAATAATAATTGTTTAAAATTTAACATGTTTTGGGGTTTTTTTTTTTTTTTTCCGTATATATGTTTTTTTCTTCTTTAGTTAAAGTACTTAAATGGTAGCTAGAAAAGGGTAAATGTGCGATATTGGACTTGGATTCCTGACAAGCATTATTCACATTTTTTAATGAGATTTGAAAATTCTTAACAAGATTTTGTTAACATGGACAAATTTACAAGAATTAAACGAGTTTATATTCGATTGTCAAGAATCCCCAGCAGTGACCGAACAAAAGAATTTCTGCAAAGTAATACAAATATTTCAATACGCATTGAACAAAGTCTGCTATTATTTAATTCTACAAGTAAGCAATTTCTTCAATTTCTTGTTGGCTAATACGAAATTTTAAATTGCACTCTGTTGTACAGATCCAAAACATCGCTGTGAATAAATCTGTTATTGGGCTTAATGTCCTTCACTAGTAAACGGTTTATTCATTCTATGAAAGGACAGCATAATTGTTTCAAAATCCTGTTGAAGATGTACAGTAAGGAGTCCAGCAGTAGGATGGAGTCTAACAAAGCCATCATTCGATCGGATTCTAAGATAATGTCCTGGATTTAAATTCTAGACAAGACGAATTATTCTAGTTTCTTAACGATAATTGAAAATTCGTAACTAGATTTTTCTAACCCAAACAAATTTCCGAGGATTAAATGATTTTATATTCGATTGTCAAGAATCTCCAGTATTGACCGAACAAAAGCATTTCGATACGCGTTAAATAAAGCCTGCTATTATCTAATTCTACAACAATAGTAAACAATTTCTTATGATTTCTTCAATTTCCTGTTGATTAATATGAAATTTCAAATTACGACTCTGTTGTACAGATCCAAAACATCATTGTGAATATAAATGTATAACTAGTAGTTCACTAGTATGCGTAAACGTCTTATTCATTATTATAAAAGGACATCATAGTTGTTTAAGAATCCTGTAGAATGTATCCAGTAATGAGTCCAGATGAGGAAAGGAGTCTGACAAAACTATCATTTGATTGGGTTCTAAGATAATGTGCTGGATTTAAATTACGGACAAGACGAATTATTCTCGTTTCATAATGAGAATTTTTAACGAGATTTTCTAACACAGACAAATTTTCAAGGATTAAATGAGTTTCAAATCACCAGTATTAACCTAGCAAAAGAATTTCCGCAAAGCCATACAAATATTTCGATACGCATTAAGTCTGCTATCAGTTAATTCTACAGTAAGCCATTTCTTAAGAAGGTGTTTACATTTAAAGAGACACCGAATCTTATCTAAGCAAAATTCATTGCAGGTTAATACGAAATTACAAATTACGACTCTGTAATATCCAGCCAAAGCGTCGTAGCGGATAGAACTGTTGCTGGGCTTAATGGCCCTGACTAGCATGCGTAAACGGCTTATTCAGCCTATAAAAGGACAGCATAACTGTTTCAGAATCCTGTAGAAGGTGTCCAGTAATGAGTCCAGCGGAGGGAAGGAGTCTGACAAAACTATCATTTGATTGGGTTCTAAAGACAGCGATTACCAACGTCCACGACAGAAAAGGGTCTTGTAATGAAATTCTAACGCCATTTTAGATGTTTGCAGGTCCACCAAGAAATACAGGCCATAAATGCTGTCACTTAATGGGAGACCGTAAATTACACAGACCACTTCAGTGACACTTCAGCAATAGTTGGTATATTTTCTTATGAATAAACGCTACGTGACTTTATGTTAGTGATAAAATGTCGATGGTTGCCAGCGTAATGGCTATTTTTAAATTGGTCGTTTTATTTCGCTAAATTCTATATTAGCATGTATAATAAGCATACATTCTGTCTTGTTGTTGGAATCTCATAAAATTTCGCTAAAATAAAGATTAAAATTCGTTTTGTTTTTGATGCTTATAGTTTGCTGAGAACATAATGTGACATTTATTTATCAATAAAAAGATGCTTTTATATCAACATCAATTTTGATGGACTTAAAAGAAGCTTACAGTAAAACAGCGGCAAGTAATGTTTTATTGTATAGTAATTACTTTCTTTGCGCGCTTAAAATGATTTATTCGTTTTTACATCATAAATAAAATTCATCTGTTTATTAGATAAAATTACTGTAATAATTCTTGAAATGATTCAGATGTAATTATAAGTAAAACACAAAGTAGTAATTTTCTTGGATAGATTTTATAATAGCATTTTAGCTCAAATTTATTGCATTTTCATTTTTCACATAAGCCTTTTTGACTGTAAAATCATTGACGTTTTCAGAAAATCGAAACAAAATTTATGTGATGAAAAAAGTACATTGTATATCTTTATATTTATTAACAATATTTCCAACCTTTGACGTAAAGAATGTAATAAAATGGATAAGAAGAATAATATACTGTTCTTATAGTATTTTTTCTTCCTGAATACCTGGCCCCTTGAAGTGTTTAATTAGGTGTTTAACAGGAAAATGTCTTCAAAAACTCATTATGTTGTAGAAAAGAAAATAGAATATATTGATTGACTACATAATTAAAAATAAAATTTATAAATAAATAAATTTAAATAATAAAAAATATAAATAAATTTTAAAATATATAAAAATAAATAAATTGTAATAATAATTTTAATAATTAAAAATAAATCAATTTTATATAAAAAATTTCTGTAATTATCGATATGTTTACTAAACACGTTACATAATGAATATTTACTAAAACATAATGATCTTTATCATTAAAACTTTTATGATTATTATTATTAGAATCTGTATTTTTTCCTTATAAATATTTATTTTTAATAGAAAAGTTGTGAACTAGAAAAATCTATTTATAATACATTCGGACTACTGTTTCTTATTAGTTACCGTTATTTTTTGTTTAATGTTTAGTGTAGACTGCGTATATATTTACTTGTGAAAAAAAATTTGAAATATTAAAAACTTTGTAATTTTTTTAGGTAACATTTTCAGAAATATTGACATTCTCAAGGCTTTGGAACCAGAAATTAAAATCAAAAGAACTGATTTGCCTCCCAAGATCCATGAAACTGTGCCATCATGGTTACTTCAAGAACTAAAAAAAAAAAAAAAAAATAAGAATCAGGAATATAAAATTATTTCTCATTTTTTTTCCCCAAGAACTTTTGTGGTAATACTAAATAATTGTAGCAATTATCTCATAATTGTTATGACATTATATAGTTTTCTTTTTATTATTGTTTTAAATATTTCTAAATCTGTGATGTTGAACAGCAATGTAAAAAACCATTTTATTAACACTTATTTATTTATTAGTTTTAAGCTTTATCTTTTATTTTATTTAGTGTCATCCAATTTATGCATTTTATACAATAGCGTGTTTTTTAATGTATTAAATCAAAACAATAATGCTTTATCATTGTTGTTTCTATGCCATTAAATTTTAGCTAAGATTGAAAGAGCTAGATAATTTTAAATTACAGATAATCATAAAAAATAATAATAACTAATTAATTTAATATTTATCATTAATTAATTAATTTGAAATTATCGTTTTTAATTAAACCTACACAATAATTCAATTTTCTTGCGCTATAAGTATATACTTATAAAAACATTTAAAATAATTTTTATTCAAAAGGAATTTTTTTTACTTCAACGCAATTTCTTTAATTTAAGATTTTATTATTTTTTACACTGCAAACATATTTAAGAGAGAAAATATAAATGATTGTGTTATTTTATAAATTTTTTGCCTATTAATATTAAATAGTAATACATGTTCAATAGTATGCATCCAGTACCACACGTTTAAGATAAATGCTCTAAAATTCTGAAATCTAATTACTAATTTTATTTAGTAAAATTATTTTACTGGTTTCGAATTGTTAGAGCGTTTTAGTTCCTTTTAAATTTATTTTTATATAATTTTCGAGTTGCAAATTGCAGGAGGTATTTACTATTTCTTTCGAAATGTTTTTTAATTTTAATATTCAATACTAATAATTTCAAGAAATCAACAATTATTGATAAATATTTATTATTAGAAAATGAATGGGAATTACTTAGTTGTATTAGCTTGATACATTGCTGTATTCTTTTCATATTTCTTTGCCATAATTGCGTATTAATTTTGAACAAAATTATTATTTTCACTTTTTACATTTTGTTACAACTTAATTCATATATCAATAATCTTTCTTTAGCTAAATCTTAAATGCATGATATAACAACTTTTAAATATTTACATAATCCTTTGCTATAAAAAATGTTTTTACACAATTTTTTTTCAAATTTTAAATTTAAGAAATTAAAACTTCCGGCTGTTATTGATATTCTGTTGAAAATATTAATATTAAAAACAAGTATATTTTAATGAAATTTCAAGATTATATGAATTATTTAAGTGTATTATTATTTCATTATAAATTTAGTTTTCAAACATTTTAGTTAAAGCACAATTTTAGCATAGTATATTTAAAACTAGCTTGTTAAATTGTAAAGTTTTAATTCGTCCTATGTTAACTTAAAAAAAATTAGACGACATTTGAGAGAAAAAATTGCTGCTTTGCTGCCAAATATGAAGTTTTCAGAATCATTATTCATTGTTTTACTGAATGATACCTTAAATTAACCGAATTATTATGTAGCAAGAAATTAAATAAACACTTATCATGTTTCATGATAACAACTATTATCTTATTTAGAAAACTCTGATGCAGAATAATAATAATAATAATAAAAAATCAGCACAATATCATTCGTATGTGAAAATTTTCCAAGGTTTTTTTTAAAAAAAGCATCGCAATGCAACTGATGACTTTAACCTGTAAATAACAGATATTTATAATCTTTGAAAGAAATTCTTTAAAGATAAGAATGCATAGCCTTGCTAAGACCAAGGATCCATAGATTTATTTCATTCATATTTTCCTGATCATAAATATAATAAATAATTTTTTCGTATATTTCTAAACATAAATATAATAAATAATTTAATTTCATACGCAACATTGAATTGATTAAACAATTTATTAATTTTGTCAGGATTTTTCTAGTAGCCAAGGGCAAATTAAGTTCTTCATTAATAAAGGTGTGTCTATTTTCCAATTCTTTTATTATTATTTGTAATAACTGATGATTTGTGATTGATGATTGACTAAGTTAAAGTTCGTTTATATATATTTATACAAATAGACGTGCATTTTAATGCATTATCCAAAAACGGTTATAATTGCTTTTATCGCCATGATGACAAGCATATCATAAAAAATTTCTTTAAATTTCGCATAATCGCAGGTTTTCATTATGTTTTCTTTTAAAATTTCCAAGATACTTTAAAAACAGTTGGTGGTTTTAGTCCAAGGGATTTTATAAATTTTTATTAAAACTACAATTTTTATATCCCGTACAAATCCAAGGTTTTTTACGGCGTAAGTTCTTTTGAAAATGATTGAAATGTATGATTCACATCATACATTTCAATTCACCAATTCGTTCAACTAATCGCCATGCCATATTAAAAATTACTTATAATATGACTTGTTAAATTTAAAATAATATGTAATGAGGTCATCAGAAAATTGAAATGAGCATTTTTATTTTAAAGCATAAACTGGTTTATTAAGAGTTTTCGCTTACATGATATAACAATTGAAACATGACTGAAAAGAAACAATATTAAATATTTTGCATGCTAGAATCTATTTATCGCTGTGATGACGCAAATATGGCAAGCAAATCTATTTTATTGCCTTTTGAATTTAATAAGAAACGACTATAAAATATATATTATTAAAATTAAGATTAAAGTAAATTTATATTTCAAAATGGTTTGTTACAAACTATGTTTGATAAATAGGGTTTAAATTAAAATTTCAGATGTGTGCAAGAATAAATTCAGCAACGTGTCATCTATTCTATACGTGTGTTGAAAGTCAAGATGAAGAGAATGCAATGATAAATCACCATTTATTCTCTTAATAAATAAATAACGAGGAAAAATATAAAGTTATTTCAGAAAGAAAGGAAAATATTACCAAGAAACATAAGTAAAATTTTTAAAAAAGTGAATTGTTTAAAATACAGGAAGTGTTTTTTGTAACTTATATGTTAAAAAAAACTGATATAGAGAATACTGATTGATGAAGTATTTTTATCATAGTTAATGCACTAATATTCGTTAATAAAAATAAAATTAATTTTAATAATCGTTAATAAAAATAAAATTAGTTTTATTAAAAAATAGGATAAGATTTTATTCATAAAGTTCATATCAAAGGAAGCGTGTATTGTTTTTATGAATTAAAATTAATATGAATTAAAATATTAGAATATAATAAATAATGATTTCAAAGGCGGCCTGATGACCAATTAGTTAGCACTCTGGCCTTTGGTGCTTCAGGTTCAAATTCTGGCGGTGGCATGGATGTTGGTTAATGGTTCAGAATCCACGTTAAACTGTAGATACCTGTTTAATTAGCCCAAAATGTGCAAAAAAATAACAGTAGAGTGGCAAAACAAACAAATTTCAAAAACTAGTTTAGATGCGGTTTTTTCTTTTTAAGCATCTTAATAGATTCATTCGATGGATAGGGAGATTACCATCAAAATAAAGCGCCAAATATAAATTGCAAAGGAAAGTATTAAGTGTAGGCTCATAGACCCAATTCTATTGTGATAAATTTCGTGTAAAAAATATTTTTTTAAATTAAAAACAACAACAACAAAAAAGTCGGAAAAATTTGGAACAGCTGTATTTTCCTCCCTCCAATTGAGGAGCAAAACTATTAACATTGGGTTTTGAATGAAAAGATAAAATGTTTAATGCTTGTTTTTTTAAAAATTTGTTCTGATTATTTACAATTATTGAAATTCGAAGAAGGTTTAGAGAGCTTGTTTTTTTCCAATGCTAATCGTTTTGGCATACAGTTTTTTTGTCCCGATACGACATATAGGTTTTTTTCCAGTATGCTTTCCGTGTCCGATCCACATTTTGCTACTACAATTTGAAATGAATATTCCTAAGAATGACATCTAAGGAGTTCGCACTTTTTTCTCCATCTCCTCGAGTCTAAAAGAGAAATCTTTCTGGCCTGTGGGTTTATCGTGCCTATCTCGCGGTATAAACACAGAAGCTTTCTATTCAAAATCGGCTGTCGAACTAATTACACGCGTTATCTACTAGGCTGCTCCGTTCTACTTTAAAGATGTTATAGGCTAATACTTAAAAACTTTATAGAAGCAACATAAAATCACCATTTTTAAGTAAATCAGTAACAAATTTAACAAATAAAGTATCTAAAAATCACATGGAAATTAGTGCATTGTTACTTGTTACATTATTACTAGAAAATATTTTCGAATGCACGCAGTCAGTATCTAATTCAGCTATTTAAAATCATTTCTGGAGCCAACTTTGAAGTTTGCCTTTTTTCCTTCATTTTCATATGCCATTTGATGTTCTAGTTGTGTCGTGAATATATGAGACTTAACTTCAGGAAGAGTTTCTTAATATTTTATGCGAACCTATTCAGCAAACGAATAAATATCGTTATAAAGTTAATTACAACATATGCAAATAAATAAAACGGAAAAATATTGCCTTTACGAAAACTTTAACACTTAAAAAAAGAAATCATATAATTTTGAAGTTTATTTGGTGTCTAACTTCTTGATTAATTTTTTTATACTTAGTATTTTACGCAGTTAACTAAATTCGAAAATTTATATTCTAAATGCTTTAAAAACATACAACGAATTATAAATCTTGTTATATGCGATATGAAATAAAATTAAAATATAGGAAGATTACAGAAATACATGCATACTTATAGAAAAATATTGACCAAATATTATTAGATAAAATTTTCAGAACACAAATTTGATTTAAATCTGGAATTTCTTCAAGTATAATATAGTAACAGAAAAAAAAAAATTCAGTTAAGAAGTATATTCTTGCATGCTAGTTTTAATTCCATTTATATTTCTATGTTAAAAATCAGAAATCTACTTCTGGAATTGTGCATCAATTTACAAGAATGCGAAGATTGTATTCGAATGTACATGTATGGTATGAATTAATTGTTAATGGATATTATTGTATGTAGATCACAAAGCTAATCACAAAGAAATTTCAAACATAATAAACAAAAAATATGTCAAATCCAGAACAACATATATCTCACGTCAAAGTACTATAGTTTCAGAAGACTACATTAGTAGAAATATATGTTATAAACTTTTTTCTGTAATGTAATATAAAACAAAATAGTTCATAATTTCGTATACCAATCATTCATGTCTTCCAAGATATGATAATATGGTTGAAATTAAAAGAAAAAATAAATTTTAATTAAGAATTTATTTTACTTATCAAAGCATTTCATAAGATTAAAGTTATAATAGATTAGATTATAAAAGGGAGGAAATAGCAGGAGAATACTTAAATTGACTCAATTAGAATGGAAAAACTAGATTAAGTAAATATTTACTGACGAACAGATTCAAGAAAAAGATAAATAAGATCATGTGGTATTTTCAGATTATGAATTTAGGTATTTTTCTTTAATAAGACTGCTATGAAAAGGCATCATTATTTATTTTGCCAAACTTCCCAGATAGTTAATTATTTTCATAATGACAGCTGTTTAATTTAGAGGCTTCCACGACTATCATTGTATACATCCTGTCATTCTAATTTCGTCTGTATAGGATATGGCACATTAATTAATATATACAGAAACCTTTAATTAAGTCAGAAACTGTACTTAGTAAAGAGACTTTTTCTTTAAATTAATAAATCAACTAAGCAAATGAATGAATATATTTCTAAAATTAAGAGAAATCTTTTGAATATAATTGTAAAACGCTACTAGAATTGATGATATTTTGAATCAATTTAATAAGACAACTATCAAAAGGTATCATTATTTATTTTGCAAAAACCTTCCGGATAGTTAATTATTTTCTTAATGACAGCTGTTTAATTTAGATGCTTCGCGACTATCATTATACATCCTGTCATTATAATTTCGTCTGTGTATGATATGGCTAATTATACAATTTTTAAATATTGCAATATTTAAAAATTGTATAATAGAGAATAATATTTTTTTAATATTGAAATGTATAGCTGAATAATGTTAGTTAATTTTTGTTTATACATCTTTGAATCTCATTATAAGTAGCTAAAATTTTCATTTTATTATTCCAAGTTCCAAAATTCTGTTTCAGACATCGAACAAAATTTTCACTTACGTTTCAGTTTAAGGCTTATTATGTTTTAAGTCTGTTTCAGAAGCTAAAAAAAAAAATTTTAGTTACGTTTCAGTTTAAGGCTTATTAGGTTTTAAGTCTGTTTCAGAGGCTCATATCTGCTGGTTTATACGAGGACACTAGAAGTTTCATGAATTTTCCAGAGTCGATGTTAGTATCAATCAATGTTTTTCAATAATCATGAATCAATGTTTTTTCAGAATCAACATATTCCCTTTTAATGAGCTTTTAAAAATTGCCTTTGATTTTTCGTCAGTTAAAATAATTTTACATTTTACATTATTTAAAATATTCTTAAATACTGTATAAGAAATTTTTTTTCTTTATGAATATATGCATATTATTTATATGTCATTAGCTTTTTAGCTATCAAAAGTAACTTAATAATTCAGTCGTTGATGTCATTTCTGTATATTTCTTTACATTTTGAATTTGAACTATAATCATAAGAGTGAACATTCAGTTATGCGACACTCTAGTTTATAAGTCATTTTGATCAATCCTTTTGGGGTGTTGTTGCAGTGAGTGATTACTTTAGTTATATTTTAGACTTTTCCTAGATTACTGCAGAAAATAAAATGAAAAATCGAATTAATATGTCTCGTACATTTCTAAGTTTCAAATACGTGATTTGAAATCAACTCTAATTCTATCTATTGCAAATTTTTAATTAGTTTTGTTTGATCTTTTTGCTATATGTATAAAGAGAAAGTTTATTGTAGTTACTCTCATGGATTATTGCAGAAAAGAAAAGAAAATATCGAACTAATGTCTCGTTCATTTCAAACTTTTATAGATATGATCTCTAAATAATTCGGCAACTCTCCTGCAGTTCATGGCGAATCTTCAATCTATATTACTTGTTAATACGTGTTTCTATAAATTTAAATTGCATGGTTTTATCATCAACTTATGATCAATAGATTGGAGATGAGTGCAGATTGAAATATATGCATGTTTTTGATTCATACTCAGAAAAAGGAAAAACAAAATATATAATTTATATAAGCTTTAAACATATTTATTTCTATTCAATGATAATTCAATGATAAATATTATATGCTACAATCTTATCTCAATCACTTCCGTATTTACGAATCATGTGTTTCTCTTTTGATATTTATTAGCGTGATTGCGTTGCATGTTAAATCTGTGACATAATAACAATAAATAATTCATAATGATGATGAATGAAATATAAGTTAATAAATCATATTAATGATGAATGAAAATGATGTATGATCGTATAAACAACTGTTTATGTTAAGTTGAATAATTTTTATATGATGGATAGTTTTAAAAAGTGTCATTATATCGAAATTTGAATAGTAAATTTAAAAAGATGTTCGGTTTATGATCAAGTTAAGTATTAAAAAGACAATGGTTTTTTTTTTAAATTCAAACTCTCTTTTTATACAATTCTTTACCGTGAAACTACACATTTAAATTAATACATAAATCTATTTGTGTATTGACTTGTACATAAATACATGCTCTGTATGATTCTTGTTTTTATTGCCGGTAATATTTCATCGAAAAAATTTTTAGTAAATTAATTTTAAATAGGATGTTTGATAAATTATCTTTATTTACTGATTCTAATGATAATTTATTCTTTGCTTTAGATAAATGACTTTTTGGTATGAGTTGACATAATTGATCATTTTAAATTCACAATCAAATTCGGTCTGCA
Source organism: Caerostris darwini (assembly GCA_021605075.1). Taxonomy (NCBI): domain Eukaryota; kingdom Metazoa; phylum Arthropoda; class Arachnida; order Araneae; family Araneidae; genus Caerostris; species Caerostris darwini. The sequence continues at coordinate 619,355 of BPLQ01009615.1, forward strand.
AATTTAAATATTTTTAATTTTTCAATTTTAGAATAAAAGAACTTGAAAATTATCAAAGTTTTAATTTATAAAATTTTACAATTTGCTATCATTTGAATTTTTTTTTTTTTTAATGTTAAATGCATATCTTTAAAACAGAAAAAGATTTATAACATAAAAATATTTATTGCGATTCTTTTGTGGGATAAAAATATTTATTGTGATTTTTAAAATTACTGTTTAAAATTCCAATATGATTTAATCAGTTTATTAATAAATGTACTTAACCTAGTTTAGTTAATAGAATAAATTTATTTTATAAGCATGATTTCGCAGAAATTTAAAATTTCTTTGGAAAAAAACTATACACAAAATTTTATCTATGTACGTAATTGATAGTCGCTACAAATATGCTCAATAGTAAATTTTTTCATTTTTTTTATGGAGTTTCTTTAATGATGATTAATTGTTCATTATTATTACTTTTTCATTTTTTCAAATATTAAATTATGTATTTATATTGAAAATAGTAAAGCTGCAAAATAAATGAAAGTTGTATAATTTAATTTTGGATTTAATATCATTTGGTTTCGGAGTTGTCATTTAATAAATTCATGTTATTACAAATTTTGTAAGATTCAATGCAAAATTGTTTAAAAATGCATAAAATTTCTTAAAGTTAATTAGTCACAATTGAAGACACAATCATTATTTCAAAATAGAATATTTTAAAATTTATAATTTTATATTAACTTATTTTGATTTTTTTTAGAGAAGCTATTTTTTGATTTTAAAAAATTTCTTCAGTTAGGAAAATTCGAAGATTTATTACTTTTTATGAACAGATTCTGCATTAAATAATTTTAATAAATTATTATATTTTTTATTTTTTAATTTTATATTTTTTATCTAATATAGTTTAGTTTCTTTTGATTTTTCACATGAAAAAGAAATAGCAAAAAATACTTTTAAGAAGTTACTTTTTTATATAATGTAATATTTCCTAACTTTTTTGTTATTTAATACGCAATTATCGGCATGTTTTTTAAAGAAAACAGCTTATTTTCAAAACCAAATTTATTTTCATTTCTTTGAATGTGTTAACACTATTTAATGTTCCGTTTGAAATTTTATTGATTATATATATAAAGCCGCAATTTCAAATCAATAAAAATCATTAAATAATGATAATGTAATTATAATAAGGAAATAATGATAATAAGCAATATAATGATAATGCGATAATGTTGATATTTTTGAAAAAAAAAAGTATTTTGATAAAAAAAAAAATGAAATTGATAGACTATTTCTAATTCTACAATCAAACAATGTATCTGTACTTTTGTGCTATAGCATTGTAATTCAGTATGTCTCTTAAAAGAAGAATCACTAAAATAAAAAATAAGTACAGTTTGTTAAAATCTAAAAGGAATTAAAACTTTAAAAAGTATCGCTCACTTTATCAGTTTAAAATCAGCATCTTATATTCATCAGAAATTATATTTTTGCAAACAGCATACAGAAAAATCTTTTTAAAATTATTTGATTCTTACAACTTAAGGAAAAGAATAATTAGAGTAAAAGGGATTTTGGAAAGTTCAATAAAATCTAGAAGAAAAATAGTTTAATGACACCAATCCTTACAATCATTTAAAAAGTATTACTGTTTTTTAAAAGGCATGGGAAAAAAAAAAAAAACTTAAAAGAAGATACTTATATCTTCAGAAAAGAAGTATTTAGAATAATTAAAGAAAAAATAATTTTGAAACGAGCATTAAAATTTTAAAGCATAACGAAAAGTGTTTATATATTTCGTATAAATTGCAAAATCAACTCTTTTCTTCATACAATGAAAGAACTGACCTTTCTTTAAAAGCGAAAAAAAATCCTATTGCTCTTTACATTTTGATAGAAAGATTCAAAACATATTATTTTTCCTTTCTAATATTTCATTATGTAAAGTATGAAATTAATTTTTTACTTTTTGAATGTAAGATACCAAAACTTATTATCATCATTTTTAGTATTTCATTATGCAAGATATGAATCCTATTAATCTTTACATTTTGAAAGAAATAATTCAAAATTTATTATTTTCATTTCAAATATTTCATTGCATAAGTTTTGATTTTTTTTTTTTTTTTTTTACATTTTGAATGTAAGATATCGAAATTTATTATTTATATTTTTTAAATTTCATTAAGTAAGATATGAAATTTAATTTTTACATTTGGAAAGAAAGTGTCATTTGGACAAAGAACAAGTAAAGTAAGAATAATTTTTAAGTGCTCATTAAAATCTGTAATGAAAATATAAAATAGTTTAATATCGCGTAAAAATAGCAAACTCAACCTCCTAACTCATGCAAAAAGTATTTTATTTTGTGCAATAGAAAAAAAATGAAAAGAGTCTTTCAAAGTCGACGCCTAGATCTTGAAAAAAGAGTCCTGTGGGACTTTAATATGGACACATTGCCCTGAAGGTGGGCTGACAGGCAACGCGCGCCCAGTTACCGAGACCTCATCCCTCTTTCTACTGTCGAAGTTTGCAAGCAGTGCGCTTGCGCAATCGATTTTCTCTAAATCCACGCAAACTGTTAGGTAAAATGTGTGCATGTGGAGGACTTGTCGTGTTCCAGAAATTCAAGCAATTAGCACTCGACTATTCACAAACTTTTCACTTCCCTCGCTGACCAGTTTTGGGAAACTTCATATGACCTTTCGGATCCATCATTGTAATTGCATTTTAAATACATTTAAAAACCCTCACATACATTTAAAATCAGGAATATACAAAGATTTTTAGGAATAACTTACTCATTTCACTGCAATAATAAATTAAAAAAATTACATTTTTAAGAATTTCAATGTTTATTATTTCTTATTTTAAAATTCATGTTATACACAACTTTTTAGGGCATAACCAAACAAGTCATGGTGGGCCTATGTCTGTATGTAAAGACCATGTTACTCTCGAAATGAAACTTGAAGAATTTGTCTTGTTCAAGCAATTAGCACTCTACTATTCACAACCTTTGAGGCACAACTTTTCACTTTCCTCGCTGACCAGTTTTGAGAAACTTCATATGACCTTTCGGATTCATCATCGTAATTGCATTTTAAATACGTTTAGAAACGCTCTCTTATAAAAATAATTTTAGATATCAGAAATATTCATATATTTTAAGGAATAACTTACTCATTTCAATTGCAATAATAAATTTAAAAAATTAAATTTTTAAAAGTTAAAATGTTTGTTATTTATTATTTTGAAATTCATATTATAAATAATTTTTATGGCATAACCAAACAAGTCATGGTGGGGTGTTGTCTGTTGTATGCAAAAGTCAGGTTACACTTGAAGGAATGAAACTTGAAGGACTTGTGTTCTAGAAATTCAAGCAATTAGCAGGGCCGGATTTTGATGAAAAAAGGCCCTAGGCTATTCCACTTATGAGGCCCTTTCACTTCCCATTTTTAAGTTTGTAAATTACTTATTATGTTTGTTTATTATTCATATGTGTAGAATTTCTCCTTATTTTTGATTCAGTGTTTTAGTGTTTACTGTTTTTAGAATAGTGTAATTCTAATTTTGCTAACAATTTGAATGTAGGCCCTTCTTGATCTTGAGGCCCTAGGTTGAAGCCTAGTTAGCCTATAGGAAAATCCGGCCCTGGCAATTAGCACTCTACTATTCACGAACTTTGAGGCACAACTTTTCACTTTCTTAACTGACCAGTTTGGGAAAACTTCATATGACCTCTTGGATCCATCATCGTAGTTGCATTTTAAATACATTTAAAAACACTCTCTTATGAAAATAGTTTTATATAGGAGAATTATTAGTCCTTACTAAAACTAGGTCTGTGAGTTACTCCAAAGATTTTTAGGAGTAACTCACTCATTTCATTGCAATAATAAATGAAAAAATTACGTTTTTAAGAGTTTCAATTTTTGTTATTTATTATTTTGAAATTCAAGTTATAAATAACTTTTTTATGGCATAAACAAACAAGTAAGTCATGGTGGGGCAATGTCTGTTGTATATAAAGTCAGGTTATACTAGTAATGAAACTTGAAGGACTTGTGGTGTTGTAAAAATTCAAGTAATTAGGACAATACAACTCGTGAAACTTTGAGGCACAATTTTCACTTTCCCCTCTGCCCAGTTTTTAAAACTTCAAATGACCTTTCGGATCCGTCATAGTAATTGCATTTTAAATACATTTAAAAACATTCTCTTATAAAAATAATTCAGATATCAGAAATATTAAATTAGATCAGAAAATTTTTAGGAATAACTTACTCATTTTACTGCAATAATAAATGAAAAAAATTTCGTTTTTAAAAGGTTGTATACTTATTTATTTTTATTATTTTCCTGATTTTCAAATCCTCTGATAAACAAATTCTTTATGTCATAACTGGACAATCATGGTGTGGATTATCCTATTGGTAGGATAGCCCACACCATGATTCAGATTACGCTTGAAATAAAGTTTATGTTGATAGCTTTAAAATTTAGTTGTTGACTTATTAATAAACAACTAAGAGAAAAGTAATTTCGCGAGAAAGGAATGAAAATTGATTTATTTCAATTTTATTTAGGTTTAATAAATGTAAAATCTCTAAAATTGAATTGTCTTTTTTAAAACTTTTTTGAATATTTCTGAATATATCTTCGTTTTGAATATTTTTAAAAGAGCCTCGTACATTTTTTTGAATGCAAATGTTGTAATAATCCAATATATAGAATATCATCTATTCACCTACCCGATATACATAGGAAAAATGCTTTCGTAAATAGAGAACTAGTTTATATTGTGTCACGCGAAGTGAGAAATACGGAAATTCCATGCAGTAAAATTACAAATTGCTAAAATCCATACTACAACGGCATGAACGATTTTTAACGTCTATAGTTAACCCATATATCGTTAGCGGATGATTAACCTGTTATAACAGGTTAATCATCAGCTAATATGACGGAATTTATTATTTGATAAATTGCATCACTATATTAAAATCAAACACAATTTTATGAACAGAGTCATTATTAAATTTAAAGACTTTCAAAAAATGTTTTGATTCATTTTTTTAAAAAAACATTTAAGGTTTTTGACTGTTTGGAATGAAAAGAAAAATGAAAAATCTATCTCTATACTAATATTGCTTCATATATTATTACATCCCTGTATCAAATCGAAGCCAATAACAATCTTCAACACAGATTCTTATATAAATCACTATTCAAGCAAGAATAATCGGAACCAATAACAATTTTCAACACAAATCTCTATATAAATCAATATTCAAGAAAGAATTATTGAAGCCAATAACAATTTTCAACACAGATCTCTATATAAATCACTATTCAAAAAGAATCATCTTCAGGTATGTTTATTTTTAGATATGGCTTCATAAAATACCACTTATAAGTTACTTGCTTCTAATATTCTTAAGGGGACATTTAAATAATTTAATATGGAAAAAAAAGGAGTTATTAATTAATTAAAAAAACTCATTATGAAACATTTATTACAATAATACATAACATGAATATGTGTAAAGTTTCTCGACCAAAACGAATTGCAATAGTTTAAATAAAAATCGTATTTAAACTTTTAAGAAAAACAAATTAAATAAATAACTATTTCACAATTCTACTTGATTGAAATTAAATATCCTGAATAGGAAAAATCTCTCAGGAAATGGAAAAGGAAAAAAAAAAAATCCGATAACTGGAACCTAATTTCGGAAGCATATTTCGTTCATTGCTTGTGAAACGAAAAATACTTTTACTGTTCGTTGTAAAAGAAAGATCCCATTAAAAAAAAAATCTTTGAATTCGGTATAATAAATCTATTTATCGGCTCCTGTCATCAGGCTGAGGATTGAATTGTGAAACAACTCACAAAGATTACTTAGGAAAATTGCATTTATTGCATAATGGTTTTCATTCCATTATTTGCCAGCAGAGTTAAATGTTGTTGTAGATGGTATACGGAACGGTGTTTAGGAAGTTCATAAAATATTTCTAAGCTCTTTAAAAATATTTCTAAGCTTCGCTAGAACTGATAATTCCTGTGGAGAAAATAAATATCTAGTTTGACGGAAATATTAAGCAAAATGAACCGTTTATGTTTTAAGTGAAAGGGGAATTTTATCGCATTAATAAGAATTCTTTTGGCAGCTGTTTTCTGTGCGGGTGAAAAATTACTTTAAATGAACAAACAGTGAGTGGAAATGTTGTTGAAGATTGAAAGAAAAAAGTTGGCTTATGTTTGTTAAAGTAAAATAAACTTTGGAACTCTGTTTAATCAAGAAGCTTCCATTATCAAACTCTCTGTAGAGATTACCCTTAGGAATTGATTTAAATGGGTCGACTGTTAATCAAACCCCAATGCCTCATTTTTTAAAAATAAAATTGCAGAAGATTGAGAAAAACAATATTTTAAAAATAAAAATGAAATATTGGTTAATATTTCTTTTCTTCAAACAATTATTTCAAAATGAAGAGTTTAGTTGATGTATATTGTATGTATTGATGTTGATGTACATTCATTCATCACTCGTCACCTAGTGGTAGTACTCATTAGTTGACGTGCAAAATGCCAGTTTGGTTTGTCGCTCTACGGTCATTTTGTACACACTAGGGCTAGGACTTTTATTTTGTACACATTAGGGCTAGTCAGCTTTCATTATCAAGCTCTCTACAGAAATTCCCCTAAAGAATTGATTTAAATGGGTCGACTGTTAAGCAAACACCAATGCCTCATTTTTTTGAAAATAAAATTGTAGTAGATTACGAAAAAACAATATTTTAAAAATAGAATTGAAAAATTGATTATTATTTCTTTTCTTCAAACAAACAAAAAAAGATTTTATTTTAATATGAAGACTTTAATTGATGTGTATCATATTTATTGATGTAGATTGTACTATGTATTGATGTAGATTGTACTATGTATTGATGTAGTTGCATATTCATTCATCACTCGTGACCTAGCGGTAGCACTCACTAGCTCCTGTGCAAAATGCCAGTTTGGTTTGTCACTCTACGGTCATTTTGTGCACACTAGGGCTAAACAGACCTATGCAAAAGCGTATTTAATGATGTAGATTGTACTATGCATTGATGTAGTTGTATATTCATTCATCACTTGTGACCTAGCGGTAGTATTCACTAGCTCCTGTGCAAAATGTCAGTTTGGTTTGTTGCTCTACGGTCATTTTGTACATACTAGGGCTAAACAGACCGATGCAAAAGGACAGAGGTTCGATCTCCACTGGTAACGACCGCTACTGTCTTTCCTATGCCTTTAAATTCGTATAGATTAGATGGTTAGATTTTAATGTTATATCTCGCATCGACAGCAGAACAGTCTGGCTGGAATTTTACACTAACCCCTAAAGGACCTTATCCCCCTCGACAAGAACTTACTAATCCCTAAAGGATCTATCTCACCATTTCCTTTCTTTCTTGTGGGTATAATTTAGTAATAATTTTGATAACGCTGAATTTGCTGAATTTGCTGAATTTCCATATTTTCAATGTTGAATTAAGTAAATCAAATTGCCTACAGTTACCAGAGTTAGGAAAGGTAAAATCCACCTTAATCATTCAGTTTTTGTTCACTGGCGTAACATTCTCATAGTGGAACAATGCCACTATGCGAGACAGGAGATGTTTTCATTTTACTGGATAGGCGTTGTCAGTCCTCCTACCAACAGTCATATTAGACTTTGACCTAAGGTTTAAAATGGATTCTGAACCATTACAAACATCCATAGCACCGCCGGGACTAGAACCCGAAACCTGTGGTACCGATTGTCAGAGCGCTAGTCACTCTGCCATCAGGCCCATTCATTCAGTTCAGTATTCCTTAAATTCTGGCTGAATAACAAAGTTTTGTTTAGTTAAACTAAATTTACTTAATATAGTTAGCAAAGTATTTCCATATTGTATGCAGAAACATAATTTATTAAGATGAATATAAACTAAATTTATAGTAGTTACAGATCTTGAATCACAGAATTTGTTTAATGGTATTAAAATGTAGATGATTAAACTCCATTATTTTCAAAGACTCACTCAAATAACTTTTATCTCAATAAAACAGCCGGTTTAGGTTATCCTTAAATACTTATTTTTTGTGTAAGTGCATAAAATAGGTACATAAAACACAGAAAACAGAAATTAGAATTTGTTGGGAAACAATTTTGAATATAATTTATTTTACTATTCCGTGTGTATTTATTGTATTTATCGAACGATAGAGCATCTATTCAAAACAGCAATAACACGCTGGAAACAGAATAATTTGTTTACATTTTACTCTTTTTCCTCTTCTATAAATGAAAGGTAACTTTTAATATTATTTTTTTATTATTCTGTGGGTCTATCATTCTGTACTTAGTATTGTACAAGTTTCATTTCATTTTAGTTAAATAATTCAGTATAATTTTTGTATTGAGTCATAAGTCTTTTTGTGAACCAATTTTATTTGTAGAGCTTACAATAATGGATAAAAAATTACTACCTAATTGTCAAGGGGAAAAAGTCCTGATGGCATTGTGGTCTCCAACTATTGCAGCGGCCTGGTGGACAAGTAGCTAGCGCTCTGGCTGTTGGTATCCCAGGCCTCTTGTTCGAATCCTGGCGTTGGCCTGGATGTTTGTTAGTGGTTCAAAATCCACTTTAAACTGTAGGTTTCGGTCTGTTTAACACTCGTGGGCACAAGATTATCGTAGAGCCACAAACCAAAACCACTTATTCCAACAATTTTCCCCCCTTTGTGCTTGGCAAGGTATGGAGAATATTTACTAACAGTTTTTAAGAAAATAAAAATTTGAATATGGTATATATCCATTATTGAAAAGATATTACTTTATTAAACACAAATATTAAAATATATTTACTAAACTACTATTGCATTTTCATAAAGGAGTGCATTTTTAATTTTATTATTTATTTTATTATGCTAATTAAACCTCTCTAAAAATAAACGGAAGTAAAATCTTTGTGTCTTAAATAATCTGTAGCTATCAATAGCCATAAAATCAATTTCGTGTATTTTGAACTGCAAAGTTATTTAGTTATTGCATACTATTACATACTAACTACTCACTTACATTACATACTAACACTGATTCATTGAAATACTAAATATTTAATTAAAAAATTGGACCTAAGTAGAAATTGGCCATAACTTTAAACACGCACGCACATTTCACTTGAAGGGGAGCTCAAGCCTGCCAACCACCCTTCTGGGTTCGCGCCTTTGTGTATGAGTATATATGTGGGTATGTGTATATATTTATTTATATGTGTATATGTATATGCATAGATAGAATTTTTAAGACGATTTAAACCTTTTGTAAAACCTTCAATATAAATATAGATTTCCTATCTAAATCAGTCGAATACAAACAACTTTGAAACTAAAAATTTTACTTAAATTTATACATATGTTACTATTATATATATTATCATTATATTACTATTATATATGTTATTATTATATTACTATTATATATGTTATTATTATATTACTATTATATATGTTATTATTATATTACTATTACTTGTTTACTATTTAATATTAGTTGTAGAATTCTTTTGATGCCGATATTTCCCTGGATAACAATTCAAAAGCTTAATGCATAGTCAACTGTATTCGTTATCTTCTCAATGATGTTTCAATAACTGATCTGCATAATTAGTGTCGTTTAATTACCGATGCAGGGACTGTCCAAATGCTCCTAGTCGTGCGCGATCCGTTGTTCGCAGTGGTGAAATTCAGTGAATATCTATGAGCTCAAATGAGATATGGGGACGGAGTTCGACAGCTGAGACTAGCCAAGATTCAGCATATAATGCAAATCGCTCGCAAGTCTTTCACTCGTGAAATTACAGTCTAAAAGCCAACTATTTAATCGTACAAATTAATTAACTGCTTCATTTACAAGTGACAGCTTGAAACATATGGGAAATGACGTTTGATGCTCGATGAAAATGGAATGCTGCATTGAAATCAACTGAAACTGAGAGTCATTTAATTCTGCATCAGTTTCTACCCTAGTTACTCTACCCTTGTTAGCATATCCATGTGGAAATTAGAGGATTCAGAGCTAAAGACCATTAAATTAATTATTTAGGTATTATTTCGTATCAATTCCTCGTTTGCATTCAGCTAATTTAGTTTTCTTGAAAGTGTTCATGAAAGTAGTACTCCAACATTGGTTCCTTCTTAATAAGCCTCTTAAATTAAACCAGACATATTCATGTATACATATTCATGTATTATCATTATCAAACATTGGGTACTTTAACTTGAGATAATTCGCAAATTCAGTGTTACTCAGGTACACCGCGGTATTCTGCTACAATACCCCCACACTTTGTTACAGCATTTTGAAGAAATATTTCATCTCAGAAGTGGCATAAGGGGTTCGCACCCTCCTTCCTTCCTTCTTGAACCCAACGGAAGACTTCCTGCTCTAAGGATTGATCGTATACATTCCTGCTATAGACAACTTAAGGTTAGACTTTGCTTGTAGGATTTAGCTTCCCCATTCATGCACCAGATTGCATCGAGCCCTCAAAATTAAAAGTTAATGTGGAAAAAAAGGTTACAAACAAGAAATAGGTAAATAAAAATTAAATAAACACTAACAATTAACAACTACAGCGATACCAACGCTACAACTATCTAAAAAATTAAATATTAATATAGGAAAAAATGGTAAGAACAAAAAATAGATAAATAAAATTCATTGTAAAGCAAATTAAAGAAACACAAACAATCGACCGCTACAGCGTGTTCAAGCGATCATTATTCTCATGAAACTCATGATCGATTCCCGCTATATCAATGTAAACAGGAAGTTACGTCATGAGTATATAAACGCGCAAAAAAATCAAAATAGCCCCATCCACTTCCGTAACATAAAAGTTGCCTATCTTGACTCTCATATAAAAAGTTTAACTTCAAAATAAATAAATAAAAGAAAAATAAAGAATAAGAAATAAAAAAGGAAAGTTAATACAAATAGTTTTTAAAAAGTATCTTTGTTTTTTTTATATTTTTTTTACGTCACAAGAGGCAAAAGTATAACAACATAATGTTATTTTATTAACATTGATGTATTATAACATAATGATAGGATAATTATAGGACAAAAGAATAAGATATTATTGCCTATATCAGAAGAATATTTATATTTTCACACTTTCAAAAACAAAAGCAGAATAAATTATGGATCTGATTTGTTATTATCGTTACGTGGATAATGTATAGCAACATAATGTTATTTTAGTAACATAAATGTATTATAACATAATAATAGAATAATTTATAGGACAAAAGAAAAAGTATTATTGCCTATCTCAGAGGAATATTTATATTTTCACGCTTTCAAAAATAAAAGCAGAATAAATTATGAATTTGATTTGTTATTAACGTTACGTGGATAATGTACAGCAACATAATGTTATTTTATTAACAATGTATTATATTAAATGTATTATAACATATAATATGTATGTCCATTAAATGTATTATAACATAACAATTATTTTATTAAATGTATTAGAACATAATAATAGGATAATTATAGGACAAAAGAAGTATTATTGCCTATCTCAGAGGAATATTTATATTTTTACTCTTTCAAAAACAAAAGCAGAATAAATTATGGATTTGATTTGTTATTATCGTTATGTGGATAATGTATAGACATACGTTATTTTATTAACATAAATGTATTATAACATAATGTAAAGCAACATAATTTTAATATACTTCGCTGCTTCAAACGTACTTTTAGTTATAAGTCGCTTATATTTTCATTCAAACATATTTTTTATAAATCCAATCCGAACGAGTGTGAGAGATGTCCTAAAGATTCTAACAGATTTCCTGCACGTAGCTATAATAACAAATCAAATCCATAATTTATTCTGCTTTTGTTTTTGTAAGCGTGAAAATATAAATATTCCCCTGAGATAGGCAATAATACTTCTTCTTTCGTCCTATAATTATAGCGTGTACTATAATTATAGGACATCGAAACTACTGATACTTTATTCGGGTGCCAGCTAAGAAAAATTAAATAAAATTTACAATTGATGTAATTGGGAGCGGTAACAGCAAACTACCGATACTTTAACCATTTCTAAAAGCTACCATTATCACCAACTATTTTTATTTCCGGCTTTGACATGTCTTATGTTAATTTTATTCGTATGATCGAATGTAGAAAAAAAAAAAGAAAAGAAAAAGGAAAGAAAAGAAGAAAAAAGAACTTGGCTGGATTCAAAACTTTTCCTAATGTTGGATAAAGGGATAATAATGTAGGATCCCAATTAACTTCAAAATAGTCTGATGAAAAAAGTACCACTCCCTGTTCTGCTATCGTAAATATCCAGGGTGAGGTCTGAACTTATCATGTTCCTGTCGTTTACATTAAAGTATCTAGGGAAATGTAGGAATAGTTAGTTTGATTGATCCTTCTACCAGAGAGTTCTTTGATGATTAAGGAGGCAAGGGAACCAGCTTTGTATACCATAAGGCAGTGTTAGAATTACGGTAAAACATTGGTCTTTAAACTTAACTAATAAATCTCAAGAATAACGAATAAAGTCGTCCTTTTTCAAACACTTAACTGAACTTTTTCACTGACATCTAGGCTTGGCTTTTTTAAAATAAAATTACTCAGATTGAAAAAAATTTAAAATCGTTTTGATAATTATTTACTTTAAATCACTTCATACTAAAAACAGCTTGTATATCAGATATCGTTGTATATCAGAACAGATAATATTATTTTACATATATTTTTGTATACCATAAGACAATGTTAGAATTTCGGTAAAACATTGTTTTTTAAACTTAACTAATAAATCTCAAGAATAACAAATAAAGTCACCTTTTTTTTAAATGCTAAACTGAATTTTTTTACTTATATCTATATGTAGGCTTAAATTTCTTAAAATAAAATTATTCACAATGAAAAAATTAAAAATCGATTTGATAATTATTTACTTTAAATCACTTCATACTTAAAACAAATTGATCGTTGTATATCATACTGGATAATATTATTTTACATATATTTTTGTATACTATAAGGTATACCAGCTTTATACACCACAAGGCAGTGTTAGAATTCCGGTAAAGCATTGGTCTTTAAACTTAACTAATAAGTCTCAAAAATAACAAATAAAGTCGCTCTTTTTTCAATACTTAACTTTTACATTTTAAAGTAAACTTTTTCATGGAAAAAAAAAAAACTGAAACTTTTTTAACTGAACTTTTTCACTGATAGGTTAGCTTTTTTAAAATAAAATTTCTCACATTGAAAAAATTAAAAAGCGATTTGATAACTATTTACTTTAAAACACTTCATACTGAAAACAAATTGTTCGTTGTAAATCAGAACGGATTATATATTTTTATACCATAAGGCAGTGTTAGAATTCCAGTCTTTAAACTTAATTAATAAATCTCAAGAATAACAAATAAAGTCACCTTTTTTTAAATACTTTGCTTTTACATTTTAAAGTAAACTGGATTTTCTACTGACATATATATGTCATCTTAGCTTTTTTGAAATAAAATTACTCACAATGAAAAAATTAAAAATCGATTTAATAACTATTTACTTCAATTCACTTCGTATTGAAAACAAATTGTTCGTTGTATATCATATTTTTTAAAATCACAATTCTCTCTTCGATCTCTATTATTTAAAAGGTAATAAAAAAAAGTTTATAACATATGAGAATTAACTCACACTAAAGAAAAAAATTATAAACTAGTATTTAAAATAAAAATAATTAGAATGGAATAAATTTTAAAATAGTAAAATTAGTATTTATCTTCTTTTATATCGAAGTCCAACACATATTTTAAAAGCGAAATAAATAAATTGTATGGAAAAGAGATAATTTTTTTTAATTATTTTGAAATTAACAATCACAGAAGCCATTTTAAACCTTTAATTAATCTATTAGTTTTACTATAAACCAGCTTCCATTTATTTCATTATATAAAGCAATATATTAATAATAATATGTTGACTAATATTATAATACGTTAACTAATATTAAACTAGCTTCTTGATTTATTCTGAGTAGAGTCTTTTAAATTCTACATAAGGTTAATTAATTTTTTTGCAAAAAACTAAAGAAAAACATAATCATCCAAAACCTAAGCACAAAAATATTCACAACAATGTATACTAATTTCTTTTATATTTCATATACATCACTATATGTACGTTTCATTCATTAATTTCCTACACTACCTTCCCATACGAAGTAATATCCCACCACACACACACACACGCGAACTTTCTTATCCAATCGGGAATTTTTTTTCTTTAATTACT